>CM019063.1:6100807-6700807 GCA_009667805.1 Leptobrachium leishanense | reverse complement strand
CAAGCCAATGTTCCACATATGATCACCGATCCCGACACGGCCCTGAGGGTCCTTGAAGCAACGGGTGTCCCGATGGACCTCGAAACAGATCAGCCGGGCTGAAGAACTTCCCTCCCCTCTCCCCCCCCCATTTTTATCTTTATTTTTGCTAGCGGATTATCTGGACTTTCTGGAACAATTGCTTCTGATGACTAGATTCTGACAGTCTTAGGGTGCTTTCTATTTTTCGTTTGCCCTTCAGTTTTGGCGCTGCGCCCGACTCCTTATTTTGGTTTGTTATTAGCTACTTCTCTGCTATTTTACAGATCTATCCGTTTTCG
Source organism: Leptobrachium leishanense (assembly GCA_009667805.1). Classification (NCBI taxonomy): domain Eukaryota; kingdom Metazoa; phylum Chordata; class Amphibia; order Anura; family Megophryidae; genus Leptobrachium; species Leptobrachium leishanense. The sequence continues at coordinate 6,700,487 of CM019063.1, read as the reverse complement.
ATTCCGCGGGCCTATGAGGCCTTTTCTGTAATGGTTTGATTTCGTGAATCTCTTCTATTTGTAACTTAATATTAATTGTAAAAACAAAATAATAAAATAATATGGATACTTACAGTAAATATTGTAAAACCTCTTTTTTTTAATCATTTTTATAAATCAGCTCCTTCAATAAAACAAGTAAGAATATATTGCGACAGTCCAAAAAAGAAATTGTAGCGACAAAAAACCCCAAATCAATTTGTCTGTATTTCCATATAATACAGGGATGTAATCTTCTGAGAGCGCTTCATACATCTTCCTTCAAACGCTCCCTTAAAACATTCCTATTTAGGGAAGCCTACCACCCAACTCACTGACGCAACCATCAATCACTCTCACCTTACAGTCCTCTCCTCCTGTTTCCAACCCCAACCCTCCTAGATTGTGAGTTCCTACGGGAATAGGGCCCTCATCTCCTCCTGTACTGTTTGTCAAATGTTGTTCAATGTATTGTAACCCTGTCTATACTGTGCTTATTGTACAGCGCTGCGGAATATGCTGGCGCTTTATAAATAAAGAATAATAATAATAATAATAATAATAATCTCTTGTGAGGGTTAATAATGGCACAATTTCTGTTTGATATTTTTGTGACATGGAACCATTGTACGCATTTCCTGTTTGAAATACAGTGCCCAAAGGCTTGTTAACACCTTCATACCCAAAATCGAGTTATCTCAATACTGCATTGAAAAGCTCTCATTAGCATATCAAAAGACCATTTTTACACCTTTTTAAAGATAGATTAGCATGTCCCCTGTGGTGAATCGAAATCCTTTGTTTTATGTCTTTGCAAGCACCCTGGAAAGAAATAAACCCAGCTGCAGATATCAGCCCTAATCCTCACTTTAACAAAAAGTTCAAATATATTACACCTGTATTACAGCAACCAGGGAGAAGGCAGAATACAGGGAGAGCTCTGGGGCCGGTCACTGCCATAAAAGGGATAAGATTCAGGGGGTTAGAATGACAGGAAATCCCTGTACAGTACAGATACTGTAATTTCCATACACAGGCATTATGCCACATACAGATATTATATTTATATTCTATTGGTATTTTTTTGGAAGTTGCATTGCTAATAATCTCATTATGATCACTACAAACCCCCATAAGCAGGAGATATGACCGTTTTTATGATTTATCTTTATCACAGTTACTGTATCTAGCACAAAAGGTATTTTCTGCCTGTATGATAATAATGCAGACCCGTTTTAAATTCTGTAAGATAAGAGACACCATCTAGAGCTCAATCTTATATTTCAACAATATTTCTGTAAAGGATAAACGAATGCATGAAAAATTAAAAATGAGCAAATTAACATTATTTTAATTTTTTGTAACTATCTCTATTTTACCCTACATTTAATTGTTAACTTCCCGTCCCATGTTTCAAATGTTATTATAATAGCATTTTTTTTCAACAAAAATAGCTATTTAGTGAAGGGGTTAATACACAAAATATGGAATACCAGAGCAACAATCAGGGTTATTCAAAAGAGATCCAAAAAGTCACTGCACGTTCTGTGACTTTTCGTTCCTCTCACTTCGCGGGATTCGGCGATTCCTAGTTCGACGACCCAGCGGTGTATAAGGCTAGGGTCAGACGAACGCATTTTTCTCATTGTCCGTGAAAAAATGCGTTCAAACGAATGGACGTATTTTTTCACGGAATACGCGATAGCGGTCATACGATGCGCATTTTCGTCCGTGATTTTGTATGGATCATCAATAAAACACTTTTTGCGTCTGGACGTTATGTTGGCCGGACATTAGCAGCGTCTGACTTCTCCTAATCACGCACACACGCCACTATGCGGACGCAGCGCACTCTGTACGTCAGTACTAGCGGTTTGACATTCTCAAAAAAAATGCGTTCGTTTGCCACTTGCGTTGCGCGGCCGCACTTTCGTGCGGCCATTCTACATATGCTGCCCGGCATTGGATGTAATTTGCTGCTAGCACGGCCGTGATTAAGTGCGGCTAAACGCACGTTAATACTGCGCTCGTCTGACCCTAGCCTCAAGCAAGCACCGCAGGGCCCCCGTAATGCAGGGAAAAGCCGCCAACCCGCAGAACACTCACCGAAACCCTCAGAAACAGCTGGAATAACCTCGCTGAACACACCTGAAAAACCCGACTAGCCGCCGATCACAGCGCAGAGCAGCCGCCGGAAAAAGCCGACACGAAGAAGAACCAGTTGAAAAAAAGAAATTTGAAACGCTGTTTGCAAAAAAACTACAGAACGAAAATGTCTGAAATTTACACATAAGATCCTATGAATGATAATAAAAAGATCTGTTACAGAAAAAAATAAAAAATAATTTAAAAAAACAGGAAAAAAGTTTGCCAAAAAAAATCTCCAAAAATGCCTAAAAGATCCAAAAAAAATCTAAATAAATAGACTTTTTACTGCAGAACAAAATAATAAAAGGTTTATTAGATATTGCATAGAAACGGGAATATTTTTAACATTGAAGCCTATGGGATTCGCCTGAATAAACCTGTCGAATGAAACCAACGAACAGCAGGGCACTTCGGCAACTTTTCACAGCTGTTCAGTGTTCTCTAAATAGACGAAGCATTGCTTCTCTATGGGGGATTTCACTGCCCTCGAACAGGCACCGTATGTGCAGTCAATTCGCCAACATTTGGCGAATTGCCTGCTCTCTGAATAGCCGAATGGCCAGGAAAGGTAACCATACGCTGAATTTCAGTGTCCGGTTACATTTCGGGGCCAGATCGGCTCTCTTTGAATAACCCTGAATGTAATTTTCTTTTTTTGTCACTTATCTTCATGTATTATCTTCAGAACGGTCACGTATTTTTTGGGCACAGTCGAAATACGGCACCTCCTGTAATTTTTTCGAAGTATTTTTAAGGAACAAAATATGGCTGAAGTCAAATTCTTTCACGACAATGTGGCTGTATCCACATTAGGGTTAGGGCTAATGTTAGGGATAGGGCTAGGGTTAGAAATTATGATTAGAGCTAGAGCTCGGTTTAGAAATTAGGGCTAGGGTTATGGTTAGAAATTAGGGTTAAGGTTAGGGCTAGGATTAGAATTAGGGATAGAGCTGCATCTTTTTGGACTGCAACTGGAAAAAAGTTGTTATTTTTTGCAAACAAATTGCTATCTTGAGATAACAAGTGACAAAAGAATAAAAACACATGGATGCTGCACACTTCCTTAACACCTTAACGCCCAAGGATGGACCAAGTACGCCCTACAAAAAAGTTGCTTAACGACCGAGGACGTACCTGGTACATCCTTTAGTAAACAGAGCGTTGGAAGTGATTGGTATTGCTTCCAGCCTCTCTTGCTATTGCAGGGATTCCTCGGTCGGCATCAAGGCATCCTGCAAAAGTGAATTCATCTGTCAGGTCCCTTCTTTATCGCTTCCTGGGAACGATCACTTCTGGCTCAACCCGACACGTGCCCGGCAGTGAAAAAGAGCAGCTGGAAGCGATCAGCATCGCTTCCAGCTTCTTTTATTATTGCAGGGATGCCTTGAGTTCCCTCACTTTTTTTGCCCGGACTTGACCCCTGGTCAAACAGCAGTGAAAAGTTGCCCAAATTCCCTGCTGTTCGGTGGTTTCATTCGGCAGGTTTATTCAGGCGAATCCCATAGCCTTCAGTGTTAAAAAATATTCCCGTTTTTATCCAATATCTAATAGACCATTTATTCTTTTAATCTGCAGTAAAAAAATCTATTTATTGATTTTGTAGGATCTTTCAGGCATTTTTTTAGGCAAATTTTTTTTAACAGTGTTTTTTCATTTTTTTCTGTAACAGACCTTTTTATTATCATTCATAGGATCTTATTTGTAAATTCCAGACATTTTCATTCAGTAGTTTGTTTGCAAACAGCGTTTCAATTTTGACACTTTCAATCTTATTGTTGTTTTTGGGGTTTTTTGACCCGTCCGGCGGCTTGTCAGCTTTCTCCTGCAGCTGGTCGGCATTGTGATTGGTGGTTCGCTGACTGCGTTTGGTGGCTGTCCGGCGTGTTTGCGGCAGAAGTTCGGCAGGTTGGCAGTGGTGGGCGACGGGTTTGCGGTTGGTTTACGGCGGCAGTCAGCGGGTTTGCTGCGGGTTCGGCGGCCGATTCCCTGCACTGCGGGGACCCTGCGGTGAATGCTGAATTCACTCCAGGGTGGGGAAATTTGATTCCCCGAAGTGCAGAGTACAAAAGAGCACCGAAATGCCGGTGACAGTTCGGTGCTCTCTAAATAACCCCCAAAGTCTGAGTTAAAGAAAAGCATTGGATCAGTGATGTGTTTCAGTGTGTCCATGTCTCTGGTGGGCCCCATGATACGATGTATATCTTGCAGTCATGCAGAACGCCGAGGCTTTTTAAAATTCAGCAGTGCGGTTTGAAAAGTAAATTTCCGGTTGCTAATTTGTTGGTTTGTAGCCACGCCGTGCACTAATGGCATCATTTCAGACTCTCAGATTAGCAGCACATTTGAGCAAGGAGAAAACATTCCAAATGTGTCTGCCGCGGTATAATTACAGCGATAAAGGCAAAACGTGATGTGGTCCTCACATCACACCAATTAGCAAAAACAGCAAAAGACGCCGAATCGCTGTAAGTTCTTGTTATACAGATGCTGATGAATAATTGCATACAGATTGAACACGTATTATTTTATTCGGGTCCTTCGGAGGTCAATCAATCTGATTATTTTTGAACATTGTATTGTTTTTAAAAGGGCCATAATAAATCCATATTGCCGAATTTTAGCAATTTAAACTATATGCTTATTTTCTGCCAACAAGAACTCACATGCGAGATCATTCTCTGACTTTTTAGCATCCGGGTGAGAATTCCTGTGTTTGCATTGCAATTGAGAAGCTAGCAGGGGACTAAGATCAGATTACAGAGGGATAGAGGAAGAGTAGAACCTTCTGCTTTAGAACGGGAAAGAAGCATCAGAACATATTTCTTCCTCAAAATTGTACTCCGATATAAAGAGACAGAAGACAACCTGGGACTCTGTATATTAACTTGTATTGCTTTATTAACCCCTTAATCACCACGTGATTTCCAGAAAACCACTGTAGGGACCCAGTGGTTTTATAGAAAATCACTTTCTATGAAACACACAGTAAAAATATACAAAAGTGTATTTATTGTATGTCTTTACTGTCATTTGACAGGAAGAAGGCCCAATGCTGGCCAAAAAGTGCTACTACATGTATATTTTTGACTGGACTATGTTTCCTTGAAGAAAAAATGGACCTCAATCTTTTTACGAACAATTTCAGCACGTGGGCTGTCGTATGCGATGTTCTGAAACTTTATGGGCACGTCCTGGTGCCCATTGGCAAATGAATTTCATTTACAAATAAGCAAAATCTCTTCGCATTGGTCCAGTATCTGACAGATCGAGTATGCTAGACCCTGGGCTTCTACAGGAGCTTTTGAAGATCCAGTGTACTCAATCATAGCAGTGAAGGGGTTAATATATTAATATCAGTGTTTATGTGCCTTTATTTGATTATGCAGTCTGGAGAGATTTTTATCCCTTGGGCACAGCTCTCCTTTTTGTTCTGTACTGGCATGTATTTTCTGGATTCACCAATTGCTTATGGTCAGCCCGATCAGGAATGAGTATGAACACAGTTACTTCACTATTTTCTAAAGGGGTTAGTCGGAAACTTGTTCGGTGCACTTTGCGAGTTCAATTCGCTGACCCTGTGGTGATTTCAGCATTCACTGAAGGGTTCCCAAAGTGCGCCGACTGGATCCGCCGAACAGAACTGCAAATCGCCAAACGCATCCGATGAACCGCTGAACGCAGCTGACAATCCTCCGAACGGAGCAGTACAAAGAGAAAAAAAAACTGTACAGGGATTTTAAATCATTATAACCCCTTGAATCTTATCCCTGTACAGCAGCGAGTGACACCCTAGAGCTCTCCCTGTATTCTGCTCTCTCTCTCTGTTTTAATGTAACAGTAATGTGCTTGAACATTTTGTTACAATGAGGTTTGGGGCTGCTATGTGCTGCTTGCTTTTTTTTAATCTCTCCCCAGGGTGACTGGAGAGAGATACTACAAAGGATGTCATTTCACCACAGGGAGCACACTAATCCTCATTTAAAAAGGTGTGAAAATCAGATTTGGATGTGCTAATGATTACTTTTCTATGTATTACAATGCAAAAGCAAGTTAATTTGAGATTGGAAGTGAAAGGGTTAACCTGCCACCCCACATTCACACTTGATATTAATGTTTTACTATAATGATAAGCTGGATTGTCAGGAATCACAATGATAGTTGTAATAAATGTCATGTATTTCTGGCGACATAATAATGAAACATATAACGGAGACCTGATAAAGCCTTTTCAGTCTGTGGGCCAAAAGGGAACGCCATTCCACCTGAAAAAATATTGGAGTTACTGCGTTCCAAAGCATTCCAGCTTGACTTGATCCCTGGTATTTATGAAAAAAATTTTGTTGGTTGTAAGAGCGTTAACATTTTTATATATGAGCACGGTTAGCCTCGCTGGAAAGGTTACAGGGAGGGTCCAGCATTCAGAACCAACAACCAGAGCTGAAAATGCTGTTGTCATGCGTTCAGACTGGGATTAATGCAGCAGGTGGGGTTGTGAGCCCAGGATGCAGTGAAAAAGGCAGGTATGCAGGGTAACAAAAGGGTTTATTAAAATAATAAACACCAGAACATAAAAGACATGCACTAAAACAACAGATCAGAACTAGACACTGGAGGAGACTTGGCACGATGGGGAATAGATGCAGGGGAGGAGAGGAGATGCAAGAAAAGGAGGTAGAAATTACAGAGGGATGGCTGAGAGTTATGGGAAGGGAGGTTAAGGAGAACTGAATATGGGAGCAGTTAGGAAGAGAAGAAATAAGGGATAGCAAGAGGAGAATAAGAGACGTGAGAGTGGAAATGGACACAAAGGGGACTTAACAGCACATGGGGCAAGCAATGAATAAACAATAATACAGATATAAACATATAACACAGAATATTAGAAGCAACGGTATCAGGCAGGGGGCAGGCAATAGAATGGTCGTGGGCAAAGCAGGGGTCTAGGCAAGGCGGCAATCAGAGTGGTCAAAGTCCAAGATCAAGGGGGTCTGTTAGCCAGGGGTTAGAGATGGGGGGAATCAGGATGCACGGGGTGTTACCGGCTTGAAGGGAAAATGTCCAGGAAATAGAGGGTCCTCAGGAAAGGCTTTGGTTCAGGCGTTTCTGGGATGAGCTCTGCAACGCAATTCAGTCTGGGACTTCAATGAGGAAGTCCAGGGTAGAGGGTGTGACTTCCTTAAATGCAGGGCTGATTAGGGAGGATGAAGGGCAGGTGAGGTTCCAGGGTAGACTGTCAGAGTCCAGGAATGTGCATGTTGCAGGGTTGACGTGGGTGACCCTGACAGCTGTTTAGGTGGGATGCCATTCTGTGATGCAGGCTGGGCTAGGCGGTTGTGCCCCAGTCCTCCTTTATGGCTGTCCTCCTTAATGGCTAGCCTGGTTGGAGATAGATATCCTGTTATTAATTAGATTAATTAACTCCGTAATATTCAAACCTTTAAACACTCTTCTAAAACTCAATGACCAAGCACTTCCTTCTCTTTTCTATAATCTAATTTTCCTTCTGGTTCCCAACCGCGGTCTTCAAGTACCTCTAACAGGCCAGGTTTTCCAGATACCTGAAGCACAGCACAGGTGATACGATTTGCTGCTCAGTGATTGCAGGATTCAGTCTGCATTTCCCCAAGGTGATCCTTAAAACCTGACCTGTTAGGGGTACTTGAGGACCGCGGTTGGGAACCACTGTTCTAGATGGTAAGTTCCCTTGGGAAGAGGGTTCTCTATTTCTACCGTATCAACCTTGTGAATTTACAGTACCTGGCCGAAAAAAAGTCACACACTCTATTATTTGATTGGAACGCCTTTTGCTGTGATTGAGGCTTGCATTCCCCTTGGCATCGTTTCGATAAGCTCATGCAATGTCACAACATTTATTTCCGCTTGGAGTTGCATTAATTTGTGGCCAAGATCTTGTATTGATGATGGGAGAGTCACAGCACTGCGTAAAGTCCTCTCCAGTGGGTTTGGGTCAAAATCCCTACAACCAAGTTCCCTAATGCCAAAATCCTGATGGCCAACTTTTTATTATTATTATTCTTTATTTATAAAGCGCCAGCATATTCCGCAGTGCTGTACAATAGGCACAGTATAGACAGGGTTACAATACATTGAACAACATTTGACAAACAGTACAGGAGGAGATGAGGGCCCTATTCCCGTAGGAATTCACAATCTAGGAGGGTTGGGGTTGGAAACAGGAGGAGAGGACTGTAAGGTGAGAGTGATTGATGGTTGCGTCAGTGAGTTGGGTGGTAGGCTTCCCTAAATAGGAATGTTTTAAGGGAGCGTTTGAAAGAAGAGAAGTTAGGGGAAAGTCTGACAGTACGAGGGAGAGCGTTCCAGAGAGTGGGGGCTGTGCGTGAGAAATCCTGCAGTCTATCATGGGAAGAGGTGATGCGGGGAGAAGCTAGGCGCAGGTCACTGTTTGACCTTAGGGAGCGGGCTGGGGTGTATTTGGTGATTAGTGAACTTCCCTACACAGACAACTCCCTGACGGCCAACTTCCCTACACGGCCAACTTCCCTACACAGACAACTCCCTGACGGCCAACTTCCCTACACGGTCAACTTCCCTACACAGGCAACTCCCTGACGGGCAACTTCCAGACATCCAAAATCCCAGCGGCTAACACTAACCCTACATAAATACAGAAAAATGGAGTCGCGCCCATACTCAGAGCGGCAGCAACTGCCAGGAGTAACAGCCCAGTTAATGTATAAAACATAACAAGGAAAAAAGGTGTCATCTGCGCTCGTTTCTATGTGTTCCATGTACAACAAAACTGAGGTTTTTGTTTGTTTCAATGGCCATTGCAACGTAAGCTCACTCGCCACTTCACGGCACCTCTTTACAGAGTGAGTACCTAACATGTACCAAAAGGCCGCTCTACTGAGCAGCTCCAAGCCCCTCCTGCTGTCGTTCTGCAGCTGTTCCTCTTTCCATGTTTTTGTTTTTAATCCCAAATGGGAAGTGTTTGGTGCGTGTATAAATAAAACCCACCATATCTTTGCCTCTCCTTGGCTGAAAAGCAGCAGGAGGGGCTTGGAGCTGCTAAGTAGAGCGGCCTTTTGCTACATGTTAGGTACTCACTCTGTAAAGAGGTGCCGCGAAGTGGCGAGTGAGTTTACGTTGCAATGGCCATTGAAACAAACAAAAACCTCAGTTTTGTTGTACATGGAACACATAGAAACGAGCGCAGATTACACCTTTTTTCCTTGTTATGTTTTATACATTAACTGGGCTGTTACTCCTGGCAGTTGCTGCCGCTCCGGTGAGTATGGGCGCGACGCCATTTTTTCTGTATTTATGTATATCATGCTTGTAACACCAGTCCATCATTCTGCAGCTGTTCCTCTTTCCATGTTTTTGTTTTTAATACCAAATGGGAAGTGTTTGGTGCGTGTATAAATAAAACCCACCATCTTTGCCTCTCCTTGGCTGAAAAGCAGCAGGAGGGGCTTGGAGCTGCTCAGTAGAGCGGCCTTTTGGTACATGTTAGGTAGGTACTCACTCTGTAAAGAGGTGCCGTGAAGTGGCGAGTGAGCTTACGTTGCAATGGCCATTGAAACAAACAAAAACCTCAGTTTTGTTGTACATGGAACACATAGAAACGAGCGCAGATGACACCTTTTTTCCTTGTTATGTTTTAAACACTAACCCTACACCCTAACCCCCTAAGCCCCTAGACCTAGCCCTAATCCTAACCCCCTAAACCTAACCCTAAACCTAGCCCTAAACCCCAAAACCTAGCTCTAACCCTAACACCCTAAACCTAGCCCTAGCCCCCTAACCCCCTAAAGCTAGCCCTAACCCTAACCCCCTAAACCTAGCTCTAATTCTAACCCCCCTAAGCCTAGCCCTAACCCTAACCGCCTTAAGCCTAGCCCTAACCCTGACCCACTTAAGCCTAGCCCTAACCCTAACCCCCTTAAGCCTAGCCCTAACCCCCTAAACCTAGCCCTAACCCCCTAAGCCTAGCCCTAACCCCCTAAGCCTAGCCCTAACCCCCTAAACCTAGCCATAACCCTAACACCCTAAACCTAGCTGTAAACCCCTAAACCGAGGTCTCTAACCCTAACCCCCTAAACTTAGCCCTAACCCCCCTATAGCTATCCCTAACCCCCCTAAATCTAGCCCTAACCCTAACCCACTTAAGCCTAGCCCTAACCCTAACCCCCATAAGCCTAGCCCTAACCCCCTAAGCCTAGCCCTAACCCTAACCCCTAAACCTAGCTGTAAACCCCTAAACCGAGGTCTCTAACCCTAACCCCCTAAACTTAGCCCTAACCCCCCTATAGCTATCCCTAACCCTAACCCCCTAAATCTAGCCCTAACCCTAAACCTAGCCATAACCCTAACACCCTAAACCTAGCCCTAACCCCCTTTAAACCTAGGGTTAGGGTGTTAGTTTTAGGGTTAGCTGCTGGGATTATGGATGTCTGGAAGTTGGCGGTGTAGGGAAATTGGGATGTCCGGCACTTGTTCTGTCTGGAAGTTGGCCGTCGGGATGTTGGCATTAAGGAACCTGGCTGTAGGGATTTTGTCTGGCACCCCTCTCCAGCACATCACAAAGATTCTCCATGGGGGTTAATGTCTGGACTGTGTGGTGGCCAATTGTCATGCCTCACCCAGTCCGGTGAGGCTGCCTGCACCGGGGTGTGGTGTGGAGGGTTCAGTGATTTGGGCTGTCAGCCTGCGGTGTGTCTGCAGATCCGCGGGAGGCACATGGCCAACACTTGGGGGCGCCGCACACGCTGCCCAAACTCAGACCACAGCGTGGGTAGTCCTTGCGGCGGTTCCTCCATCGATGACTCCCAGCGGTTGAGTAACACCTGCTCCCAGATGTTGCCCCCACCATTGGAATGTAGTGACTAGGTTCCCGGATGTGGTCTTTGTGCAGGAAACATGCTGACTTGGCATCTGTGGCTTAGCGGCTCTGCGGCTCAGCCTCTGTTTGGGGAGTTCCCCTGCAGGAATCGGTTGAGAGGGCAGTGACAATGGTCGGGGAGCTGCGCATGGGGGCTGTGGCCTTGGGCTGGGTATCTATGACAGGGGCTATCTGGGCAGGTTTTTGGGCTCACCTATCCCCAGGTGCCTTCCTAATTAAACTCCATGTGTGAAAATAATGTCTCATGCTCCCTGAACCACTCTTACCTATTTGCTTAGTTAAATCCACATGGTGACCTTGTTTTTTGGCCGGGCAGAGTATGTCTTATTGAAATATATTTATAGCACCGTAGCCCATTCCACCTCATATCAATTTGTGCCATTGTATAGTGCGGCAGAATCTGTCAGGCGCTCTATAAATGAAGCAAAGAAAAAAGAGCAATAATGATAGATAGAATCAAAAATCACTTCATTCTCTCGCGTTCGCTTTGTCAGCATGTGTCAGGTGACATAAAACACATTACTTTTTATAATGTACTGTTTAACCTGAACACGAAAGCGCTGACTCCGAGAAAAAGTAAATGTGCCAGGAATTAGAAGTCGAAGGAAAATGCGAGAGGAATTATAAGTTGAAGGAAAACAGATTGCTCTGTTCCTTTCAGGTGGCGAGGAATGGTATAATTTAGGATCACATCGATCGAGCGAGCGACGCTTCAACCTTCAGCATTAACCACCACAAGCAAATCGATGCATCCACCGGCAGGTCTATATATCCTGTGCTATTTGCTGAAATAGAAAATGACATACGCCGGCTCACCGGCTACAAAACAACGTATTTCATGTAGTTCATATAATGCCTTATTTCTTTCGATGTAATCTCTCTTCTTCGGTCGTACAATAAGCCTCTAATAATGAAAAGCCTTTAGCTGCATCGCACTCACACAGCTGGTTTACAAAATATCAAAGCCCTTGCAAATTAATCTCTTAGTGTCCTTACTTGATTGTCAATAGGAAACCTGAGATTACTTAGCCTTTATTATATGAGATTTAAATGCGTGGCATATAAGAGTGAATAGATATTATGGGGATAAAACATGATATACATGTGTGAAATCACTGCAGATCTTAATAGTTACAGATGGTAAAATCTGTCCAGTCTCTTGCCAACATGCCCACAGCTGTCCAGTCTCCTAACAGCATGCCGACAGCTGTCCAGTCTCTTTCCCGTGTGTGCCCTCGATCTCCTTCCAGTGTGTGCCCTGGCCTTGACCTCCGTCCAGTCTCTTGCCAGCGTGTGCCCTTGACCTCTGTCCAGTCTCCTGCCAGTGTGTGCCCTCAACCTAAATCCAATCATCTGCCATCTGTGTACCAAGTTTTCCGTGTCTTGTTCCTGTTGTGTATCCTATCAAAGCCTGCCTCATCGTCATAACTGCTCCTTTTGTGTGTAACTCTCCTGCTCTAATCAACACTTTGCCAGCAGTAAGCTGTACTGGCATGTGCTATTCATTCCCGCATTTTGGACTCATACCCGCAGTACAGCACCATGATTCCTGACAAGTAGGAACATCGGTGGAGTGAATATATTCCTAAGGATCCAATGATCTGGGCGGTCCTGATCTCCCCAGACTGATTAAGTGGGAGAAGCACTTTAACTATGTGAGGTTTGAGAGAGCACTGGAACACAATGATCAGAGGGGCCTGGAACATAGTGTTGAAAGAGCACTCAAACACAGTGATGAGTGTGCTCTGGAGCAAAATGATGAGAGAGTACTCTGGAACACAGTGTTGAGTGGGCTCTGGAGCAAAGTGATGAGAGTACTGGAACACAGCGTTGAGAAGGGTACTCTGGAACACAGTGATGAGTGGGCTCTGGAGCAAAGTGATGAGAGTACTGGAACACAGCGTTGAGAAGGGTACTCTGGAACACAGTGATGAGTGGGCTCTGGAGCAAAGTGATGAGAGTACTGGAACACAGCGTTGTGAGGTTACTCTGGAACACAGTGATGAGTGGGCTCTGGAGCAAAGTGATGAGAGAGTACTGGAACACAGCGTTGTGAGGTTACTCTGGAACACTGTGATGAGTGGGCTCTGGAGCAAAGTGATGAGAGAGTGCTGGAACACAGTGATGAGAGGGCACTGTGGAACACAGAGATGGGAGGGCACTGGTACGCAGCAATGAGAGGGCACTGGAACACAGTGACGAGCGCGCTTTAGAACATAGCAATGTGCAAACACTTCAGGACCAGAAGGAGTTAAGGCACTGTCAGGTTCAAAGCAAGGAAGGCATGGACCGAAGTTAAATGGGGGGGGGGGTCCACTGCCAAACTTGATTAATCCATTTAATAGAAGAACCAGGTGTTGCTTTGATTCTAAGTTCTGCAAGACCAATATATTTAACCGAGACCAGGACATGTTTTAGTTTTCTACCGTTTCTTAGTGCTCTGGGCTTTGGACTCATGACAGTGAATTTGGTCCATTCATAAGACCTACTTGAAGGTGTTTGCACTATTTTCTCCACCTTTCTGGTTTTATGAAGTGGAATTAACATTAAAATCATCTTTCAAAGTGGAAATGGACAGTGTCTGGTAATTTTCCATTCAAGCTGAAAGGAAAAGTGAATGTTGTGCTGAATCTACCCTAATTTCTCTTTTATCATCCATATTACATTAGACAAGCAATACAAGGTGCTGGTGTGCGCGCAATTAATACTTATCAAGAATGAGAGTTCTTTCCAATTTACGTCTTGTCCACGTTACTATAAAATACATATAAAAAGACATAGCGTAACCCTATAAAAAATATCAACCCAAAAAATATTATTATTATCCTTTATTTATTACTAGTGTCACAAGCGACGTCAGCACGCAGAGAGAGCACCATCGTCACGCTATATGAGACCACCTACGATAGCGAGCGAACTCAGAGGCAACAATATATTGGATTTGCGCAGACGTGTGCAGCTCTTATCCATTGTTCTGCAAAGGCGCTACAAAATTTGTATACATAAAGTGCACAGGTCCATAGCGGTGCACAATTTGCAGTTCCCACACTATGCAAGCTGCGTAAGGCGCGCAAATTGCATTTAGATAGCTACAGGGACGTTCATGTTCGGGAGTCCAAGAGGTGAAGAGGAGGACATTGTGCGCGGCGTGGGATAAAAGGTGAGAGAATTCACTTAAAACAAAAAAATATTTAAAAAACATAGGGCCCTATTACATTCTTCACACAAAAATGCACGCACAACGCGTGAATTTGTGCACCCAGCATTAAACGTTAACGCGCGTAAATCAACGCTGGAATTACAATCCTCGCGCATTTTTTCATCCGTCGAGCAATAACGCACGCGCAGACATCAGTGTGCAGACTGTTTTTTTCATGCGATTCAGTCAATCAGAATAAAGAACCACAATTGTCTCACGGTAAGTTTTTGCGCCTGTCAAAGTCAATCTGCGCATATGTGCTGCATCAATAAAAAAAAAGCACACACGACTTCTCCATTTTATTTGGTTTGGTATGTGTAGAATGTGTAATTATACTTTGCTGCGTATATTTTTTTTGGGCTGCTGTATTTGGTTTCGGCCAGGTTGATAGAATTTGCCATTAACACCAGCTTTTAGGAGTTGCTAAAATTATGTGCGCAAAGACTGTGCGTTACAAACTGCGTATAGATTGTAATACCATCCGCGTACCAGCGCACAAACACATTTGCGCTCACAATGTTAAGTATAGGACGCGCAAAGTACAGTAAGCTCGCGCAGCGTTCGCGCAGGTTCACCCGCTGTAGACATATAAGCGCGTTTGTTGCGCTGACATTGTAATACGACGTTCTGCGCAAAGGGTTTTTCCCCTCGCGTTAATGCGTTTTTGCAGGGGTGCAAACGTATGCGCGAACATTGTAATAGGGCCCATAATTGGGCAGAGGCTGTCAGTTACATCTTTCCATATATTTAAAGACAGAAAAAGAGAACTCTATATTTTCGATAGTGTATCCCTTTAAGGTTTTCAATCAGTGCCGGACTGGCCTACCGGGATACCGGGAGGCATCCCGGTAGGCTGCTTAAACTTTGGGGCCGGTTTTAATTTTTTACAGTTTTTTAAAAAAAAAAAATAATAATTTATTGTTTGACAACGAGCGGTAGCGGGCTGGGGCCAGCTACACACTGCCTTGCTGACTTGTTAATGGTCAGCGAGTCAGCTCCAGTGTCTTTAATTCAGCCGCTGCCCGCTGTGTGAGTGAGGAGGGCTGACAGCCATTGCAGCGTACGTGCCTTCACCAATACTGAACAGTACACAAGGCTGGGAACGGCACGTACGCTGTTTGGCACCACCCCCTTCACTAACCATGTGGTGGGCCATGTAGACGCGCAGGCGCAGAGAACGTCCCCCGTGCTGCCTGCGTGCCTGTATGCCGCATGCACACAATGGAGGAGGCCGGCAGCCACAGCCAGTTGAAGGCTCCTGGGACGGCACTGCACCCGGAGTGGCTGCCCTGGGTGCAGGGCTGAGGGGGGGTAATCGGCCGCCGGCCGGTTATTACTAAATTAAGTCGCCCGGCCTGCTTCTTGCACAGGTGGTGCTGGGGTCTGTGCATGCCTACTTCGCGCGCCGTGGTCTGGCTGTCCCTTCCGGCTGTTTTGTCCAGGAAGTGGATTCGAGGAGTGCGTGGACCCCAGGACCCGGCCCACCCGCCTGTACAGTAGGTCGCCGCCAACATGGCCCGGGATACGACCACCTCTTCAAGCTGCTCCTCATCACAGACAGCGGTGAGAGCGGGAACTCAGGGAGGTGGTGGTGTTGACTGGTGGAGGAGATGGAGGGGGGGCAAGAGAGGCCAGTCATTTACAGACAGAGAGAAGTTATGAACGAACAAGCACACACAAGTTGTGTGCTTATTTGTTCATAAGCACACAACTTGTGTGTGCTTGTTTGTTCATAACTTCTCTCTGTCTGTAAAATATTTGAAAATCAGGAATTAAAGATTAAAAAAACCGCCGTACAATACGGTATAGCTCTGATAGTACCCTCAAACACACCGCACATTACTATAGGTCTGTGATACACTCATACACACCGCACATTACTATAGGTCTGTGATACCCTCAAACACACCGCACATTACTATAGGTCTGTGATACCCTCATACACACCGCACAATACTGTATAGCTCTGATACCCTCAAACACACCGCACAATACTGTATAGCTCTGTAATACACTCATACAGACTGCACAATACTGTATAGGTCTGTGATACCCTCATACACACCGCACAATACTGTATAGGTCTGTGATACACTCATACACACCGCACAATACTGTATAGCTCTGATACCCTCAAACACACCGCACAATACTGTATAGCTCTGTGATACACTCATACACACCGCACAATACTGTATAGGTCTGTGATACCCTCATACACACCGCACAATACTGTATAGCTCTGTGATACACTCATACACACCGCACAATACTGTATAGCTCTGATACCCTCAAACACACCGCACAAACTGTATAGCTCTGATACCCTGTATAGCTCTGATACCGCACAAACTATATAGCTCTGATACCCTCAAACACACCGCACATTACTGTATAGCTCTGTGATACCCTCAAACACACCACACATTACTGTATAGCTCTGTGATACACTCAAACACACCACACATTACTGGGGCTGGTATGAAATTATTTCCAGGGCTGGTTTTTATCCCCAGTCCGGCCCTGTTTTCAATTACCATCTTTGAGAATGTACAGAGAGCAGTTCAGTTGCATTTCTGTCTACAGGAGACATACCAATCCATTACATACCCATTAACCCCTTAGTGACCGGGCGGTTTTACACAAATCCGTCCTTTAGTGACCGCTGCTGTTTTTACGTTTCTGCGCTGTTAGTGTTTAGGTCAAATTTTCCTCTTACTCGTTTATTCAACCCACACATATTATACACCCTTTTTCCTGCCATTAAATGGACTTTCTAGAAAATACCATTATTTCCATCATATCCAATAATATACTATAAAAAAAATATGAAATATGATGAAAAAATGGTAAAAACACACTTTTTCGTAATTTAATCCCCAAAATCTACAACCACCAATAAAGACCCCGGCTTAATAGTTTCAAAATTTTGTCCCGAGAACAGAAATACCCAATTTTTACATGTTTTTGCTTTTTAACACTGTCACTGCTGAGCCAGTTCACCTATGTGCGCTGCGCTCATTCTGAGCATTTTGTGCTAATTATTTTGAGATGACAGCCTAGGTCCTATTTAATTAAACCCCCCCAGACAAAAAAAACGTTACATTTTTTTTTTTTTTTTATTATTTTTTTTTTTTTTTTTTAAACCAAACCTGGTCATGTTTGGTATCATTGGAAAGGCCATGATCAGGCCTTTCAAATGATGTCAAATATGACCATTTAGCTGCCATGGATCGGGAGATAGGGGGATCCTTAGGATCCCCTTATCTGTACATGGCAGCTAGATGGTTAACTGGCCCACTGACATCCTCACACATATGGTGAGGTTGTCAGTGGGTGGGGGGACCTGGAGGCTTGGCTGACATCCAAGATGTCAGCCCCCCTCCAGGTTTGAATCGCGTTTTGGCGCCAATTAGTGCCGAAACGCGATTCGGCGGCAAAAAGGTTAAGACTCTCCCCTTTTCAGCGGTGCAAAAAGCATCTCCCTAGCTTCAATGGTTGGGGAGATAGAGTGCTCCGAAGGAGCCCCCCCTCCCCTCCATTGATTTGCATGGGGACGCCTGCTGATGACGTCACCACGCAGCGTGGCGACGTCATCAACCTCGCATGCCCATGTAAATCACATGGGCAGGCTTCCTCCCTGCCAGATCGCCGAGGGATCCAGCGAGATAGGTAAGTAACGGGCGGGAGGGGGATTAGGCGCCGCTGACGTACCCTGTACGTCCGCGGGTCTAAGGGAGACCCGTGGACAGGCCGTACAGGGTACATCAGCGGTCCTTAAGGGGTTAATCCATTACCCAAATAAAAACACCAGGGTACATATTACATACTTCACGCTAATGTTAACGTTCAGCTGTGTGAGCGTTAATGTTAGCTTTGGTAGCCCTAGCGCAGGCCACCCATATTACAATCCGAACGCTAACAGGTTAAAAAAGCCGATAGCGATCTGCAGCTTGTGCTTTTCAGCGCGAGGTTACTGTACTTTGCGCTCCCTATGCTTAACATTAGGAGCAAAGTGTTAATTAGCGTTAGGATTACAAAATCCTAACACTAATTACCGTCCTGCTGCGGTTAACTCGAAAGTTAACCAAAGCCAGGACCTGGTGCTAACGGATTCCGATTCTGAGGAATCTGTCAGCACCAGCTGAAACCCCCCAAAAATCAGATACTCACCTCTCATCCCGCGATGAGAGCGACTGCCCGATACACTTCTTCTTGCCACCGGGAGCAGAGAGAGACTGGGGAAAAAAGTCCCCAGTCTCCCTCTACAAATCACTAAGCCGACCTGTCGGATCTCGTGAGGCAAGATCCTGCAGGTCATGTGACCGGCAGTGGAAGCCTCAATGGAGTCCTATGTGGAAGGGATGCTCATGGCGGCGCTTAGTGATGCCTCAAACATCCCGAGACTTAGTGCTGCTTTATGGGGCTGGCTGCTGGATTACCGCCTGCACCGTAATATCACGCTAAAACGGGGACGCTAAGCGTCCCTGTTTTAGCGTGAAGATTGTAATATAGCCCCAGGTTGATTTTTTTTTTTATATTTTGAATATTTTTTTTCTATACCATTTTATGGGGGGGGGGGTTTGTAATATTTTTAGTATTACGGTCAATATATGCATATTGAAACATCTTCCATGACACGTATGCAACCAGCCATTTGGTTTCCCTTTAATTACAAATCCTTCAGGTGATCTATTTAACATCTTCGGATAGATATGAACATTTATAGCACAACTGGACAAGAGAGAGATGAAGATAAATAGAGATATCCGGAATGAGCACGCAGGCGAAACGGCCTAATCAGTGCTTCACATGCTTTCGAGGCCAAAGGTCCTTTAGCGGGTTCTTATTTTTATCTAATGAAACCAGATGTAGACGGTGGCGCGGCCCTGATAATCTGAGGAATCCACTAACGTCATTTTTCTGCTTATCAATTCAGATTTAAATTAATGAACCTGTGTTGAAGAACAAAAGAAGCAATTAGCGGCTCACTTGGATGATTTGAGCGTTTGATTGGAGACGGAGCGGCCGCAGAAGTTAAAAAACTCACATGTGTGTTTAGGGAAATTACTCCTTATTTGGTATGAGAATGCGACGTGTGTCAAAAATATCTCAGAATTATTTCACGCCATCGGAGGTTACAGCTACAGTCATTTATATAGCGGCAACAAAAATCAGTAGAGCTATACAACTGGGAAGCACAAACATGAGACGTAAATGATACATGAGGAAGAGACGACCCTGCCCAAGGGATTACTGCTCTGCTTATACAGCACTTTAACCAAGTGCTCAGCCAGACATCCCATGAGCTTACAATCTAAAACAGGGGGATATGTGTCAGGATCGGCACTGGTGGGGTACCGGCCTTGGTGGTATAAGCCTGGTATTTATTTATTTATGAAGTATTTTACCAGGAAGGATACATTGATATTTCTCTAATTTTCAAGTATGGTATGCGGTTGCGCATGGTATGCGGTTGATCTTGCTGGCTGGGAGCGATGGGAGACACAGCGGGGCTGGAGTACACAGTAAGGTATAGGATAAACAGCAGAGTTTACCAGGAGGCATGGAATGTATTCAGGGTCTTCAGTTGGTACCAGGGTCTGAAGCATAGGGGGGGGGTCTATGAGAGGATGCTATGATCCTGGAGGGACTCGAGGGTCTAGGAGAGGGTACTTTGAACACAAGGGTCCAGGAGGGGATACTACGGGAGGAAGAGACTGAGGGAATAGGTAGGTCTTTCTGGACCAGTGTCAGGTGCTGGTTCTGGGGTGGTAGGATTGAGCCCAATATGCAATAAGGGAAACAAAGATTCAGATAAACATATACAAGAGAGGGTTTATTTGGAGTAACATAAAGGCAATAAACAAATATATATGAAGGAGCTGGATAAGAGGAGGAAGGGAAGACACTGAATATATATATGTGTAATAAACTGAAAGCAAGATGAGAAAAGAGTAAACAGAAGGATAGTACTAAGCTACTCTAAACTATAGAAAGGAGACAATATGAGAATGAAGGCTAAGGAGATCGTTAGAGAAAAATAGAAAACAAAAGGCAGAAGAGTCTTGGTAGGCAAAGGGTCTTGGGTCTGTAGGTGTTCCTGGGAATGCAAGGTAACGGGCTGAGTGTTGTGCGAGATGCAGGGCAGCAGACTCCGAGGAATGCAGGTACAGAGGACAACGGGAAGAGGATTCTACGAGGTGCAGGGCAGCAGGTCGAGGATACGGCAGCGGGCTGAAGATTCTGCGAGGTGCAGGGCAGCAGGCTCCGAGGAATGCAGGAACAGAGAGCAACGGAATGAGGGTTCTGCGAGGTGCAGGGCAGCGGTTGAGGATTCGGCAGCGGACTGAAGATTCTGCGAGGTGCAGGGCAGTAGGCTCCGAGGAATGCAGGAACAGAGGGCAACGGAATGAGGGTTCTGCGAGGTGCAGGGCAGCGGTTGAGGATTCGGCAGCGGCTGAAGATTCTGCGAGGTGCAGGGCAGCAGGCTCCGAGGAATGCAGGAACAGAGGGCAACAGAATAAGGGTTCTGCGAGGTGCAGGGCAGCGGTTGAGGATTCGGCAGCGGCTGAAGATTCTGCGAGGTGCAGGGCAGCAGGCTCCGAGGAATGCAGGAACAGAGAGCAACGGAATGAGGGTTCTGCGAGGTGCAGGGCAGCGGTGGAGGATTCGGCAGCAGGCTGAAGATTCTGCGAGGTGCAGGGCAGCAGGCTCCGAGGAATGCAGGAACAGAGGGCAACGGAATGAGGGTTCTGCGAGGTGCAGGGCAGCGGTTGAGGATTCGGCAGCGGCTGAAGATTCTGCGAGGTGCAGGGCAGCAGGCTCCGAGGAATGCAGGAACAGAGAGCAACGGAATGAGGGTTCTGCGAGGTGCAGGGCAGCGGTGGAGGATTCGGCAGCAGGCTGAAGATTCTGCGAGGTGCAGGGCAGCAGGCTCCGAGGAATCTGTGGAATGTTGGCACAGCGGGCAAGAAATGCTGGAGGAAACAAAATAGATTAATGTTCTTAGGCAGGAACAGGAGGTAGCTCCCTGTCAGCTTGGTGTTTACCAAGGTAATGCAGAAGCATTGGACCTTGGGAGTGGTTCCTTTTTGTAGAGGGGAATAAGGGTGCATTAGCCAGCACCTGGTTGCTGGATCAGCCTGGTTGTAGAGGAATTACCAGTCTCCTTACAGGAAACTGGCTTGCTTTTAGGTTTCCTGCGGCGCTGGCGTCTCGGGGCATTACAACCAGTGAACTGAACACATGTCTTGACAGAGCATGAAAGCTACAATAATGGAGCCCTGATTAGAGGGAGGTGTGGTCTTTTATTCAGGTATGTATGTCATGTATTTCTGTGCTTAACTCTTTGTTCTCTGGAAGTACTGGATTACCAATGCGGGTGCTGAGCAGCATATGAAGAGTATTGCCAAGGATACACATTGTAGGTACAGTTCAGTCAGCGGCGGGGAGCCTGACAGTATGTGAAACAAATGGGAGCAGAGGGAAGGTGGAGCTGGAGGCCAGAGAGAATATACCAGGGATTACATGGGTAGGACCAAATTCTTGGGTTTAGTACTGATAATCCGAGTTAAAAGTGGAAGCAGCTGGAAAGGAGAGCTGATATATAGGACCGGGCCTGGGTGGGAGGGTGGATGGGGAGGGTGGGTGGACCAGCAGAGTGGAATAGTGGAGTTTGGTCTGAGACTGTGTGCATGATCTGATTGCTGTATGCAGAAAGTAAAACGGAGAGGTGGTACTTTGAAAGAGAATATTTTAAGGACTCCCAAGAAATGTCTGTGGGAATACATTGCTGTATCTTGTCTCTGCTTCTCTGTATACATTGATAGAAAGACAGACCTGGCAGTGGGCGAGATTGGATGAGAAGGATGGGGCAGAGGCACAGTGGTTGTAAGAGAGCCAGGACAGAGGCACAATGGTGCTAGTGAAAGTAAAACCATTAAGGTTCGAAAAATGCCTTAAAGAATTCTATCTGGGTTATTCAAAGAGCACCGAAATTCCACTTGACATTTTTATTAATATAAAAGGCCCAAAATTTTGTGATGCTGCCTATTAAGTCTGGGAATAGCCTAGTTTCTGAGCCTGGCTTTAGTGGCTTCCCTAAGGCCGCGGTTACACAAGCGTTCTTGAGAGCGGAAGGAACATCCACGAGAGTGGATGTTCCTTCCACTCTGATGCCTGTGTGGCCATCTCACTGAGCCAAGTGAGTGCGATCAACAATACAAAGCTTTGTAGCCCTGTCCTACGTCCGTCTTAGCTTTTTGACGGGGAGGTTTAAATCATGTCCGGTGTAGTGCGCGCCACTAATGCGCACACTACACTGTGTGGTCCTCCCCTTCGCGTCGTCTCAAAGCTGCGACGGATGCTAGGAGGAGCGGTCACACAGACGTACACAGACGTACTCAGTTATATGGCTGCGTATGGGTGTCAGTGTGTGTATGTATGTGTACCTCGGAGTTATATGGCTGTGTATGGGTGTCAGTGGGTGTATGGCCCTGTGGCATGTGGTGTTACTGCTGGTGGTGCTTGATTGACAGGCAGAGCATGTGCCAGATTGCAGAGCATTGCTGTGCAGTGTCTATCCTGTGTCACCTGAGCCGCATGAGGACAGACTCTGTGGAATGCTGTGGAGCGAGTGTAATGTGCACAGCCTGCCATTAGGCACCACTCTGCCTGTCACTACGAACCCAACACCAGCACTTAGCTAAACCTGGTAGAGTGCCCCCCATAAACCTGCCCCCCCCATAAACCTGTGTCTAGATCCGCCCCTGGCTAGGAGTCTCACCTCCTCTGAGCTTCATGTCCTGGTCAGGTCCAAGGGAAATGCATGGGAATGCAGTTCCTGCACTATTTTTGCAGAGGGAACTGAGTTCCCTTTGGTCCCAATCACTGTAAAGCTTGTATTCAGGTGTTCAATCATATCTTCCATGTGAAGTCACAATAAATATAGGATTAATCGTGTATTTTTGTTAAATTCCATATATCTATCTATATATATATATATATATATATATATATAAATCTAACAGGTCTGAGCATGTGTTTGCGTTAATTGCAAGATGATAAGTAATAATTGGGAAATAAATCTTGGTGAGTTTCCAAACTTATTTTATTAGGACTTGACCCCTGGTCCTGGTGTTGCATCAGGAAGAGGATCACAGCTCTCCTGACACAATCTCCTTCATCTCAGATATCAGATTCTCCCAGATTCTTAAATTCCGAAGAATCTGGAATGTTTGGGGTCCAACTCGACCATAAGTGGAGCTCAACCTGTAAATATGTGTGAATGTAATTGTGTGTTTAGTGTATATTTGTTATGTAGTTCCTCAGTGCTTCTCCATAAGAAGAACTTGATTGGATATGATGGGGGGGGGGGTGTTTCCAGTGGGTGGGGCCACCTTATGGTTTTGCAATGAAAGCAATGTAATTTTTAAACCATTTTCTGAATGTTTTTTAAAATCAAAAAATTCAGAACTTAATTGTCAGGTTCTTAAATAATGTCTTCATTTTAAAAAGGCCTCTGGCCAGCTGACTGTAATACCAAAAGTAATTGTAAAAAAAAAATGGTGTTGTGAGATCGTAGCGTAGGGAGAGAGACAGATTTTCACAGCCTTTGGTTAAATTTAAGTTAGGGGACTTGTCCTGTTCACAAACACCTATAAAATCTATGCAATCTATATGACTGTATCGATAATATATATAATGTATTGTACAGATGTCATTTATGTGGCCCGTCTCTGTGTATCCATTACTTAGGGTGGATAAGTGGCCTATTTATGCAACTATTTTTAATGCAAAATCAGGTAAGTGCTGTATAAATTATAGACTGCAGGTTGTCATTAACATTTTATTGATTACAGCCCAGAAACCTGTGATTAAGAAGTACATCTGAATTGATAGCCCCACTAAAAGAACGTAATCTGCGCTATGTACACGTGTTAGCACTGTATAAATGGAAAAGATTTAGGGCCCTATTACATTGATACCGCTAACGTGTGAGCGTAAACGTTAGCATTGGTTGCCTACGTGCAGGTGGACCATATTACATTCCGAGCTAACGGGTGTACTTAAAAAATTTTTTTTACACATTACATGGTCATGTTTTGTATCATTGTAAAGACCAGACTCTGACCTTTCCAATGACACCTCACTTAACCTTGTGTGGTGCAGAATTCAGAGATGCAGGATTCCAAAGTCCCCCTGTCTCTCCTTACTACAGTGCCACGGTCTAGGTTGTCGATAAAACAATGCGTTGCATCATCAGCTCCACACTTGCTGGCAGTGTGGGAAATGGGAAGTTGAGTTAGCGTAACATCACTGTTCACATTATAATTGTAAACTGAATAATAGTGCGTTAGAAAAAAAAGAGAAGAAAATATTTTAATTTTACATTAAGGAAACCTGGCTATATTTGATATGACTGGAAAGACCATAATCTGGCCTTTCCAATGGTACCTCACATGTTCCTCAAGCTCATAGGGCTCCGGAGACACAGTGGCCTAAATGATTGTAAAGAAAAAAAATAATAAATTATTTTTACAGAGCAAGGCGCCCCTTGTGGCAGGCGCCTGTAGGCACATGCCTTCTCTAACTAGTTATGGATCTGACCCTGGTACTATTTATTTATTTATTTATTTATAAAGGATTTTACCAGGAAGGCTACATTGAGATTTCTCTCGTTTTCAAGTATGTCCTGGGTTCAAGAACATTGAAGTGTTACAGTTACAGAAATACAAAGTAATACAATGCAAGATATTAAAAAAAAACCACAAATATTCAGATTAACAGAAAAATATGTAGGAAATATAGTCACTAGGTTACATGTTTACAAGTGCATTCTGTATTGAGGTATGTTAGTAAGGAGCTTTTGAGTGACTTAAGACTGGGGGAAGATTTGATGGTGTCTGGGAGGTTATTCCATAATTGTGGTGCTCTGTAGGAAAATGAGGACCGAGCCACTGTCTTTTTGTATTGTGGTATAGCAAGTAAGGTGCTGGTCCTGGATCGGAGGTTATAGGATGAGGGAGCTGCTGGGGGAAGCTGTCTATTCAGGTAGGGTGGCAGCTTCCCAGAGATGCTCTTAAACACCAGGCTGGAAAGGTGAAGGGTGCGTCTGGATTCCAGCGATGGCCAGTTTAGCTCTTTTAACATGTCACAATGGTGGGTCATGTAGTTACATTGTAGCGCAAAGCGGCAGAATGAATTATACAATGTTGTAAGTTTATGAACGTGTGTTTGCGGGGCGGCTGCATACACTACATCTCCGTAATCAATAGCCGGCATAAGCATTTGCTGTACAATCTGCTTTCTTACCGCGGGACTCAGGCAGGATTTGTTTCTGTACAGGGCACCTAGTTTGGGGTAAAGTTTAGATGAGAGTTTTTCGATGTGGGGTCCAAAGGATAGATTAGGGTCCAACCACATACCTAGATATTTGAGAGAAGTGACTGTGGTCAGCATGCCATTTGAATTTGTCCCAACACATAGATGGGGATTTTGCAATTTGTGTAGTTTAGGTGCTGTTCCAAAGAGCATTGTTACAGTTTTGTCAGTATTTAAAAAAAGTTTGTTGTTTTTGATCCACTTTTCTACCTCTGTGAATTGTTCTTGCAGCACGGCCTCCAGCTGCGGGAGATTTGGTTTGCTGGTATAGATCACAGTGTCGTCTGCGTACATATGTACAGTTGAGGCTTTGCAGACGTTGGGCAGATCATTTATGAATATTGTAAATAGCAGGGGGCCTAGTATTGAGCCTTGGGGTACACCGCACGTGACTGGGAGCGGGAGGGAGGAGCTGCCAGAAATTGACACATATTGTGATTGGTCGGATACATATGATTGAAACCAGGTTAGCGTGCGATCACCAATGCCAGAGTTTTTAAGTTTTTCTAACAAGATGCCATGGTCTACCGTGTCAAAGGCCTTGGCAAAATCAAGGAAGATGGCTCCAGTTAGGTTTCCTTGTTCCATCCCAGCCTGGATATCATTGCAGACTTTTAAAAGGGCGGTTGTAGTTGAGTGATTTGGACAAAAGCCTGATTGATCCGGGGTTAAGTAGTTCCAATATTGATAATAATCACGTAATTGTGTGTAGACACATTTTTCCAAGACTTTTGACATTACAGGGAGCAACGATATCGGACGGTAGTTGGATACCAAAGTACTGTCACCACTTTTATGGATAGGTACCACTCTTGCAGTCTTCCAGAGCTTGGGTATGTATCCAGTCGCCAGTGACTCATTTATTAGGGTTGCGACAGGATTTGCAATTGCTGGCGCACTGATTTTCAGCAGCATTGCTGGTATTTGATCAGGTCCAGACTGGTATTTCATTTTTTGTTTACGGAGAAGTTTAGTAATGACACTGACAGGCACTGGTCTAAAACTGAATTCCTGTCTGATACAGGGACTTTGCACAGTTGGGGGGGCCTGACCTGCATGAGGCCTCTCTGATTGCATGTCATTTCCTAGCTTGGCAATCAAAGTGGTGGCACATCCAACAAAATAATCATTAAAGGCATTTGCTACATCTAGGGGGTGTTGCAGGGTTTACTTTGACAGCGACAAGGAGATAAACAACACCATACGGCGCATGAATTGGTATAGCAATAGTGAACAGTTGATTAATAGACAACTGGTTAATATTGAATAAAATGTAAAGTTATGAATGAATAAAAGTGTCCTTTAAAAATGCCAAATAGAAAAAGAGTAAAAATGTGCAAAAAATACGAATATGAAGATGAATCAATTAGTGCAAATGAGTGTTCAAAAGTGCAGCAATTCAATACTCAAAAGAGTGTTGTTGATTGAAGACAAGTGTATCAATCCTCTCTGTGGTACGTATACCAGATCTTCTCTTTAAGGTGTCCCTCAAAAGGAATAAAACATAAAGGCAATAATAGTGCAGATGGTCGTACTGAACATGGAGTAATTCAATAGAATCGATGTATGTACCACTCACATTTATTGGAGCCTAAGGGAAATCCAGGCTCAAGGAAGATAGCTTGCGGCCAAATATAGGGTGGCACGTCCCTCCTTTCGTCTATGGTGGTTACTAGATAAAACAGAGAGAATCGGGAGACGGCACTCCCATGGCGTAACTCTGTGCGTATATTTGGAAAATTGAAATAAAATTGGTCACACTCACCGAGTGTAGAGCCTCTCAATACCAGGCTCAAGGAATATCGCCTTGGGCTCTCTTGAGGTGGAGGCCCAAACCCCTTTGGTGTGGCAGCAGTTGATCCAGATGTCCAAAAAAGTAGGGAGATGGAGAAAAAGTGGCGAATGCAAGATATAAAATAATAAATTTATTGGAAATAATAAAATCCTGGACAAGTTATACCGAGACGCGTTTCGGCTAAAAAGCCTTCCTCAGTCGGTGTATTTAGTGTCCATAAAGTGCAATAATAATATACGCGTCTCGGTATAACTTGTCCAGGATTTTATTATTTCCAATAAATTTATTATTTTATATCTTGCATTCGCCACTTTTTCTCCATCTCCCTACTTTTTTGGACATCTGGATCAACTGCTGCCACACCAAAGGGGTTTGGGCCTCCACCTCAAGAGAGCCCAAGGCGATATTCCTTGAGCCTGGTATTGAGAGGCTCTACACTCGGTGAGTGTGACCAATTTTATTTCAATTTTCCAAATATACGCACAGAGTTACGCCATGGGAGTGCCGTCTCCCGATTCTCTCTGTTTTATCTAGTAACCACCATAGACGAAAGGAGGGACGTGCCACCCTATATTTGGCCGCAAGCTATCTTCCTTGAGCCTGGATTTCCCTTAGGCTCCAATAAATGTGAGTGGTACATACATCGATTCTATTGAATTACTCCATGTTCAGTACGACCATCTGCACTATTATTGCCTTTATGTTTTATTCCTTTTGAGGGACACCTTAAAGAGAAGATCTGGTATACATACCACAGAGAGGATTGATACACTTGTCTTCAATCAACAACACTCTTTTGAGTATTGAATTGCTGCACTTTTGAACACTCATTTGCACTAATTGATTCATCTTCATATTCGTATTTTTTGCACATTTTTACTCTTTTTCTATTTGGCATTTTTAAAGGACACTTTTATTCATTCATAACTTTACATTTTATTCAATATTAACCAGTTGTCTATTAATCAACTGTTCACTATTGCTATACCAATTCATGCGCCGTATGGTGTTGTTTATCTCCTTGTCTTAGTCTTGACACATATTTTGGTTGTTTTTTTATGTGTTTTTACCATACTTTAGGCTGCACTTAACTATTTATTAGTGATCCACATAGCACTTTAATTAATTCCTTAAATCAATAAGCGCCCACACTGTATAGTGTATATCCGTATACACATTTTCTAATCAACTCATTTACTTTGACAGCAGCTGGCTGGGAGTGGACTGGGGGTGCTTGTATGTTACTTATGGTTCTCCAAAAGTTTCTAGGGTGTGATATGTTATTGTTTAGATTTTCATTGAAGTAATGGGCTTTGGCCATTTTTGTTTGTATATAGGACCAGGGTTAGTTTCCACATCGTTTGCCAGGGAAAGTAGCAGAATAAATAGGAATTTGGACAGAGTTTTCTTTTGATAATAATGTGGTTGCAGAGTTTTAAATCTTTGTCTGGGGGTGGGAGGGCTGGATTTTAACACTCTCCACCAGCACTCAGCTGATAGGTTAAAAGAACTGAGCAGGCTGTGGTGTATTGGCACTGGTTTTCCATCCTGGGACAATTGGAAAGGTGTATAGAAGGAGAGAGTAGCTTTAGAGAGAAGGGATGATAAAGAAAAGTGAAGCAATAGTGGGATAAACATTATAGTGAAAGGTGTTGGAGGTGAGTAAACAGGAAATAGAGAGGTACCAGAGTAAATGGTGTAGGTTGCTGCAATATCACATGATCAATTAGTTGGGTATATAACAAATGAAAACCTTGGGGTGGGTGAGGGGAGGGTGGGGTTGGCGGGAGCAAAGTCCAGCTGGATGAGGGTAATGAGCTGCTCTCTGCAAGGCCCTGCTACAAACACTGACTGAGTTTGGGGTGTGTGCTGAAAGAAATCAAGATTGCAAATAGCATCACATTGGGTTGAAATTGTCCAGGAACTTAGGGGGGAGTTTGTAGGGGGCAATAAAAGTTAAGGTTCGTTGAACAGGACATTGGACAGAATTGCAGATTTAGAGCAAATGGGTAGAAAATGTAGAAGGGAGTGGAATGCAGAATTCAGATAGCATTGCAACAATTCAAATATATATAAAGATACACTTGTGTGCTATACATATACGTATATATATATATATGTATCCCACACATACAAACACATATACAGTGATATTACAGAGTTAACATAATATACATCAAAAGAAAATGCATTAGGCTATGTGAGACGTAGAAATGTAAGATCACCTTCAGTGAATGGAGCCTCTAACCAAGATGCCCCATTGTGGAAAGTCCAGCTGGATGAGGTGTCGGATATAATCTCTGCACGTGAATACAACACGTTTGTATATATTGGATTTATCAGCCAAGCCTCCAATATGTCTATATTGGACTTACTGGACCTACCTCGGCAGTTGTCTCCAATATATCAGGGATTATTATTTCATAAGAAACTTATACGAGACACAAATATCAATCGTCTATATCTCTTAGAAATGATCCTGAATTCTTTTAATTGTCTGTGTTTTGCTTTAAAAAATACAATAATCAATAATCGGATAAAAATATATATATATCTATTACGTATACAAAAGAATTTCAAATCTCATTTCATAAACAAAAATTTACAAACCACACTCCATCAGCATATAAAAACTAGCTTCACAATATATGTATCTCCGGTTAGTAACTGCATATATGATTAATATCATTTACCTTATCAGTTAGTAACTAATACACAAATGGTTAATAAACATTTCTGCTTAATACAACATGTATTTCCCAGCAAACAATGTTTAACCAGCCAGCTCTTATAGATATATATATCTCTCTGCTACATGGATCAACAAAAAATTAGCTAATTTAATAATAAGTAATAAAAACTTATTTAGTGAATCCTCCCCTAATCTCGAGAATTAAACTTCTAATCTTTTGCTTTTTTATTTTGTAGTTATATAATTCCTTGCTTATTAATTTTAATCACAGTAATTTCCAAATTCAATATATATATTGGTATCAATCTTGCAACATTTCTTTAGGAATAAATCCTTATATCCACTTCTTCATATTTCTATCTGCAGAATAGAATTACTTAGAATTTGGATTTTAACCATATCCGAGAAGTCTCAGTCTACGTTGCAAAAATCTCTACAAATATATTTTTACATTAATTCCTTATTTCATACATTACCTGTCCAATTTGGATGTTGATGAGTCTGCCTTGGAATTTTCTATGTGATGCTTTGTTTTGGAATATGTGAAAATTATCGATATTAGATAATCAATGCATGTGAGTTAGAGATTTGGTGAGAATATTGATTGCCTCATGTCTTGGGATCTGAGTGCATCGTGGTGTGAGTCTGATGTGAGTCTCTGTCTGTTGGAATCTCTGACTGACTTACAAAAGAACCTTTGCCGCCTATTATACCCAATTTGACGTCATGGATAATCAATAATAATATGAATCATTATTTTTACTATCCTCTGGAGGGCAGTATTGCACTTCTTATATTAATTCCATTAATTCCATTATTTCTTTTTAATATCTTATCTTGGGTCAAAAGATCAGACTAACTTAACAAAAAACCTTGTCTTCTAACTAGACTGTCTCTAGACACAGTGTCTGTCATCTGATTTATATTCTCACTCCCTTTTGATTGCTTAGATCAGCTAAATTCTTTCCTGGTTAACTCACAGAATCTATTCTTTAGTAATTTTTATTATTTACCAATTATATACTTTCTACAATATTTTGGAGTATATATTTCATACTGTAATTATAATAAAATATACCTTGATTATAAACATATATTTTGTGAATATAATTCTATATTACAGAATGCTTTAACTCTTATTCCTATACCCAAAAGAAACAAAATCTCTTTTGTTTTAAAAACTTAGAATAGACCAATAAATTTACTTATGACACGTCTTAGCATTATCTCACATTCATTCTAGGTTCCTTCATGTCTGGGACTTCTTAACCCAGGAATGAACTTTGTTAAAAAAAACCTCGTTCATTTCTAAACCTAGAGAAATTTTGAAAGAAAAACTGTCTTTAAAACAAAATGGCTACAGGCATCCCTTTTAAATCTCTCCTTTTCTGTGTAATATACCCGACAGAGGGTAATGAGCTGCTCTCTGCAAGGCCCTGCTACAAACACTGACTGAGTTTGGGGTGTGTGCTTCAGTGAATGGAGCCTCTAACCAAGATGCCCCATTGTGGAAAGTACTAGCATAACATCTGTAGCCCTATGGATGTTGTCTGGGGTCTACATATTTTTTTCAGTACTGGCAAGTTACTGTTATACTCTGTATATGAAGCGTTACATTGTGGCCAGCAGAAGAATGGTGTGCAAATATAATGCAGCTTTTTATTCTCCCCTTGAGATAATATTTTTAAATAATAATTATAAAATACCACCTCGCAGACTGCTGTTAAGTGATTTTGGCTGAACTTAACATCAAAAAGAAAATACTTTAAAAAATCCCTTACTTACTTTTTGTCCCATGGTGCAGAGAACTGTGCAAGACCGCTGCCTCCTCTTGTCACATGAACAAATAGTTTCCAGTATTCTTCTCCTGAACCTACATGACCTCACTGCCAGTACGTTAGCTGCTTCCTCGATTATCTAGTTGAGCTGTTACACAGCGATAAGTGGCTCATTCGTAATAGAGCTAGTAATAAGGTACCGATAAAGGTTAACGGTTTGTGTGCATTACCCTTTACTGGTTCGCTTTTTCCAGGATGGACTAGAAGAGAGAGCTGACTGTCTGAGTTCAAAATAACTCCAGCATCGCTGTATTAAAATGTAGCAGCAAGGATTTCAAGAAAATACTTTTTAAATGGGCCAAAATTTAGGCATGGGGGTTTGGTTTCAAGCTTTAATTCTTTGTTATGGTAAAAATAGGATGGGGAAAAAAAACCTCAGAACTCAGATGTATCCATAACAGCATGATAAAAAAAGACAAAAGCACAGTGGTTTCTCCGCAGAAATCACAGCGAGCCTGGCTGTGTTGATAAAGCAGCAGGTTACAGTATACTATCAGAAGCCGAGGCTTCCGGCAACCAACGCTCACACTTCAAGTGCTCATGCAGTCAGATCAAAGAACGTTAACATCACAGTAAATCCAGAGACCAAGGGTGGATTCAGACAATAATTATAACCCATTGTGTCTGTGCAGATATAATTTTACCTCTATGTCTGAGCCCCGGAGCTGTCAGCAGCACATATTACTCGTTTGACATTCTAGAAAACAAATCTGCATTATGTTCAATTAAGTGATTTTCTGATTAAAGTAATTGTTCTATGAATATTTTGAGTTACTGGATTCCAGTTGGTCTCTCTGAGACACTCACTTTTACCGTGTATCTTACATAACCGGTTAACTAATACAGGTTAAATATCCCTTATCTGAAATGCTTGGTTCCAGAATTATTTATTTATAAAGCATTTTACCAGGAAGGACACATTAAGATTTCTCTCGTTTTCAAGTGTGTCCTGGGTTCAAGAGCATTGAATTGTTAATTTGTATTTCTGTAACAACTGTTATAAAATGCAAGATATTAAAAACAACAACAAAAAAATAAACAAATTAACAGAAAATAAATATGCAGGGAATATATTCACTATGTTACATGTTGACAGGTGCATTCTGTTAATAGAGATCTCTTAGGGGACTTTAGGCTGGGGGAAGATTTGATGGTGTCTGGGAGGTTATTCCATAATTGTGGTGCTCTGTAGGAAAATGAGGACCGAGCCACTGTCTTTTTGTATTGTGGTATTGCAAGTAAGGTGCAGGTCCTGGATCGGAGGTTATAGGATGAGGGAACTGCTAGGGAAAGCAGCCTATTCAGGTAGGGTGGCAGCTTCCCAGAAAAGCTCTTAAACACCAGGTTGGAAAGGTGAAGAGTGCGTCTATATTCCAGCGATGGCCAGTTTAGCTCTTTTAACATGTCACAATGGTGGGTCATGTAGTTTCTTTGTAGCACAAAGCGGCAGAATGAGTTATACACAGGGTTATCCAAAGAGATCCGAATTGCTTGAGAAAGGTAACCGAACGCTGAAAATCAGTGTTCGGTTACCTTTCCTGGCCATTCGGCTATCCAGAGAGCAGGCAATTCGCCAAATCCTGGCGAATTGCCTGAACATACGGTGCCTGTTCGGTGCCTGTTCGAGGGCAGTGAATCCCCATAGAGAAACTGTCACGGTGGCCCCCGCACCCCCCCGGCGCCTGGCAGCAGCTTCCTCGCTGCTCGCTGGCCAGGCGCCGAGTGATATTGCGGGCGCTTCCGCACACGTGGGACGCCGGGGGGCGGGGCCTGGCGGCGAGACGCAGACCCGCCGGGTTTAAAGCCCAGACTCACAGAGACGCCGGTGCCCTGACGTGGTAGTTACTTCCCGCAGAGCTCTTGCATATTTTGACTAACTAACGATTCTGTGTACGACCCTTGGCATTGGCAAACTAACGATTCTGTGTACGACCCTTGGCATTGGCAAACTAACGATTCTGTGTACGACCCTTGGCATTGGCAAACTAACGATTCTGTGTATGACCCTTGGCATTGGCAAACTAACGATTCTGTGTATGACCCCTGGCATTGGCGAACGAACCACTCTGTGTATGATCCTTGGCATTGGCGAACGAACCATTCTGTGCGTAACCCTGGTATTGGCATTAACTCTTCTAATTCTGGTATTGAGGTCAGTCTGTGTGGCACCCTAAGCACACATCAGACTACCCCTTGTTGTTAGGGTCTTGGGAAGAGCTAATTGTTCTAAGGTCTTGTGTATCATTCTATGTCTGTCTAGTCGTGCCGACCACTCTAAGGATCGGAAGGGTAGAGAGTGTCCTGCGTCTAGGGACCACTAGTCAGATAAGCAGAAGGATCCGTGACGTCTCTCTTGTATGTGCTCTGTACTGCCATTCTAGTAGTCTGTCTAGTCGTGCCGACCACTCTAAGGATCGGAAGGGTAGAGAGTGTCCTGCGTATAGGGACCACCACTCTAGTATCAGGGGGATCCGTGACAGAAACAATGCTTCGACTATTCAAAGAACACAAACCAGCAGTGAAAGGTTCCCCTAATGCCCTGCCATTCGGTGGTTTAATTCGGCAAGTTTATTCAGGAGAATCCCATAGGCTTCAATGTTAAAAATATTCCCATTTTAATTCAATATCTAATAAACCGTTCATTATAAAATTCTGCAGCAAAAAGTCTCTTTATTTATAGATTTTTTAGGATACTTTAAGCATTTTTCTGTTTTTTTTTTTTTTTTTAAAAGTCTGATTTTTTTTTATTTATTTTTTTCAGTTTACTTCTTTTTTTTGTAACAGCCCTCTTTATTATCATTCCCTGGACCTCCTGTGAAAATTTCAGACATTTTCGCTCAGTAGTTTCTTTGCAAACAGCGTTTCATTTTCCCAGATTCATACAAATGGTTTTGCTAATTTATTCACTGCCTCCTCTACGTCTCAGCTGCTTCGGCTCTGTGTGATTCGGCTCCTGTTCGGCTCCTGTTCAGCTTCTTCGAAGGTTAATCCAGATGTTTTTGCTTGTTTTCAGCGTGCATTCGGTTAGTTTTCGTCAGGTTTTCGGCAGCTTTTCCCTGCAATTCGGGGACCCTGTGCTGTTTCCTGAATACACCGCAGGGTCACCGAAATGCAATCGGCAAAAGGAACCGAATTGAAGAGAACGAAAAGCCACCGAACGTGCGGTGACTTTTCGAATCTCTTTCGATAACCCTGTATGTGTAGTAAGTTTATGAATGTGCGTTTGCGGGACAGCTGCATACACCATCAGGGTTATTCTGAGAGAGGTGAAAACCAGGAGAATGACTGGAGAAGTGAAAATTCTAGGTCAAAATAGCCAAACCAGAAAAATTCTCCAATTTATCTTACTTTCCAAATCAGCTATTTGGTCTAGATTGTTCATTCTCCTGGTTTTCACCACTCTCTGAATAACCCTGTATATCTCCGTATTAAATAGCCGGCATAAGCATTTGCTGTACAATCTGCTTTCTTACCGCGGGGCTCAGGCAGGATTTGTTTCTGTACAGGGCACCTAGTTTGGGGTAAAGTTTAGATGAGAGTTTTTCCAATTATGGATCCACAGGCTTTAAATCAAAAATCTATAAGGGCATAAATCTTTTATTCTAAAAAAACAAGAATTCCACATCGTACTCACCAACAGAAAAGAAATAAAAGACACGGACACTTTGAAAGTATAACAGTTTAAACATTTCCCAACAAGGAAGAGAAACTTTAATTAAATAGCATATTTTAAAATGTAACTAAGGCAGGCAAGATCTCTTGACTGCGACCATTTGAAAACAGGGATGGGAGAAGTGGAATCGCCTAGCAGTGACTTAACAGAGGCCACCTCTTTGTTCTCTACCTCCAACACCAGAGGGACTTCCTCCAGTGGACATCCTTAATTCTGAGCTGCCTGGACGCTCACCAAGACTCCCTGTCCATCATCCATTCACTCTCATGGGTCCTAAGGAACTTTTGTTGGAAGGCTAACTACCACAACCCCCACCCCATTTCACCTACAGAACCCCCAGCACCCCAACTTGGTCAAGAAACACCCCCACCCGCACCCCCGGCGAGAAGACTGTCAGGAAAAGAGCAGGACCCTCAAGAAACACTGCAACACCCAGCACCTTGGATTTATCAGGGTCTGGTTGACTAATCAGCCCCTAGCCTTGGTGAACTAACCTCCAAAAATAAAAACACAAATCAACACCAACAGCACCTACTTGGCAAGGATGGGAGGGAAGAAAAACATGTTGGTGAAAACCTACCTTCATGCTTTTCCTTATACAGCAAATACTTACCATTCCCCGCCAGAACACATGCTCTCTTCATCACAGTTGCGTACCAATTATACCCTTAAAGCGTTTCAGCCTTATCACGGGTTACACTTACATTCAGTGAACATTCTGTTGACACACGTGAGACCCATGTAATGTATTCCATTTTTATATAATCACAGCTAATAATATTGTACATCAACCTTAACACATTGTGCTGATGATCTCAAAAAATTCAAAATAATCGACTTTGAAGTAAGTACAGAATTCCCAGCAAGTTTACTTTCCATGGGACGGTTACTTGTGGCAACTTGATGCTCCATAGGTGATGGAAAACTCCTCAAACTGGAATGCTTACTTGGAATAAATCTCGTTTCTGCAAAGTTTATTTTTCAATGTCGTAAAGCAAGGATAGTCAACCTTAACATCTCCCGCCAGGTTGTATGAAAACTACATCTCTCATGATGCTCAGGTACTCATTAGACTGGCTGTGTATTCTGCCTCCCTAGCAAAGCTGTGAGGCGTGGGTGCTTGAGACTAACTAAGTCTGTATTGACCAGTACTCACACGATGAAAGTTCAGCAGACAATGTCAACTCAGCAAAACTGACACATAGAAAGATGAATCCAGTCGAAAACTTTAATGATCAGACTGACAATCTTTGTAATAGTGTACAGCAATGCAGGTGAAAAGACATTAGTTCTGTCCCGCATTGAGTAAAGAGGGCTGCTAGGTGACCAATAAGTACCTCAGAGCTAAACTGAACAAAAAGGAGTGGAGCTAGCTGGATGCAGCAAGGCTAAGGGAACCCAGCAGGAACAAAAAAATAGCTATGAAATAATAGCAGGGCCGGCCTAAGCCACTGTGCTGCCTGGAGCGACAGGTGAAATGCGGCCCCCCCCCCAAAAAAGGAAAAAAAAACACGTGGCATGTAAAAGCATATCACAAAGCTCCACAGCATTAAAACACAGTAATGTGCGGTGTGTATGAGCGTATCACAGAGCTCCACAGCATTAAAACACCGTAATGTGCAGTGTGTATGAGTGTATCACAGAGCTCCACAGCATTAAAACACAGTAATGTGCAGTGTGTATGAACGTATCATTGAGCCACATGTCCTGAACCCACTGTCAGTCAGTCACACACACAGTCAGTCACACACGAGTCATACACACACACAAGCCACACACAAGTTATACACACACACGCCACACACACACAAGCCACACACACACACAAGCCACACACACACAAGCCACACACAAGTCACACACACACACGCGCCACACACACACACACCACACAAGTCACAAACACACACAAGTCACAAACACACATACACTTACCCACCCTGGTCACCAGCCTGTTGGAGGGCTTGTTGGACGCTCCCGGGCCTGGTCGAGGTCAGGCTCCAGAGGACTGGCTTCGGGCCTAGCCGAGGCCTCTCTGGCTTCGGGCCTAGCCGAGGCCTCTCTGGCTTCGGCACTAGCCGAGGCCTCTCTGGCTTCGGGCCTAGTCGAGGCCTCGCTGGCTTCGGGCCTAGTCGAGGCCTCACCGGCCCGCTGAAAGGCTTAAAGGGGCGGAATTGCCTTCTGCGCTGGCCGGGTCCGGGCATCTGGGCAGGTCCAGATCCGGGCTGGTCCGGGCGTCTGGGCTGATCTGAGCGTCTGAGCTGGTCCGGGCATCTGGGCTGGCCTGGCCGGGTGTGGGCTGGCCGGGTGTGGGCCTCCAGGCACGTGGACTCCGGAGGCTTTCAAGCGCCCTCCCAGGCACCTGCACACTGGGTGGGCCGCAGTGAAGGGGGTGGGCGCCGGCCCGCAGTGAAGGGGGCGGGCTCCAGCCAGCAGCGAAGGGGGCGGTGCCGGCCTGCAGTGAAGGGGCGGGTGCCGGCTCGCAGTGAAGGGGGCGGGCGCAGTCTGGTTTCCAGACCAGCAGCAGGGCCATGCCTTTGCAGGGCAGCTGCTCTATGCCGGTGCCTTTGACAGGGCTGCAAAATGACGCCCTGGTCAAAGGGCCACCTGGAGCCCTTGCTCCACCCTGCTCCATGGACGGGCCGGCCCTGAATAATAGCTGTAAGCAGCAAAAGCCAAATTCAACACATAACATTGAAATATAAAAATAAACCCTGAGTCATGGGGCATGACGCTGCGTTTCATGGGGAATGTAGTTCCAAAACATCTGGAGGGCCAAGGTTGCTGACCCCTGCTGTAAAGGATTTGGAGAAGTAACCATTTTCTGTACAAAGCCATTAGTGTGCCTGTGCCCTGTTACATTCAATCAATTGATTTTAGTGGCACAGGATATTCCCAAGGTTCTATTTAGAGGGACACTAGGCACTATGACAATTCAGTGGAATTTGAGTGGTCACTCACAATGCATTGAGTGCCTTCACCTCTCTTCCCACGTCAGAGGGGTTTCAGAGGGCTGGAAAGACGAGAACCTGAGACCAGCTGGCACTGACAGCTTTCAAAGCACTCAGACATTGGGAGCCATGGGATTGGCTGCTTCCCTACGCTGACATGACAGCTGCAGCTTACCGCAAGCGGCAGCATGTCATCATGCCTGGACCAGTGCCATGGGTACCTGATGCTAGACAAAAACAGAACGTTTAAAAAGAAGCTAAAGGTTTGAAACAGAAAATGGGATGCTGAGGGGGTCAAGAGGGGTTAATGTATAATAACGTTGAGGTTGGGGTTAGGATTAGTAATTTGGGTTACCTAACCTTTTTGCTTTTTCTAGGGTTAGCCATAATGCTAACCCTGACTCCTAACCTTAACAAACAGGTTCTGGCACATTTTCACTTAATTTTTATGCAACATAGTTGGTTCCTTATTTTGACGCAACCACAGCATCATTTTATTTGTGTCTGTAAAATGGCGCTAGTATGGCGTTACGTTTCACTGAAATAAATGGAGCAAGTGCAGCGTTCTTGTGTGTGAAATATAACTTTTTTTGCCTAACATCGTAACATATGAAAACGTTTTTAAATGGCGATTTGTTTTGCTGCGTATTATGTCTGGTGACCACAAGGTGGCGACGTTACTCATCACGGGGCCTGTTTGTCATGAGTCCAGCACTGTGTCTTTATAGATGAGACGATCCGGGCCGCCTCTTACCCCTGTTTGGTTCATCTCTCACCACCTTCCAATCCAGGATTTCCCTGCAGCCTGTCAGGTCTCTGACCACCTGATTAAAGAGCACTGACCCACTCCCTATGTAAGGGAGTCTATCCCATCCTGCTCTGCTCTAGTATAGGGTCTCCCTGTTTCCAGTTATTTTGCCTTTTCCTGCTGCCAGTATTTCCACAGATATTTTTCCCTTTCAGGGTTATTCAAAGAGATTCGAAAAGTCACCGCACGTTCGGTGACTTTTCGTTCTCTTCAATTCGGTTCCTTTTCCCGATCCCATTTCGGTGACCCTGTGGTGTATTCAGCAAGCACCACAGGGTCCCCGAATTGCAGGGAAAAGCTGCCGCAAACCCGACGAAAACTCACCGCAAAACCCAGCGAATGCACGCCGAGAACCCTCAAAAACATCAGGATTAACCTGCCGAAAACCACAGAAAAACCCGAACAGGAGCCGATCGCAGCCTTCGACACAGCAGAAGAGGCAGTGAATAAATTAGCAAAACAGTTTGTATGAATGTGTGAAAGTGAAACGCTGTTTGCAAAGAAACTACTGTGCGAAAATGTCTGAAATTTACATATGAGGTCCAGGGAATGATAATAAAGAGGGCTGTTACAGAAAAAAGAAGAAAACTTTAAAAGAAAAAAAATCAGAATAATGCTTAAAATATCCTAAAAAATCTATAAATAAAGAGACTCTTTACTGCATAATTTTATAATGAACAGTTTATTAGATATTGAATTAAAACGGGAATATTTTTAACATTGAAGCCTATGGGATTCTCCTGAATAAACTTGCCGAATTAAACCACCGAATAGCAGGGCATTAGGGGAACCTTTCACTGCTGGTTTGTGTTCTCTGAATAGCCGAAGCAGTGCTTTTCATGGGGATTTCACTGCCCTCGAACAGGCACCGAACAGGCACCGTATGTTCAGGCAATTCGCTAGGATTTGGCGAATTGCCTGCTCTCTGGATAGCCGAATGGCCAGGAAAGGTAACCGAACGCTGATTTTCAGCGTTCGGTTACTTTTCTCAAGCAATTCGGAGCTCTTTGAATAACCCTGTTTGTATATTTGTTTTACTTATTTTTTTCCCTATTTCCGTTGGCTGTTTGTCTCTCGGTTTCCCTTGTCCGTACTATTAGTTCATTTGGAGTTTTCATTGTTGCTTTTTCCTCGCATCTTTGTTTGTTCTTCCCCTGCTTTTTCTCTTCCTTGCTCCTGTGTAGTTTATTTTAAGGTTTTCAATTGCTCTGCTGATTATCTGATATACTGTCAGAATCACATTCAAAATAAATCTCATGAAGCAATATAAAAAGATTATAATAACCAAATACCCCTTGATAAGGGTACCCTTGATAAAGACCTTTGGCCAAAACGTTGGGACGTCTGGTCTCTGCCGGTTTGTTACACTGAGAGGTTCCCCCTTTTCACTATTTGGTACTTATTATAATCTGTTTATATCGCTTCAGGAGATTTATTTTTGAATGTGATTCTGACAGTGTATCATTTGTCTTACTATTTCATGCTTGCCGGGATGATATGGCTACAGATTGCGGACATTGAGTTGTTTTGTTCCCTTTGATTGAGATAATAACAGATTCTTTTAAAGTATATACTGGTTTCTTTCTCATGGAATTTATGATCTATACTGTATGTGCTTTAGTTCTTACTGAATAAGTGCATTTTTATTTCTTTTGTTATCTTTGTTTATAAAATAGTTTTTTACGCATGGGTGTGCTTCCTTACTGTTTTTTGTTATTCATGTTTCCAGGGCTTTTTAGAATAATTAAATTTCTAGGTTAGCACCCTATATTGGGCCCTATTACAATCTTCATGCTAAAACTGGGACTCTAAGGCTAGGGTCAGACTAATGCATTTTTCGCGTTGCCCGTGAAAAAGTGCGTTCGAACTAATGGACGCATTTTTTCACAGAATACGCGATAGCGGTCATACGATGCGCATTTTCGTCCGTGATTTTGTACGGATCATCAATAAAACACTTTTTGTGTCTGGACGTAATGTTGGCCGGACATTAGCAGCGTCTGACGTCTCCTAATCACGCACACACGCCGCTAGCGGACGCAGCGCACTCTGTACGTCAGTACTAGCGGTATCACATTCTCGAAAAAATGCGTTCGTTT
Source organism: Leptobrachium leishanense (assembly GCA_009667805.1). NCBI lineage: Eukaryota > Metazoa > Chordata > Amphibia > Anura > Megophryidae > Leptobrachium > Leptobrachium leishanense. The sequence continues at coordinate 6,658,994 of CM019063.1, read as the reverse complement.
GCCACTTGCGTTCTTCGTATGCTGCCCAGCATTGGACGTAATTTGCTGCTAGCACAGCCGTGATTTAGTGCTGCTAAACGCACGTTAATACTGCGCTCGTCTGACCCTAGCCTAAGGCTAATGTCAGAAGAACGCAGTCTGAGCGCATTCTGCGTGCATGCATTACGGACAGATATATTGATGGAAGGTACTGTAGACACCACATGGTCCGGTTTTTTTTGATGGACGTAGAAAAAAAAGGGAACTATGGGAAATAAAATTAATATGAAAAATGATAATAATTTGAAAAGGATATGAAAAGTCATTTTGTGCGTCAAGGTGCTGGACGTCGCAAATGTGCTGCGTCTGACAACTCCTCATCACTCACACAGAACGCTACCCAGACGTGGTGCACTCTGCGCGTCCGTGGTAGCGGTTTTACGTTCTTGCCTAACTTGCGTCCGTTTGCCACGTGCGTTGTGTGTGCGCAGTTCGGGGCGCACGTACTTCATGCGTGGGTCTCTATTGATCATGATTCTATGCTACAACGGTCGGTAAACTGTGCTGCAACACGGACGTGGTAACTGCGTTCGTCTGATGCGGGCCTAAAGAGGAAAATCTGTGCCTGCAGGTTTCTCCTTAGCATCCTCGTTTTAACGTGATATTACGGCAGACGCTAATCCAGCAGCCTGCCCTGTAATGCAGCGCTAAGGTTCGGGATGCTCGAGGCAGCACTAAGCGCTGCTGCGTGCATCCCCTCCACGGAGTCCACAGGACTCCATTGAAGCTTCCACTGCCGGTCACTTGACTTGCAGGATCTCGTCCCTCCTTCGAGATCTGGCAGGTCGGTGGAGTGTTCGCAGAGGGAGACTGGGGTACTTTTTCCCCCCAGTGTCTCTTTGCTCCCAGCGGCAAGGAGAAGCAGATGGAGCCAGCGTTCTCGCTGTGGGATGAGAGGTGAGTATGTGAATTTTAGGGGTTTTTTTCAGCTGGTGCTGACTGATTCTGCAGAAGCCGTATCAGTCAGCACCAGGTGCTAGCTGTGGGTAACTTTTGAGTTAACCACAGCAGGACGGTAATTAGTGTTAGGACTTTGTAATTCTAACGCTAATTAACTCTTTGCACTCCCCATGTTAAGCATAGGGAGCGCAAAGTACAGTAACCTCGTGCTGAACACTGCACGTTAATGTGAGTTTTATTGCTGTGGAGCTCTGTGATACTCACACACACTGCACATTACTGTGAGTTTTATTGCTGTGGAGCTCTGTGATACGCATACACACCGCACATTACTGTGAGTTTTATTGCTACATACCCCCAGGGTGTAGGTGGGATATGGCTATGTATGTGAATGTATGGATGTGTTTTAAATGCATGTATTTGTCTTTAAACAGGCTTCTGTGCATAAAATGCTGTGCCTGTGTCCTTGTTGCAGTCCGTCATTGCCCCCTAGCCCTGCACCCTAAAGGATGGTATTGCTCCTATGATCGCCACATTATCTACTGCCTGAACTCCAAGAAGAATTACAGCGGGCATCTTGGCAGCATGATGAGGTATAGGTAAGAGACTAACTGGTGATGCAGAGCAGCAAGAGGTTAAAGGGACATCCTGCTCAAATTTTACCTCTTTTTTCCCTTTAACCTCTTTGCTGCTGACGACGTGCTGAGCACATCCTCTGGTTTCATGTTTGTGTGCAGATGAGGTACTCAGCACGTCGTTGAAGTCCTGCAGCTCCGTGCCATTTCTTTCTACTTTCACAGCATTCCGACATCTTTCCCTCCCTGTAGGACTTCCCCTGGACACTGATATCATTGCGTGATCAAAAGCGTGATGATGTCAGGGTCTCTCCCACTTCCCCCTCAGCTAGCTGGCAAATCCTTTTACTGGAGATACAGGTGTCCTTTGGGCCACTGCTTCTCTGGTACTGTAAGTTTAGGGCTGAAACAACTAATCGATAATAAAAATAGTTGTCAACTATTCTCATTATGGATTAATCGGCACATTTAAAGCACACACTGTTTAGAATCCGACTAAGCTAAACGATAACCTCAGATGCTACTTCAGAGCTGACTGGAGAAGACGTGCCGCTGCTTTACTCTCTATGATTTATTTCTAGGGTTATGTTCGACATAGCCAATTTGTTTTTATTTAGCTTACAACAGTAGCAGAACTAACACAAACAGGGTAATTCAAAGAGAATCAAAAAGTCACCGCACGTTCGGTGACTTTTCGTTCTCTTCAATTTGGTTCCTTTTGCTGATCCCATTTCAGTGACCCTGCGGTGTATTCAGCAAGGACCACAGGGTCCTCGAATTGCAGGGAAAGGTCGCCGCAAATCCGCCGAAAACGAACCGCAAAACCCAGCGAATGCACGCCGAAAACCTGCAAAAACATCTGGATTAACCCTGCCGAAAACGCCAGAAAAACCCAAGCAGGAGCCGATCACATGCAGCGAAGCCTCCGGAAAAAGCTGACACCGCAGATGAATGGAGTGAATAAATTAAAAAAACAGTTTGCTTGAATGTTTGAAAAGTGAAACGCTGTTTGCAAAGAAACTACTGAGCGAAAATGTCTGAAATTTACATATAAGATCCGATGAATGATAATAAAAAGGGCTGTTTTAGAAAAAACAAGTAAAGTTAAAAAAAAAAAAACGGAATTTTTTTAAAACCTAAAAATCCAGAAAATGCTTAAAATATCCTAAACAAATCTATAAATAATGAGACTCTTTACTGCAGAATTTTATAATTAATGGTTTATTAGATATTGAATTAAAACGGGAATATTTTTAACATTGAAGCCTATGGGATTCGCCTGAATAAACCTGTCGAATTAAACCACCGAATGGCAGGACATTTCGGGAACCTTTCACTGCTGGTTTGTGTTCTCTGAATAGCCGAAGCAGTGCTTTTCATGGGGATTTCACTGCCCTTGAACAGGCACCGAACAGGCACCGTATGTGCAGGCAATTCGCCAGGATTTGGCGAATTGCCTGCTCTCTGAATAGCCGAATGGCCAAGAAAGGTAACCAAACGCTGATTTTCAGCGTTCGGTTACCTTTCTCCATCCATTCGGATCTCTTTGAATCACCCTGATAGACCTTGGGGTACTGTCACTGGTGGAGGAGCTTTACTGCTGGTATTTTATCTTTACTTGGAGCTGGAGTCCTGTGCTGCCACCCCACCCTCCCTGCTTCCCTCTCATCCAGAGCTGCCATCCCTCTGGTCTGGATTCTTCTGCCAAACTCCTTCCCATCCCTTGGTTCCTTGCCCAAACTCACTCCTATCTCTGGTCCATCCCTTCTTCATGAAATTATTTTAAAAGGGACGCTCCATGCACCGTGACTATAGCTTATTAAAGTGGTCAGGCTGCATGGAGTGCCTCCCCTGCTCACCTCGCTTTATACTGACAACATCCTATCTCTCAGAGTGCTTGTAGCAGCATTTGTTCAGTGAGAAAGGAGACGTGGGCTTGAGCTGCACATACGCAACAATCCATAACTCTGACCAGGCGCTCACATACGTTGTGTGCAACCATTACACTTTACGTGATATACACCATATATGAAAGTTATGTACACTATGAAAATTGCGTAATGAAAATAGTTGTTAATTTTTGTTCCTTCTACGTAAAACAAAAAATATGTATTTTTATCCGAATTATCGATTTATGAAAATAACCGTCGTTTGCAGCCCTACGTAAGTTCTACAGGGTCACATGGGGCATCAGCTGAAAGGCCAGAGTCTGCGTTATTACACATTTTATCTAACACAAAAGCCACTGTATTGGTGCAGGAAGAGGCGGGAGACCTATGGACCCCTGTATCTCCATTCTGTACACTCCACAAGGTCAAGTGAAGTGTCATTGAAAAGGATAGAGTCTGGCCTTTCCGATGATACCAAGCATGACCATATAATGTGTAAAAATAAAAAGTGAATAAAACAAACAATTGCAAAACGTCTTTTTTTTTCTCTGTTCTAAGGCAGCGTCATTATTCGTTTATAACGCAAACAGTGTCACTGCACTAATTCACCTTCTCATTTCCCACACTATGGGGGTTATTTAGAGAGAGGTGAAAACCAGGATAATTGCCAGGAGAAAGAACAATCTAGACCAAGTAGCCGATTTGGAAAGTGAGGTAAATGGGAGAATTTTTCTGGTTTGACTATTTTGACCTAGAATTTTCCATTCTCTAGTCATTCTCCTGGTTTTCACCTCTCTCTGAATAACCCTGTATGTGAGCAAATTAGATTAAGTGATGGCATAATGCGTTACAATGCATTATTTCATCTAAAAATTGGGGGGGGGGGGGTTGGGGAGGACTTGCCCCCGGCGCCTTATGACCTTGCTACGCCTTTGGCCACCAAGGCTAACGTTAACGCTCACACAGCTGAGCACTAACATTAGCGTGAACTATGTAATCGGGCCCATTGTGTTTTGACAACCAGTGTGCACTACAGCAGTTTTTTGCTTTATTATTCTATCCTAAATGACCACTGTTCTTTTTAATATAGTTATTTAAATGATATGTTCATTATTGTATGAGAGACGAATTTCAGTAATAAGGCCGTTGGTCAGGAGCATTCAATTATCAACTGGTGATTTATTTACAATCCTATACTAATGTGCACGAGCTCTTTACATTCCTGTATGAAGAAAATTAAAGAGAAAATAGGTTATTATCACCCAAACCCCTTTTCTGTTTAATTTAGTTTTATGTAAAACTTTTAAAAATATGCACGTAAATAATTTATAGCAGCATTTCTAGAAGTCATTGTGTAAAAACCTGAAACACAAAAAAAATACTTAATTTATGAAACGTGCTCCACGAGAGAACATTAAGAAACTCTGAAATTTACTCTACAAGAACATTCTTTTTTTTATCTCAGCCATTATATTCTAAGTACGTGTGAATGGCTGGTATGAAAAATGCTCCAAAAAGCATTAATGGAAATGAAAGGATTATCTGGGAACTCACAAACTACTTTAATGAAAACGATCCCTCATTTAAATAAATATGAATCACCGATTTACTTTCCTAATTGCTGAATTTCTTATAAATTATATGACATGGTGCATTAATGTGATAGTAAAATTCAAACAAGGGTAAAAGCTATAAATTAAACCAAGAGCACCTATTGAATGTGCTGCTGTCGCTTATTTTCAAGGCTGCTTAACCCCTTAACTCCAGGCAGGTGACACCCAGCAGGAGGGGATTAAGTCTAGGGTCAGACGAACGCATTTTCGCGTTGTCTGTGAAAAAGTGCGTTCGAACGAATGGACGCATTTTTTCACGGAGTACGCGATAGCGGTCATACGATGCGCATTTGCGTTCATGTTTTTGTACGGATCATCAATAAAACACTTTTGCATCTGGACGTTATGTTGGCCGGACATTAGCAGTGTCTGACATCTCCAAATCACGCATACACGCCGCTAGCGGACGCAGCGCACTCTGTACGACCGTACTAGTGGTTTCACGTTCTCGACAAAATGCGTTCGTTTGCCACTTGCGTTGCGCGGACGAACTTTCGTGCGGCCGTACTTCGTGTGTTCCCCGGCATTGGACGTCATTTGCTGCTAGCACGGCCGTGATTTCGTGCGGCTAAACGCACGTTAAAACTGCTTTCGTCTGACCCTAGCCTAAATGCTGGCCTCCTCAGCGGGCTATGCCGTTGACATGCTCAGCTGCTGATAAGCGACATTGTCTGCAGTGGGATGGCCTGAGTACACTGAAATTTCTGTGCTATCTCGTTCCCCGCACTTCGGGGAATCATATTCCTTGACCCTGCGGTGAATTCAGCATTCTCCGCAGGGTCCCCGAAGTGCAGGGAAAATCTGCTGACCGCATCCGAAAATCCGCCGCTTCCGACGAAAAAAACACTGCATGCTACCAAAATAGCCGACCATCTGCTGAAAAACCATCCGAAAAAAAGCCAAGGATCTGCCAAACACAGCACCGACCACCCGTTGGAAAAAGCCGACAAGCCGACGAACAGGGTAACAAAACCCCACAAAAAAACGATTGAAAGTTTAAAATTTGAAACTGTTTCCAAAAAATCTGCTAGACGAAAATTTCTGGAATTAACATATAAGGTCCTGTGAATGATAATAAAAAGGTCTGTTACAGAAAAAAAAGCTATTTAAAATTTTTTTTAATTAAAAAAAATGCCTAAAATAAATAAAAAATAAAGAGACTTCTTGCTGCAGATTAAAAGAATAAATGGTTTATTAGATATTCAATAAAAACAGAAATGTTTTTAACATTGAAGCTTATGGGATTCGCCTGAATAAACCTGCCGAATGAAACCATGGAAAATCAGTGCATTTCACTGACATTTATCTGCTACTCGCAGTTCTGTGAATAGATTAACCATTGCTTCTCTATGGGGAATTTCACTGCCGTTGAACAGGCACCGTATTTCGCTGGCGAACTGCCTGCTCGCTGAATGGCCACAAAATTGCACCATACGGGGAAATTCACTGTTAGGTGCAATTTCGGGGCCAGATCGTCTCTCTCTGAATAACCCTTAATGTGTTGTAAACTGCCCCCCTCCGCACATTACTGTGAGTTTTATTGCTGTGGAGCTCTGTGATACGCTCATACAGACTGCACCTTACTGTGAGTTTTGTTGTGGAGCTGTGATACGCTCATACACACTGCACATTACTGTGAGTTGACATACAATTTGTTCAATAAATATTATTAATAAATAAATAAAATAATAAATATTTTTGAAAACATTAAAAAAAACACGTGGGTGTGATTTTTAACATTTTAAAGTTTGGGGGTGAGTTGCCAAATATACGATCCGCCCCGTGTTCCAAATGTTCTAGTTACGCCCCTGCAGCAAAGACAGAGCGGCGGGTAAGGTGGATGACCCTGGCAGAGGCATTTTGGATGGACTGTAGGGGGGAAAGGTGGGAGAGGGGGAGGCCAAATAGAAGATTATTACAATTATGAGGTCGGGAGATTACAAGGGCATGAATGAGTTATGTGGTGGTGTGGTAAGAAATGGCCGAATTCTGGAAATATTATGTAATTGGTTGTGTCAGGAGGAGGAAATAGACTGTACAGTGGCAAGAAAAAGTATGTGAACCCTTTGGGATTACGTGGAGTTTTGCAAGAATTGGTCATAAAATGTGCTCTGATGTTCATCTAAGTCACAACAATTTGAAAAACACAGTCTGCTTAAAATAATACAACACAAACATTATATGTTTTCATGTGTTTATTGAACATAACATGTAAACATTCACAGTGCAGGGTGGAAAAAGCCCCTAGCGTAATGACTTCTCCAAGAGCTAATTGGAGCCAGGAGTGAGCCAACCTTGAGTCCAATCAGTGTGATATTATTGGATGTGTTGCTGAAAGCTGTCCTGCCCTTTAAAAACACAAACCAGTTTTGAGTTTACTGGTTTCAAGAAGCACTGCCTGATGTGAACCATGCCTCGCAGAAAAGAGCTACCAGAAGACCTACGATCAAGAATTGTTGACTTGCATGAAGCTGGAAAGGGTTACAAAAGTATCTCCAAAAGCCTTGATGTTCATGTGCCAACGGTAAGACAGACTGTCTACAAATGGAGATAGTTCAGCACTGTTGCTACTCTCCCTAGGCGTGGTCGTCCTGTAAAGATGATTGCAAGAGCACAGCGCAGAATGCTTAATGAGGTAAAGAAGAATCCTAGAGTGTCAGCTAAACACTTACAGAAATCTCTGGCACATGCTAACATTTTTGTTGACACATCTACAATAAGGAAAACGTTAAACAAGAATGGAGTACTTGGGAGGACACGCTGTCCAAAAAGAATATTGCAGCACGTTTGAAGTTTGCAAAAGTGCACCTGGATGTTCCACAGCACTACTGGCAAAATATTCTGTGGACAGATGAAACCAAAATTGAGTTGTTTGAAAAAAAACACACAACACTATGTGTGGAGAAAAAAAGGCACAGCACACCAACATCAAAACCTCATCCCCACTGTAAAACATGGTGGAGGGAGCATCATGGTTTGGGGCTGCTTTGCTGCCTGGACGGATTGTTGTCATTGATGGAAAAATGAATTCCAGAGTTTATCAAGACATTTTGCAGGAAAACATAAGACCATCTGCCCGCCAAACTGAAGCTCCGCAGAGGATGGGTGATGCAACAGGACAATGACCCAAACCATACAAGTAATTCAACAAAAGAATGGCTTCAACAAAACAAAACACGCCTTCTGGAGTGGCCCATTCAGAGTCCTGACCTCAACCTGATTGAAATGCTGTGGCATGACCTTAAGAGAGCGATTCACACCAGACATCCCAAGAATATTGCTACACTGAAACAGTTTTGTGAAGAGGAGTGGTCCAAAATTACTCCAGATCATTGTGCAGGTCTGATCTGCAACTACAGGAAACGATTGGTTGAGGTTATTGCTGCCAAAGGAGGGTCAACCAGTTATTAAGTCCAAAGGTTCACATACTTTTTCCACCCTGCACTGTGAATGTTTACACGTTCTGTTCAATAAAAACATGAAAACAAATAATGTTTGTGTTGTATTATTTTAAGCAGACTGTGTTTTTCAAATTGTTGTGACTTAGATGAAGATCAGAGCACATTTTATGACCAATTCATGCAAAACTCCACGTAATCCCAAAGGGTTCATATACTTTTTCTTGCCACTGTATGTGGGGGATGAAGGAAAGAGCAGAGTCAAGTGTAACTCAGAGACAGCGAACGTGGTTTGATGGGGAGATAGTGATACCATGGACCATGATAGAGAAGTCAGGAGGTGGGGAGGCATTAGAGGGAAGAATTAGTAGGTAATTTCCTTGTCAACACATTTTTAGAATTTCATTGTGCTCTATAGATAACGAGCTTGATGACTTATTGAATCTAGTGGTATGTTCTGTGTCTAGTACCCATGCCTGACAGTTCTGATTCCCTTGTTAACCTGTTTTTCCGTGAGAATATACATTTGTTTATTAGCCTTTTTCTCCCATGTTGGGAGACGTATGTTTTTTTTCTTATACACCCAACCACGAGGATAAGTATTATTAAAAATTGCGTGAATGCTGACAACCTGACAGCGGCTGGAGGAATGCGCTCGCCGTGCCATGGAAGCTATTGATTTCGGAGCACTGAAAGAAAAACATTAGCTTTGTATAGCATTCACATACATCCACTTGACAAATGGTGCTTTGTGGAAATGACATCTCATTGGCGTAAAATGATCTGGGAGTTGGGCTGCCTGCTTTGCCACGTAGCACCGGAAAATATGCACAAGCCCAATATAAAACGATCCATCTAAATCAAGGGAAAAGGGATCCTTGCTGAAGAATAAATCAAAGTGTCTTCTGGTGGAGCTGTGATGGAATGGGAAAGCTGGATTATTAGAGAGTATGAATGATGATCGTCACCATAATTAGGAGGCAAACAACATATTTGTTAAGCTGTCTTCAGAATCTTGCCTTTCCTTTAGCGCTTGATTATTCAGCCTACATTCTGCAATGTAGACTACGGCAGCCAATGCCAAATTAACGAGCCATATTAAGCCAGAGGAGGTAACCAGTTAATGGAACCCAGTGAGAATGCTTGACACATTTCACGCTGACAGGCATCTAGGTACTGCATTGCGGTTGTAGTATTTGTGTGTTAAAGCAAGAAAACAAATGATTGAATCAACGTTGTTTTGGATTCTACCTTGATCAATTATACATTCTGCGGGGTAGCATTTGCATGTGTTACCCATCATAATGTATATGTAAAAAGTATCCAGGAAACTGTGATGGATATGACAATCCTTGTGCATGTGCAGAGTTTTCATACGCTGACTAGACATGACCCGGTATCGCTTGCACAGATCCATAAAAGATGTCTTATATCACCAGTCTTCAGGGCAGCAGCAGAAGTCTTGTGTTTGATTTACCTACAAATGCTTTCTTCCAGTGCTCTTTGAATTCTAATTCCTATAATATGCAGACGGGATTTGCCTGTGTTTGTTTTTTTATGTAGTGGGAGCTTTAACTACTAAACTATCTAATGGAACGAGAATCACTATTGAGGGATAGTGGATGTAGACTCAAGCTGCTGCTTTCCAAAAGGTAATTGTAGCTCAGAATACCCAAAATTGATAAGCCTGTCCAGTTTATGTTAATATTGAAATGTATGGCCAGAAACCCCATTTACTCACTGCACAAGCCTGCTGCACATACCCTGACCACACACACCAGACCTCACCTCAGACACATGTATATCCACACAGATCTCTATGTATACCCACACAGACCTCACTGACTGTATACCGACACAGACTTACCCTAAATCAGATACACCCTAAGTTGCTGTCGTAATCGATTTTGTTCTTCCCTTTCTTGCCCCCCTCCTCTATGTACTTTTATACCCATCACCACGTTTTTTTCCTTCTCTTCGTCTGTCCTCCAACTAACCTCTTTCTTTCTATTATCCCCTTCCTCCTTCCCAGTTGTACCCTTCCCTGTTAGAGCATCGCTTGATGGACGAGTCATGAGTTGGGTTATTCCACCCTTCAAATCAAGGCCATAGGGTTACTATACCACCTCAGGGCCCTATTCCAAACAAGAAGCAAAAATGGAGACGGTAAGTAGGATAATGTGTGCCTGCAGATTTTCCCTAGCCGTCTCCACTTTAACGTCATATTCCGTGGTAAGTGCTAATTTAGTGCCACGCTCTGGAATGAGGTACAAAGCACCCCTATAAGAATTGGGTTGTGGAGTCCACAGCACTCCATAGACCTTTGCGTGTTCAGGCCGCGAGCTCTGCTCAAGCTCGCTCACGTGACATTGCGTAGAGTAATTGCGGCGTGAGACTAGGAACTGTTTGTTCCCAGTCTCACTCTGCTTCTGGCGAGAAGAAGCAGCAGATTGCGCCGCCCTTTTCATCACTGGATGAGAGGTGAGTATGGGATTTTTAGAGGTTTTTTTTTAAAGTGTGTTAAATGATTTTGCATTAGCAGAATCATTTAACACCAGCTTTTAGGAGTTGTCAAAATAAAAGTGTCAGGTTTTTCTTTTTTTAATATTGCAGCAATATTGTTCGCTTTTCATTTATAATGTGAACAATGATGCTGCACAAACTCACCTTCTCATCTCAGACAATAAAAAATTAGTTTTTTTCAGCTGTAGTTAAAATCGCGTATTTTCTCAGAAAAATACAGTAACAGGTTCCCATTTCTATTTTTTTTAACAAGTGTAACCCATAGAATTTTTAACCACAATGACTCGGATGATAAAATGGGAAAAAAAATATTTTACACGCTGTAAATGATTGAAATCTGAATGGAAATGAACATTTGTTTTCTAATTTTGTTATAGCATTCTGGCAGGGCACGACATATACATATAATAATGATATATTATGAATCTGCCGAGTCTGCTGAAAATAATGGTATATAACTTGTATGGGCTGTATAATAAAACATGACTTCAAATCGCATTTAAACATGATGAGCAAAACCAGTAAAAATTAGCTCGGCACGCAGGTGAAATGGCTCAGCAGCGAAGGGGTTAAACTCGACCGGAGGTCTCTGTCCTACATTTTGCATTTGGATAGTCCTACACTGAAACAGTATCACCAAGAGATGTACTTGAATAAATTCCACCGGGTATGTTAAGAATAGAATACATCACGACAACTCATTAGCAGTTTAAGCATTTGACAATCAGTCGACGTTCAGTGACTATTCCAGAGCAGAACGTGTTACCGGGGATCTAAAGACCTCTGCACATTATTATATTCCATTCCTAGCTCTAAATTCAATATATGTCATTGCAGCGGTAACGAGGCCAGTTCTTCAGAAATAAAAAATGTTAGATTGTTTCAAAAGAGAAGCTTTTCACTATTATTTAAAGTAATAAATCTGATTTATTCAAACATTTATTTCGAATTTCAGGATTTATTCTAATCACTTTATGCTCTTGCGCTAAATATTTAGTTGTAATTGTAATCAAAAGTCAAGTGCTACCTTAGGCTAGCGTCAGACGAACGCAGTCATCACGTCCGTTTGCCGTACAGTTTATCGTCCGTCGTAGCATTGATTCGTGATCAATAGAGACCAACACACGAAGTGCGCAGGCACCACGCAGGTGGCAACGGACGCCATTTAGGCCTCGACGTAAAAGCGCTACGACGGACGCCCAGAGTGCGCCGCGTCCACGTAGTGGCGTGTGTGCTTGATGAGGCAACGTCAGACGCAGAGCATTTGCGACGTCCATCACGTTTTACGCCCAGAGGTTTTTATGGTCTGGCTGACTGTTCCTGTCTTTTAATTAATTTTGATTCCCATATTTCCCTTTTTTTCTACATCCGTCAAAAAAAACAGACCATGTGGTGTCTACGGTATCTTCCGTAAGTACGTCTGTCCGATATGCACGCACGCAGAGTGCGCTCAGACTGCGTCCATCTGACATTAGCCTAAGGGAAGCGCTAGTTAAATTTTTAAAGATAAATTTGGAATGTTAAAACAAACATTGTCCTGATTTGCATCTTGTGTTGGTTTCCAATTTGCAGTATCTGGCACCACGGCATTAGCAGCAGATCCTTCAAGTCCTCAAACCATTCCTGCTTCATATTTGCACTGTATCAGGATGCTCTATCCTGCTGAAAGAGGTCACTGCCACCAGGGAATATCATTGCCATGAATGGGTGTACATGGTCTGAAATAATCCCTAGGTAGGCGGCAGGTGTCAAATCCTAAAAAAAAGAAGTACAGGAACTCACAAAAGTTTCCCGCATGGTCCGTATTCAGATGAGGTGGGTAACCCTTAGCTGCTCTTTTTTTTTAAAAAAAAATTAAGTTTTTTATTTTGTACGAAAGGTTACAGACCGACCAGCATAAATGGTCTCGCAGGACCTAAAGACAGAAAAACAGACTTAAATAACGACATAGGAAATAAAGGGGGGAAGGGTGTCAAGGGAAAACTGTAAGATACACAGAATCGGGGGGGGGGTATGGCACCAATAAATCAAAATATCTCAGCAGGTGGGGGAAAATAAAATATATCTCACATTACGCCTCATAAGTTCGGCAAATAAGGAAAAAGAGTCCTCAGAAAATGTCTCAAAATTCAAAATGAAAATAAGGGGGTGAGGGGGGATAGATGAGTCCTCAGAAAACGGAGATGAATAAAAGGGAAATTAAGTCAAAAAGGGGGCTGTCGACGGGCGATTGGAAAAAGGAACGTAAAATTACAAAAGAAACGACTTCACAAGAATCCATTCAGCCTGCATCCCGGAATGTTACCTCTCATAATACAGGCAATGCAAGGGCCCTGCCATTCACGTGAACGTTGTATCGGGAAGGACACGGATCACGGTGTGTGCTCTGTCTCCAGGGCTCTCCCGGAGCCATACAAACCAACCACCGGGACCGGGACCCAGGCCAACACATCCACCCCTCGACTTCTAGGCCTCCACGTCCCATTGCCACCAGCACAGACGCGGCCACCGTCGCTCTCTCGGCGACCGCCACCTCCACAGGGTCCCCGCAGGCATGTCTCACAATGTCTCCTCGTGAGTCAGGGATCTCCTCGGTCATCTGGCATCTCGAGCCTGACTCAGAAGCGGGCCACTCCGGATCAGCTCCGCGCGGTACGTTCTCCCCTATATCCTCCTTATGCGCCGAGCGCCCGACAAACATCCCAGCCCTCTCCTCTTCACCCTCCGGGTCCACGGTCACCAGGCCAGCTGTCAGTGTGGTCAGAAGCCGATGCCAAGAGCCACACAGAAGCGGTTCTCCCTCCTCCTCAGGCGTCCACAGCAAGCACTGCTCCATGGCTGCAAACATAGCCTCCATTCCGCTCACTGGGGGGGAGGGGCGCTCCCGGTTCAGCCATGCCGTACACTCCTTTGTCCCTTCCATCAAGGGGATCCCGGGCGCAGCCTGAAGATGGGGGCCCTCCATCCTCACTGCTCGTAGCCAGCAAGTACACACCACAGGGGGAAGCTGGAGACCCGACAGGCAATTCAGGGGAGGCTGCAAAATGGCCGACAGCTGACCAGGCCTTAAAAAACAAAACCACAAAGATTCTCAGCTGTGCACCGGGGGGGGGGTGATGGTGGACAGAAACGGGTCCACGTAGTAGCCAGCCCCCAGGAACTCCAATAGTGGGCTTTCTAGGTGGAGACTCCAGGAAAAATCGCTGGTTTCAGAAAAGTGCTGCGGAGCTCCACCAAAGCATGTCTGCTTCCATGCGGTGCCGGCCACGACCCTAGCTGCTCTTTTAAAGCACCTTTATTATCTGTGAGCCGTGCATACAGCTGGAGAAGGCAGTGGATAATATGGCCCTCTGCAGAATCAGTCAGCACCAGCTGAAACACTCCCAAAAATCACATACTCACTTCCCATCCCGAGGTGAGAACGGCAGCTCCGTCCGCTCCTTCTTGCCGCCGGGAGCAGTGAGAGACTGGGGGAAAAATGTCCCCCAGTCTCTCTCTGCGAATCACTACTCCGACCTGCTGGATATCGCGAGTAGGGATGAGCTGTTCGGTTCGGACGGTTTGGAGTTCGGACTGAACTTAGCCTGTTCGGTCTGCTCGCGAACTCCGAACATTTCCAGATGTTCGCCGCATGTTCGACCACGATGCACTTTCCCACTGGCCTGAAGCTCGTAATTGGCTACAGCCTTGCACCTGACCACAGGTCTGGTGCAAGACAGGTTCAACACTATGCCAATCACGGCTCAGAGTCCTGATTGGGCAAATTTTTCCCAATCATGGGCTCGCAGAGCTATGTCCCGCAGCACACAATATAAGGTTTCCATGCAGCGCTTCTGCACGCATTTGACAGGAGATTTCATAGGAGATTGTTGTTGTGTGTTCTTACTGCTGGTCTGCCACGCTACTGGGGGGGTCTGGGGGGTCTCATTTCTACCAAATATCTGGGAATTGAGGTGATCTGTGTCTTGTCACTGCCAGAAAGTATTTTGGGGGTCACAAATTTCTACAAAACATTTGGGAATTGAGGTGATCTGTGTCTTGTCACTGCCAGCAAGTATTTTGGGGGTCACAAATTTCTACAAAACATTTGGGAATTGAGGTGATCTTCTGTGTCTTGTCACTGCCAGCAAGTATTTTGGGGGGTCACTAGTTTCTACAAAACATTTGGGAATTGAGGTGATCTGTGTCTTGTCACACAGCCAGTACCACGCAGTATTTTGGGGGTCACTAATTTCTACAAAACATTTGGGAATTGAGGTGATCTTCTGTGTCTTGTCACTGCCAGCAAGTATTTTGGGGGTCACTAATTTCTACAAAACATTTGGGAATTGAGGTGATCTGGGTCTTGTCACACAGCCAGTGCCACACAGTATTTTGGGGGTCACAAATTTTTACTAAATATCTGGGAATTGAGGTGATCTGTCTCTTGTCACTGCCAGCAAGTATTTTGGGGGTCACTAATTTCTACAAAATATTTGGGAATTGTTATAATCCGTGTGTTCTCACTGGCTGCCACCCATCAGGGGGTCTCACTGATTTATAGGAGGTTTCTGAGACTTGTAATCTGTGGCTTCTCACTGCCACCCATCAGGGGGTTCCACATACTTCTAGCAGATTTATGCGAATTGTAATCTGTGGCTTCTCACTGCCACCCATCAGGGGGTCACACTGATTTATAGGAGGTTTCTGAGATTTGTAATCTGTGGCTTCTCACTGCCACCCATCAGGGGGTTCCACATACTTCTATCAGATTTATGCGAATTGTAATCTGTGGCTTCTCACTGCCACCCATCAGGGGGTCACACTGATTTATAGGAGGTTTCTGAGATTTGTAATCTGTGGCTTCTCACTGCCACCCATCAGGGGGTCACACTGATTTATAGGAGGTTTCTGAGATTTGTAATCTGTGGCTTCTCACTGCCACTCACCAGGGGGTCTCACTGATTTATAGGTGGTTTCTGAGATTTGTAATCTGTGGCTTCTCACTGCCACCCATCAAGGGGTCACACTGATTTATAGGAGGTTTCTGAGACTTGTAATCTGTGTATTCTCACTGCCACCCATCAGGGGGTCCCACGTACTTCTATCAGATTTATGTGAATTGTAATCTGTGGCTTCTCACTGCCACCCATCAGGGGGTCACACTGATTTATAGGAGGGAATTGTAATCTGTGTCTTGTCACTGGCTGCCAGCTATCAGGGTGTCTCACTAAGTTATACCAGAGTTCTGTAAATCTTTAATCTTTATACCAGAGTTGAATCAGAGTTCTGTATATATTTAATCTATATATCACTCACCATGTCTGAAAGAACAAAAAGGACAGGCAGATGCTCACAGACACAGATAAGAGGGCATGCAACCCCTGTGTAGGGAGGCTGTGCCTCTGGTCGTGGTGGACGTGGTGCATCCTCTGCAGGGGCACGCTTGTCCTTTCTAACTGGTGCTGGCCGTCTTCTTAAGCAGCAGCAACATACAGAGGATTTGGTGGATTGGCTAACCAGGCCATTCTCATCCTCCGACCCCTCTGCCAGCCAGGCTTGTAGTGCTTTACAGTCCACCTCAGCTGCCAAAGCATCTAATGCAGCCTCCATGTCCACAGCTACTCCTGCCGTAGCCTCGCTATCACACACGGAGGAGTAAGATGAATTGTTTGACTACAATGACAGTGACATGCTGCTTGAGGATGCGCAGCAAGTACAGTGCTCTGAATCAATCTCTGAGGTTGAGCAAGGGTCTATAATCAACCTAGAGGAAGGGGGTGCCAGTGATGACACACAAATAACTGGCACTCATGTTGCCCCAGCAGCTGCAGCATACTGCCAAGTTGGCTCCAGTGACGAGGAGATAGGGGTGATGATGACAATGATGATGAGGTCACTGACTCCACCTGGGTGCCTGATCGAACAGAGGAATCAAGTGAGGAGGAGGGGGAGGAGGAGGCACATCAAACACGAGGCACAACATCCTCTATGACCAACCGTAGCACTAGCCAGTCCAAGGCATCAGATGTTAGAGCTGCTCCGGTGCAGAGCGCTGTTGTCTCAAAGCACACACGCAGGAACTCTGCTGTCTGCTGTGAGTTCTTTAAGAAATGTGCAGCAGACTCCACCGTTGCTATTTGTAATCTATGTCAGATGAGGTTTAAGCGTGGGAAAGACACCGGACACTTGGGTACCACGTGCTTGAGGTGACATATTACCTCCTGCCACACATCCCGTTGGCGCAAAACTTTGCGTAGGTCCTCCTCCTCCTCCTCATCTGTCTCTACCCCCACTGTATGTCCTGCCATGTCATTGCCTACAACCTCCACTGACAGGGATGATGCTACAGTAATGGATGTACCAGGTCGTTCCTCATAATGTGACAACATCCCATCAGCCGAAGATTTACGCAGTCAGATTACGTTGCCGCAGCTGCTGCCGCGTAAGAAAAAATATAGTCCCAACCATCCCCAAGCACAGCGTCTAAATGCCAGCTTAGCAAAATTACTCGCATTGCAGCTGCTGCTTTTCCAGCTGATGGACTCTGCTCCCTTCCGTGAATTTGCTGAATGTGCTGTACCACAGTGGCAGGTTCCAAAATGCCATTACTTTTCACGCAAGGCCATTCCAGCACTATACCAGCACGTGGAAGACAATGTTATCGAGTCATTGGGAAAGGCAGTCAGCAGCAAGGTGCATGTGACTTTAGACACGTGGTCCAGCAAGCATGGACAGGGTCGTTACATTTCCTTCACGGCACACTGGGTAACTCTGATCGCAGCTGGGAGGGATCCAAGACGGGGCTCTGTGGTGGAGCTTGTTCATCCACCACGCCTCCAGAAAGCTGCTTGTATGAGGTCTGTCTGCTCCACCACCACCACCTCTCCCTCTTCCTCCTCCTCTGTCTCTGGCGAAGTGGCAGTTAAACCAACGCCTGACAGGGTCTACGCAATGGCTCAAGCAAAAAGAAGCCATACCGTGCTTGAGCTGGTTTGTTTAGGGGACAGGAGCCACACCGGGCCAGAAATTCTGTCAGCTCTGCAGGGCCAGGTGCAGAGATGGTTAACACCACGCCAGCTTCAGCTGGGAATGATCGTCTGTGATAATGGCAGCAACCTTCTTTCCGCCCAACGCAAGGGTAAATTGACGCATGTACCATGCCTAGCACACGTCCTAAATCTAGTGGTACAGCATTTCCTAACCAAGTACCCAGGGCTGGCAGAGCTTCTCAGCCAGGCCAGAAAAGTCTGCAGCCACTTCAGACGGTCATTCCCAGCAAGCATTCGCCTGGCAGAAATTCAAAGAGAATTCCACCTTCCCACAAACCGTCTGATCTGTGACATGCCCACCAGGTGGAACTCGACATTAGCAATGCTGCAGCATCTGCACAAGCAGCAGAGGGCCATCAACGAGTACCTGTGTGAGTATGGCACAAGGACAGGTTCAGGTCAACTTGGTTCCCCCCCTCGCAGTGGCTGATGATCAAGGATGCATGCACTGTACTGTCACCATTTGAGGAGGCAACGAGGATGGTGAGCAGGGACAGTGCATGCATCAGTGACACAATTCCTTTAGTGTTCCTGCTGGAGCACACTCTGCGGGGATTTATAGATGTGGCTCTAGAGGCAGAGCAGCGGGAGGAAGAGGAGGCCTTCCCTAGCACTGAAGGCCCCAGTCTTTCCGCAGACAGCATTCCAGCGGGTCCTACTCAGATCAGACAGGAGGAGGATGAGGAGGAGGAATATTTAATTAGTGGGGGCATCAAAGGTGGGGATTCCTCAAGGGAGGGTTTCGTGTGCCCAGAAACACAAGGGCTAGTGCGTGGCTGGGAGGAGGAAGTGCACGATGGGATCATCTTCATTGACCAGGAAGACTCGGAAGCTAATGCCACCTCCAACCTATGCTGCATGGGCTCCCTTATAATGCAAAGCCTGCTAAAGGACCCCAGGATTCCGTGCTATCAAGGAGAGGGATCATTACTGGTTGGCAACCCTTCTTGATCCACGATACAAGGGTAAAGTTGCTGAGCTCATCCTGCCCTCACAGAGGGAGCAAACTTGAGGACGCTCTAAAGCGACACTTGTGTAACACCTTTCCAGGCACTGGTAAGTTACCAAGTGATGACACACGTGCTTCTGAGGCTGCGGATGATCAGAGGAATAGTGGTGAAGGCCAGGGCCGCTTGACTGATGCATTTTTAAATTTTTTTAGTCCACGACGCCCAGGGACGTCAAATGTAGGCACCCATTGCCAGCGTCTTCACCATATGGTGCAGGACTACCTAGGGGCAAGGGCAGACCTGCATACCTTTCCAGCAGATGATCCACTGGCTTACTGGGTGTTGAGATTGGATCACTGGCCAGAACTTAGCCAATATGCTATGCAGCTACTAGGTTGCCCTTCATCCAGCGTGCTTTCTGAAAGGACGTTCAGTGCCACTGGAGGTTTTGTCACAGACAAAAGAGTGCGTCTGTACACCGACTCTGTAGACCAGCTGTCATTTATAAAAATGAATCAGTCCTGGATCAGCAGTTATCAATCCCCTGATGCTAACGTAACGGAATAGATCGGGGATGTCTTCTGCATTCACAAAACCTCCAGCACTGAACTCTTCCACAATACCACAAAAGGGTTACGGTGTGAATGCACTTGCTGCCATGAAAGGCACAATATTTGGCTGCACTGATGCCTGTGCCACATCTATATCATTTAAATTTTTTGAACCGCAGGGTCCAACCCTGCACTCTTCCACAATACCACAAAAGGGTTACGGTGTGAAGGCACTTGCTGCCATGAAAGGCACAATATTTGCCTGCACTGACGCCTGTGCCAGATTTATATCATTTTAATTTTTTGAACCACAGGGTCCAACCCTGCACTCTTCCACAATACCACAAAAGGGTTATGGTGTGAAGGCACTTGCTGCCATGAAAGGTGCAATATTTGGCTGCAATGACGCCTGTGCCACATCTATATCATTTTAATTTTTTTAACCCTGCACTCTTCCACAATACCACAGAGGGATTACTGTATGAATGCACTTGCTGGCCTGGCACCAAAAGCACAATATCTGGGTGCACTGACGTCCATTACCAGATTAATATCTTTTAATATAGGACCGCATGGTCCACCCCTGCACTCTTCCACAATACCACAGAGGGGTTACTGTATGAATGCACTTGCTGGCCTGGCACCAAAAGCACAATATCTGGGTGCACTGACGCCCATTACCAGATTCATATCTTTTTAATATAGGACCACATGG
Organism: Leptobrachium leishanense; assembly: GCA_009667805.1. NCBI lineage: Eukaryota > Metazoa > Chordata > Amphibia > Anura > Megophryidae > Leptobrachium > Leptobrachium leishanense. Next base: position 6,638,810 of record CM019063.1, on the reverse strand, counting down.
TCCACCCCTGCATTCTTCCACAATACTACAAAGGGGTTACTGTATGATGGCACTTGCTGGCCTGGCACCAAAAGCACAATATCTGGGTGTACTAACGCCTTTACCAGATGCATATCTTTTTAATATAGGACCGCAAGGTCCACACCTGCCTTATTCCACAATACTACAGAGGGGTTACTGTATGATAGTACTTGCAGGCCTGGCACCAAAAGCACAATATTTGGGTGCACTGCCACTGACGCCTGTATCAGATTCATATCCTCAGAAGGGTTACTGTGTGACGGCACTGTTGCCGACGCTAAAAGGACCAATTTTAAAGCACCTATTGTTACTTTCATCCAAAGCCTGCATAAGTTTCACAATAATTTAGCCAAAAAATCACTAAACGTTTTCTACATGTCCGAAAATTTCTCCTCTTTTCATACAGACTGCCGCCCCAAAGCAGTTGTTTATGGATAGATTAAAGGAAAAGCATTTACCGTCATTTGAAACGTACTTTTTTTGTTTTTAAGTGTTTCCATACATCCTAGAAATCCGCCACTTCACGGGCAGGTTATGGGGACCTCCTAGGCACGATATTTGAAGGAATTTTTTGTTTTTATTTTTAACCCTTATTTCATGGAAAACTCACTGTCCCTTTAAAAATGTTTTTTTTAAACTTTTTGTCCTTGTTTCCTGTCCCCCAGGGCACTACCCGGACCCCCATACACCTTTAATGGCAAATATCTAGCATATATGCCCTCTTAGAGGGCACTCTAAAAACCGAATTTTCAGCCCATTGACTTGTATTGAGTTCAAGTTCAGGTTCGAGTTCGGGTTCGAGTTCAGATTCGAACATTTGGAAAGTTCGGGTTCGAATACGAACCGAACTCGGGGGTGTTCGGCTCATCCCTAATTCACGAGGTGAGATCCTGCAGGTCATGTGACCGGCAGCATTGACCTCAATGGAGTCCTACTGGCCCCTGAACCAATGATTAATGCTGAATAATGCTCTGTTGAGCTGAAACATACAGTGTCTTCTGTCTGTTTAAAGCAGTGATTTGAAGGTCACTGTATTTCATGGCAATTCGCCAATATTTGGCGAATCGCAGGCTTTTTCAATAGCCAAATGGCCACGAAATTGCACCGTCCAGTGAAATTTACCGTTTGGTGCCCAATTTGGTGCTCTTTGAATAACCCCCAAAATGCTTCCCATCAGGATGTAGGATTCATAAGCTGCAGGAAGGAACCACCTTAATTGGTGAATTGCTTTCCCTATGCAGCGTATGAATTGTACATACTGTGGGGAGAGCTTTCCTACACTACACATGAGTACGTAGAAGGATAATATGGTGACCTGGCAACCTTACCCCCTTCCACCACACACCTCCCTCCCTTCACTGCTAGCAATCTGACGATCTTGCTTTGGGCGGTGACGGCCACCGAGATCGGTTTATTATTGCACGATGTCTATCCCTTTGGATAAATCGCAGCGTAATCTATTTTGTTGCCTAGATACAAAAAGAAAATGATTTGCATATAAAGCATTTAAACGTCGTTGTGGCATCTAAAATGTACCCGATTGTTGCTGCGACAACATTAACAAGTGAGATACAAAGCAAACAGAGCGATTAACCCCATTACAATTATTTTTCTTACATACAGGCACTCCATTAATTGGATCATTGTTCGGAGAGGATTGTGCTGTGAATTACATTATTGTGCTGTGAATTACATTATTGTGCTGCATCACATTTAGATTTTTTTTAATCCCCATCTATAATATTTTCAACAAAGCTGAGTTTATACTGTTATCTCATTAATTGTTTGTAGATGTCACTCTTCTCAGGAACCTCTGCCTCTCTCTTTATTTGCAAGCTCCTTAAAGGAACAGTGTATTAAAAAATACCCCAGTCCCTTTTATTGCCTTTAAATAATAGGGTAGATGCCGTAACACGTCATCTCACCAACCCAAAAACGGTCCTCACCTCTCCCTGCATTAACTCATCACTGCAGTCCTGCCCCTCTTGTTTCTAATCCCCTCACCCATCGAGATTGTAAATTCCCACGGGAATAGGGCCGTCCTGTATCTGCTGGCAGGAATACTGACCTGTCTCCTCTATGTATTGTAGAATTGTCCTGTCTTTTACCCATTGCATCTTTTCTGCAGCGCTGCGGAATGTGTTGGCGCTTAATAAATAATAATTATAATATTAATGCTTACGGCATATGCCCAATAATTTTTTTTTAACCTATGCTTTAGTTGAGATGAAAATACTTACCTTTCTCCCTCGGGTGCTCCGTCTCTTCAGCTCATGGCTTCCAAAATGCAGAGGTCCCTGCAGCTTCTTGCACAGTTTGCGCAGCATACACATGCAACTTCCATAGCTTATAGTACTTTATCTAAATAACGTGTGGAACTTGCATACTTTCGCAGCGCCTGCAAAGAACAACAGATTGGTGCACAGCAGCAGCCCTCGTTTGTTATCTCCCTTAACTCTCGTTACTGAGGATGATGTCAGCATGCACAACATGCTGACATCATAGGTCCCCAAGTTGATCCCCAGCAACCCTGTCTGGCAAGTGACAGCTGTGTGGGTGGAAGGCACTCCACGCACGCGTGGTCACTTAAATTAGCTAAAGTAGTCATGGTGCATAGCGTGTCCCTTTAAAAAAGAGGCAGAGGTTCCTGAGTCCACTCGTTCGAAATGTTGGGCTGCCAATACTCACCACCAGTTAAATGCTAAATCTGATATTTTGTGATCGTTACGTATTTCTGAATGCATATCATGGGGGAAGTGGCAAAAATGTGAGATTTTATGAGGGCTTCAAGTTCTCAGTTCATTACAGTCTTTTCATCGTCTGGAAGAAAACAACGCGTTTCGCAGTCATGTTTTTTTTATATATGAAAAATGATACATGAAGCTTCAGGTAGCAGCTGGTAAAGAGATTCTTTGTCCCCCTGGAAATTGTGTATTTTGTACTTAATACTAGTTTGTTCTAGTTTGAGCGCTCGACTTCCAAGATTTCAAACCCGCAATCTAATTCCACGGCATTATTTGTGTCCACATGGGAATGTAGCAGCTCCTTTACAATTTGCTTTTCAATTAAAAACACGGGTTTATGTGTTTCAAATTATGGATTATCTTGGTCTGTCGAGACCACGAACAACACAGCTTTAACACGGGATTTAAGCTTTTAGAACAAATGCATTTCAATTTAAATTATCTGCTGGGTAACTGTAACGTCATATTAACAGAGTGTCAGGTGTTTGCAGCATAAATCATATTCGCCAGGGCACAGGGAATTACCGAAACAAATAAAAAAACAACGAAAAGAAGTCTGAAATAGGCAGCAGGACCTTTGGTGGTAAATAAATATCAGGTACCCGGGAACCGATGTTGAATAATGGGCAATGCAGAGGGATAATGTGTATTCCTAGTGTAATGGTCACTTAGGACTATGGACACCTGGACCTGAAATTACTTTTGGGAGACGTAGGACTGTGGGTTCTGGTGGGTTTGAATCATCATATTGTCCCCTAAACCTTTCCTTTGTCCAAGCCACCCTGTACTCCTTTCATGTGCAGTCTGTCAGTGCGTACATCTTGCTGTTATTATTGTTGATATTGTTATTGTGTGTGTTTGTCAATAGACCCATTTCCAACTCGCCCTTGTAACAATTAGTTTTTTTTACAACTGTTTTCCGTTCAATAAGAAGTTAGTTCCTGCCTTATCTACAGTACATTAAGCATGAGCAGTGACTGGATACCTGGTTAGAATAACTCTGGGCATCTAAGTGATTCTAGGGTAATTCTTGGGTGTGCTAGTAATGGAAATACACTTAGGGCCCTATTACAATCTTCGCACATACGTTTGAGCCGGCGCAAAACCGCATTTACGCGAGGGGCAAAACCCTTTGCGCTGAACGTCGTACTACAACGTCAGCGCAACAAACGCGTGTATACGTCTACTACGGGTGAACCTGCGCGAACGCTGTGCGAGCTTACTGTACTGCGCGCGTCCTATAATTAACATTGTGAGCGCTAATGCGTTTGTGCGCTGGTACGCGGATGGTATTCCAATCTATGCGCAAAATTTAACGCACAGCGTTTGCGCGCATAATTTTAACGTCTTTGAAAAGCTGGTGTTAATGGCAAATCTGAACGTCCTGGTCGAAACCAAATACACCAGCCCGAAAAAAAAAATACAGCAAAGTATAGTTACACATTCTACACATACCCAAACAATAAAATGGAAAGGTTGTGCGTGTTTTTTTTTTATTGATGCAGCATATACAGTATGCGCAGATTGACTTTGACAGGCGCAAAAATTTAACGTGAGACAATTGTGGTTTTTAATTCTGAATGGATGAATCGGGTGAAAAAAAACCAGTCCGCCCACCGATTTCTGTGCGCAAAATGTTAATGCGCGCGCGTTTTTCCGCATCTTTTTTACGCGTGTTATTTTTTGACGGATGAAATAATGTGCGAGGATTGTAATACCAGCGTTAATTTATGCTCGTTAACGTTTACCGTGCATTTTTGCGTGAAGAATGTAATAGGACCCTTAGGATTTAAAAATAGGAGCTAGAATTGTCACTTTGTTATGTCTACACAGTAATAACAGTAAATGCTCCGAAAGAACATATTGTCTTGCAAGACTAGGTTTAGTTCCAGTCGGGGCTAGCGCCTCCATAAGATGACCTACTTGCCTTGTGGTACTCTTGTCTGGGAGTGCATACACTCCCATCACACTCAAAGATACACTGTCACCTCTCTTAGAAATACAGAGTTATCTCCATCACACTCTCACCCATAGGCGTGCACACGGGGTGTGCCGGGTGTGCCTGGGCACACCCTAATGCCGGCCCCCGGCACACCCCGCAGGCCCGCGGAACACTCTGGGTCCCGGCTGGCTGCATCCAACGGATAGCCGCCGGGACCCTTCAATTCCGCAGGTCTGGCGGCAGCCTCCGCTTCCCTGGTGGTCCGGTGGATGTGGGTGCTGCACCGCGATCTGTGCTTACAGTCCGCAGTGCACGTTCCACAGCGAGTGACTGGCCACGAGCTGAGCGCCGGCGATTGCTGATGACCTGTCATCTGACCGCCGGCGCTTACTGACTGTGTCAGAGCGCCGGCGGTCAGGTGACAGGGCACTTGCAATCGGGCGCTCAGCTCGAGTCCAGTCACTCGCTGTGGGACGTGCACTGCGGTCTGTAAGCACAGATCGCGGTGCAGCACCCACATCCACCGGACCACCAGGGAAGCGGAGGCTGCCTCCAGGCCTGCGGGGGTGAGAGGTCCCGCCGGCTATCCATTGGATGCAGCCAGCCGGGTTCCCCCTCCTTGACCCCCCCCTCTGGACCAAAATTCAACCCCCTCCCTGCAAATGAAAAAAAAAAAAAGCAGGAGAGGGGGCAACTTTTATATATTATAGGCGCCGCACATTACTGGGGTTTATTTCTGTGGATTTTGTGATAAGCTCACACACACAGCACATTACTGGGGGTTTATTTCTGTGTATTTTGTGATACGCTCACACACACAGCTCATTACTGGGGGTTTATTTCTGGATTTTGTGATACGCTCACACACACAGCACATTACTGGGGGTTTATATCTGTGGATTTTGTGATACGCTCATACACACAGCACACATTACTGGGGGTTTATTTGTGTGGATTTTGTGATACGCTCGCACACACAGCACATTACAGGGGGGTTTTATTGCTGTGGATTTTGTGATACGCTCACACACACAGCACATTACTGGGGGGTTTTATTGCTGTGGATTTTGTGATACGCTCACACACACAGCACATTACTGGGGGGTTCTATTGCTGTGGATTTTGTGACACACACAGCACATTACTGGGGGGTTTCATTGCTGTGGATTTTGTGATACGCTGATACACACAGCACATTCCTGGGGGGTTATTTTTGTGGATTTTGTGATACGCTCACACACACAGCACATTACTGGGGGTTTTATTGCTGTGGATTTTGTGATACGCACAGCACATTCCTGGGGTTTTTTATTGCTGTGGATTTTGTGATACGCTCATACACAAAGCACATTACTGGGGGGTTTCATTGCTGTGGATTTTGTGATACGCTGATACGCACAGCACATTCCTGGGGGGTTTTATTGCTGTGGATTTTGTGATACGCTCATACACAGAGCACATTACTGGGGGGTTTTATTGCTGTGGATTTTGTGATACGCTCATACATAGAGCACATTACTGGGGAGTTTTATTGCTGTGGATTTTGTGATACGCTCATACACACAGCACTTTGCTGGGGGTTTTATTGCTGTGGAATGTGTAATACGCTCATACACAGAGCACATTGTTGAGTTTAATTGCTGTGGATTCTATGATATGCTCATACACGTTGCACATTACTGTGAGTTTTATTGCTGTGGATTCTGATACGCCCATACACAGCAAACATTACTGTGAGTTTTGTTGTGGAGCTCTGTGACACGCTCATACATACCGCACATTACTGTGCGTTTTTATTGCTGTGGATTCTCTGCTACGCTCACACACATACCACACACTACTGGGAGTTTAATTGCTACATACCCCCGGGGTGTAGGGGATATATAGTTATATATAGTTATGTGAACGTATGGCTGTGTGTGTAAATGCAGGTATTTTTCTTTAAACAGGCTGCTGTGTGCAAAATTCGGCACCCGTGTCCTTGTCTCAGCCCGGCGTTGCCCCCTTGCCCTGCATCCAAAAGGCTGGTATTGCTGCTAGAATCGCTGCTATATCTTCTGCCTGCACTGCACAAAGTAAGAATAGTGAATAAAGCATCGTGACATACAGGTAGGAGACTAAATATTGGTGCTTGGCAGCAAGACCTTAACCTCCCTGGCAGTCAGATTTTGACATGTTTATACGTCAAAATCGGTGCATTTATTCAGCCCTCTGGCTGTTTTCCCGCGTGTGGCTCGCGGTTAAATTTCAATGCTGAAAGCAGTAACCCCGAGCCACACCTGGGCTGTTACATACCTGTCCCTGCGTTCCCTCACTGTCCTCTCGCAGTCACCTCCGGCCGATCGCGGCGTCCTGGTTCCTGTTGCGAGTGGCTGATTCCCTGCACTTTGGGGGCCCTGCGGTGAATGGTGAATTCACCGCAGGGTGGGGCAATTTGATTCCCCGAAGTGCGGGGAACAACAGTCGGTGACATTTCAACGCTCTGTGAATGACCCCTAGAGTAATGATATATTTTGGCTGAATGCGTGCGTGCGTGTGTGTCTGTGTATGTTTGCATAAGGGTGCGTGAATATATATATATATAATGTGTGTGTGTGTGTTTGAACTTTTGGGTGCACACCCTAATGCAATAGGCTGCGCACGCCTATGCTCTCACCTCATTCAACCAACTACATGCTCACTTACATCTCATTCAGATCACCACATGTTCACTGTCATGCTACTCAGTTAACCACCTGCCACTCATTTCCAGTTCCCTTGGCCACACAAACTCAAGCTTCATGCTCACTTATATTTCACTGAGTAAACCCCATGATCACTCCCATCTCACTCAGCCAGGTAGTCACTCACTCCCACCTTGCCCAGTGAAAACATGCTTCATAGACATCAGTCATTCACATACCCACTCCTATCCCACTCAGTTATCTAAGTGCCACTCATTTCCAGCTCCTACAGCCACACACCCACCACATTCAACAACATACTCATATCAGCCCCATGATCCCTCCCATCTTACTCAGCCATCTACACCCACTTTGCCCTGTCAGCCACATGCTCACTCCATAGACTTCAGACAACCACATGTTCGCTTCCATCCCATTTAGTCAACAACCGCAGTCGCTCATTTCCATTTCACGCAAACTCCCACACTACCATGACACAAAAAAGTCAGACCCACTTCCATATTCCTCACACACAGCCACTCAATGCACAGAACTATCATCACCATCAGCTGCAAACTTTAATCCAGAACCAATTAATTTGAAAAGTTTCACGAATTCTTCCTGACCTTGGAATATGCAGAAAATGTGGGCCCACATGCCTAGATGTTAATCACCACAGGTTCCACACAGCAGGGTATGGCTATCAGACCCCCAAATGTCAGTAGCCAAGGAAAATGGAATGCCAGTCATGTTGTGGGATTTGGTAAGCCTACTTTTATTAAAGCAAGGAGATACAATGTTTAGGCTCAATAGATGAGCCTTTAAGAAGTATCAATTCTTCCTGAGCATCATGGAAATACAATTATAACACATCTGGGCTGCAACAGATGCTGACATTTAGCCATTGTGATTGGACATCATGCAAGTAGAGATAACATCACTGCTCTATAACCATGGAGACACAGGTTCGAATCCCAGCAAGAGCACCTCTCCAGTAAGTGTCTTTGGGCAAGACACCTAACGGTACATACTCGCCACCCAGGACATACTTGAAAACGAGAGACATCTCACTGTATCCTTCCTGGTAAAATCCTTTCTCAAAAAAAAAAAGATGCTCTTTCAGAGGACACTGTCATCCACAAAAGTGTAGGTCTCAAATAACTACTCAGCTTGAAGAGCACATTTTTTTTTAGTGTGTTAGTTCATAAAAAGAGAAAAACAGCGCATTGTCACATGAGCTCAAACTCATCTTAAATAGTCTTAGAAATGTGGAGATTTTTAGTTACTAACAAATGGCCATTAGCAGGGTAAGCCAGCCAGCCACCAACCAGCACCAAGGCAAATCTCCTAGCTGGGTCTTATCAGGGTTATTCAAAGAGCTCTGAATTGTGGCCAAAAGGAAACCGAACGCTGAAATTCAGGTTACGGTTATCTTACCTGGCCATTCGGCTATTCAGAGAGCAGGCAGTTCGCCAAATCCTGGCGAATTGCCTGCACATACTGTGCCTGTTCGGTGCCTGTTCGAGGGCAGTGAATCCCCATAGCTTCGTCTATACACAGAGCACAAAACAGCAGTGAAAAGTTGCCGAAATGCCCTGCCATTCGGTGGTTTCATTCGATAGGTTTATTCAGGCGAATCCCATAGGCTTCATTGTTAAAAATATTCCCGTTTTAATCCAATATCTAATAAACCGTTTATTATTTTATTCTTCAGCAAAAAGTCGCTTTATTTATAGATTTTTTAGGCATTTTTTGTGCAAATTTCTTTTCCGTTTTTTTTTAAATCGTTTTCCTTTTTCTGTAACAGCCTTTTTTATTATCATTCATTGTATCTTATATGTAAATTTCAGACATTTTCGTTCTGCAGTTTCTTTGCAAACAGCGTTTCACTTTTCAAACATTCAAGCGTACTGTTTTTTTTTTTCACTCCATTCGTCTGCGGTGTCGGCTTTTTCCGGCGGCTGCTCTGCGCTGTGATCGGCGGCTGCTCGCATTTCTCCGGCATGTTCAGCGGGGTTAATCCAGATGTTTTTGCGGGTTTCGTGTGCGTTCGCCAGGTTTTGTGGTGAGTGTTTGTCGGGTTTTGTGGTGAGTGTTCGTCCGGTTTGCGGCGACTTTTCCCTGCACTATGACGGCCCTGTGGTGCTTGCTGAATACACCACAGGGTCGCCGAAATGGGATCGCCAAATCGCACCGAATTGAAGCGGACGAAAAGTCACCGAACGTGCGTTGACTTTTCGATTCTCTTTGAATAACCCTGTATGAGTGAAAAAAAAATTCATGGTGAAACAAATGTGTTTTTCACCAAAAAATACAAAAGTGCTGTACTAAGGAGACATACCAGTGCTACTTTATTATCTTTAAAATAAGGCTCTCAAGGCTTTTAGTGAACATGAAGCCATTATTTAAAGATTGTAAAGCAGCACTGGTTTGTTGCACACTGACCAATTTATTTCAGAAGAGTTTGGCACTTTATTAGGCATCTATTTAAGAGGAGGTCTCCTTAATACAGCACTTTTGTTTGCTTGTTTTTTTTATAATGTTTACTTTGGAAAAAGTCAGGAATAGTAGCGTCGCAGGGCCATGTCAGCAAGTCACAGAAATACGAGGCAGAAAGATAAGAAACGACAATAAAGACACAAAATATCAAAGAAAAAAGTGGCCGCGCAAGGCCAGCACAGCACGTAACAAAAAAAGGGGGGGGTAAGGTACACACAAAACAGACTGGGCGCCTCAACACAGAAGCTGGCGAAAATTGGATAGGGGCGTCTGGGAAAATCCTGGGGAGAAAAATAAGGGGGGGAGGCGAGCACTGTCCATATAGCATGGCATTCTTGGCACACCCCCGCAACCAGTGGGAAGACCAGGTGCCGCGGAAGAGGCCAAAGGGCCGAGGGGACCTGGGGCCAAACGAACGACCAGAGCCATGGTGGCTGCCCAGACAGCTCTCCCAGTGCCCACCCAGTGTCCCATGCCCAAAAAAAAAAAGGAAGGGGATCCCGACATCAAATCAGCCACACAGAGTCACAAAATCTAGCAATAAAGTTCACTAGGAAAGGTAGCATCTGGGTGGACGTATTACAGAATAAAAAGGAAAAAATAAAAATGGGGGGGAGTCATCTCGGCGGGGGAATAAGTGAGGGCAGTCACACGACAGAGTCAACAAAACAGCCAGCAAAGAACAACTGGGCGGTGGAGGGCCCCCACAACCAGGATCCCAGGAGCGTGGTCAGCCATCTCAGCCAATGTCCAGGAGTGGTGCAGGGCTCATGGCCCCTTCGAGAACGCATGGAAGGAGAAGGGCCCCCCAGCCAGCTTCCAATCAGCACCACCATCCCCGTTCTCATCACCGTGGGCCAGATCCAGGCTCCGCCGCACCTCAGGAAGCTGCAGGGCCGACACCAGAAGCGCATAGGGAGGTTCAAGCCATTTCTTCGACGAACTCAAGACCAGCCAGGAGTCCTCGATCCACCCGAAAGCCCCTAAACAGGGGCAGACATTCAGCAGGCTGGTAGGTCACACAAAACCCAGGGATCACCTTCAGAGGTAAAGAGGCCGGTCAGTGCACCCTGATCGGATCATCACAGTCGGCCCGCTGCATGTCACCAGCAGTGCCATCACTCCCGTGACTCCACACTGCTTCACCTGTTTCGTCCGAGTAGGGAACCGCACTGCCTTCAGGTGGGGGTTCCACCGGCACGCCTCCTGATGGAGCAGCCGCCTCCCAGCAGAGCCGCAAAGCAGCCACGAGGTGATACACGTTCCCATGTGTAAGCAGCCACTCACCATCCTCTTGTAGCTAATCCAAGCATCCATTCGGGTCCTCCATCATGGCCCTACAGTCCCCAGGTAACGGGGAGAGAGGGCGGAACTCCACAGTGCCGCCAAAAAGACTCTGGATATGGATGCCCAGGTAGACCGCAACTCCCAGGCCGGAGTCTGGAAAGGGCCCCAAACCAAGCCAAAAGGCTACAAAAAAGTCTGGGTTCAGCAGGTCGCCCAGCATGATCCCCACCACGCGAGACACAGCAGCCAATGGCAGGTTGCAACAGACAACTGACTCAACAGCTCCACAGGCTATAATGGCTCTGGTAAGTTTACAACAGCTCTGGTTAAGTTAGCACCAACTTTGTAATATGGCCCATAGTTTTTCATTGTGATTAAGTTAGGACCCACCTAGGAGATATGCCTTGGCGCTGGCTGGTCGGCTTACGCTGCTAACGGCCATTATTAGTAACCAAAAATCGACGAATTTCTAAAGGCATTATTACCTCCTTAACGCTAGCGCTCACATAAATGAGTGAGGACAAGATCCTGCCGGTCATGTGACCCGAAAGGAGAAGCCTCCATGGAGTCCTATGACCTCCATGGAAGGGATGCACGCGACAGCGCTTTAGTGCTGCCCCGAGCATCCTGGACCCTAGCGGCCGCTACATGGCTGGACTCAGCGCCTTCCCCGTAATCCACTGGTGAAACAGGGACGCGAAGGGGAGATTAGTGAATGCAAATCTTTCCCCTTAGTGTCCCCGTTTTAGGCTAGGGTCAGACGTGAGCAGTGTTCACGTCATTGTTGCCGCACATAAGTACGCCCGTGATAGAATACAATTGTGGTAAATGGAGCCCCACACACGAAGTACGTCCGCACAGAATTGTGATCGCATGACGGATGCGGCAAACGGACGCAGGTTAGGCAAGAACGTAATACTGGATATACTGGGGTATGTAAGTGTTGTAGGACAGCTAGAGGTGGCAATAAGTGCACCGTAGATTTCAAATCCCATTCTAACAATAAATTGTTTTCTATTCAGGCGTTCTTAACATGTAATTTCACCAATATGATTTATCTTCTGTGGTGTCCATGTGGACTACAGTATATCGGACGTACAACCAGAATGTTAAAAACCAGAGTGGCTGAACACATTTATAATATTAACAGAAAATATGATAAACTAACAGAGTTATTCAAAGAGATTCGAAAAGTCACTGCACGTTCGGTGACTTTTCGTTCTCTTCAATTCGGTTCCTTTTGCCGATCCCATGTCGGTGACCCTGCGGTGTATTCAGCAAACCCCACAGGGTCCCCGAATTGCAGGGAAAAGCTGCCGCAAACCTGACGAAAACTAACCGCAAAACCCACCGAATGCACGCCGAAAACCCGCAAAAACATCTGGATTAACCTGCGAAAACCACGGAAAAAGCCCGAGCAGGAGCTGATCACACGCAGGGAAGCCGCAAAAGCAGCTGAGACGCAGACGAGGGAGGTGAATAAATTAGCAAAACCGTTTGTATGAATCTGTGAAAATGAAACGCTGTTTGCAAAGAAACTACTGAGCGAAAATGTCTGAAATTTACATATTAGGTCCAGGGAATGATAATAAAGAGGGCTGTTACAGAAAAAATAAGTAAACTTAAAATTTTTTTTAAAAAAAAGTCCTTAAAGTATCCTAAAAAATCTATAAATAAAGAGACTTTTTGCTGCAGAATTTTATAATGAATGGTTTATTATATATTTAATTAAAACGGGAATATTTTTAACATTGAAGCCTATGGGATTCTCCTGAATAAATTTGCCGAATTAAACCACCGAATGGCAGGGCATTAGGGGAACCTTTCACTGCTGGTTTGTGTTCTCTGAATAGCTGAAGCAGTGCTTTTTCATGGGGATGTCACTGCCCTCGAACAGGCACTGAACAGGCACCGTATGTTCAAGCAATTCGCCAGCATTTGGCGAATTGCCTGCTCTCTGGATAGCCAAATGGCCAGGAAAGGTAACCGAACGCTGATTTTCAGCGTTCGGTTACCTTTCTCAAGCAATTCGGATCTCTTTGGATAACCCTGATAGTGTATCAGCACACTTTGCCAAATATCATGATGGAAATCCTAAAGATCTTGGCTTTACTGGTATTCAGCAAGTTAATAAACATTGGAGAGGGGGAGATATGGAGAGAAATTTAAATCGACTGGAATCTAAATGGATATTCGACGTAGGATGTTTAACACCTGATGGTCTGAATATCGATGTGGAGATTAACACTCTGTTATAATGATTTTTTTAAAATAATTTTTTGAGGACTGTATGTATTTATTTATTTTTTATTATTTAGTTCTTGTTTTTTATAAAGTTGATATCATGGATATTTTATGTAATGCACTCAGTTACGGTGTGAGGTATTATATACTGTTTTTTTGGGTTAATAAGGAACATCTCTATAATGAGGGCTGTTATTATTAATCAACATCGTGCTGGCATATGCCGCACCAATATTTAACTTGAATGGAGATCCCAATGAGGCACGATGTATCTGAACATCCTTTTCCCCTTTCCAAAATGGCGTCCTCGGTTTCGAATTGGTGGAAGTTTGGGTAACTGGACGAAGGTATTGCACATTCGTCTAAGTGCAGGAAACTAGTCAGCACTAGGATCCGGAGTGACCGGAAGTGGGGTGTACCGAAGCAAATCAGAACAGCGAGGTTGCAACATGACACCGCCTATCATTTCTGGCTTTTTTTGGGGTATAAATGAATGCTATGCATTGTATGTATTATATGCACTTTGACAAAGACCGTTGGTCGAAACGCATTAGTGCCGTACTATTAAATTATTTTATATTTTAAACTTAACTGACGTCTTGCTCGTGGTGTGTTCCGGGGATCCAATATTCCAACATATGGACCGGGTTACCATTGGAGATCGACGTGTTTATGAGTCGGACGTGTTGGTGAGATACCATTCACAAAACCATATGCCTTTACAGTTTAGAGCCGGCTTTATGTGGCTCTTAAAAAAGTGAGTTGACTACTGAGCGTTCTGTTATGAAGGTGTGATAAGAATATACTGCGCAATGTGTGTCCCCTATTATATTTTCTAGATTGCCTGAAGTGCAACTCATCTTCTGGACCGTTTTTTGCAAGCTCGAGGACTCTATACAACCTACAAGAACGTAATACTGCTAGAACGGACGTGCGGAGAGCGCCGCGTCCGCATAGCTTTGTGTGTGAGTGATGGAACGTGGTCAGACGGACTGCATTTATACGTCCAGCATTTTTGACGGACAAAATGTTTTTTCATTTTAATTTATTTTACCTCCTACATCCGTCAAAAATAACGTCAGTCACAAAAACGGACCGTGTGGCCACTACTGCGTCTTCCGTCAAAAAGTGCGTCCGTACTGCACGGACGCACAGTCCGTAGAGAACGCGCTCGTCTGACCCTAGCCTAAGCTGTAGGGGGCTGAGCGACCCAAGTAGGCTAATTAAGAGGACATGTGACAATAAGCGTTTATCTCTGTAAGAAATGGGGACTGACGGCTAATGTTTTGTAGCCCCTCCTGTTATTAATGGGAGATGAACAGACAACACCCTGCTTTTATTGAATTTTATAAAAACAACGATGCACCATGTCCTTGACAGTTATTCTTCATTACATTGAAATTCAACAGATTCCTCTCGCACAAGCTCCATGACCTGCAATGTCCTTGAATAATGTTATGTAATGTCCTTGAGCATTGAAAAAATCCTCCATATCAATTCTTTTATAACAAAAAACACGTTGTAAAGGCACGTGCATATAAATCCCATTACGACGTTCAAACTACGAAGATAACATTTTCTGTAAATGTCATATTATTGTTTTGCCTAAGCCACTGAATACCAAAAATTTGCAGCAAGAAATTTCCCCAAAGCATAATAATTTCAAGTCCTGACCATCCCCGGATGCCCTTACATTTATCATAAAATTAATAATTCCTCGGTTCTTTTAGCGCAAGGAAGTGAATCTCATGCCGCCGCTAACACCAGTGGTCTCTTAAAAGGTGGGGGTGGAAGAAATTTCCTGTCTAATGTTCACACGGACATTCAAAGGTAAACACACAGACACAAACAAGTCTTTCTTTAAAAATAGATATTCTAAAAAAAAATGAAATATTTTCTCTGTTGAGATCAGGCAATTCTGATTGATTTCATACAAATGGGATAGACTTGATTTTTTTTTTTGAGAATATCTATCAGAAACAAATGACACCAGGATTTCTTGTAATTCCAAATATCCCAGGACAGGGCAGCAAACTGACATATTTTAATATTAAATGTTCCTATAAATCAGGGGTCAGCAACCCTGGCCCTCCAAATGTTTTGGAACTATATTTCCCTTGAGGCTCTGCAAACTTAATGAGCAGCCGAGCATCATGGGAAATGTAGTTTCAAAACATCTGGAGGGCAGTAGTTGCCCACACCTGCTTTAGACTGAGGGAGGGTTACATTACATTACAATGTTGGATAGGTTTGGTAAGCAAGTTGCGTTCATTACCTTACAATGTTTAGAACATCATACTAGAATGTTTATTACAATAGAATGTTTGGATCTTTGCACTAAGGCTGGGGTCAGACGAACGCAGTGCGAACGTGCGTTGAGCCACACTTTATTACGGCCGGAGTAGCAGCAAATGACGTCCAATGACGGCCAATATACGAAGTACAGCCGCACGAAAGTTCGGCCGCGCAACGCAAGCGGCAAACGAACGCATTTGTTCGAGAACGTGGAATCGCTAGTACTGACGCACAGAGTGCGCTGCGTCGGCTAGCGGTGTGTGTGCGTGATTAGGAGATGTCAGACGCTGCACATGTCTGGCCAACATTACATCCATTTGTTTATCATAGATTCGTCAAAAAATACGGCTGAAATTGCGCATCGTATGACCGCTATCGCGTCTTCCGTGAAAAAATGCGTTCAGACGCAGCAACGCACTTTTTGACGGTAGACGTGAAAAATGCGTTTGTCTGACCCTAGCCTAAAATGATTGTCGGTATGCTACATTAGAACATTTGGATCATTAAATTGGAACACTTGGATCATTACATTAGAATGTTCGGTGAATCACATTAGAATGTTGAGTGCATTACATTAGAATGTTGGGTGCATCACAGTAGAATGTTGGGTGCATCACAGTAGAATGTTGGGTGCATTACATTAGAATGTATGGGTGCATCACATTAGAATGTATGAGTGCATCACATTAGAATGTTGAGTGCATTACATTGGAATGTTGGGTGCATCACATTAGAATGTTGAGTGCATTACATTAGAATGTTGGGTGCGTGCATTACATTAGAATGTTGGGTGTATCACATTTGAATGTGGAGTGCATTACATTAGAATGTTGGGTGCATTACATTAGAATGTTGGGTGCATCACATTAGAATGTGGGTGCATCACATTAGAATGTGGGTGCATTACATTCAAATGTTGAGTGCATTGCATTAGAATGTTGGGTGCATCACATTAGAATGTTGGGTGCATCTCATTGGAATGTTGGGTGCATTACATTAGAATGTTGGGTGTATCTCATTAATTTGCAGGGTGCATTACAATAGAATGTTGGGTGCATTACATTAGAATGTTGGGTGCATCTCATTAGTTTGCAGGGTGCATTACATTAGAATGTTGGGTGCATCACATTAGAATGTTGAGTGCATTAAATTAGAATGTTGGGTGTATCACATTAGAATGTTGAGTGCATTACATTAGAATGTTGGTTGCATTACATTAGAATGTTGGGTGCATCACATTAGAATGTTGAGTGCATTACATTAGAATGTTGGGTGCATCTCATTAATTTGCAGGGTGCATTACAATAGAATGTTGGGTGCATTACATTAGAATGTTGGGTGCATCACATTAGAATGTTGAGTGCATTACATTAGAATGTTGGGTGCATCTCATTAATTTGCAGGGTGCATTACATTAGAATGTTGGGTGCATCTCATTAGTTTGCAGGGTGCATTACATTAGAATGTTGGGTGCATCACATTAGAATGTTGGGTGCATCTCATTAGTTTGCAGGGTGCATTACATTAGAATGTTGGGTGCATCACATTAGAATGTTGAGTGCATTACATTAGAATGTTGGGTGCATCACATTAGAATGTTGGGTGCATCACATTAGAATGTTGGGTGCATCTCATTAATTTGCAGGGTGCATTACATTAGAATGTTGGGTGCATCTCATTAGTTTGCAGGGTGCATTACATTAGAATGTTGGGTGTATCTCATTAATTTGCAGGGTGCATTACAATAGAATGTTGGGTGCATCACATTAGAATGTTGGGTGCATCTCATTAATTTGCAGGGTGCATTACATTAGAATGTTGGGTGCATTACATTAGAATGTTGGGTGCATCACATTAGAATGTTGAGTGCATTACATTAGAATGTTGGGTGCATCTCATTAATTTGCAGGGTGCATTACATTAGAATGTTGGGTGCATCTCATTAGTTTGCAGGGTGCATTACATTAGAATGTTGGGTGCATCACATTAGAATGTTGGGTGCATCTCATTAGTTTGCAGGGTGCATTACATTAGAATGTTGGGTGCATCACATTAGAATGTTGAGTGCATTACATTAGAATGTTGGGTGCATCACATTAGAATGTTGGGTGCATCACATTAGAATGTTGGGTGCATCTCATTAGTTTGCAGGGTGCATTACATTAGAATGTTGGGTGCATCACATTAGAATGTTGGGTGCATTACATTAGAATGTTGGGTGCATCTCATTAGTTTGCAGGGTGCATTACATTAGAATGTTGGGTGCATCACATTAGAATGTTGAGTGCATTACATTAGAATGTTGGGTGTGCATCCACATTTAGAATGTTGGGTGCATCACATTAGAATGTTGGGTGCATCTCATTAGTTTGCAGGGTGCATTACATTAGAATGTTGGGTGCATCACATTAGAATGTTGGTGCATCACATTAGAATGTGGGTGCATTACATTAGAATGTGGGTGCATTACATTAGAATGTTGGGTGCATCTCATTAGTTTTCAGGGTACATTACATTAGAATGTTGGGTGCATCACATTAGAATGTTGGGTGCATCACATTAGAATATTGGTGCATTACATTAGAATGTTGGGTGCATTACATTAGAATGTTGGGTGCATCACATTAGAATGTTGGGTGCATTACATTAGAATGTTGGGTGCATCTCATTAGTTTGCAGGGTGCATTACATTAGAATGTTGGGTGCATCACATTAGAATGTTGAGTGCATTACATTAGAATGTTGGGTGCATCACATTAGAATGTTGGGTGCATCTCATTAGTTTGCAGGGTGCATTACATTAGAATGTTGGGTGCATTACATTAGAATGTTGGGTGCATCACATTAGAATGTTGGGTGCATTACATTAGAATGTTGGTGCATCACATTAGAATATTGGTGCATTACATTAGAATGTTGGGTGCATTACATTAGAATGTTGGGTGCATCTAATTAGTTTGCAGGGTGCATTACATTAGAATGTTGGGTGCATTACATTAGAATGTTGGGTGCACTACAGTAGAATGTTGGGTGCATCTCATTAGTTTGCAGGGTGCATTGCACCCCTTGCTGAGCTGTCACTACGTGTCCTGCACGATTCCTTGTTAATGCTGTGGTTTTATTCTGTCGCTATAGTGCCGTTTGCCATTTCTATATCCACATTTACATTTTTAAAGTGAGTCATTAGTATTTTGTAAAAATAACCATTTCGTAAAACAAAAAAAAATTGTAAATTTTTCCAGTTCTTCTCATAAAATGACACCACAGCCTGTGTCATTTCATCCCATATATATATTACCGAATCCTATCTGGGCTATCAACGCAGTGTCCTAATTGACCCACGTCACTCTCCTCTCTGTCAGCATGCCTTCTTGACAGAGTTTGAAAATCAATCTATATTTGTATCATCTAAGGAGGTGATTATAACAGATGATGGGTCCAGATGGTCGCTGCGCAGAATATATTTCTTATCAGCATGCGCGGCTGTCTTTTTCACGCTAAGGTTATTTGCTTATTTTGATAAGTGTTATTATTGATGGACACTGAAATACCTCCCGACCAAATGAGGTCAGGATACAGCAGACGTCTATGTATATATTTTTTTATTTATTGGCCTTAAAAGCTGGTATTTAGTTAATAATGCACGAGACAAACACAGCGGTTTCTTTAGTCGGCAAGTGAAATCAATACATATGTTTGCCAACAAATTCAGGGAATAATATACGTGTATATGTACGAGTGTTAAAGCTTTTGTATTTACAGCTAATCCGTCACTGTACATACTGTATGTATACGTGCATGTGTGTGTATATATAATTATGTGTGTGGGCATTTCGGTAACCTTTCACTGCTGGTTTTGGTTCTCTGAATAGACGGAGCATTGCTTCTCTATGGGGATTCACTGCCCTTGAACAGGCAACGAACAGGCACCAGGATTTGGCGAATTGCCTGCTCTCTGAATAGCTGAATGGCCAGGAAAGGTAACCGAACGCTGATTTTCAGCTTTCAGTTCCCTTTCGGGAGCCATTCAGGTCTCTTTGAATAACCCTGTATGTGTGCCGTGTGCAGGGCTCAAAATTTCCACTCGCCTACTAGCATTTGGCGAGTGGAAATTAAGTGAGGGCGAGTGGAAATGCACATGCAGGCAGCACACTAAATTATTTCAGGCTGCGTATTCCGGTGGTGCCACCGTGCAATCCTTCCTTCCCCAGGCTGCACGGCGGCAGGGATCAGCTGCCTAACCTGACTAAGCTAGTCTCTGTCACTGGCAGGGGGTTGGAGAGGAGCTTCCCTAACTCTTCGCTCTGCTCACATTAGGGTCTGATGGGTATATATGTATCTGGGGTCTGATGTCTGGGTATTAATGTTATTTTTGTAATTTTATTCTAAATAAAACCTTAAACAGTGTAATTTCATAAGATAATTTAAGGGGGTGTGTTTAGGGGCAGAGTTAAGGGCTGAGTAGGGGTTAGGTGGAGCAACTGGTGGCGAGTAACTCTTACAGCCTGGTTAGTAGCTTTGGACTTGAAATTTTGAGCTCTGCGCATGTGTATATATGTGTGTTTGGGTGTTAAATCCTCTGTATTCTCATTTTCTCCTTGTTTTTGCATATGATTATTTGCATAGTGAAATGTGTGTGTGGGTATGTGTGTACATGTGTGTTTGTATGTATGTGTGTGTGTTCATGTATATATCTGTGTTTTTGTGTTAAATCCTCTGTGGTTTCAAATTCTTGCAGGGTTATTCAAAGAGAATCGAAAAGTCACCGCACGTTCGGTGACTTTCCGTTCTCTTCAATTCGGTGCGATTTGGCGATTCCATTTTGGCGACCCTGCGGTGTATTCAGCAAGCACCACAGGGCCGTCGTAATGCAGGGAAAACCCGCTGAAAACCTGCCGAACACTCACCGCAAAACCCGGCGAATGCACACCGAAACCCGCAAAAACATCTGGATTAACCCCGCCGAACACGCCGGAGAAACCCGAGCAGGCGCAGAGAAGCAGCCAGAAAAACCCAACACCACAGACGAATGGAGTGAAAAAAACTACTGAGCGAAAATGTCTGAAATTTACATATAAGATCCAATGAATGATAATAAAAAGGGCTGTTACAGAAAAAAGAAAAAACGATTACATTTTTTTAAAAAAAAACAGAAAAATGTTTTTTTGCAAAAAAATCCCGAAAAATGTTTAAAAGATCTTAAAAATCTATAAATAAAGAGACTCTTTACTGCAGAATATAATAAACGGTTTATTAGATATTGTATTAAAACGGGAATATTTTTAACATTGAAGCCTATGGGATTCTCCTGAATAAATCTGTTGAATTAAACCACCGAATGGCAGGGCATTTCGGGAACTTTCACTGCTGGTTTTTGTTCTCTGAATAGACGAAGCATTGCTTCTCTATGGGGATTTCACTGCCCTCGAACAGGCACCGTATCTGCAGGCAATTCACCAAGATTTGGCGAACTGCCTGCTCTCTGAATAGCCGAATGGCCAGGAAAGGTCAGCAATTCGGATTTTGCATATGTTTATTTGCAGTTTATGTGTGTGTGTGTACGTATGTGTGAGTGTACATGTGTGTTTGTGAATATACAGTATGTGTATTTTTTGTGTTAAATCCTCTGTATTTTCAAATTCCCTTTAACTTTGCATATTTTAATTTGCAGACTGAAGTGTGTGTGTGTTATTATAATTCTCTCTATTGTGGTGTGCATGTGTATATACATGTGTGTCTGTGTTTCACATTATTTATATTTACACATTCTTTGATATTATTGTATTGTGTCTGTGTGCGTACAAATATTTGTACGTTTATTCCTTTACATTTGTGAATATGTGGGTGGGCATGTGTATATACAGTATGTGTGATTGAGTGTTAAATCCTCTGTATTCTCAAATTCTCTTTGCTTTTGCATATGTTTATTTGCATAGTGAAGTGTTTGTGTGCGTGGGTGTGTGTACCTGTGTTTTTGTATGTGTGTGTGTATATATCTGTGTTTTTTGTGTTATATCCTCTGTATTTTCAAATTCCTTTTTTTACCTACATTTATTTGCTTAGTTACAGTTACAAGTATTTATAAAGCGCCAATAAATTCCTTAGCGCTGTACAACCGGAGAGACAGAATAACAAATATACATATATGTTACACACACGGAACAGAAGGAGGGAGGACCCTGCTCGAGAGCTGACAATCTAAGAGGAGAGGGGTGACCCATTAGGTGAGGGTGAAGAGGGTAGGTGAAGTGGCGGGTTGCAGGAGGGCTTAATGGGAAGAGGAGCAGGAAATGACAGTAGGAAGATCCTGGAGTGAGCCGATAGGCTTCTCTATAGTAATGGGTTTTAAGAGACTTCTTGAAGGACTGGAGAGACGGGGAGAGTCTAATGTTACGGTGAGGGAGTTCCGTAGAAAAGGGGCAGCTTGGGAGAAGTCCTGAAGGCGAGAGTTGGGGGTAAGAGGAGCTGATAGCATCAGATCATTGACCGAACGAAGTTGTCGGGATGGGATGTACAGTGGCAAGAAAAAGTATGTGAACCCTTTGAGATTACGTGGAGTTTTGCATGAATTGGTCATAAAATGTGCTCTGATCTTCATCTAAGTCACAACAATTTGAAAAACACAGTCTGCTTAAAATAATACAACACAAACATTATATGTTTTCATGTGTTTATTGAACAGAACATGTAAACATTCACAGTGCAGGGTGTAAAAAGTATGTGAACCCCTAGCCTAATGACTCCAAGAGCTAATTGGAGCCAGGAGTGAGCTAACCTTGAGTCCAATCAGTGCGATATTATTGGATGTGTTGCTGAAAGCTGTCCTGCCCTTTAAAAACACACACCAGTTTTAGGTTTACTGGTTTCAAGAAGCACTGCCTGATGTGAACCATGCCTCGCAGAAAAGAGCTCTCAGAAGACCTACGATCAAGAATTGTTGACTTGCATGAAGCTGGAAAGGGTTACAAAAGTATCTCCAAAAGCCTTGATGTTCATGTGTCCATGGTAAGACAGACTGTCTACAAACGGAGAAAGTTCAGCACTGTTGCTACTCTCCCTAGGCATGGTCGTCCTGTAAAGATGACTGCAAGAACACAGCGCAGAATGCTTAATGAGGTAAAGAAGAATCCTAGAGTGTCGGCTAAAGACTTACAGAAATCTCTGGCACATGCTAACATTTTTGTTGACACATCTACAATAAGGAAAACATTAAACAAGAATGGAGTACATGGGAGGACACCACGGAGGAAGCCAGTGCTGTCCTAAAAGAATATTGCAGCACGTTTGACGTTTGCAAAAGCGCACCTGGATGTTCCACAGCACTACTGGCAAAATATTCTGTGGACAGATGAAACCAAAATTGAGTGTTTGGAAAAAACACACAACACTGTGTGAAGAAAAAAAGGCACAGCACACCAACATCAAAACCTCATCCCCACTGTAAAACATGGTGGAGGGAGCATCATGGTTTGGGGCTGCTTTGCTGCCTCAGGGCCTGGACGGATTGTTGTCATTGATGGAAAAATGAATTCCAGAGTTTATCAAGACATTTTGCAGGAAAACGTAAGACCATCTGTCCACCAACTGAAGCTCCGCAGAGGATGGGTGATGCAACAGGACAATGACCCAAAGTATACAAGTAATTCAACAAAAGAATGGCTTCAACAAAACAAAATACGCCTTCTGGAGTGGCCCAGTCAGAGTCCTGGCCTCAACCCGATTGAAATGCTGTGGCATGACCTTAAGAGAGCGATTCACACCAGACATCCCAAGAATATTGCTCCACTGAATCAGTTTTGTGAAGAGGAGTGGTCCAAAATTACTCCAGATCGTTGTGCAGGTCTGATCTGCAACTACAGGAAATGTTTGGTTGAGGTTATTGCTGCCAATGGAGGGTCAACCAGTTATTAAGTCCAAAGGTTCACATACTTTTTCCACCCTGCACTGTGAATGTTTACATGTTCTGTTCAATAAAACATGAAAACATATAATGTTTGTGTTGTATTATTTTAAGCAGACTGTGTTTTTCAAATTGTTGTGACTTAGATGAAGATCAGAGCACGTTTTATGACCAATTCATGCAAAACTCCACGTAATCCCAAAGGGTTCACATACTTTTTCTTGCCACTGTACCTGCTAATAAGGGAGGAGATGTAGGCAGGGGCACGGTTATGGAGAACTTTGTACGTGAGCACCAGAAGTTTGAAATGGATTCTAAAGGAAACAGGGAACCAGTGTAGAGATTGACAAAGGGGTGAGGTGTGAAAGGTGCGAGAGGTGAAGTGTATGAGTCTTGCACAGGCGTTCATTACATAATGAAGTGTGTGTGCATGTTTACATATGCACAAGTATGGTAAAACCTATTTAGTAATTCACTTTCACTTGGTATGTGTGTGTGTTGAATCGTAAGTATTTTCCCATTCCAAGGAACTTTCGGTATATTAAATTACATTATTTTAGCTGTGCCTTTATATATCGATTAGTTTGTCTATATATTTATATATATGTTTTTCTAAATCCCTATGACTTCCATATGTTCATTTGCTCTCTAAAATGTGTGTGTGTGTGTGTACACACGTGTGGCTGTGTGGCAAATGATTTGTATTTACATATTCCCTGAGCCTTTTTTATATATTTATATTTGTGTTATATTGCTGTTGTGCCTGCGTGTGTATATATTTGTATGTTAATTCCATTATTTTTGTGAATGTGTGTGTGTGTGTAATTGCATCTTAAATCCTCTGTATTTTCAAATTCTGTTTTTCTTTGACTATCAGGTCTATGCAAAGAAAGGTGAAACTCAGGAGAATGACTGGAGAAGTGAGAAAATTCTAGGTCAAAATAGCCAAAGCAGAAAAATTCTCCGATTCATCTCACTTTCCAAATAAGGCTAATTTGACCTAGAATTTTCCATTCTCCAGTCATTCTCCTGCTTTTCACTGCTCTCTGAATAACCCTGTAGATTAGGTTTATATACAGGATGATGTTTGTGTGTGTGCAGGGGTTTATGAGTGTGAAATTGCTGTGATTGGTAATTCTGTCTGTCTTTACTTTAATAGTACTGTAGATACTCGAGTATACCGCTAGATTTTGGTGACAAAAATCTACCTTAAAATTGGAGGGGTCGCGTTATAGTCAAGACATCTGCATCGCGTGTAAAAAAAATAAAACTTGTCTTGCTCTGGATCCCAAGTCTCCTGGAAGTTCCGGTAGTCTCGCAGAAGTGAATGGGGTCTTTCTGATGCTTGCAAACACTTCAGGAGGGCACACTCGGTTTAAGGCTAGGGTCAGACTAACGCATTTTTCGCGTTGTCCGTGAAAAAGTGCGTTCGAACGAATGGACGCATTTTTTTCACGGAATACGCGATAGCGGTCATACGATGCGCATTTTTGTCCGTGATTTTGTACGGATCATCAATAAAACACTTTTTGTGTCTGGACGTTATGTTGGCCGGACGTGTGCAGCGTCTGACGTCTCCCAATCACGCACACACGCCGCTAGCGGACGCAGCGCACTCTGTACGTCAGTAGTAGCGGTTTGACGTTCTAGAAAAAATGCGTTCGTTTGCCACTTGCGTTGCGCGGACGAACTTTCGTGCGGCCGTACTTCGTGTGTTCCCCGGCATTGGACGTCATTTGCTGCTAGCACGGCCGTGATTTCGTGCGGCTAAACGCACGTTAAAACTGCTTTCGTCTGACCCTAGCCTAAGACAATCTTTCACCTCACTCGCCACTAATCACTAGTAAAGAAGACGGGTGGCCGGCGGCTTCATACTTAGTAACAACTGCAATCATTCTAGAGCAGAGCACCCTGACCTGAGGGGGAGCCTGACTGTGTTAAGAGAACCTGGAAGGATCTTAATTGTTTTCCGGTACAGTAAAATTCTGCTCCTCGCATTATATTCGAGTCTTGAGTATTCACTCATTTCCATAATAAATCTCTATCCATCGCGTTATATTCGGGTCGCGCTATACTCGAGTATTTACGGTAATTAAAATGTATATACACATTCTCTGTTCTTTGTTTATAATAGGTGTGTGTGTGTGTAGACACACACTGAGCTATATATATATGATAAAACTATTCTCACACTGAAATGAGGATATATTCATTGGAAAACACCTGAATTCAGAGGAAACTGGCTGAGATGACGGGAAGCTATACGTAACGACATGAACGCATATCAATAAGAATCAAGCAGTAACGACGATCACGGCCAGACTGAGATCATGAAGGATTTATTGGCAATGTCTGGATGTAACACGCTTGGGGGGCCGCGACGTGAAACCTCTTTTTTTTGGTGAATAATATAACGAATCCACCCTCTGCTTTAAATGTCAAATATGACTTTATAGGCGAGCGCCGTCTTTTCTTCCTTCTCGCTGAGGAGGTAAAATCATTAGAAATAAACTATAAGGGCAGAGTTAAATGCCTGCGCGGCGGTGATTACCATAATGGAAAAGAGTCAATACAGCTACTTAAAGGGGAACTGCAGGCAGGCAATTAGAGGCGGGGAGGGGGGGGGGTGTGTGCACATGAGTATGGCTACATCTCATCTAATCTATGATGGCTTTTACAGTGCAATACAATACGTCCTGCCAGCAGATGATGAGTGACATGTGGCTTGCATGATACAAACATATCGTACACCAGTAGTTCAGCACTGCCGCTGTGGACAGCTCCTGAACGAAGCAGGCACTTACTGCATGTCTCATACAATGGTTCTGCTAGAGACAGAGGGCCCTATTACTCTCTTAACACAAGCCTTAACGCTCACCTGCGTGAGCATTAACGTTTGCCGCGGTATTTACCGCATATTACAATCCAAACGCTAACGGGTTAGAAAACCCGTTTGGTACCTTGCGCTTTTCAGCGCGAGATTACTGTACTTTGTGCTCCTTATACTTAACATGGGGAGCGCAAAGTGTTAATCAGTGCTGGGACTTTGTAATCCAGCGCTGATTAACACCTGGCTCTGGTCAGCGAAACATTAACCAGAGCCAGGATTTGGTGTTAACGGATTTCGCTTCTACAGAATCCGTTAACACCAGCAAAGAAAAGTATAAAATGAATCACATACTCACCTCCTGTCCCGCGGCGAGGTCTGCGGCTCTGATCGCCTCCTCTGTCTGGCGGGAGCAGGGAAAAAGTCCCCCCAGTCTCTCCCTGCGTATCACTACGCCGACCGGTCGGATCTCGCGAGGCAGGTTGGAACTCCGTGGAGTCCTATGGACTCTATCGAGTGGATGCTCACGGCTGTGCTCAGCGCTGCCGCGAGCATCCCTGATTTTAACGCGCGATCACAATGCAGGCAGCATTTTTTGCGCCTGCATTGTAATCCAGCATTAAAATGCAGGCGCAAGGGGGAAAATTGTGGGCGCAGTTTTTCCTCCCTTGCGCCCGCGTTTTAACGCTAACAATGTAATAGAGCCCAGACACGGCAGTCACTATTTTGACTCTTGGCCCTCCAGATGTTTTGGAACTACATTTCCCTTGAGGCTCAGCAAACCCAATGAGTCCCTGAGCATCATGGGAGATGTAGTTTCACAGCATCTGGAGGGACAAGGTTGCTGACCCCTGATGTAAGGGCTCGCACCACTATTCCAACCATGGCACTTGCCTTGCGGCTGGGAAGTAGCATCAGGTTGCTGTACATTAACAGCTACTATACTTTGTATAGGAACAGCTACTATACTTTGTATAGGAGCCGTCAATAACGAAGTGACAGATATTGCAATGTTGCTTTCTGTTCTCGGTTTAAGAAGATATTCCCGATAGAGTACCGGCTCCCAGAGCCTGGTGTTAAGTGATTTTTGCAAAACCAAAATCACTTAACACCACACAAAAGGAAGCCCACCAAAGGTTCCTAACCATACCGCTAAACCATAGGTCAGCAACCTTGGCATTCCAGATTGGCATTCCAGATGTTTCCTTTTGAGCCTCAACCAATATAATCAGTAGCTGAGCATCTTGGGATACATTCAAGGTTATTCAGAGAGAGGTGAAAAGTAGGAGAATGGCTGGAGAATGGAAAATTCTAGGTCAAAATAGCCGATTTGGAAAGTGAGATAAATGGGAGAATTTTTCTGGTTTGGCTATTTTGACCTAGAATTTTTCATTCTCCAGTCATTCTCCTGCTTTTCACTTCTCTCTGAATAACCCTGATAGTTTACAAACATCTGGAGAGCATAGTTTGCTGACCTCTGCTCTAATTTGTGATGCAGAGGGTGGTGAGATCCGCTGCTTCCATTGGCCACGAGCAGTGGAACCAGGGGTCAAGTTCTAAAAAAGAAGCCAGGGAACTCACCGAGATTTCTGTCCTCCAATTAGAAATGATCCTCTTGCACTTAGCACAAACACACACACAGGAGTATTCAGAAAGAGGTGAAAACCTTGAGAATGACTGAAGAGAAAATTCTGTGTCAAAATAGTCAAACCAGAAAAATTCTCCCATTTATCTCACTTTCCAAATTGGCTATTGGGCTAGATTGTTCATTCTCCTGCCAATTCTCCTGGTTTTCACCTCTCTCTGAATAGCCCTGATACTCAAATCTCATATATTTATGTATATGTGTGAATTTTAGCTAAAATATAAGATAAGTCACAATAAATATATGATTTAACATGGACACATATGATTGAACACTTGCATACAAGCTTTATAGTGTGTGGGACCAAAGGCAAAAATAATGAGGAAAGTTAAGTTGTTATTCAGGAAAGGGGTTATTGAGAGAGCACTGAAATGCCGCCAACATTTCTGTGATCTCTCGTTCCCCCCGCACTTATTCCCCGACCCTGCGGTGAATTCAGCATTCACCGCAGGGTCCCTGGAGTGCAGGGAAACTCCGCCGACCGTATACGAAAATCCGCCACAAAACCACTGAAAAACTGCCAAAAAAACCAGCGAACGCATCCGATAAAAAGGCGACCAACTGCCGCAAAAGAACCCGGGCACACCTGAAAAAAGCTGACGATCTGACGAACGCAACGCCAACCAGCCACCAGAAAAAGCCGACAAGCCAACAACGAATGGGGTAAAACATTTTTTTTTTTAATTAAAGTTTCATATTTGAAACACTGTTCGCAGCGCTGCGGAATATGCTGGCGCTTTATAAATAAAGAATAATAATAACAAAAAAAAAAACTACTGGACGAAAATTTACACACAAGGTCCTGTGAATGATAATAAAAAGGTCTGTTACAGGAAAAAAAGTGCTATTAAAAAATCAGAAATTAAAATTTTGCCGAAAAAGTCTAAAAGAATCATTAACCCCTTCGCTGCGGAGGACGCGCTCAGCGCGTCCACCCGCAGGTAACATTCCTTGCGGTGGACGCGCTGAGCGCGTCCTCCCTTTGGGGCCAGCGTTTGGCCGGGTTCCGGCCGATCGCTGGGCCCCCGGTACGGGCTGACATCCTCGATGTCAGCCCAGCACCCGGAACCACCGCCGGCCTAATTAGGTGTCATCGCGGCGGCGCGATGACACCTAATTCAGGCGCCCCCCGCATGTGCGGAGGAGGCACCTGAAAGGGAG
This sequence comes from Leptobrachium leishanense, assembly GCA_009667805.1. Lineage (NCBI taxonomy): Eukaryota > Metazoa > Chordata > Amphibia > Anura > Megophryidae > Leptobrachium > Leptobrachium leishanense. Next base: position 6,609,582 of record CM019063.1, on the reverse strand, counting down.
GGGGGGAGGTCCTTCGGACCTCTCTCCCTCCCGATCGCCGGCGTTGCGGGGGTTAATCCAGGCACCGTTTGGAAGGGCACAGCCTGCCCTTCCAAACGGTACCTGGAATTAACCCCATTAAAAAACACTTTACACTTTGTAAATTATTGAAAATACATATTTTATTGCATTTTTTGTTATAATATACAGACAGGACATGACGTATACATATAATAATGACATATTATGAATCTGCCGAGTCTGACGGAAAGAACGATATATAACATGTCTGGGTCATATACTAAAATAAGCCTTCAAAACACGTTTAAACATGATGAGCAAAATCGGTAAAAATGACCTCAGCACAGAGGTGTGAAAAGCCCCAGCAGCGAAAGGGTTAAAAGAAAAAAAAAAAGACTTTTTGCTGCAGATTAAAATAATAAACGGTTTATGAAATATTGGATAAAAACAGGAATATTTTTAACATTGAAACCTATGGGATTCGCCTGATTAATCCTGCTGAATGAAAACACCGAAAAGCAGGGCATTTTACTGACATTTCTCTGCTGTTCGGTGTTCTGTGAATAGATTAACCATTGCTTTTCTAAGGGGTTTTTCACTGCCGTCGAACAGCACGGTATTTGCTGGCAATTCGCCAATATTTCGCGAACTGTCTGCTTTCTGAATAGCTGAACTGGCACCGTACGGGGAAATTCACTGTTCGGTGCAATTTCGGGGCCAGATCGTCTGTCCTGTCTCTAAATAACCCTGTAAATATTTTTCATCTTCTCTGTTTTTCATTTAAAAAAGATATAAAACAAGAGATGATCTGACCTAAAGTCATGCGACTCACGTACTGGGATAAGGCACCAGCTCCTGCTTCTGCCATGCACCGCTATGAGAGGCAGAGTCGTGAATCAGTGCAGGGGCTCGCCTGGTGAAGTGATACGTTCTTCACTGTTTAGGCGGGGGGGGGGGGGTGAAGTCCGCGGACTCCTCATTCATACAGATATCGGTAGGACATAAATAATGGACGGAAATTAGGAAAATGCTTGTTTTTACACACAGAACTGATTTACGTAAAGTTGGGTGACCTCGCGATGCCTCTTCCATTCTTCCTAGGTGTCCGCAGTGGGCATGAGAGACATGCCCACACACACCCTAAAGTAAGGTTGCCAGATCGGCCATGTTTTCCTGGGTACACATTACTATTTCATGCAGAGGGGGAGCGCAGGGAAAAGTGCTGCCATGCAACATGTATAATTCATATTCTGTAGGAAGGAAATCAACGCGGGTCACCTGGGATTCCTTTTTTATTTCTTCCCGTATGGATTCTGCATGCCGTGGGGCGACAGTTTTCATGCACTGCCCATCAGCATGAATAAATGACAGGTGTCCAGGAAAACATGGAGGATCTGGCAGCCCTGCCCTAAAGCTGGGTAAAATTTCCCATCTTTAGGTCCCCTGTGCTTTTTTGGTTGTTGCATGTACCATATCTGATTCAAAATATATAACACCGAATATGAGCCCATTGCTGAGGCACAATGTGTGTGTCTAAGGCTGATCTTGCTGTAATGCCTTGCTCCATGCTGCACACCCTAATGACAAGACAATGCACTAAAGAGCTTTATTTGCTACAGAAAACACATATAATCAGCTGTCAGGTGACCCCATGGCAGTGTCATGACCAGCAGGGTCCATACAAACGCCACCCAGTAACCCTTTCAGTGCCAGAGAAAGGCATTGCCAGGAGTACCCCCTCCTCCCATTACCCGGTGTATTGGTGGTAATGGATAGGAGGGGCTGGGTGATAGGGATCCATAGAGGAGGAGGGGGAGGGGTTAACATTGTCTCCTGAGAGCACAGAGTGCTGTGAAGGATAGAGAGGCTGGGCGAGGGGGCGTGACGACCTGCTGCTATTGGCCGGTGATGGCGGCAGGGGTGGGCGTGTCCGCGGCGGCTGGGGCAGGAGGCAGAGCGGGCGGCACACACAGCCAGGCAGCGGCATGGCATCCTCTCATGGCAAGAGCGACATGCAGTTCGCCGACTGGATGGCATCTCTGCCCAACAGGATCCACAGAGTCCCCCTCACCAGCCTCGCCATCCCAGGTAGGGACCAGCAACTCCTGCATATGCTCACACCATGCCACCTGCTGCCAGCTCTGCGTGCCCCGACACAGCCCAGAATGGTACCACTGTGTGCCTATACACCCTGCCACCTGCTGCCACCTCTGCGTGCCCCAACACAGCCCAGAATGGTACCACTGTGTGCCTATACACCCTGCCACCTGCTGCCACCTCTGCGTGCCCCAACACAGCCCAGAATGGTACCACTGTGTGCCTATACACCCTGCCACCTGCTGCCACCTCTGTGTGCCCCAACACAGCCCAGAATGGCACCACTGTGTCCACACACTATGCCACCAGCTGGCACTACTGTGTGCCCATACACAACCCAGACTGGCATCACTGTGCGCCTATATACTGCAGAGACTGGTATCACTGTGTGCCCATATACCATGCCACCGGCTGGTATACATGTGTGCCCCTACACCACGCAGACTGGTATCACTGTGTTCCCACATACTGCTCCAAGTGGCATCACTGTGCCCATACACCATGCCATCGGCTGGTATCATTGTGTGCCCATACACTGCACAGGCTAGCATCACTCTGTGCCCATACATCGCAGACTGACACCCATACACTGCCCAGACTGGCATCACTGTGTGATAGTAGGGCAGTGGTGGTGGTACCCATATACACACTACTTAGTATGTCTGGGTGTGAATACCCAGTGCACGGAGTGGCATCACCTCACTCTCCAGGATCACTGCCCTGTGCTGTAGAGAATCATATGGACCTTGGCAGAGATCATTCCTCTGTGTTGCAGCATATAAAGTGATATAAAATGATATTATACTGTATCTGTGCGTGTTATCACCACACACGGTGCGCTGTGCCGGGCAATGTGTCACTGCTTATCACCTTTACATTGTGTTTTATGGTGTGCACCTCCTGTCTATTCCATATAGCTCAGTAACCAGCTGCTATGGTGTATCATCATAATGATATATATATACTGTATAGTATTATGTGGCGTGTTCCTGCTGATCTTCGTATCTCACATTGTATAGATTAGTTCTATGACAATATATGGATATACTGTTTGTGTGTGTGTGTGTATATACAGCTGTGTTCAAAATTATTCAACCCCCAATGCTGTAAAGGGTTTTAGGGAATTTAGTGTACATTTGTAATTGTATTCAGAATGAAATCCTACAAGGACTTTTTAAAGAACCATATGCAACTAAAATGACATCAATTGGTTTTGTAATACAGTAGTAAATGTTTCTTTTGTGAATTCTTCATTGACACAATTATTCAACCCCTTAAAGACTACCACTCTGAAGAACAGAGGTTCATTCAAGTGTTTTCAATCAGGTATTGAAAACACCTGTGGATGTCACGGAGCAGCAATAAAGCATAATAAGCACCAATTAGGCAGCTTTAAAATGACTGTGATACTCAGCTCCTTCTAGACATTTACTGGTGTGGTTACAAACATGGTGAAGTCAAGAGAATGGTCCAGGAAGACAAGAGAAGAGGTGATTACTCTTCACAGGAAGGGCAATGGCTATAAGAAGATTGCAAAGATGTTAAACATACCAAGAGAGACCATAGGAAGCATCATTCGCAAATTCAAGGCAAAGGGCACTGTTGAAATGCTACCTGGTCGTGGCAGAAAGAAGATGCTGACTTCCACTGCTGTGCGCTACCTGAAGCGTAGAGTGGAGAAAAGTCCCCGTGTGACTGCTGAGGAACTGAGAAAAGATTTGTCAGATGTGGGTACTGAAGTTTCAGCTCAGACAATACGGCGCACACTGCGTAATGAAGGCCTCCATGCCAGAACTCCCAGGCGCACCCCCTTGCTGTCTCCAAAGAATAAGAGGGAGTCGACTGCAGTATGCCAAAAGTCATGTGGACAAACCACAGAAGTTTTGGGATAGTGTTCTGTGGACTGATGAAACAAAATTAGAACTGTTTGGGCCCATGGATCAACGCTATGTTTGGAGGAGGAAGAATAAGGCCTATGAAGAAAAGAACACCTTGCATACTGTGAAGCATGGTGGGGGGTCAATCATGCTTTGGGGCTGTTTTGCTTCTGCAGGTACAGGGAAGCTTCAGCGTGTGCAAGGTACCATGAATTCTCTTCAGTACCAGGAGATATTGGATGACAATGTGATGCAGTCCGTCACAAACCTGAGGCTTGGGAGACGTTGGACCTTTCAACAGGACAATGATCCCAAGCATACCTTCAAGTCCACTAGAGCATGGTTGCAGATTAAAGGCTGGAACATTTTGGAGTGGCCATCGCAGTCACCTGACTTAAATCCGATTGAGAACCTCTGGTGGGACTTAAAGAAAGCAGTTGCAGTGCACAAGCCTAAGAATGTGACTGAACTGGAGGCTTTTGCCCATGACGAATGGGCAAAAATACCCGTAGATCGCTGCAAGACACTTATGTCAAGCTATGCTTCACGTTTAAAAGCTGTTATAACTGTAAAAGGATGTTGTACTAAGATTGAATGTCACTTGGGGGTTGAATAAAACTGATAATGATGTGAGCACAGAAAAGACATTTGTGGTTATTTCATTATAAATGTTATATTTGTCTGACCTACACGTGCCTCTTTGATTTAATTGTAAGCAAGATGACTGAATGATCAAAATCAATGTCAAACTGGCCAAAACACTCAATTTCAGTGGGGGTTGAATAATTTTGAACACAACTGTATATATCCACAGATATTCTGCACAATATATATATATCTATACTGTACGTGTAATATATCTCTATGTACATACTTTGTATAGAATGTGTGTGTATGGTGTGCCTTCCCTTTGGTACCCTCTCCTAGGGCAGTGAATATCCAGCTCGCTGTATTGTTGCATTACTGTGTATTGCACATCATCATGCACCTCCTTATACACAGTGTACTCCATAGAGCGCATCTTGTCTGTGTGTGTGTCATTGCCTTGCTTTTTGGTACGATTGTATGATTGTTTTGAGAGCAGAAGGGTGCGATGCTTTGCCGCTCAGTGCATTGCTCCCACGTGCCGCCTGTCAGGTCCCTGTCTACACGTTTTGGGTTTTTCCTAATGGTTTATTTTTTAAAGGAGAACATTTGCCATTAAATAAGTAATCAATGTAACATGTGCACCCTGTAATATGCCCGCAATGGGATTCTCTCTGCTTGTGCGGTGTCTCGGCTCAGTACCCTGTTCGCACAAACACACAGATACACTGTAACACGCCACAGATGCCAGTATCTGACTCTTCATTCCTTCATAATGTAACAGATCTCCGTACCCTGCCTGAGTCACATCTGTTAATTTCGCTCCCTTGCCAGACTCCCGTTCTCACACCAACGGTCTTTCGTGCCTTTCTCCAGCCCTTAGCGAAGCTTAAGGATAGGTACACTGAAAGAGCATTGATTGCATTCACCAAAAATGAGGCAGCATACAGATCTTGAGGTTAGAACAAATAATATATAGAGTGCCGGTGGGGCTGAGTGGCCAATGGAAAATGACACCCTGGCGACTTGCTGTGCTTACTCAGGAATTCCGCCCCTGGCATATTGCTGCGGCTGCTCAGGAATCACTGCCTGGCATCTTGCTGTTTTTGACCAAATTTAGACCAGGGTGAAATAATTGGATTATCTCTGGTCACCAAAATCCATAGCACAACATTCCAACAAACCACAACAATAGTGGATTGTGAGAATAAACAGGGGATTCAGATTATACAGTATCTGATAATAGGGCGGTGTTTGCCAAATAAAACAGATAAACGAAGACCACGCCAACCTTTAACAGATGTAAACATATTCTAGATAGGAGTTGTGGTAAAGGCTACAGTTACCCACACGGTAATCCGATTTAGTAACAGATAAACATAGACAATAACGATATTAATAATAACAGTATTGGTGACAGCAGGGCAGTGGTTTTACCCAAACTGTGGCAGACTAAGCACTGTGCATCATGGGGAACCTAGTCATCAACAAATGCAGTGGCACCGCTGGCCGGTATGTATTCAGTTTTCGTTAAGCATGATCATTTATCCTTTCTGGACCAGACTGTGACCCCCCCCCCCCATGATAATGGGTTAACAGTCGAGCAGGAGTATCCGTCCAGCTCACTCAGTCGCAGGTCTGCCTTTGAACACCTTGACATTTGACAGATGTTTAAGGCGAGGACGTCCTGTTCGTTGCAACGCTGACAAGTGGAGCACCTTAATCTTGCCTGTCAGAGAATCCAGCCACCGGCTCCCAGGCAAACTGACCTGGATCATTAATATTCTTCTCCAGCTCCCCCCATGGAGGGAAGTTTGATACGGCACAATTAGATCAGAGAGCACAGGGAGCCGCCTGCATGATGTACGCTGGCATTAAGGCACAGAAAAGGGATCAGGAAGAATGACATGTTCAGTCTGGAGACCTTCAGCCTAAAGGCACAGGAAAAACAAAGTAAATGTACTAATATATATATATATATATATATATATTTTTGTTTCTATAGTAACACTGTATAAACACACTTTGTACTATATACAAACCTATTCTATATGTACTGTATTTAGACACATGGTATACATCTGCGCACACACACATTGATACTATACATTGCTTAGTTATACTATACATAACTACATAGTAAATATATTTATATTCACACACACTGTACGTATACATACACATATACGTTATGTATATAGACAGTGAATATATAAGTCGTTTTGAGAAATATTAGCACATGTATGCATATCACAGACTTGCTTTGCCTGCCCCATTGTTACACTCATTGTGTGCAGCAAGGAATTCAGGGTAGGATATGCAAATAAAGGGCACAATTTCTGACTTTCCTATATTAAAAAAAATTCCAGGAATGGTTCGTGTGTCTTTGCAACACGAGACCTATACTTGAAGTCATCTAGCGTGACTTTGCATTGGCATGAGTGATGTCTGCATTACTGTAGATTTTTTGATGCCAAAAGTTGAGACATCATATCCATGTTTTACCTAGAATTCCCTGCCACATACTGTTAGGTCCTTTTTAGTTCTTCCGGGTATTTATCAAAACATATTCAATGGTTATATAATGGATATAATGCTATAGTTATATGATGGATATGGGCTGAACGTGCACACTCTCTCAGGTTTAATTTGAGGAAGGGTTTAGGAGTTACAGCTCTTCAGATTAGACACCCCCCCCTTTTATTAAAAAGGGACCAAAAAAGGGTGGACTATGTTACCTGTATCAATTTTTGGATCCCTCCGCTAAGACCATCCTGCCACTCATTGCCCTTAAAAATAAATACCCCCTTATTGACCTTCTCATGGTTCGCCTACCTTCAACTCCGCTCATACATTTTTAGAGTTACATCCACCTTCACGATGCCAGACTGGCACTACCGCCTGGACAACCACATTAAAAATAGGCCACGACTTGACTATTTCATATCCTCATTATATGCCATCCTCCGACATGTAGTCAACTGGCCCACCATCACGACGGGTCCTCTACAATGGCTCAGACATTTCCCCGCCCACTCTACGGATGATCTGCTATCTGCGCATGCATATCTGGTTAAAATCCTACCCGCAGTATCATACCATGAAATGTTTTTAAAAACACTGCATTATGCCTACTACTCCCCACACAGATTAAACGTAATGGCTCGGAAACCGGACTCCTCCTGCTTTAAATGCAAAAACGCACACGCTGATCTCTACCATTGCGTCTGGAGTTGCCCTGTAATCCGACGCTTTTGATCCTCCGTCCATTCGTTTATCCTTTCTATCACAAAAGGCTCCCTACCTTTTAACACCGGCTTTTTTGATTCTGGGCCCCACTCCTGGTCTCAGAATTAAACCTAAACGCTTTCTGTCTCTGGTGGCAGCGGTGGGTTGTAAAACAATTTTGCAAACCTGGAACCACTCTGACCCGATCCCCATGTCCCTCTTTAAAAATAAACTGAACTATCTTTTTCGCATGGATTGGATCTACACCCTTTCTGATAAAGAAACGCATACTAAAAATATTGTCAACGTGTGGCAACACTATTTTCCCTCCCTAGCACCGTCCATGCGCACAACGATCCGATCCTCGTTACAATATACTGCTTGGTATTCTGCGGAAATGGTGGCGGGACGTCACCCTCTCCAACCCTTGCTCTAGTTGCTTGCATATAACTGTTTGTCCTTTTTGTTCTTTCCTTTATGCCCCTGACTGAACTAATACTCCCTTATGTATGCCTTTTCCATGACTCTTGTAGCTGATCCTGCCCGGGCAGTTTCTGATTTTGTTATGTTCGCTTATTTTTAGTTATTTACTTTAACACTTGAATTTCACTGTTAATTATTATCTATGTAAAACACAAAAATGTGACCTGCCTCCTGTATGTATTGTAGAATTGTCCTGTCTTTACCCATTGCACCTGGTACAGCGCTGCGGAATGTGTTGGCGCTTAATAAATAATAATAATTGGCTACGGCACTTCTCTCTTTAACTACTGACTACTTCCTCATTTCTTACATTATGTCGTCCATTTTGCATTGTGTTCACAATAAAAATTGTCAAGTTTAAAAAAAAAAAGGGACCAAAAGTAAGGCCCGTGTCAGACGAGCGCACTGATCGCGTCCGTGTTGCCGCACATTTGTAAGTCCGTTATAGCATATAATTATGACCAATGGAGCCCCACACACAAAGTACGTCCGCAAGGCAGGGAAGAACATAGAACGGACACAGAGTGCGCTACGTCCGCATAGCTTTGTGTGTGAGTAATGGAACGTAGTCAGACGGACTGCATTTTTGACAGATAAAATGTTTTTCATATTAATTTATTTTCCATCTACATCAGTCAAAAAAAAGTCAGTCACAAAAACGGACTGTGTGGCCACTACCTTGTCGTCAGTCAGAAAGTACGTCCGTTGTGCACGGACGCACAGTATGCGCTCGTCTGACATTAGCCTTATTGGACAATTTAATCAAAAGCTGTTTCATGGCCAGGTGTGGCTACTCCTTCGTTATTTCTTCATCAATTAAGCAGGTAAAAGGTCTGGAGTTGATTCTAAGTGTGGTATTTGCATATGGAATATATTTATGTGATCCTACATCATGCGTTCAAAGGAGCTGTCCATGCAAGTGAAACAGGCCATTGTAAGGCTACAAAAACCAAACAAATCCATCAGAGAGATAGCAACAGCAACAATAGGAGCGGCCAAATCAACAGCTTGATACATAAGGAAAGAAGAACGCACTGGCGAGCTCAGCAACATAAAAAGGACTGGACGTCCACGGTAGACAACAGTGGTGGATGATCGCAGGATCCTCTCTACGGTAAAGAACTCCTTCATAACATCCAGGCAAGTGCAGGACACTCTCCAGGAGGTGGGTGCATCATTGTCAAAGTCCAACAATCAAGAGAAGAATTCACGAAAGCAAATACAGAGGGTTCACCACAAGGTGCAAACATTCATAAGCCTGAAGAATAGAAATGCCAGATTAGACTTCGGGAAAAAAAAAGCCAGACCAGTTCTGGAAAAGCATTCTTTGGACGGATGAAACTAAAATTAATCTGTACCAGAATGACAGGAAGAAAAACGTTTGGAGAAGGCTTGGAGCAGCTCATGATCCAAAGCACACAACGTCATCTGTAAAACATGGTGGAGGCAGTGTGATGGCATGGTCATGCAGTGGCACTGGTGTCTATTGATGACGTGACAGACAGAAGCAGCCGGATGAATTCAGCAGTGATTAGAGAATTACTGTCTGCCCAGATTCAGCCACATGCAGCAAAGTTGATTGGACTGTACTTCACAGTACAGATGGACAATGATCTAAAAACACACTGCAAAAGTGTAACGTGGGACCTGGCCTGACATGGTGCAGAAAGGGTGTGAGCTACTTGGGCAGTGATCAGACATGAACCGATATATGATTAAGAGTAAAACAAGGAATTTATTTACAACAAGACTAAATAAACATTGAGGAAGCAGAACAAAATGCACATAAAACTAAAGTCCTGAAACCCCTCAGTAAAACATAAGAAACCAAAATACTGAGACATAAAAGCAATACGAGATACAGGGCTATAAGCAGGGCAGAAATCAAAAAGCAAGCAGGCAGACTGACCTGAACTAAATATACAAATATCACTAAACTTGATAACCTAAACAACCAAGGACCTGGGTAACAATACGCAGACAAATGAACAGAACTAGGCAGGGGAATATGCAGGACTATACCTGACAAACAGAAGTACTGCAGAATACCAGATAGACAGGAGAACCAGGAATCAGAGCTGCATAACACTAGGACTGACTAGACATGAATCAGACATGAGGCTTGGATCACAGGTGAGGATACAAATCAAACTGAGAACAAGGATCAAAATGAATCTCAAGGAAGCTTGGATCAGAATGAGGCAGCGCCCTTCTTTGGGCGATGCCTCCTTTATATACAAAGTTCATCACAACAATTGAGTCCAGGTGTTGTTCCAGGCTTGAAATCCAAAGGAACCGAATGTCCAGAACTTGGATGCAATGTACACATCAGCCAGAGGGGGCGCCAGGGATCCAGAACGTAACAAAAAGCAATCCAAGAGTTTTTGAAGGAATAGAAGTGGAATATTAGAAACATAGAAAAATGTCGGCAGATAAGATCCTTTCGGCCCATCTAGTCTGCCCAATTACATGGATACTTTACCTGGATTTATCTTTTGTTTAGGATAGCCTTATGCCTATCCCTATTCTGCTGAATATTCATCTGATCTCAACCCGATTGAGCAGCATTTCACTTACTGAAGGAAAAACTAGAGGCTGAAAGAGCCACAAACAACAAATGAAGACCGTTACAGTTAGTCTGGCAAAGCATCTGAAAGGAGGAAACCAAGTCTTTGGTAATGTCCCTGGGTACAGGCAGTCTCTGCCAGTAAAGGATTCAACAAAATATTAAAAAAATTAATTTTATTTATGATTGTATTCATTTGTCCAATTACATTTGAGCCCCTGAAAATGGGGGGGGGGAGAGAGACTGTATAAAAATGGTAGCAGTTCCTAATATTTGTACTTGATATTTATGTTAAACCCTTTTGAATTACTTTCTCAAAAAAAAAATATATATATATTTTACCAGGAAGGATACATTGAGATTTCTCTCATTTTCAAGTATGTCCTGGGTGGCGAGTTTGTACCGTTAGGTGTCTCGCCCAAGGACACTTACTGGAGAGGACTATAATGAACATTTTGTCGTAAACCAAATGGTTTGATAACGTCTCTAACGAGCTGAAATGTTGATTTAATATGCAATAAAAAGATTGGACTGTGATGTGAAAACCCGTGAGTGCCAACGGTTTGATGAAACACACACACACACGTTAAGGATCCATTTACTTTATATTCCCAACCCCCTCTCTGCACTGTAATCCTTTTTCTGCCTCTCTTCTCTTGCTCATGGCCAGATTCCACGCAGAGCATCGTATGTAGCCTTTTGGGCTGACATGAGCAGCAGGCAGTAAACAGAAAAGTGGAATAGAAATATACTCACACTTTCTCGGACCTAACCTAGGTCCTTAGGAATCAGGCTCAGAAGTTGTTGTAGGGTACATCTTCAAATAAAACCCCATGCGGTGGAGTAAAAATCTAAAATTTAATAAAACACAGCATAAAATGCAACAAAAATATAAAATAAGGGAATAATTAGTGACTAGAATGCATTTCGCCCGTTTAGATATCCTCAGTGGCTTCCTCAGCTGGTTTAAAACCAACTCCAAAAACTCTGGGCCCTATTCCGAGCCTGGTGCTAAAAAGGGGACGTTAACGGAGAAAACTGTGCCTGCACGCTTCCCCGTAGCATCTCCATTTTAGCACCATATTCAGGCGCTAATTCAGCACCCTGCCCTAGAACGAAGCGCTACCCTCCATGATACTCACGGTAGCGCTTCTGTGACACTGCGAGTATCACCTTGCTCTTGCAGTGATGGAGTGATCGCAGAGGGAGACTGGGGACTATTTGTCCTCAGTCTCACTCTGCTCCCGGTGGCCAAAAGCAGCGTATTGGGCCGCCGTTCTCACTGCAGGATGAAAGGCAAGTATCTGATTTATGGGGGGGGGGGGTAAGCTTTGTTTTATCCCAAGTGCTGGAAGCGAGCGTACAATAGTGTGGATACCAGTACGATGGTACACTGTCTCCGGATGCTGGACAATGCAGTGCTCGGGTGCAGACCAGAACCACAGCATCGTTACAGCCAAGACCAGAGAGTATCACAGTCTCTGGATATTAGTAAGCTTGGTACCTTTTTATTAGCCACAGCGATGATCTTGAATGCTGGATCCGGATGCTGGGAGATGCAGTGCACAACTAGGGATAGGCTGGCGGTTCGATCCGAACATCGAACATTTCCGCGTGTTCGCCCACAATGGACCACAATGCACTTTTCCACTGGCCTGAAGCTTGTAATTGGCTACAGCCTTGCACCTGACCACAGGTCAGGTAGCAAGACTATGCCAATCAGGGCTCAATCATGGGCTCACAGAGCTAAGTCCCGCAGCACACTATATAAGGCTTCCCCGCAGCCCCAGCGTGCGTTTGTTGCAGGATGAATCGGATAGGAGATTGTTTGTTGCATATCTGATTTATGGAAATTGGGATCTGTGTGTTGGCACTGCCAGCTGCTGCCAGGCTATCAGGCTGTATCACTGACTTATACCAGAGTTGTGTGAATTATTTGAATCTGTGTGTTGCCACTGCAAAGGCTATCATGCTGTATCACTGACTTCTAGCATTGATCTGGAAAATCTGTATATCTTTGATCTAATTCTAGATACCATACAATAACACAGTTTAATCAGAGTGGAATCTGGGTGTTGCCAGCTATCAGGGTGTATCACTGACGTATAGCATTGTTCTGGAAAATCTGTATATCTTTAATCTATATATCACTCACCATGTCAGAAAGACCAAGAAGGACAGGCAGACGATCCCAGACACAGATAAGCGGGCAAGCAGCCTCTGTGTCGGAAGGCTGTGCCTCTGGTCATCATGGACGTGGTGCATCCTCTGCAGGGGCATGCTTGTCCTTGTTTCTAACTGGTGCTGGTCATCTTAAACAGCAGCAACACAGAGGATTTGCAGGATTGGCTAACCAGGCCATCCACCTCCTCCTCCGAGTCCTCTGCCAACCAGGCTTGTAGTGGTTTACAGTCCACCTCAGCTGCCAAAACATCTAATTCAGCCTCCATGTCCACAGCTACTCCTGCCGTAGCCTCACCATCATACACGGAGGAGTCAGCTGAATTGTTTGACTACAGTGACCTGCTGCTTGAGGATGCACAGCAACTCCAGTGCTCTGATTCAAACTCTGAGGTTGAGGAAGGGAGTATAATCAGCCTAGAGAGAGGGGGTGCCAGTGACCCACAAAGAACTGGCACTCATGTTCCCCCAGCAGCTGCAGCATATTGCGAGGTTGGCTCCAGTGATGAAGAGATAGGGGGTGATGATGAGGTCACTGATCGAACAGAGGAGTCAAGTGAAGAGGAGGAGGCGCAACAAAAACGAGGCACAACGTCCTCTATGAGCAACCGTAGCCAGTCCAAGGCATCAGATGTCAGAGCTGGTCAGTTGCAGAGCGCTGTTGTCTTGCAGCACATGTCCAGGATCACTGCTGTCTGGGAGTTCTTCACGACATGTGCAGCAGACTGCAGTGTTGCTATTTGTAAGCTATGTCGGAAGAGGATCAAGTGTGGGAAAGACATCAGACACTTGGGTACCATGTGCTTGAGGCGACATATGACCATCTGCCACGCATCCCGTTGACACAACACTTTGCATAGGTCCTCCTCATCTGTCTCTACCCCCACTATATGTCCTGCCATGTAATTGCCTACAACCTCCACTGACAGGGATGATGCTACAGTAATGGGTGTACCACTTCCTTCCTCTGAATCTGCCAGCATCCCATCAGCTGCAGATTTATGCAGTCAGATTTCATTGCCCCAGCTGCTGCAGCGGAAGAAAAAATATTGTCCCAACCATCCACATCCACAATGTCTAAATGCCAGCTTGGCAGAATTACTCGCATTACAGCTGCTGCCTTTCCAGCTGGTGGACTCTGCTTCCTTCTGTGAATTTGCCGAATGTGCTGTACCACAGTGGCAGGTTCCAAAACGCCAGTTCTTTTCACGGAAGGCCATTCCAGCACTATACCAGCACGTGGAAGACAATGTTATGGAGTCATTGGGAAAGGCAGTCAGCATCAAGGTGCACATTACTTTAGACACATGGTCCAGCAAGCATGGACAGGGCCCTTACATTTCCTTCATGGCACACTGGGTAACTCTGATTGCAGCTGGGAGGGATCCAGGACTGGACTCTGTGCTGGAGCTTGCTCATCCACCACACCTCCAGAAAGCTGCTTTATATGAGGTCTGTCTGCTCCACCACCTCTTCCTCCTCCTCCTTCTCTGTCTCTGGCGAAGTGGCAGTTAAACCGACGCGTGGCAGGGGCTACACAATGGCTGAAGCAAAAAGATGCCATACTGTGCTTGAGCTGGTTTTATTTAGGGGACATGAGCCACACTGGGCCAGAAATTCTGTCAGCTCTGCAGGGGTAGGCGCAGAGATGGTTAACTCCACGCCAGCTTGAGCTGGGAATGGTCATCTGTGATAATGGCAGCAACCTTCTCTCTGCCCTACGCCTGGGTAAGTTGACTTGACGCATGTACCATGCCTAGCACACGTCCTAAATCTGGTGGTACAGCGTTTCCTAACCAGGTACCCAGGTCTGGCAGAGCGTCTCAGCCAGACCAGAAAAGTCTGCAGCCACTTCAGACGGTCATTCCCAGCAAGTGTTCGCCTGGCAGAAATTCAAAGCGCATTCCACCTTCCCACAAACCGCCTGATCTGTGACATGCCCACCAGGTGGAACTCGACATTGGCAATGCTGCAGCGCCTGCACAAGCAGCAGAGGGCCATCAATGAGTACCTGTGTGAGTATGGCACAAGGACAGGTTCAGGTCAACTTGGTTCCCCCCCCCGCAATGGCTGATGATCAAGGATGCAAGCACTGTACTGTCACCATTTGAGGAGGCAACGAGGATGATTAGCAGGGACAGTGCATGCATCAGTGACACAATTCCTTTAGTGTTCCTGCTGGAGCGCACTCTGCGGGGAATTATAGATGTGGCACTAGAGGCAGAGCAGCGGAAGGAAGAGGAGGATTTCCCTAGCACTCAAGGCCCCAGTCTTTACGCAGACAGCATTCCTGCGGGTCCTCAGCTCAGACAGGTGGAAGAGGAATATTTAAGTTGTGGGGGCATTGAAGGTGGGGATTCCTCAAGGCAGGGTTTTGTGTCCCCAGAAACCCAAGGACTAGTACATGGCTCGGAGGAGATAGTGCACGATACGGTCATCCTCAGCAACCAGGAACACTCTGAAGCTAATGCCACCTCCAACCTACGCTGCATGGGCTCCCTTATCCTGCAAAGCCTGCTAAAGGACCCCAGGATTCGTGCTATCAAGGAGAGGGATCATTACTGGTTGGCAACCCTTCTTGATCCAAGATACAAGGGTAAGGTTGCAGAGCTCATCCTGCTGGGAAGGAGCACAGGATGAAACAACTTGAGGACGCTCTAAAGCGACACTTGTGTAACACCTTTCCAGGCACTGGTAGGTTACCAAGTGATGACACAGGTGCTTCTGAGGCTGCTGTTTATCAGAGGAAGAGTGGTGAAGGGGGCCGCTTGACTGATGCCTTTTCCAATTTTTTTTAGTCCACGACGCCCAATGTAGGCACCCATTGCCAGCGTCTTCACCATATGGTGCAGGACTACCTAGGGGCAAGGGCAGACCTGGATACCTTTCCAGCAGATGATCCACTGGCTTACTGGGTGTTGAAATTGGATCACTGGCCAGAATTTAGCCACTATGCTATGGAGTTAGGTTGCCCTTCATCCAGCGTGCTTTCTGAAAGGACGTTCAATGCCGCTGGAAGTTTTGTCACAGACAAAAAAGTGCGTCTGTCCACCAATTCTGTAGACCGGCTGACATTTATAAAAATTATTCCGTCCTGGATCAACAGCTATCACTCTCCTGATGCTGATGTAACTGAATAGATCGGGGATCTCTTCTGCATTCCCAAAACCTTCACCACTGCACTCTTCCATAATACCACAGAGGGGTTACGGTGTGAAGGCACTA
The DNA here is from genome assembly GCA_009667805.1 of Leptobrachium leishanense. Lineage (NCBI taxonomy): Eukaryota > Metazoa > Chordata > Amphibia > Anura > Megophryidae > Leptobrachium > Leptobrachium leishanense. Next base: position 6,593,340 of record CM019063.1, on the reverse strand, counting down.
GCTGGCACCAAAGGTCCAATTTTAAAGCACCTATTGTTACTTTCATCCAAAGCCTACATAAGTTTCACCATAATTTAGCCCAAAAAATCACTAAACTTGTTCTGCGTGTCCTAAAACGTCTCCTCTTTTCATACAGGCTGCCGCCCCAAGCAGTTGTTTATGAATAGATTAAAGGAAAACCATTTAGCGTCATTTGAAATGTAATTTTTTTTGTTTTTAAATGTTTCTATACATCCGACAAATCCGCCACTTCACGGGCAGGTCATGGGGACCTCCTAGGAGCGATATTTGAAGGAATTTTTCGTTTTTATTGTTAACCTTTATTTCATGGAAAAATCACTGTTCCTTTTTTTTTCCTTGTTTCCTGTCCCCCCAGGGCACTACCCGGACCCCCATACACCTTTTATGGCAAATATCTTGCATATATGCCCTCTTGCAGGGCACTCTAAAAATCGACCGTTCGAGTCCCATTGACTTGCATTGAGCTCGGATCGTGTTCGCGTCTGAACTCGAACTTTTGAAATTGGTAGAGTTCGAATGCGAACCGAACACGGGGGTGTTGGGCTCATCCCTATGCACAACTGCAGGCGAAACTCATACAGGAGTGGGCACACGAACAGAGATGGCAATAACTAAACAGGAAAATCGACAAGACTAGGGAAATACATCAAATACAAGACAGGTTGACTATAAATCACAGGAGCTCGGGGGGGGATCTCACTATTATTATCATCATTAATATAGCGCCAACAATTTCCGCAGCGCTTTACAGTAACAAAAAGGAACGAGATACAGATAAACGGACATATGATGGAAACAAGAGGCGTAGAGGCCCTGCTCATAGGAGCTGACACACACTGTTTACCAAATCCGTCTTCAAGTCCCCCTAACAGGCCAGATTTTAAGGATTCCTTTGAGGGAAATGCAGACTGAATCCTGCAATCACTGAGCAGCAAATCATATCACCTGTGCTGTGCTCCACATATCCTGCAAACCTGGCCTGTTAGGGGTACCTGAGGACCAGGGTTGGGAAACACTTGTGTATAGGGTTAGGAGCGCAGAGTCACTAGCAAGGCAAACTGAGACTAATGCCAGAGCAAGGAGGAGACGGCATGACCCGGTTAAATAGCTGGCTGTACAGATGACCTGGGGAATGCAGCCAGCCAAAGGAAACCCCGGAGTGGAGGCATACAAGGAGAGGTACAGAGGAATCAGCGGCGCGGACTGATCCTCCAGCGAGCAACAGGGTTAGAAGTCTGGCAATCAGCACCAGCTTCTGGCTGCCGGTAAAAAATTGGTTAACCCATCGGTGCGGTAATTAGCGTTAGCACTTTGGAACTTTGGTTACTTATCCTAACGCTAATTACTGATTGCGCTCCCCATGTTAAGATTAGTGTGTGCAAAGTATAGTAAGCTCACGCAAGCACCGTTGCACTAACAGATTTTTTTTAACCTGTTAGCGTTGGGGGGGCATGCGTTAAAGTCACTTATCCCGATGTTAACACTTACATAGCCGAACACTACAGTTAGCGCTCAATAGGGAATAGGGCTCTACAATGGCTCTGGTTAAGTTAGCACCAGCTTTGGAATAGGGCCCATAGGGTTTAGCTCTCCTGCTCCGTCTAGACTCTTTAAATGCCTGACGGGTGCTAATGCCAGGGTCGTTGTAAACGTTTAATGGATTACCTGTACCTAGGTGCTGTGATGGTGACAATTAAAGTGGTAATTTGTTTTCTTCATAGATTTATATTTACGGATATTTCTATATTTTGTCATACCCATATTATAAAAGGGAGCTGTGTATCTCTTACATTAACCTCTTCCACTACCTGCGGGTGTCCTGATATCGATTTATACTCGATCTGGACCTATTCAGGGGCGATGCAAAGGAATTACGTTTATTGCAAATTAAAATGATTTGCAAATGGGCTGCAGAACGTGCCCCATAAGATTCAAGCACATAGGGCATGCCTGCCGAGATGCTTTCCAGCTGTCTCCACTTCTCTCGCTAATTACTCTTACTAAGCCCAAACTTCTGGTCCTTCCCATGCAATCCCCACGATACTCTTCTGGCCACCAGTTTCACCTTCCCTCTGCTGCCATTTGTTTCAGTTACCCCATTATTTCCTCTTGTATCATGTAAGTCTGCTGTTTGTGCTTCAACATTGTAAAGCGCTACGGAATCTGTTGGCGCTGTATAAGTACTTGTAACTGTAACTTTGTATTTCTGTAACAATTCAATGTTTCTTGAACCCAGGACATACTTGAAAACGAGAGAAATCTCAATGTATGCTTCCTGGTAAAAATTCTTTATAAATAAATGCTGAAACAATTTAAACAGCTGTGCAGTGCACGGGCATACAGTGATGCCACCCTGTGGCATTTATAAGCCCACACAGGAGTTGCAGGTCCTCCCTACCCGTGAGTTTGTGTCTAGAACACGGATCCCCAGCTGATTCAGCACAGTGCCACAGCTGCAGTTTCATTTTCTGGCCAGCAGATGGCTCCATCAGCCTTTCAAATAAGACTACTATAGTAAAAGAAAAAAGCGCATTGTGAATATTTACATTATTTTACTGCGTAATTAAAGAGAAGTGATTTTTTTTTTTTTGTTTTAAAAAACACTGGTACCTCCAGATTATCACAGATCAAGATGTTTTCCTTTCATTTGAGTGATCAAGGTACAGCAGAGGCTGTTCCACAAACTGCAATCCTTTTTTATATTTTTCAGAATTCTTTAAATTTGGTGTTTAGTAAATAAACCCTGTTTCCCCCGGAGATTTTTTCCCAGACCTGAGCTCTCTCTTTCGTTCTGCTTGTGTCATTATCTCTTTGACTGGCTTATTGATTCCTGGGCTCGTAAAATAAATACGGCCGGGACCTGGGAGCCTCTTGCAGTTAAAAGTCCGCGAACACCGCCGACGCTGTTCACAGCTAAGCGACGCTGCACAGAAGTCGCTTCAGTGGGCATATTCCACTTATCCCCGGCTCTTGTTGCTACGTTTATATAGATAATTATGCAAGTGAAAGCAAGCTGGCGACATCTGGGCCGTGCAGCGCCTGCGAGCATATTGACTAAAATATCCTGTAATGGCCAGTTACCTTTGTACAAATATAGAATAATTTTCACCGGTTTGCTCTATTACAAGCGAGTGGCTGTATTCGCGGCACAACAGGAAATAGACCTAGTGTTGCGAGGACAGCCATGTTTTCCTTGACGTATATAACTTTTTCATGCGGATGGGGAGTGCATGAAAAATGCCGCCACACGGTATAGAATCCATAATCTTCAGGTTGGAAATAAAAAAAGGAATCTCTGATCAGTCTTGATTTCCTTCCAGCAGCATATGTATTATACATGCTGCAGGGCATCACTTTTCCCTGTGCTCCTCCCTGCTTAGAATAATGTGTCCAGATAAACATGGCTGATTTGGCAAACCTAAATAGAACGCTGCTGGTACCAACTCCTGTAGTCCATGGGACTACATGGAGACTTATGCTGTAGCAGATATACCCAGGATAAATCGAGGCAAACGCAAGTCTGGTTCAGGAAGGCGATTATTCGGTACCGTGATTCAGGTGGTGTAACGGGGCGCTAATGGCGCTACCCTGGGGTAGCGTTTATTTGGATTCTTTAGGATAGATTCTTGAACACAGACAGCAGGAAAGGCTGTAATACCTTGATTCCCACACCAGGGAGGTACTACAAGAAACCTAATAATCACCTCCGCTCCAAATGGCTTCGTGGCCAGGAGGTCGCTGAGTGAAAACACGTTAACTATCTGTGCACTGATACATAGACATAGCGTGATACATGAACAAACGTGAACAAGATTGCTCGATATCAATGGTTAACGAATTGTGCAGCCTGCAGGGCAGTCACACAATACCTAGATACTGGAAACACAGACATCAAGAAAGGCTGTAATACCTTGATTCCCACACCAGGGAGGTACTACAAGAAACCTAATTACCACCTCAGCTCCAAATGGCTTCGTGGCCAGGAGGTCGCTAAGTGAAAACACGTTAACTATCTGTGCACTGATACATAGATATAACGTAATACAAAAACAACACGAACAAGATTGCTGAATCTCAATGATTGTCAGAACTAAAGCAAGGGAAAACAGATGCAAGACTTACTTTTGAGACATACAGAGGGGGCACGAACTAGTTCAGTAGCCTGCAGGGAAGGCCTACAATCTAAGATTGGATTCAGTATGTACTCAAGATATACAGAGGGGAACACACAGTTCAATAGCCTGCAGGCAGGCCTACTATCAGCGATAGGCTTCTGTATAGCGACCAAGAAAACAGATACACGACAGGAAACCAGACCGTAGATGAATTCAGCAACAGACGGGACAGGACTTAAATCTAGAAACTAGGAACAGACATGACACTGATCTAGACACAGAACTGGATGCTTTGAGATAAGGCCTTGAAACCAGACAAACAGACATGAAAACATGAACCAGACAAATAAGACTAGAAACTCCGATACATGAACATGAAACTCAAATACATGAACTAGAAACCAAGATACATGAACTAGAAATAACAGATACTCGAACTACTCGATTTCATGAAAAGCAGGAACTAGGACTTCACTCCAAATTACTCCCACGACAGTCCAAGGAGCAGCTCCACTCAGCCTCTTTTAAAGGCTGATGGCTCCTTGCACTTATTCCTAGCCCCGCCCCCTCAGATGCCGTGCTGCCAGCTCTAAGTACTGGCAACTGGCCAGCCAGTGATGCCACCTAGCTCCCTGACCCCCCCAGGAAGCGCTGCGGGGGCCAAGGATCTAACCGGTAGGATCAAGCCGAAAATCCTGCGTGAGGTCTTTTAAAGTGATACAATAGACTTTATACTTTGCCAATTCAAAGGTACAGCCCATCCGCAAAATCTCCTCTCCTTCCATATTCTGACAAAAGACTCCTTTCAGTCTCACAGTTAATAAACAATTAGGTATAGAAATGATTTAATGGGAGGCAAGGACACCTCGGTACCATCTCCAACAAGGATTGTTTCTCTCAGCTGATAATACCATCTGTGTGTATAAAGCCTTAATCTTTAATCATAGCCTAGCACTCGGTCCTAATGACTTTGGGCTCTAAATCAGTTCTTTTGGCGCCTGTGATTTTGTCAGCTAAGCTTTTTGGTTAATTAATTGTTGCAAAGATTCTGGAATGTTAGTAACTATCAGGAAACGAGAAAATATCTTAAAGAGGTAGTAAGGTTAATACGTAAGCATACAAGATGGCTGCTATTTCAGGCCATGCGCCTTCAATGCTACCACATAGAAACATAGAAAAAGTCGTCAGATAAGAACCTTTCGGCCCATCTAGTCTGCCCAATTACATGGATACTTTACCTGGATTTATCTTTTGTTTAGGATAGGATTATGCCTATCCCATGCTTGCTTAAATTCAATTACTGTTTTGGCCTCTACCAGTTCAACTGGAAGACTGTTCCATGTATCCACCACTCTCTCAGTAAAATAATGCTTCCTGATGTTACAAGCTCAGGATTGCATAGTCAGCAGAAAGACTCCGGAAACTCTTTGTTCTCCGTCTCCTTCTGTACACAGCCTTGATAAGATATGGCAGCAAAAGTGAACCTAGGCAGTGCAGATGCACTTAAAACTCTGGAAGGGGGGAGTGGATGCTAAGAAAGATTTTTGGCTATTAATCCATTTAATAATGGTCCTCCCACCATTTTTAACCCCTTCTGTCCCCCTCATTTTTTCCTGCAAATAAGTGGCCCTTTAAGCAAAATGACGTAGCAAATAAATTGACAAGTGATGGCCTTGTGGAAATCCTATCTTTCGTCAGGTGATGTTATTGGCATTTACACTTATTTTACTTGGAAAACTTTTTTCGCCGTTAAAAGTCTACAAACACGAAATATAAGAGCAGCGACAAAGATAAAATTAGATTGACACAAAAACATAATAAATTCTGCTTTAGATGTGCGATCTAACTATGTATTTGCAGAACGATAATTGATGTTTATTAAATATATGCTAATGAGCTTGATATGCTGCATTTCTGAAATGACAATTAACAGCTGGAAATTCAGCTGCTGTTTGACAATTTTGCTCCGCGGCCATCGCTCGATTCTCTGCATTTTTAATGGCATAAAACAAGATCAATTTGCTGGTAGATGTGTTCGCAGGTCTAAAAACTTGGCATTTGGAATCCCACCCCAAAACATGCATTGACGCGAAGCAGTGCTTCCTTAATGACCTAAATATGTAGAAAATAAAAAGGTTAATGTATGAAATTTCAATAGTAAAAACTAGGAATGCACCGATTCTGATACTAGTATCGGTGCCGATAGTGCCATTTCCACGAGTACTTAGTAATCGTGCAAATGCCCCGATACCTCTCCCCAATACTGGAAGCCAGCGCTGGGCCGGCTCGCCATATCCGCTGGGCTGGGGAAGCTGGCCGAATGCATTAAAAGTATTTGACCAGCGTTCCCCTCTGGCCGGCTGCATTACCCAGCGTCCGCTGGGCTGTGGAGGCTGTGACGTTGCCTCCAGCCAAGATCTCGCAGTAGCCGCGAAATCTCGCAGGAGCACATCACAGCGCATCACTGCCCTGCGACCGACCGACCACTTGGTAACGTGGTCAGCTGGAGGGGAATGTTAGCAAAATGCTTTTAAATACATCTGGCCAGCTTCCCCAGCGTCTGGTCCGCGGTCTGTATATAAATTTTAGTGGGTATGTCTGGTCTGAGGTCTGATAGATGGATGTATATCTATATCAATGTCTGGTCTGAGGTTTGATTGTTAGATATGTATAGCTATATCTGGTCTGCTTGATTTAGATAGCTAGATATCTATATCTGGTGGGAGGTCTGATACATGTGTGTAGTTATCAGACCTCAGATATATATATCAGACCAGATGTGTGTGTGTGTCTGGTCTGAGGTCTGTGTACATATATCTGTGATGAGGTGTGTGCAGGGGGTAAATGTGGTGTCTGGCCATACATTTCCATATAAACATAAACTGGACCGGCTTTCAGCAAAAATTTAAATATTGGAAAGTGGTCACACGACTAAATAAAAGTATCGGTGCATCCTTGTAAAAACATCAAACTATAGGGCAATATCCTGGCATGTAGTCCTGACAATAATACATTTTAGGTCTTTATTTATCGGCTGCAGTTTTATGATTAAATGAATGTAATACATACTCTTAGCTGATCAGGGCCAAGAGTCAGAGTATCGAAAATGTTATCATACAGTTGTGTGTTCCTGTGAGTCGGTCATTTCTCGAAAAACCAAACTTTCACTCAGACCTGTTAGCTCACACGCTCCGGCCGTGTCACACACAATTTTCCCACAGACCTTCTGATCATTCAGCACCCCAACGCCATTGCTTGGTTTTCTTGAGGTCTGGGGAAAATGCCCCGCGAGAGCCTGTTTAATGCCACTTGTGGTGCTTTTAAATAAAGGTTTTTGATGCTCATTGCCCTGGCTGGCTGGTCAGCAGGTGTCTCGGAAGGCTTGGTTTGTAACAGGTGAAAGCCCAGCATGCAGTGAGACAGACAGGCGTGAAAAGTTCAGGTAATGTTAAATATAGGGAAATGGATACACAGATGCTTGGACACAGATCAACATAGGTGCAGATAAACTTGGATGGGCACAGCTGACTGGACCTTTGGTTGCTGGAGATGAACACAGCTGACAAGACCTTTGGTTGCTGGAGATGAACACAGCTGACCAGACCTTTGGTTGCTGAAGATGGACACAGCTGACTCCTAGGACCTTTTGGTTGCTGAAGATGGACACAGCTGACTCCTAGGACCTTTTTGGTTGTTGGAGATGGACACAGCTGACTCCTAGGACCTTTTGGTTGCTGGAGACTGACACCGCTGATAAGACCTTTGGTTGCTGGAGATGGACACAGCTGACTCCTAGGACCTTTTGGTTGCTGGAGACGGATGCAGCTGACTGGTAGGACCTTTTGGGTACTGGAAACGGACGCAGCTGACTGGCCTTTCCAATGATATCAAATATGACCATGTAATTTGTAAAAACAATAGAAAAAAGAAAAATAAATGCTAACTTTTTCTTTTATTTCTTTTACTTGTAAAGCAAATAATGCCACTACTCTAACTCACATTCTCATATCCCATGTCAGGAGCAAATGTGGAGGTGATGGAGCAAATGTTATTACGCATTGGTCCATCTAAAATTCAAGCCGCTGTGAGTAGAGTGAGGGGACTTTGGAGCCCTGTATTTCCATTCTTTACACCCTACAAAGTCATGTTAGGTGTCAATGGGCAGGCCAGAGTCTGCCCTTTCTAATGATACCAAACATGACCATGTAAAATGCAAAAAAATAAAAACCCACAAACATAGAAGATTTTTTTTTATTTCAAAGCAATGGCATTGTCCATTTGTCACATATAAAATGTGCAATACCACTGACGTTACTCCCCTTTCATTTTGCATGCCAGGAGCAAGTTCAGTGTTTTATGCTTTGTATTTTGGTGCATGGGGTTTATGAATAAAATGACTAACGAAATTTTTTTTTTTTCTGTTTTAGTAAGGCTCAGGTCAGACGAGCGCAGTGTTCACGTCCGTGTTGCCGCACCTTTTATACGTCCGTTATAGCATATAATTATGACCAATGGAGCCCCACACACGAAGTACGTCCGCACGGAACTGCGGGCACATAAGGGACGCGGCAAACGGACGCAGGTTAGGTAAGAACATAAATCCGCTAGAACGGACGCACAAAGTGCGCTGCGTCCGCAACGTCCGCGTAGCTTTGTGTGTGAGTGATGGAACAAAGTCAGACGGACTGCATTTTTGACGTTCAGCATTTTTGACGGACAAAATGTTTTTCATATTAATTTATTTTCACTTCTACATCAGTCAAAAAAAACATCAGTCACAAAAATGGACTGTGTGGCCACTACCTTGTCGTCAGTCAGAAAGTACGTCCGTTGTGCATGGACGCACAGTCCGCACAGAATGCGCTCGTCTGACACTAGCCTTAACTGCATTTTTCGGAGAAAATATACAGTAACGGGTTCCCATTTCTAGTTTTCTTTAACAAGAGTGACCCATAGAATATATAACCACAAAGGCTCGGATGATAAAATGTGAAAAAATTATATATTTTACACACTGTAAATGATTTGAAATCTGAATGGAAATTCACATTTTTTTTACATTTATTTTTATAGCATTCTGGCAGGGCATGATGTATACATATAATAATGATATATTATGAATTTGCCGGAAAGAACGATATATAATTTGTCTGGGTCGTATAATAAAATATGACTTCAAATCGTGGCTAGACATGATGAGCACAAAATGGTCAAAATGAGATCAGCACACAGAGGTGAAAGGGGGGGAGGTTAACCCCTTCACTGCTGAGCCATTTATCCCCGTCCCCGTCCTGAGCTAATTTTACCGTTTTGTGCTCATCATGTTTAAATGCGCTTTTGAAGTCATGTTTTATTATACGACTCAGACAAATTATATGTCGTTCTTTCCGGCAGATTCATAATCTATGTATCCGTCATTTCCTGCATTAGGAAATCCCTTGGCAGCTAGGGGTTAATGCCCCAACTGATGTCATTGTGCATATGCGCAATGCCATCAGTGGGCAGGGAGATTCCCCGAAGGATTGGCTGACATCCGGAATGTCAGCCACCTCTGGGTAGCGTCTGTGATTTGGCACCGAATCTCAGACTGGGATCTAAGGGGTTAAAGAGAGGCACCGCTGGGTAGGTCAGACACTTCTAAAATCTAAGATCTATCAAAGGACCCTCTCTCCCCCCCCCCTCCCGTTACTGCCGGTGGCGCCTTGTAAAAGACCTCATCGTGCCCGTCACATTGACGTCATTGCGCCCGCTGGGGTATAAAAAAAACGAGGTTTATGTCCATAGGACTCCGATCGCTGTGGGACTGTGGTGTGAGAGCGGTAAGTATCCAGCTCGAGAGGGGGCTGCAGTGAGGATGCGCTCAGTATGGATCGTGCCATCGCGACGACACGGTAAGCGCGTCCTCCGCAGCCAAGTGGTTAAACCATTTCTAAATGGCCATACTTAGACCTTATGGACCATCTTTCTTTAAGCTTCCAGACCTGTTTTTTTACCTTGCGCGCTATTCGTTTCATGGCGCACAGTTCAGTTATCCATTCACGTAAAACCGATGCATTTAGAAGGCTGTTTTTGAAACGAGAGACTCTCCTTCACCTTTCTACAGGGCTTTAAAGTTATAGCGTACATTTTTAAATGTTACACCACCGTGATCCTTAGAGAAAACAGCCGCCCAGAGAGGGGGAGCAGGTTTTCTTTCAGCACGGTAATTGCTAATGTTCGGCGGTGCATTTAATAAGAATTGCTGTATTACAGAAGTGTCCACATAACAGCGATATTCTAATATCTCAATGTTGTACCAGGCAGGAGACCACAAAGAGGGGTTTATGTATAATTAGCGATTCTGACAAAGTTCTAAAGGTTGGGGTAGTAACCGTGGAAACCACTGAAACCTTCCCGATGATTGCTCCATCTTCAGAATGCACGTGTATTTTTTTTTTTTTTTAAAAAACGCGATTTAAAATACATTTGCATTAAATTAAATGTACTTTTATATAAAAACAAAGTGCATGAGATGCATATAATTATAATGCATTACTGGCGCTAAAAGCTGTGTAGATGATGTCTCTGCTTTCTGAAAGAATTGGACAATCCCCATCCTAAAAGGAGAACTCTCCCAATGCACGATGGTGGGGGGGGGGGGGACTTCTTGTTTGATGTCCTAAGAAGATGACAAAGGGACACTTATTTTAGAGCAGACAAGGTTGTATTTAGGCTTTGAGATGTCTTAGGCTCTCCAAATTCTGTCCCCCATCCCAGCGTATATCAGGTATACATAGACCTATCAAGTGAGACCCTCAAGCTGTGTTTACATGTGGATTTCCCTCAAACCTCCCAATCATCCAGCAGCGCAAGGCTGTCACCCAATTTTCAGGAGGCCTGATGAAAAATACATTGGTGGTCGCAGTGCTTAAATGGTTAATATTGGGGCTTTTGGCTCTGAGGCTGGGGTCAGACGAGCGTAGTGTTCACGTCCGTGATTGCGCCTAAAAGTACGTCCGTGATAGCATGACAGAAAGCCCATTGGAGCCTGACACATGAAGTACGTCCGCACTGAACTGCGGACGCACAACGGCCGCGGCCCACGGACGCAAGGCAGGCAAGAATGTACAACCCCTAGAACGGCCGCACAAAGTGCGCTGCGTCCGCAACATCCGCATAGCTTTGTGTGTGAGTGATGGAACGTGGTCAGACGGACTGCATTTATACGTCCAGCATTTTTCACGGACAAAATGGTTTTGCTTTTTATTTTATTTTCCCGCCTACATCCGTCAAAATATACATCAGTGAATAAACGGACTGTGTGGCCACTACTGCGTCTTCCGTACTGACGTACGTCCGTGTGCACGGACGTACAGTCCATAGAAATCACGCTCGTCTGACCCTAGCCTTAAACAAGCAATGCAGGCAAGGCTCGTGTACGAGCATCCCTGATTCGCTGCTCAGCATGGCAACTGGTCACTGTGGTCTCAATCTGGAGCTCATTTACAAATAAAAAAGGTTAGATAAAAATTGCCTGTATATACTTATATACATAAATGGACAATAGACACTGGTGAACTGAGCATAAACATTATACATAAAAACACGATCTGCTCCCACCACACGTGCTATCTCCACAATAACACAAACAGAAGCTTGTACACAATACTTTTGGGCAGGGTGTAGTGATCTCAGTGGCCTAATTATGTTGAGGTCAAAAATTTTCAATCAAGTATTATCCACAATTCTTCTCATGTGGCATCACCTCAGAGAAGAAAGCATAAAACATATCATAGTGCAGTGTATCCAATAATATCAAGTATAATAGGCAGAATTAACAAATGGTCACTGACACTTTGAGCCTTTATTAGCGGCTCTGACTTTGTAGGTGTCTCCGTGATTTATGGCTCCCCAACTGCCTTCTTTAAGTCCTCAGTGAGTATCTATGATGGTTGCCTTGAAACCAGAAAATATGCATAGTACAGAACTGCAGAGGTTAAGTACTTTCCAGCATTAATTGGCCCACTCACGTGTTCATGAGCCCCAGGTGGCTCTCCTTATCGTGCCCTAGGGTTTTACTTATGGCACACCTCCTGAAAAGGAGCTGAGGAAGCCGAGAGGGAACGACGCCCAAGCGAAACGCGTTCGGCCATTTGATTGAACATAAAGGCTTGGTCCTGTATGTTACTTTTATGTGAGAATTTGTTTTATTATCTTTATTGTGGTAATACATTTTTTTTAAAGAAGAAACCTCGCTGTGGAATATTCCTAAAGGGCTTTTTCAGGAGTTGTGCCATAAGAACAACCCCTGGGCTCGATAAGGGGATTTTCTCACAGCTCTCCTAAAAGAAGAGGGTGTTCATTCCTGCTTATATATCTTTCAGAGACTAAGACTCGTGTCAGTCGAGCACACCTGGTGCGGCCTTGCGCCCGCACTTACCGGCGGCCATCGCAGCCACGTGATGCAGCGACGAGAGTCGGTCACACGCTTGTGCGCGCGCAAGAACTGCGCGCGCTGCAAGCGTCCGTTTAGGAAACAAATCTGTTGATGCGCTAGAAAGCGCGTCAACGGAGCTGCAAAGCCCGATTCTCCGTAGGAGGATCGCGATTTGCACAGCTGAGGGCAGTCAGCGGCAGCAGAGAGTGGAAGGAACGTCCGCTCTCACGGACGTTCCTTCCACTCTGCAGTGCTCTCATCTGACACCAGCCTAAAATGTGGACCAATCAAAGAACCCTCTACATTTCATACTTCTTTAGAAATGCTCAACACACGGTTTCAAACCTATGTAGCGCTGCATTTAGTTTGGCTCTCTAGACTGAAATGATATTGCCACTAGAGGGAGACAGAGCATAATTGTGTAAAGGACTATGCTGGACTAAAGGACTCTATCTCCCAGAAACCCAGGGGGAGAGAACAGGAAGTGGGCGTGCTGGCGCCAGGAAAGCGATCAGACCCTCGTGCGCGGCATAGTCAGAACGAGCAGAGCAGCGTGTGGAGAGAGACGTATGAGAGACACTGTCCGGGATCGAAACCAGGTTGGAGCGTGTACAGGTGGCGTTATCCAGTGCTGGAGATCGGGGAAAGAGTGTGCATCATTGTGTACCACATTCTGCTGAGCAGTTCGGACGACAAACATGTTCCAGGAGGACCTCGAGTAAGGAGGCCGCGGATGGAACAGGAGTGCAGGCGGCGGATCGATTCCTGACTGCGGAGATTCGGCATTGGGAGAGTGGATTTCGTTGGCACCGTGTTCCAGTCGGCTGAGAGAGAGAGAGAGAGATCTTCTGGTAGAGTCCTCAGATCTGGACAAGTTGTTCGCCGGATGGGTGAGAGGCCTCAAGGCATGCAGTTCCATAACAGTGTGCACTTATTTGATTGTTTCAAATTACAGGGCCCCAACATTGACTAGTCGAAGATATTTTTGTTCATTCACTGGCCAGTTGAATCTAGTACCCGGGTACCCTAGGACACCAATTTATGAGCCTTTTTGAGCGGGACTTAAACCCATGAACTGAGGGGTATTAACCGTTTCTTTTCCGCCGTGTGTTTTTCCGCGTTGCGCATCACGTTATCTATCCAAGCAAATTGCTTTATGCCTCAAAGTATATGCGTATTCAATACCACTTTATTGCTTCAGTAAAGTATATAACTTAAAAAAATCCACAACAGTGTGCTGGTGCATAGTAATTCTTAGTGCGGTGAGACTATCCTGGGTTTATTCAGCGGCTCTTCTGGGGTTGAGCACTACACCTAATAAAACAATTATCAAAAGAACACTTAATACATGTAATGAAATATACCTTGGAGCATTTTTCGGAGGGAACACGCCAAGAGAGGTCATACGCTTAACGCTGTTAGCTTGACAACTCAGAAATCAACATGGGCAAAGGAGATCCAAACAAGCCCCGGGGCAAAATGTCCTCCTACGCATACTTCGTGCAGACCTGTAGGGAGGAGCACAAGAAGAAACACCCGGACTCATCTGTCAACTTCTCAGAGTTCTCAAAGAAGTGCTCAGAGAGGTGGAAGACCATGTCTGCCAAGGAGAAAGGAAAGTTTGAAGACCTGGCAAAGGGTGACAAGGTTCGCTACGAGCGGGAAATGAAGACCTATGTGCCCCCTAAAGGAGAGACAAAAGGGAAGAGAAAGAAGGACCCAAATGCACCAAAAAGACCACCATCTGCATTCTTCCTTTTCTGCTCTGAGCACCGTCCACAGATAAAGAGCGATAGCCCTGGACTGACCATTGGTGATACAGCTAAGAAGCTGGGAGAGATGTGGGCTGAACAGACACCAAAGGACAAACAGCCATTCGAGCAGAAAGCGGGAAAACTCAAAGAGAAGTATGAGAAGGATGTTGCTGCATACAATGCAAAGGGCAAGACTGATGTAGGGAAGAAAGAGAAAGGCCAACTGCCTCTAAAAAGAAGGCTGAACCTGAAGATGACAATGATGAGGAAGAGGATGAGGAAGAGGAGGATGATGATGAAGATGATGACGAGTGAATGCTATGCCTGCTGTATATATTTTTTAATTTTTTTTTTTTTTTTTTTTAAATATGTTTTTATTGGAGAAAATAAGGCAATCCAATCCAGAATTACGGAGCATAACATATAAAGATGCAATACACTCCAAATATATCCAATTTCCTAAAATTCACAGAAAAGGGGGGAAGGAAGAGGGGGGGGGATTGCCCAGATCCCCAAGAAGTGAAATAAAGAGAAAGAAAAGAAAGAATAGCGATACAAATAGAAAAACATATGGAGGTCAAGTAAAATGCAAACAAAAGTAGGTTCGTTTCACTGTATGCGAAATCAAGAACGTTCACGCCAGGGACATAAAAAGAAAAAACCATTGAGTCCTCCGTCTCATGTCATTACTGAATGTCCCATATGGTCTATCCAGGGGGCCCATGTGGTGTGATAGGCAGGGAGAGAATCTCTGGCCAGAGCCGTCAATTTATCCATAATTTGTACGTCTTGTATTAAAGAATGAATCCGGTGCGATGAGGGGACCTGAGGGCAATTCCATTCCAGGGCCAATAATCTGCGAGCCGCCAACGTGATTTTTGCCATGAGTTTGTGTTCTTGTCGTGAGAGATCCGGGTTGGGTCGAGAGAGCAAGAAGGCCCAGGGGTCCATAGGAATATGTCTTCCGAAAACTGTGGAAAGAAGAGTTTGGACAGCAGTCCAATAATGTTGTGTGTGAGGGCATGTCCACCATAGATGTATATAGGAGCCCCTTTCACCGCACCCCTTCCAACAGGTATCCGGGGTCGTGGGGGACATACGTGAGAGCTGTACAGGAGTTACATACCATCGGAAAATGGTCTTGACAAGTTGTTCCTGGTGGGTGGTACACACCGAGACAATTCTCATGGAGTCCCAAATATCCATCCATTCCTCCCTCTCCAGCTGTTCCCCCAAATCCTTCTCCCAGGCCTTAATATATGTTAGTTCTCTCCAGTCCAACAAAGAGGTTAAGGAACGGTATAGAGTCGAGATCAAACCTTTTGGATATGAGCTGGATTTGCATAATCGTTCGAACGGTGTAAGAGGTGATAAGGCCGCCGCTTTCACATGAGGTTGAGAAGCAAAAGCCTTCAGTTGCATATATGGTAGAAGACTAGCAAGAGAAGTTATGCCAGTCGCTGAGAGCTCTGCCTGGGCCACAAAAGAACCTCCTGGAAATAGTTGGTGGAACCGGGAGATATTAGAATCCATCCATCCTCTTCCTGCTTTCGCCGAATAGGCTGGTAAAAAAGCTTTGTTCCTTATGATAGGAGATAATGGAGAAGGAAAAGACGACAAGTCACATTTTGCGGCCAATTTATCCCAGATTCTGATAGAATTCACAATAGCAGGGCAAGCGGTGCGTAAGAGAGTCCTGTGGGTCTTTGAGAGCCAAATCCAGAGGCTGGGGTCATCCGGAAACATAAGGGCACGTTCCAGGTCTACCCAACGGTGTCGTCCAGGCGGAGTGTGCCACCCAACAATTTGAGCCAGCTGGGCCGCATAATAATAAGATAGGAGGCAAGGAAGCCCCAGGCCCCCTGCATCTTTAGGTCGATAGAGAGTTGCTCTCGATATTCGGTGCCTCTTGCCCCTCCATATAAATTTATCAATCGCCCGTTGAAGGCGATGGAGATCCTCCGGAGAGATGGCTATCGGAAGTGCCTGAAAAAAGTATAGTAGCCGAGGCAAGACAGTCATCTTTACACAATATATTCTACCCATCCACGATATTGCATATTTGTCCCAATTTTCCAAATCCCTTTTAATCCGGGACAACAAAGGAGCATAATTCACATCATACATTAGCCCGGGATCAGTCGATAAATGAATGCCTAAATATTTAATCGAGGTTAGTGAAACTGCTACAGGGAAATAGGAGCGAAGGAAAGACATGTCTCCCTCCCCCATGTGAATCGGAATAGCCTCCGATTTGTCCATATTTATTTTATACCCAGATAATCTAGCAAAATCCGACAATATCCGTAAAACGTTAGGGAGAGACGAAAGGGGTTGTGAGATAGATATTAAAACGTCATCCGCATAGGCTGATACTTTATATTCATTTCCCTGAATCAAAATGCCCCGTATGGAAGAGTCAAGTCTAATGTGTTGCAAAAGAGGCTCCAGAAAAAGGGCAAACAAAGCCGGTGATAAGGGGCAGCCCTGGCGAGTACCGTTTCGAATGTTAAAAGGGGTCCCCTCTGTACCAGGGATCACTACCTGAGCGGATGGGGATGAGTATAAGGCTTGTACCGCCGCCACATATGCTGAAGGAAAACCCAGGTGTTCGAGAAGAGAAAACAGAAAGGGCCATTCTGCCCTATCAAAAGCCTTCTCCGCATCTAAAGAGATAAACAGGGAAGGCACCTTGTGAGCAGAAGCATACCATATGAGATCTGCGGTCTTCCTGGTGTTTTCAAACGCCTGTCTATTTGGGATAAACCCTACCTGATCAGGGTGGATTAAACTCCCCAACAGTTTATCTAGACGTAAGGACAAAATTTTAGTGAACAGTTTTAAGTCCGTATTTATCAAAGATATCGGGCGATAATTTTCCACTAGCTGAGGGTCCCGGCCGGGTTTGGGTAATAACACTATGGAAGCCATCAGAGACTCCGGGGGAGGTATACCCCCTGTCAGCCTGTCATTAAACGCATGGAGTAGCCTAGGGATAAGCTCTGCCGCAAAAGACTTATAAAAATGGTAGGTAAAGCCATCCGGACCTGGGGCTTTATGAGGCTTCATGTATCCTAATGCTTTACCTATCTCCTCCTCAGTGATCACATCAATCAGTGTCTCCATGCTGGACTCCGGCAACCGAGGTAAGGATGCCCCAGTCAAGTAAGAGTCAATTTCCTGCATCAGTACCCTATTCGTATGGGTGTGGTCAGGGGAATGGTCATATAGGGCTGTATAGTATTTAGTGAATGCATCTCTGATGGCTTGCGGGGTCTTGTGTGAAGGGCCATCCCTATCCCGTATGACTGTGATTGGGCTAAATTGAGAGCGGGGATTAATTAGCCGGGCCATTGGGGAATCCATTTTATTGGACCTATCATAATAGCGCTGTTTAGACCATAGCATGGCTCTTCCTGCGTCCTCCACAAACAGTAAATTTAAGTCTGACCTAACTTTAGACAAAGCGGTGAAAGTGTCAGAGCTGGGGGAAGATTTATGTTGAAGTTCGTATTGCCTGAGTAGGGTTTGTAAAGAAGTAATGTCTGCCAATTTTAGTTTTTTATGGTACGCTGCCAAGCTTAACAGTTTGCCCCTTACCACCGGCTTATACGCCGCCCAGAGAATCTGAGGGGAGATGTCAGGAGTATCATTCAGTTGAAAGTATTCTGAAGTGGTTTCTCTGATCGTATCCGAAACCCCTGGTTTATTTAATAAAAATGGGTCAAGGCTAGGGATCGACCGATATCACTTTTTTGAGGCCGATACCGATATCGATTATCGGCCCCCTTCCAGGGCCGATAACCGATATCTGGGCCGATATCCTGTACACTAAAAGTTATGAAAAATAAACACAATCTTTGATGTATTTTTGCTTTTTGAAGTTGCTGATCCCATGCTCACATTGCTTTGGCATGTGTTGCACACAGCTGCTCCTGGGGATGGTTGAGTGAAATACTCCCAGACTATGCTCTTACTTCTTCTTTGTGCATCCATCTGCATGAAAAGAGGGTTTACAAGTGAGCAGTAATACTCAGCAACGTGGAGCCTGTGGTAGTATCAGAGCTCCACAGCAGTAATACTCAGCCACGTGGAGCCTGTAGGAGGATCACAGAGCTCCATAGCAGAAATACTCAGCCACGTGGAGCCTGTAGGAGGATCACAGAGCTCCATAGCAGAAATACTCAGCCACGTGGAGCCTGTAGGAGGATCACAGAGCTCCATAGCAGAAATACTCAGCCACGTGGAGCCTGTAGGAGGATCACAGAGCTCCGCAGCACTAATACACTCAGTAACGTATACTGGGGGCTGATTCTGTACACCTTATGGCTGGCAGTGTACACTTGGGGCTGATTTTATACACCTATGGCTGGCACCTGGCAGTGTACACTGGGGGGCGTTTTTTTTTCCCCATCTATGGCTGGCACCTGGCAGTGTACACTGGGGGGCGTTTTTTTTTTCATCTATGGCTGGCACCTGGCAGTGTACACTGGGGGCTCTGTGTACCTGTGTGTGTGCGTATCACAGAGCTACGCACTTACGCAGCACTACTACAGCCAGACCACCCCTCCCCCTCATCAGGACAGACCCGCTCCCTAGCTCCCACTCGCCCTCATCGGGACAGACCGGCATCCTCGCTCCCTCTCCCCCTCATCGTGCCCCAGACAGACCTCAGACTCACATCAGAAAAGAGCAGAGCCGCGCAGGACCGGAGAAGCAGGACGGGAGCGCTCACTGCTTTTCACAGGAGCGTGCCGAGTGAGACCGCAGAGGGAGAGCTCACAGGCAGAGCACGCCCCTCAGCACGCCCTCAGCTCCGCGCATCGGAGCTCGCGCAGGAGGCCGGACAGCGGAGTCCACAGAGCCGGCGGCGGGGCAAGTACTGATTTAGGGGGGGGAGCTGGAGCATACACAGATTGGCCCTGTATATCGGCGATTCGCCGATATACAGGGCCGATACCGATTATCGGCCGGATGCCGGATATCGGCCCCGATAATCGGCCCGACCGATAATCGGTCGATCCCTAGTCAAGGCGCCACCGTCTACCCGGAGAAGGGGCGAAAGGGGTCAGTTTCAAAGATACATCCGCATGGTCAGACCATGTAATTGAACCTATGTCAGAGGACACGACGGATGGTATACAGTCAGGGGAGGTCAGGAAACAGTCAATGCGGGAATATGAGTCATGAACCTGGGAATATTTAATTTATTTTTTAATCCCAAGTGCAGCTCATTTTGTTAGCCTTGTTATAAAAACTGTACAGACTTGTGTATAGGTAATGTGATTCATTAGGGAGAACCTATATTTTAATATAAGGAGTAGTTCAAAGGGCTGTTTTGTTGGCGTAAGCTTCTGATGTGGGAATTCTCTGCATATTTAAAGGGTAATTCAAAGAGATTCGAAAAGTCACCGCACGTTCGGTGTCTTTTCGTTCTCTTCAATTCGGTTCCTTTTGCCGATCCCATTTCGGTGACCCTGTGGTGTATTCAGCAAACACCTCCACAGGGTCCCCGAATTGCAGGGAAAAGCTGCCGCAAACCTGACGAAAACTAACCGCAAAACCCAGCGAATGCACGCTGAAAACCCGCAAAAACATCTGGATTAACCTGCCGAAAACCACGGAAAAACTCGAGCAGGAGTCGATCACACGCTGCTTTCGCTGCCGGAAAAAGCCAACACCGCAGACGAGGGAGGTGAATAAATTCGGAAAACCGTTTACATGAATGATTGAAAAGTGAAACGCTGTTTGCAAAGAAACTACTACGCGAAAATGTCTGAAATTTACATATTGGGTCCAATGAATGATAATAAAAAGGGCTGTTACAAAAAAATAAGTAAAGTTAAAAAAAAATCTGAAAAATGCTTAAAATATCCTAAAAAATCTATAAATAAAGAGACTCTTTACTGCAGAATTTTATAATGAATGGTTTATTAGATATTGAATTAAAACGGGAATATTTTTAACATTGAAGCCTATGGGATTCTCCTGAATAAACTTGCCGAATTAAACCACCGAATGGCAGGGCATTAGGGGAACCTTTTCACTGCTGGTTTTTATTCTCTGAATAGCCAAAGCAGTGCTTTTTCATGGGGATTTCACCTCCCTCGAACAGGCACCGTATGTGCAGGCAGTTCGCCAGGATTTGGCGAATTGCCTGCTCTCTGGATAGCCGAATGGCCAAGAAAGGTAACCGAACGCTGATTTTCAGCGTTCGGTTACCTTTCTCAAGCAATTCGGATCTCATTGATATAACCCTGTAAGAGTTGCCTGATGTTAGTACCACAATTCAATATACTGTAGCGCTGTGTTTAAAACCTTACTGTGGCAGTACCCATTTTTGGCCACTGGAGGGAGACAAGCGCGATAAGAGACACTCAACATTGGGACTACATTTCCCGGCATGCTCTGGGAACGGACACAGGAAGTGGGTGGGACACGCCGAGTTACATCCTGAGCCTCGTGGAGATAGCTGGCAGAGCGCGCCAGGGAGTGAAGGAGACAGGACACAGTGCTGCAGAGTGGAACAGTGACTAGGCCAGAACGCAGGTGCGGCCTATTAGGATTCCAGATTGGGTTATCCAGCCTTGTAAGAGGGAGACCCAGTGATCCACAGATATTACCCAAGCTGCTATCAAGGAAGCCGGAGGACCCCCGAGTTAGGAGTACCGCAGGTCTATCGGATTGGGAGAGCAGGTGGTAAACCGGATAAGTCGTGGCCGGAGCAGAGAGAGCCAGACAACGGATCCAGTAGCCAGTATCCCAGTGAAGCATCGAGCGGAGAGACGTCCTGGGTCAGCGGAGCCTTGGTTATCGAGCGGATGGGTGAGAGGCCTCCAAGGCCGGTTGTAAAGCAAGAAAGCACGCTGTTGTTTGTTCCAAAAACCCACAGGGCCCCAACTTGACTAGTCGAAGACACCGCTTTAAGTAATTCACTGGCCAGTTGAATAGTACCCGGGTACCATAACACACACACACACACTTACAGTCCGGGACTTAACCTGTGCGGGACTCACTCCCTAATATCCAGAAAGGAGTTGAAGATTCGTATCTTATTTTCTTTTCCGCTACGCGTTTTCCTCGAATTACGAAGCATTGTATTTTCTTTTCCGCTACGTGTTTTCCTCGAATTACGAAGCATTGTTTTTTTCTGTTCCGCTGCGCATTTTCCCGAAATACGAAGCCATGTATTTCTTTTCCGCTGCGCGTTTCCCGAAATACGAAATACTGTAAATATATCCACGAACACCGTGTTATCCATTATATGCCTTTATTTCTAGTAAACTATTTAAATTATAAAATCCACAACGGTGCTGGAGTATATTTATTCCCTAGTGCGGGGAGACTGACCCGTGGTTCAATTTCAGCGGCTCCTCCGGGAGTGAGCGCTACAATACTTTAGTCCTGTAGACCTGGTGCATTGTACTTTTTAACTTTTATTTATTTTCTATTAGCAAGGGTTTTTCGTAATAAAAGTTATATATCCTAAAAAATGAAATATACTTTGTTTAACCTTTTCGCTGCTGAGGCGTTTCACGCCTCTGTGCTGAGGTCATTTTTACCGGTTTTGCTCATCATGTTTAAACGTGTTTTGAAGGCTTATTTTAGTATATGACCCAGACATATTATATATCGTTCTTTCCGTCAGACTCGGTAGATTCATAATATGTCATTATTATATGTATACGTTATGTCATGTCTGTATATTATAACAAAAAATGCAATAAAATATGTATTTTCTATAATTTACAATGTGTAAAGTGTTTTTTTTCACATTTTAACATGCGAGCAATTGCGGTTATATTTTGTATGGGGTGCGCTTGTTAAAAAAATTAGAGATGGGGTCTCGTTACATTTTTTTTTGGGGAAAATTACACTATTTTTAACAAACGCACCGCATACAAAAATCGTTAGTGCAGCATCATTGTTCACATTATAATTGAAATGGGAACAATATTGCTGCATTAACAAAACAAAAAAAAGTGTTTATTTTTTTTATAATTTTTTTTTAAAAAAAAATTATTTTTATTTTTCATTTTTATTTATTTTTTACAACATTTTTCACAGTAGTGTTTGCTATCGTTGGAACGGCCATGCTCTGGCCGATCCAACCATACCAAACATTAACCCCTAACTGCCACGGATCGGGAGATAGGGAGTTCATTGGAAAGGGAAGAAACCACTGTGGTACTCTGCAGAAGTGGCCAAAATAGTGAAGAACAAAAAGACAGCATTCAATAATTATAAAACAACTCAGAGTGAAGAAGATAGGCAAACCTATAAGATTAGGCAGAAAGAGGCAAAGCAATTTATAAGAGCTTCCAAAGCACACGCAGAAGAGAAAATAGCTCAGTCAGTAAAAAAGGGGGACAAAACATTTTTTAGATACATAAACGAGAAAAGAAAAGTAAAACAAGGATTAGTTAGATTAAAAACAAAGGAAGGAAGGTATGTAGAAGAGGATAAAAGTCTCGCTGACTGCCTCAATGAATATTTTTGTTCAGTCTTTGCAGAAGAAAAGGAAGGAAAGGGACCTCAGTTAGGAGGAAACACTAACGAGACAATTACATATCAGTTTACAGAGGAGGAGGTTCTACAGCAGCTGTCTAAAGTAAAGACAAATAAATCAATGGGGCCTGATGGGATCCACCCTAAATTATTAAAAGAGCTCAGTGATGTAATAGCAAAACCGTTAACAGATTTATTTAACCAATCCTTGCTAACGGGAGTCGTCCCAGAAGACTGGAAATTAGCAAATGTTGTGCCCATTCACAAGAAGGGTAGTAGGGAGGAATCTGGGAACTATAGGCCAGTTAGTCTTACGTCAGTAGTGGGGAAATTAATGGAAACCATGTTAAAGGAAAGGATTGTTGAACATCTAAAAACACATAGATTACAGGATCAGAAACAACATGGGTTTACCTCAGGGAGATCATGCCAAACTAATCTTATTGATTTTTTTGATTGGGTAACAAAAATAATAGACACAGGTGGTGCAGTAGACATTGCTTACTTAGATTTCAGTAAGGCTTTTGATACTGTTCCGCATAGAAGGCTTATCAATAAATTGCAATCTTTGAGCTTGGATTCCAATATTGTTGATTGGATTAGGCAGTGGCTGAGTGACAGGCAACAGAGGGTTGTGGTAAATGGAGTTTATTCGGCACAAGGTCTTGTTACCAGTGGGGTACCTCAGGGGTCAGTACTTGGACCCATTCTATTTAATATTTTTGTTAGTGATATTGCAGAAGGTATTAATGGAAAAGTATGTCTTTTTGCTGATGACACAAAGATTTGCAACAGGGTTGACGTTCCTGGAGGGATCAGCCAAATGACAAATGATTTAGGTAAACTAAAAAAATGGTCGGAGCTGTGGCAACTGAGTTTTAATGTTGATAAGTGCAAGATAATGCACCTGGGACGTAAAAACCCAAGGGCTGAATATAGAATATTTGATACAGTCCTAACCTCAACATCTGAGGAAAGGGATTTAGGGGTTATTATTTCAGAGGATCTAAAGGTAAGTAGTCAATGTAATAGAGCAGCAGGAAATGCTAGCAGAATACTTGGTTGTGTAGGGAGAGGTATTAGCAGTAGGAAAAGGGAAGTGCTCATGCCACTGTACAGAGCACTGGTGAGACCTCACTTGGAGTACTGTGTGCAGTACTGGAGACCGTATCTCCAGAAGGATATAGACATCTTAGAGAGAGTTCAGAGAAGGGCTACTAAAATGGTGTACGGCTTGAAGGAGAAAAGTTACCAGGAAAGACTTAATGATCTTAACATGTACAGCTTGGAAAAAAGACGAGACAGAGGAGATATGATAGAAACATTTAAATACGTAAAGGGAATCCACAAGGTAGAGGAAAGGAGTATATTTAAAAGGAAACAAAATAGCAAAACAAGAGGACATAGTCTTAGATTAGAGGGGCAAAGGTTTAAAAGTAACATCAGGAAGCATTATTTTACTGAGAGGGTGGTAGATACATGGAACAGCCTTCCAGTAGAAGTGGTAGAGGCCAAAACAGTAATTGAATTTAAGCAAGCATGGGATAGGCATAAGGCTATCCTAAACAAAAGATAAATCCAGGTAAAGTATCCATGTAATTGGGCAGACTAGATGGGCCGAAAGGTTCTTATCTGCCGACATCTTTCTATGTTTCTATGTTTCCCTATCTCCACAGTTGGTGGCAGTTAGGGGTTAAGTCCAGGACTGGCGTCATCGTGCTACTCCTCAGGGGGAGTTCCCGAAGGCTTGGCCGACATCCAAGATGTCGGCCAGCTCCGGGAAAGGATCGCGAACCGGCGCTTTTCAGCGCCGATTCGCGATCCAGCTCCCCAGGGGTTAATGCCAGGCACCATTTGGAAGGGCAGGCTGTGCCCTTCCAAATGATGCCTGGGTTAACCCCCGCAGAGCCGCCGATCGGGAGGGAGAGAGGTCCGAAGGACCTCCCCCCCTCCCTTTCAGGCGCCTCCTCCGCACATGCGGGGGGGGCGCCTGAATTAGGTGTCATCGCGCTGCCGCGATGACACCTAATTCCGGCGGCTGCGGTCCCGGATGCGTGGCTGACATCGAGGATGTCAGCCCGCACCGGGGGGGCCAGCGATCGGCCGGAACCCGGCCGAACGCTGACCCCAATGGGAGGACGCGCTCAGCGCGTCCTCCGCATACCAGCGGGAATGCTGAGGACGCGCTGAGCGCGTCCTCAGCATCGAAGTGGTTAATAATGAAAAAGCAAGAAATAAGCACATATATTCCTTTTTTTTCACATTGTGTGGAGCGAGGCACTTAGGCTAGGGTCAAACGAACGCATTATTCGTAGCGACCGTCAAAAAGTGCGTCCGAACGCACTGACGTATTTTTTTCACGGAATGCACAGAGGACGCGCATTTTCGTGCGTGATTTTTTACGGAATGTCAATAAAACACTTTTTGCGTCTGGACGTTATGTAGGCCGGACATGAGCAGTGTCTGACATCTCCTAATCACGCACACATTCGCCGCTATGCCGCCGAAGCGCACTCTGTACGTCAGTACTAGCGGTTCTGCGTTCTCGAAAAAATGAGTTCATTTTCCACTTGCGTTGCGCGGCCGGACTTTCGTGCGGCCGGACTTCGTATATTGGCCGTCATTGCCCATCATTTGCTGCTACTGCGGCTGTGATTAAGTGCGCCTAAACGCACGTTAAAAATGCGTTAGTCTGACCCCAGCCTTAGTAGACAGCTTTCTGAATAGCCGAACTGCCAACAAATTGCACCAAATGATGAAACTCACCGTTCAGTGCCCTTCGGTGGCAAGTTTGGCACTCTTTGAATAACCCCTTAAGTGATTTGGAAAGGAAGCACTGGTCTCAATAATGTACTCTTCATTTCTGTGTCTATTTCCAAGCCAGCAGATACTATCCATTTAGGCCTGCGTCAGACGAACGCAGTGATCACGTCCATGTCGCCGCACAGTTTAACGTCTGTCGTATCATAGAATCATGATCAATAGAGACCCATACATGAAGTACGTGCGCACCGAACTGCGAACGCACAACACACGTGGCAAACGGACGCAAGTTAGGCAAGAACGTAAAACCGCTAAGACGGACGCGCACGGACACCAAGATGGACGTGCAACGTAAGACGCAGCGCATTTGCAACATCCATAACGTTGACGCTCAGAGGTTTTTATGGTCTGGCTGACTGTACCTGTATTTTAGTTAATTATAATCCCATATTTCCGGTTTTTGTTCTACATCCGTCAAAAACAAATGGACCGAGTGGTGTCTACAGTATCTTCCGTTAGTACGTCTGTCCGTTATGCACGCACGTAGAGTGCGCGCAGACTGTGTTCATCTGACATTAGCCTTCATTTTATTATTATTATTATTATTCTTTATTTATAAAGCGCCAGCATATTCCGCAGCGCTGTACAATAAGCACAGTATAGACAGGGTTACAATACATTGAACAACATTTGACAAACAGTACAGGAGGAGATGAGGGCCCTATTCCCGTAGGAACTCACAATCTGGGAGGGTTGGGGTTGGAAACAGGAGGAGAGGACTGTAAGGTGAGAGTGATTGATGGTTGCGTCAGTGAGTTGGGTGGTAGGCTTCCCTAAATAGGAATGTTTTAAGGGAGCGTTTGAAGTAAGAGAAGTTAGGGGAAAGTCTGACAGTACGAGGGAGAGCGTTCCAGAGAGTGGGGGCTGCGCGTGAGAAATCCTGCAGTCTATCATGGGAAGAGGTGATGCGGGGAGAAGCTAGGCGCAGGTCACTGTTTGACCTTAGGGAGCGGGCTGGGGTGTATTTGGTGATTAGTGAGGACAGGTAGTGGGGAGCTGAGTTAGTGAGGCTTTTGTAGGTAAGGATAAGGATTTTGAACTTAATTCTGCAGTGGATGGGGAGCCAGTGAAGGGACTCGCAGAGGGGAGCGGCATCATTTTTATGATGGGTCTATATTTAGACAAAACTCAGTCTGTAACGCCATGTGGTTTGTTTTCCGTTAAGTGTAACTTTGTGCTTTTCAATGTGTCTGCAGCACAGAATTTACCTCAGAAATGCTAGATGGAGGACCTCCAGCGGAGCAAAGGCTCCAAGCGTGTCTAATCCATGTAATTTATGCACTTACACCCACCTAGCAAACAAAGGGCAATTTCCTTTTCAACGCACTCAACTGTCATGATTTCAGTTTTGTCTCTCATCCTGTGATTACATCTAGACTATGCAACTTTAAAAAGCTATTGTATTAACTTTTGACTGGCAGAATAAATTTTGTCTTTTCGTAGCAGATGTTGAAAGGAAACCCTTTCTCTTCCTCCTTTGGGCGTTTAAATAGTAAGCCGGTGAATTTACTACACTTGTGTCCGGCAAAATAGTCAGTGTCATGCCCCATGATTAGGATTTATTTTATATTTTTTCTGTTTTGTGTTGAATCTGCCTTTGCTGCTTACATGCTATTGATTTCATAACTATTTTGTCTCTGCTGGGCATCCTTAGTCTTCTGCATCCAGTTAGTTCCACCCCTCTTGTTGTTAGTTACTTCCTGGTCACATAGTAGCCATTCTGTGCTCACTGCTAGACAAATCTAATGTCTTTTTACCTGCATTATTGTACACCTTTCAAGATTGTCAGTCTGATCATTAAACTCTTTAACTGGATTCATCTTTCTACGTGTCAGTTTTGCTGAGTTGAAGCTATCTGCTGAACTTCATCGTGTGAGTACTGGTCAAATACAGACAGCTAGTCTAAAGCACCCACGCCTCACAGCTTTGCTTAGGGAAGCAGAATAGTTAGTCTGATCAACTGATGAAGCCGGAAGGTGAACCACGTTTTGGTCATTCATTTTATGGAATAAAGAAAAAGTCATTTTTATCGACACCGTCTGGAGAATAATCTATTGTCTGCTACTATGGGGATTTGTGCTCCCAATTGAAGACACCTACTGCTGTTGTTAATGAGCCAGTAAATCAGCTGGTACATAATAATGGTTTAATCCCTAAATTCTTCATGACTACCTATGTTGTTTACAGTTGTCCATCTCTTGTAATATTGTTGTTACGTTACCACTAATTTTACAATGGTTATCCATTTCTGTTTTTTCATCAAGTACAACTACATCAATGCAGTGTACTGTAGTGCCAATGCCTGTTTTCCAGCTTCTCTTAGACTTGTTTTCGTTCTCTATCAGCTAGAGAGAATGTAGCTAGCAGGACATAGGTATGAGAGGGTTAAATAGCATGGGGATTTAAATAGGGGGGGCATAGGTAGTACAATGTCATGTCCAACCTAAGTTGCCCATAACTGTCAGGCCCAACATGGGCTAGCCTCCAGCTAGGTCCACCCAGGGAGGGCGAAACATGGTGGAGCCCGTTGTGGATCGGGATGAGCACAAACTGCAATATCTCATAAGGGGAAGAGCTTACGTATTGATCTGATGGATTTCCCAGCAATACTGCACACAGTCACTACAGCCACATTGTGGATTTTTTTAGTGGGGGCATAGGTAGGTCTAGGATGAGAGTAATAGTGGGTAGCACCAGGTTAATTTGGGGGGATAAGTAATGATTGGTGTTAATAATAATAAAAACGGATGTTGAAACTTGTCTCTGATACTGTATATTTAACCCTACCCTATACTTGCAGGTAGAGCTTTAATTAGGAACTTGCTTTTGCTAAATAGGACAAAATGGGTAAAAATGACAAAAGTTCACCAAAACTGACAGACTCGGTTCCCGTCTCAAAAAAAAAAATAGGTATGGGAACTCTCCAATAATTCTGTTCCCCAATTAACTAGTCACAATTAACCTGCAATCCCCACACTCAAATTTAATATCAATGTTTGTATACAATAATATTCTAAGTTTCAGGAAATCCTTATGATAATAAGAGTGAAAAATATATTTCTGTTGACTTAATAAGAAAACATACAATTGAAACCTAATAAATGCTTGTCCGTGTGTGAGTCAAGGGATCTGCGGTCCCCCTGGAAAAATAGTGAAGGAAATGCGTTCCCAAGCATTCCTACTTGTCTTGACCCCTGGATGGTCAATTCTTCATGAAAGCATGTGCATGTGACCAGTCACAAATATTTCATGGTAACATTCTAGCACTTCAACGCTCAGAATCAAACAACCACAAAAAAATTAGCAAAAACAATAATGCAGTGTTATTGCCTCATATAATTGGGGTCCATGATTATCCTTGCCTCCAAGCAATCATTCCGGCAGCTCGTGTGACTTTATTTCTGCTGGACCACATGCTACGCCAGCACAAATATCAAAGGTGCCTTTCCGCACGGCTCTTGTTAGCATAAAATAAAATGAGTGTTCTCTCTGCAGGAACTAATCTCCACGTGATGGTAACAAACAATCTCATTTTTATTAAACCCGTCGGCAGGTTTATTTTTATTCATTAGTATTTTTATTATATGGAAATTTGCCTCGGAAATGGGTTTCCTGTCATTACGTGCTCCGCGAGGAGCCTATGAAGTGTTGTAGAATAAATGATTTGGCTTGAAGTCAACAAATATATTTAACTGTTTGGTTTAAAAAAAAAATGAAATCGGTAAGAGGTAGATGCACACAGACTCTGGAGACATTGTGTTATTATTAAAATGTAACTTTTTTACAGTTCTTTTTCCTGGCCTTTGTGTTTTAAGAAAGTATGATCACAATTGTTACAGTAGTCACTTTGAACTGGGGGTACCAAGATTGCTTTTGGGAGGTGTGGGATTGACTCCTTATATTGATCCCTAACACTCTCCTATGTCCAAGTCACCCTGTGCCTATAAGGGTAGAGGTTGCCTGTGTTTGGTGTTAACATTGTCTATGTTTATATGTTACAGTAATGATATTATCAATAATAACAGTATGTGTCACTACAGCCCTTTCCAACCCCGCTCTGTAATAGAATATATTTTACAGATGTGATAGGTTTGGGTGGTCATTATTTGCCAAACATTGCTGCTGTATCAGACTGTTATGTGTTTGGGCTATCTGTTGTTGACTTTATTCATGTCCTCCTTGTGAATGCAATCTGACGTATTGTTTCCTGTTTGGAAATTAAATAGGGTTATGACTGGAGACTGTAGATCACTAGAGGAAGAGGAGAAAAGGGGAATCCAGGGTGTCATCTTCCACTGGTCTCCAGGTCTCTCCTTGCACAAAATTATATATATACAGCCTTTCTGTCTGCCAGACAGCTTTACCACACTACCGATTGAGGCCTCATGTCTGGCGGGTGTTATAACCACTCTTTCATTGTACTCGTCCTTAACCTTCGACTAAGGGCCGTTCAAATCATTGTATTGTGTGGGATGTATTCAAAGAGCATCACCGGGGGTAGATTAGAAGTCTTTTAAGCTCCTTTATGATATCTCATTCAGCTGACATCTCTTATGTGGATCACAATAGACCCTCTGCTGTTTTCTAGAAATATCCCCCTTCCACCTCACTGACTGTTAAATATATGTAGAAGGATAAAGCACCGCTGTAAAGTAAAACTTTTGCACAGATTTTTGTAAATGTTGCATCATGGGAAAAATACACAAAAGGGAAACAGGAGATAAAACCTAACTGTATTTTTCGTTTTTACATGCAATACTTCAGACAAAGAAAATAAAAACAAACCGCGTGTGTTTTATAATGTGGTTTTCTCTATAATGAACACGTGATCTAGTTGCAGCTTCTGTAAGAGGCAGTGTCCCTGTAAGTGATTCTGCTGATGCAAAATCACTTAACACCAGGTTCTGGCAGTCAACTCTCTTTCGGAAATACTGGCTCCAGAAGTGAATAACGAGCTACAATGTAATAGATCATTCTTTTCACTCCAAATTGACAGGTCCAATACAGCGTTATGGGGACTGTTAATTTACAGTAAGCAACTTGAATGCTAACCATGGGTGGGGGAGGGGAAGGTGTCCTCCCCATCAATATTTAAACTCTCGGTGTTACCTTTACACCCACCTGCTATGGTGACATTATTTTTTGAGTCCTATTGTTTTGTATACAAAATTGAAACAGTATGACCCCAAAAGACTTTAAGCTGTTGCTAAAGAAACCACATGTCTCAGTTAAAGGAATACTCTATTAAAAAATAGAGTTCCCTTTTTTTGTCCTCTGCCCAATTATTATTATTTTCGTTTTGTGTGTTTTTGGGGAAATTTCACTCGCCTTTTCTTTTTTGCGACGCGCAGCTCCTCCTCTTCAGTTCAGGGACTCTCGAACCCAGAACTTCCATGGGCTGGGCGTCCACTGGATCCGTATTCGTGCAACAGCGTCATCGCACAAAGTCGTCCGTGTCGTCAGACCAATCCAACATCACTATTGTGAATGTACCGTCGTCCATTGCGTCAGACTTGCGACTTTTGAAGTGTGCTGCAGACTAGCGATCAGACCAAAAATTTTGTAAATATCGCACAAGCAACTCAGACAGCCAGACGATCAGGGAAGGATAGGGATGCTGAGAAGGTGATTAGGGGGAGTTAAAAACGTTATTGTATTCATTTTTTTGATATTTAAATGTATATTTTGTGTATGGAAGATGTGTGGGACTAGCCATGTTTGGATAGGGTACAGGGTTAATGAATTTTAGGTCCCTTTTCAGCTGCGCAAAGGGATTAAAATTCATACACACAGAACTAGCGCATCCAGCTCCTCCATACCCATTTTATCCATCCAAAGGACTGCAGTGTCTCCAAAAGCAGAATGCAATATGCAATGGTCTCCGAATAAAGAAAACGAGAATAAACAGTTTTTTGGGTCCATAGTTGTCCAATAGTCGCTGATCGCTATTCTGATGCAGTGGATGACCCTCGTCAGACCAAGTCACGCAACCGATATTGTCCCTAGTCTGATGACCAAGTCGGTCGCACGAATACGGATACAGTGGACATCCAACCTTAAGCTTCTCTGCGCAATTTTGTAGTGTAGGAACCACAAACTGCACAGCACTATGGGACCTGTGCACTTTATATACACATGTTCTGTAGCACCTGTGCGGAATGATGGATCAGCGCTGCATGTGCATGTCTCAGAGAGGGTGATATCAGCACGTTCACTGCTGACCGATTAGTGACCGATTTGGTGAACAGCAGCCGAGAAACTCAAAAATCTTGGTTGCCGGTGACGCTGGCTGTGGTGGAGATATCTCTTCTACTCCCCCCCCAACTATTCTGCCAGATCGGGGGAGCTGGGGGACCACTCCTCACATCCAGACCACTTTATAAATGTAAGTAGAGTGTCCCTTTAGTCCGGGGTCAGACGAGCGTTTTGAAGAGGGAAGGAACGTCGGTGTGAGTGGACGTTCCTTCCATTCTGATGCCCGTCTGGCCACTAGGGATGAGCTGTTCGGGTTCGGACGGTTCGGAGTTCGGCCCAAACTTTGGCAGTTCGAAAGTTCACGAACTTCGAACTTTTTGGGTGCGTTCGGTTCGAGTTCGAAAAAAAAAGAAATTTTGAAAAAAGTATAGAAAATGCTTAAAAAAAGCAATGTTATTTTTCACCTCGGGATTAAACATTCACAGGGTTATTCAGAGAGCGGTGAAAAGCAGGAGAATAACTGGAGAAGTGAAAATTCTAGGTCAAAATAGCCAAACCAGAAAAATTCTCCCATTTATCTCACTTTCCAAATCGGCTATTTGGTCTAGATTGTTCTCTTCTCCTGCCAGTTCTCCAGGCTTTCACCTCTCTCTCAGGGTTGTTCAGAGAAAGGTGAAAACCAGGAGAATGGCAGGAAAAGAGAACAATCTGGACCAAATAGCCGATTTGGAAAGTGAGATAAGGCTAGGGTCAGACTAACGCATTTTTCACAGCGACCGAAAGTGCTTCTGAACGCATCGCCGTATTTTTTTCACGGAATGCGCGAAAACGGTCATACGATGTGCATTTTTGTGCGTGATTTTTTACGGATCCAAACCAGGAAACTTTGGGTGTCTGGACATTATGTTGGCCAGACATGAGCAGAGTCTGACGTCTCCAAATCACGCACACACGCCGCTAGTGGACGCAGCGCACTCTGTACGTCCGTACTAGCTGTTCTGCGTTCTCGAAAAAATGCGTTCATTTTCCACTTGCGTTGCGCAGCCGGACTTTCGTGCGACCGTATTTCGTATATTGGCCGTCATTTGCTGCTAGTGCGGCCGTGATTAAGTGCGCCTAAACGCACGTTAAAAATTCGCTAGTCTGACCCTAGCCTAAATGGGAGAGTTTTTCTGGTTTGGCTATTTTGACCTAGAATTTTCCGTTCTCCAGTCATTCTCCTGCTTTTCACCGCCAAAAAATCAATAAACTTTTTCTGCGTGTCCAAAAATGTCTCCTCTTTTCATACAGGCTGCCGCCCCAAGCAGTTGTTTATGGATAGATTAAAGGAAAAGCATTTACCGTCATTTGAAACGTCATTTATTTGTTTTTAAGTGTTTCTATACATCCTAGAAATCCACCACTTCACGGGCAGGTTATGGGGACCTCCTAGGCACGATATTTGAAGGAATTTTTCGTTTTTATTTTTAACCCTTATTTCATGGAAAACTCACTGTCCCTTTAAAAATGTTTTTTTTTTTACTTTTTGTCCTTGTTTCCTGTCCCCCAGGGCACTACCCGGACCCCCATACACCTTTTATGGCAAATATCTAGCATATATGCCCTCTTGGAGGGCACTCTGAAAACCGAATTTTCAGCCCCATTGACTTGCATTGAGTTCGGGTTCGGATCCGAACATTTGGAAAGTTCGGGTTCGGCTCCGAACCGAACTCGGGGAGTGTTCGGCTCATCCCTACTGGCCACCTCACTGAGCAGCACCGTCCAACGCGCGTCCTAGAGCTTTGACAGGGAAGCTTGCTGCACGGACGCAGCACGGCCGCTGTCGCGCACGCAATTTGTCCACGTGCAACAGCATGTAGCCAGCCCGTTACAGCGTCACAATGCTGCGTCGGACGCCGGAAGGCACGCTAGTACGGCACACATACTGGGTTATTCAAAGAAAATCAAAGTCACCGCATGGTCGCTTCAATTCGGTGCGATTTGGTGATCCCATTTTGGCGACCCTGCGATGTATTCAGCAAGCTCCACAGGGCCGTCGTAGAGCAGGGAAAAGCCGCCGCAAACCCGACGAACACTCACCACAAAACCCGGCGAAGGCACACCGAAATCCACAAAAACATCTGGATTAACCCCGCCGAACACGCCGGAGAAATCCGAGCAGCCGCCGGAAAAACCTGGCACCGCAGACGAATGGAGTGCAGGAAAAAAACAACAGTACGCTTGAATGTTTGAAAAGTGAAATGCTGTTTGCAAAGAAACTACAGAACGAAAATGTCTGGAATTTACATATAAGATCCAATGAATGAGAATAAAAAGGGCTGTTACAGAAAAAAGAAAAAACGATTAAAAAAAAAAAACAGATTTTTTTTTCGCCAAAAAATGCCTAAAACATCCTAAAAAATCTAAAGATAAAGAGACTTTTTACTGCAGCATGAAATAATAAACTGTTTATTAGATATTGTTTTGAATATTTCTACATTGAAGCCTATGGGATTCTCCTGAATAAACCTGTCGAATGAAACCACCAAATGGCAGGGCAATTCGGCAACTTTTCACTGCTGGTTTGTGTTCTCTGAATAGACGAAGCATTGCTTCTCTACGGGGAATTCACTGCCCTCGAAAAGGCATCGAACAGGCACCGTCTGTGCAGGCAATTCGCCAACATTTGGCGAACTGCCTGCTCTCTGGATAGCCGAATGGTAAGGAAAGGTAAGGCGTTCGGTTACCTTTCGGCCACAATTCGGATCTCTTGGAATAACCCTGACAGTGCGCTTGTCTGACCCCAGCCTTAAGTATTAATAGGAGGATTTTGAATACTTCCACAAGCAATATATTTCGGCTTTCTTTTTTTATTAGGAACATCTACTCATATTTGTGTAAATATAGCCCTCTTTGAGCAGATGAGTTCACCGAAAAATATATATTCTCAAGGCATATGTCAGCATGTATCATTTCTTTTTATTTTGAATTGGTTAAATATTTTAAGCTGATCTGATCTGTCATGCGCGCAGAGCATATTAAAAAGCGTGAGCGTACTATTATGGGTTTTTTTGTTTTGTTATTTTTACAATTTTTCCTTTTTTCTTTCCTGACTAACACAAGAATAATGTCCTGAATATCCTCGACACAAAATTACATTTAAATGTGACAATAGACGTGTTTTAAGGCTCGCAACAGTCACCTTTTGTCGAGTAAATTCTAATCATGTTTAAAAGACAGACCGCTGTGCCATAATACCAACAGCATTATTTGTTAATAGTTTTTATTGATTCTCAGGCAGCCGTTCCGAGTCTCATTTACACTCCTTTATGTTCTGATAAAAGTTAGAAATCATATCCAGACGGTGAACGATTAGAAATTCAGCTGGTGTCCACGGCTCCTTTACGAGGTGAGGACAGAAGAACCACTTTTCATTCCATTTAAAGGATTCATTATTTTCCAAATACTTTAAGCTATTCTGATTGCTTTCACTCGGAGTATTAATATTTCAGATTAGCTAATATTATTGAAAGTCATATTCTTAGCTCTGCTCTCACGTTCCGACGCGCACGCTGGTTGGTTTTCCGCTTTATTTTTCAGTGATTTACTGAAAGCTTATCAACTAAAGCCATACCTATTTTTTGTATTTAAACACCTAAATTCTGGGTCACATGATGGCAGTTTTTCATGGCTAATTATTTTCCAGACAGACTAACAAAAAGTAAAATGTTCTGTACAGATAAGATCACTAAACAGGCAATGTATGCTAAAATAACCTGTGCAGTAACTGGTTTGTTATTATTATTTTTTTGCATCAACATTGTGTCACACCTGGGTAGGGTATAGGATTGAGCTGGTGGAACCCAGTGGGGTAGGTCAAAGGGATAGCCCAAACAAGGAGGTGCAAATCTAATAAATGTGGTCGAGACAATATCCAAAGTCAGAGTCGGTGGCAAAAGGTTCTTAAAAGAGTATAGCCAATAGACCTGGAATAATTGCAGGCAAAACTGGCACTACGTAAAGTGGGTAAAGTAGACATGACCCCCAATGGACATCTCCTGGAGCACCATAGAAACCTTCAGCCAAACCACCTGGGAGTGACCTTGGCCAATCTGCATTCCCCCTCCTCCTCGACTGTTTTTATCACCCTCCCCGCACCATCTTGGATCTCCTTTGATGTGTGTTTGCTTTGGCAGGTCACACGACTCGGCATGTACTGCAGTTGAAAGTGCTGCAGTCTAGTGCCAGGAGGAAGATGATCACCAGGTGGATGGGATCCCTAGCTAGTCAGGCAGGCGAGTTGATGCAGGCCTTGCATGGTGGGAGGAATCCGCACCAAACCTGGGCGATTGAGCTCCCATGTGGTAGAACATGACACAGTAAGGCCACATGCTGGCACTGGTATCGGTTCCTAGAGTTCATAGGACTTCAATGAGCTAAGTGTGACATTGCGAAAGCTAGCATGTGGGGTCACGCAGGAGCTTCTGAGGGACACTAGGAATTATTCCCCCCCCCCAGTGTTCCACTGTGTGCAGTGAGAGGAGGTGGTGGATGCGCTACCATGGAATCGCTCCTTCTCCTCCATCTAGCAGCAAATTAACAGCTCCTATACAAAGCATTTAAATGAACCCCCTGAAACGTCCGAGCCACATGTTTAGCTTATGGCTTGATTTGAATTGCAGCTCGAGCTGTTACGCTATACATAATGGCGCAAGCCATTGGCTTATCGCAGGGGTCAGCAACCATGGCTCTAAAGATGTTTAGGAGCTACATCCCCCATGATTCATTAGGTAAGCAGAGCCTCATGGGATAAGTAGCTCCAAAACATCTGGAGGGCCAAGGTCGCTGACCCCAGGCTCAATGGCTCGGTTGGAACTCAGCTCAAGGTTTAAGTTTTCAGAAAACACGTATTTTCAAAGCCCTTTTTTTTTTTTAACATTTCCTTTGAACATATGTCAAGGGTATTAACAGCTGTATATAAAATCAAGGGGCATTTCTGTGGTGTATCTGTGCGTTTCAATGCAGGACTCTGTGTGTGTGAATGCAGGAGTTTATTTGTTTATTATGTGTATATGTAAATGGTGTGGAAACCTCACTCGTGTAAATGGTCATAACACCATGAAGAGGTCAAACGAGAGCAAATCTTGATGATATTCCGGTCCAGGTTAAAAGAACCACTATACTAGAACCTGATGACTTGGGAGGGAGGGAGGGGGGGGGGGTTACTGGACAAAATTTGAGGAATTCTGAATAGATAACTTAATGGATTATTTGTAACTCACAAAGAGACTGTTTGTACTTTTAGTCCATCAGACAGTGATTTTCTTTGCTGAGGTTCTATCCATGACGGGTCATTTATATTCCTTCTTCACAGGAGAATTAAGTCTATTTTGCAGGTGACATAGTTGAAGGTACACATACGTCGTACATTAAATATATTAGTGCTGAAAAGTCTCTTTGCTTAGATAAGAATGCCAAAGGAGCTAGTTGTCCCCTAGGTGCATTAGATTAGGGAACTCAACGTTTCAACAGAATGGCATCCTTAGTTACATAGTTACATAGTTATATAGGCTGAAAAAAGACATGCGTCCATCGGGTTCAGCCTCTCCCACATAACCTACTGCTGTTGATCCAAAAGAAGGCAAAAAACCCAGTCTGAATGCTTGCCAATATGCAACATACTGGGAAAAAATTCCTTCTTGACCCCAGAATGGCAGTCAGATTTCTCCTTGGATCAAGATGCTTTTACCCACATATTAAATATTATAGCCCTTAATATTCTGTGTCTGCAGGAAGTCATCCAGTCGTTTTTTAAAAGTCTGTACAGATTCTGACCCAACCACCTCAACAGGCAGAGAATTCCACAGCTTTATTGTTCTCACCGTAAAATAACCCTTCCTATGCTTTAAGCTAAATTTTCTTTCTTCCAGTCTAAATGGATGACCCCTTGTCCTATGTATAGTCCTGTTAGTGAATAGGTTATCAGACAATGGTTGATAATGGCCCCGTATATATTTATATAAGGTTATCAGATCCCCTCTAAGGCGCCTTTTCTCTAAACTAAACAGGTTTAAGCTTGTTAGTCTTTCCTCATAACTTAACCCTTCCATCCCCCTTATTAATTTAGTTGCCCGTCTCTGCACTTTTTCTAACGATATAATATCTTTTTTTAAGACAGGTGCCCAAAATTGCACGGCATATTCAAGGTGCGGCCTGACCATTGATTTATACAGAGGCAAAATTATGTTTTCATCCCGTGAGTGAACTCCCCTTTTAATGCATGCCAGTACTTTGCTGGCCTTGGCGGCTGCTGTTTGACATTGCACATTGTTACTTAGTTTGAAGTCTATGATTATTCCCAAATCCTTCTCCTGCTTGGATTTCCCTAACTCCGTACCATTTAGGGTATAAATTGCTTGTGTGTTCTTCACTCCAAAGTGCATAACTTTACATTTATCTAGATTAAATCTCATCTGCCATTTAAGTGCCCAGTCCCCCAATCTATCTAAATCCCTCTGCAGCGAAGTAACATCCTGCTCACATTGTATTACTTTTCCTAGCTTTGTGTCATCTGCAAACACTGATACATGACTTTCAATGCCTATCTCAAGGTCATTTATAAATAAATTGAATAGTATTGGTCCTATAACAGACCCCTGAGGGACACCACTTACCACTGGTGTCCATCTTGAAAATGTACCATTTATGACCACTCTCTGTACCCTATCTTTTAGCCAGTTTTCTATCCAAGAACAAGTATTTTCATCTAGACCATTTTTTCTTAATTTAAGTAGTAACCTTTTGTGTGGAACTGTGTCGAAAGCTTTGGCAAAATCTAAGTAAATCACATCCACTGCGACCCCCTGATCTATACTTCTACTTACTTCCTCATAGAACGTAATTAGGTTAGTCTGACATGATCTGTGTTTCATGAAACCATGCTGATTTTTGCCAATTACATTATACCTCCCAATAAATTCCTGAATATTATCCCTTAGTAACCCCTCAAATACTTTCCCAGCCACAGATGTTAAGCTCACAGGTCTATAATTCCCAGGCACAAATTTTAAACCTTTCTTAAATATAGGGACCACGTCAGCTTTTCTCCAATCCTCTGGTACTATTCCTGAAAGAAAAGAATCTTGAAAGATTAAGAACAGAGGTTTACATATTTCAACACATAGCTCTCTTAGTACTCGCGGGTGAATTCCATCTGGCCCTGGGGCTTTATTAACATTCACATTGTTTAATTTGTGTAAAACCTTGTCCTGAGTCAACCAGTCACTTTGTATTAGTAAGTTTTTATTAATGAATTTCATGTCTCCTGTTATAGGTTTCTCTTTGATAAATACTGAAGAAAAATAATCATTTAAAATTTCTGCTTTATCCTGATCTTCAGTTAACAATAACCCTGACTCAGATTTTAGTGAACCTACATTTTCACTCTTGGGTTTTTTAGAATTTATGTACCTAAAGAATCTTTTAGGGTTGGTCTTGCTCTCTTTGGCTATTTCTTTTTCATTTTCTAGTTTAGCCCATCTAATCGCATTTTTACATGCTTTATTGGCTGCCCTATATGCTTTATAGGATGCCTCAGATTTATCAAATTTAAAAGCTTTAAATGCCTTCTTTTTATTTTTCATTTCCTTAGTTACCTTCCTACTAAGCCACATTGGTTTCAGTCTGTTTCTTTTATATTATTAACCAGTGGAATATATTGTGACGTGTACTTTTCTAGTGTTAGTTTAAAGATATTCCACTTATCCTCAGTGTTTTTCCCGTGAAAGAGTTTCTGCCAGTCAATGACATTGAGAGCTTCCTTTATTTTAATAAAGTTGGCCTTTTTAAAATTATATATTTTAGCATGCCCCTTATGAATGTGTTTTTTTGAGTTTATTTCAAAAGTCACCATGTTATGGTCGCTATTTCCCAACTGTTCTTTTACATTAATATTTGAGAAAAGATCCACATTATTTGTTATAACCAGATCCAGACAGTTATCCTCTCTAGTTGGTGTTTCTACCAGTTGTGACATGAAGGTATCATTTAAAATGTTCAGGAACCGGATTCCCTTTGCTGAATTACTAGTCCCACTATCCCAATTTATGTCCGGGTAATTAAAATCTCCAATAATTAAAGTGCTACCATGATGTGCAGCCTTCCTAATTTGCTCTAACAGTTGTTCTTCTCATCATTATCTATATTAGGTGGTTTATAGCATATGCCAACCAATAATTGACTTCCCTGTTTATTCCCCAACGAAATATTTACCCATAAGGATTCCACATTTCCCTCATCGCTTTCCAGTTGTGTAATATTAGGCTTTAAATCCTGATTTACATATAAACACACTCCACCCCCTTTCTTATGTTTCCTATCCTTTCTAAACAATGTATAACCGTTTAAGTTTACAGCCCAGTCATGCGTTTCGTCCCACCATGTTTCTGTTATTCCTATAATGTCGTATTGCTTAGTGTATGCTATTACCTCTAGTTCCCCCATCTTGTTATTAAGGCTCCTTGCATTAGCAAGCATACATTTAATGTTGTCTCTACCCACACATGCTGAATGCGACTTTACATTACATGCCTCCACTGTTCTTACATTACCCATCCCCCCGGCTCCACCCCCCTTAGTCTGAACTGAAACCCTTCCGCTATCTGCTCTGTCTCCATTTTGTAAGATACTGTATCCCTCCCCCCTTCCACTAGTTTAAAGTCTCCTCCAACCTTTTAACCATCCTCTCCCCTAGCACAGCAGACCCTCTTCCATTCAGGTGCAATCTATCACAACTATACAGATTGTACCCCAGTGCAAAATGAGCCCAGTGCTCTAAAAACCCAAAGCCCTTCTTCCTGCA
Organism: Leptobrachium leishanense; assembly: GCA_009667805.1. Taxonomy (NCBI): domain Eukaryota; kingdom Metazoa; phylum Chordata; class Amphibia; order Anura; family Megophryidae; genus Leptobrachium; species Leptobrachium leishanense. Next base: position 6,552,669 of record CM019063.1, on the reverse strand, counting down.
CCAAGATTTAAGCCACGCATTGACCTCCCTAATCTCCCGCGCTGCCTTCCACTGTAGCACGTGGCACAGGTAGGATCTCAGAAAATACTACCTTGGAGGACCTCTTCTTCAGTTTACTTCCTAATTCCCTGAAATCATTCTTCAGGTCCTTCCATCTTCCGCTTACTTTGTCATTGGTACCAATATGGACCATGACAGCTGGGTCATCTCCAGCCCCTCCCAATAATCTATCAACTCTGTCAACCACATGCCTAACACGGGCACCCGGCAGACAGCAAACTGTCCGGTTAAGGCGATCAGCGCGACAGATTACCCTGTCTACTCTCTTAATAATAGATTGAGCATCATGTATCGCAGGTACATTAGGAATCTGAAGTGTCTCTTTTCTCAGGTAAGCTATGTGAAGGTTTATATATTTATTTATTGCCAGGTTCATTATTAAAGTAGGAAAATCAGACTCCTCAACCAGGTGATATATTTTGTAAGAGCTGCACGGTCCAAAAAGAACCAGATAAAAGAATAAGGGCCCTATTCGAGGCTGCTGCAAAAAGGGAGACCGTAAGTAAATAAATCCCGCTCCCATTTTAGCGTGTCTGGTTTCAAAGTAGTTGCTTCTTTAGCGCCTGGACTCAAAACGAAGTGCAGCGTAAAACAATACGTGTAGTGGCACTGCATGTCCCCCACGACTGTCAGCTCCTGGAGTCCACAGAACTCCATGGAGTCCTGCACGTCTTGTCAGTGAGTTCGCACCTGAGGGATCGTGCAACAATGCGGATTGAGAATGGGAACTATTTGTTCCCATTCTCACTCTGCTCTTGCAAGAGGAATCGGCAGATCACTCTGTCCTCTCCTCTGCGGCATGGGAGGAAAGTATGGGATTTGGGGGGGCGGTTAGAGTGTGTTAACAGCTTTAAGGAGACAGTTTTTCTGTGAGCAATACCATCTCCCGACAGAAGAACAAGCTACCTCGGATTAGCTTGCTCTTCCATCCTGAGGTGCAATTTAACGCCTCCTATACAATGTATAAGAGATGTTAATTTACAGTAAGCAGTTGCAAGGAAGTGTTACGTTCTAGTCGCTAACCCAGCTTCCTTGAAGAATGGAATAGCGATTCCTGGCAATAAGATCAAAGTTATCATATCGTCAACCTTGGAATAGGGCCCTAACAATGGAGAAACTGAGCACAGTGTATTTTATATGGTGTTTTAATTAATATATGCATTCTGTACATTGATTATATAACATTGAAATATTCAACAACATATCAAAACCGTGTAGTTTCCTAACGTTCCATAGATAGCCTTTTCTTTTTTTTACTCTTTAATACAGTTTAGATTTACATTAAATAGATATGCACGTCTAGAAATATTTTTTTTAAATTGACATTTAAACACTTTTATACCAATAGACAAACTATAATAAATCAATGAAAGTTTTAAAAATGTGTAAAAAAAAAAAAAAAAGTTTATTTTCTTGTCTTAAACTCTGTCTCCGGCGACGCCCCTCAGCTAGGGTGTTTCTTCAGCTCCCACTTCCTGAATATTCCCTGCCTCTTCCCCACCCACTACTCCACCCATTAAAGCTTCATATGAAGTACATTCCTTGCTCCATCTTGCCCACAGCCCCATGCACCCAACTACCTCACATACTCCTCTATTACCCTCACCTAACGTGTCACCCCTCTCCTCTTAGATTGTAAGATCTTGGCAGGGTCCTCTCTCCTACTGTTATGCGTGTTTAACTTGTATGAACATTTGTTATTCTGTCTCTCCCATTGTACAGCACTACGGAACTTGCTAGCGCTTTATAAATACCTGTGACTCTATGAACTAACACAAGCTGTGCAGCTCAGGGCCTCAGACTGGGGAAACCGAGGAACTGAATAATAACATCTCTGCAACTGTGAAAGCAAAACACACTCACCTGCTGACTCACACATGCTCACCCCCGCTCACTCGCTTACCCTCGCTCACAACACTCACCCCTGCTCACACACTCACCTGCTGGCTGACACGCTCACATACTCACCCGCTGACATGCAAACACACTCACCCTCTGACTCACTCACACTCACCCGCTGACTCACTCACGCTCACCCGCTGACTCACTCACGCTCACCTGCTGACTCGCCCACACACTCACTTGCGCTCTCTCACACACAGACTCATTCACCCACTGACACGCTCACTTTTTATCTTTCATGGTTTACATACTCCCTGTCTCACTCAAACTCCCTCACACAGTCACTCATTCTCACACTCTTTCTTGTGCTGTTTGTCTCTTGTGCGCTCTCGCTCACTGCACCTTTTATTGTGCTTTCTCTGCTTTATCTTGCCGTCTCTCTCTCTTTACCGTTTCTTGCTGTGTCTCTGTGCCTTTCTTTGTTGACCCTCTCTCTGCTGTCTCTTTTTCTACCTTTGTGTATGGATTTCTTTCCTCCCCTGTCTCTGCAGTAGCTGGGGGTGAAAGTTCAGCCTCGCCCTCTCCTCGGCTCACAGTGCAGGAGGGAGGAGGAGCAACACAGTCACACATGCTCGGTGCACTTTTTATGTATACCTAGTGTAGCGCTCACTCCCGGAGGAGCCGCTGAATTTAAACCTTGGGTCAGTCTCCCCGCACTAGGGAATAAATATACACCAGCACTGTTGTGGATTTTATAAATTACATAGTTTACTGAATAAACTGGCATATAAAGAGCAGCACGGTATACATATATATATTTACAGTAGTTCGTAATGTGAGAAATGCGTAGCGGAAAAGAAAAAGGCATTTTAACCCCTTCGTGGTTGGAGTGTGAGTCCCGTACAGGTTGTGTCCCAAAAAAGTGTACGTGTATGCGTGTATTGGTACCCGGGTACAAGATTCAACTGGCCAGTGAATGATTTCAATGTGTCTTCGACTAGTCACGTTGGTGCCCTGTAGGTTTTGACAAAACTGCAGCGAGCATTATTATTTTTACTGTGGCCGGGAAGGCCTCTCACCCATCCGCCAGATACTCTGCGCTCTGCTCGACCCAGGACGTATCTCCGCTCGATCTGACCGGGACTCTGTGTCACCGGATCCGCTGTCTTGCTTGTCTGTTTCTGCCACAAGATGCTCAGCTCACCGCCTGCACTCCCATTAGATCATCTGCGGTCTCCTAACTCGGGGTCCTTCAGCATACTCTGTATCTGTGTAACTTCCCAGCGGTGGATCACTAGGTCTTTGGCAAGTCAAGGTGAATCGATCTCCAGCTCCGCAAGGCCGCACCTGCGCTCCAGCCTGGTCACGATCGTTGTCTCTCTCACGTGCGTCTTACTCTCTTCACTCCTCTGCGCGCTCTGCCTGTTCTCTCCACGAGGCTGCGGATGTAAGTCTCTCCTGCCCACCCACTTCCAATTCTCGCCGCAAAGCATGCTAGAAAATGTAGTCCCATTGTCCAGTGTCTTACATTGCGCTTGTCTCCCTCTGGTGGCCAAAAATAAGTACTACAGCAACAGTGTTTTAACCCAGCGCTACACTAGGTATACACACTGATTGGTTAGCTCAAAGTGCATCCTGAGGTGGGCGTGGAAAACGCCAAGAAAAAAAAGCAGGTATATATGAAAAAATATCATATTTACTTGCTTGTTATGCCTGCTGAATGACACTACTGACTCATTCAAAAGGCATAGCATGTTTTTAAAAGCACACTAGCAAAGCATGCATGTCCTTTTAAGTAAAATAATTTCACACTTATGGTGGTGAAAGCCTTAGACAGTCTTTGCTGTGATGAGATCCGAAAGCCGTAGTTGTCTAAAATTGCTACGGATTCTCATGCTTCCTTTGTGATATGGCAGAAAGAAAAACACTTAAAACAGCATTATCTGTGCTTTCTGTCAATGCTTTATACATCATGGATAAAAGATATGAATTGCTGTGATTCGGAGGGATTATTTTTGTGAAATGTGGCTGAATCTATACATTTACTACCAAACAACCGTAGAACTATGTATTTTCCTGTTTTATTATTATATGAAAATCTTTGTTTGCATGACCAGAGTAACAGCCACTGAATTTATTATTATTATTATTAGTTTTTTGTTTGCATAATAAGCAAAGAAACTTTTTTTTGTATAAAATATTTTTATTGGGGATGGCAGCACAATAAAGATATGACGACATTGTAGAAACAATTTTTTTAAACATTAAATCTTAAAACAGATTTACAGCATATGCCCTTATACGCCAGGTCATTTGCCTTTTACCCGTCAGACTCCAAACGAAAGTGGTGCGAGGAAGGACAACCAGTGAACCAGCATCAGTGTCATGGGTGCCCAAAGCTTCTTGCATGAATGTCAGCTGTTGGTTTCTCCCAATAAAGCAGATGACACTGACCAGTTTGGGTTAGGCAGACTGCCTGTCCATTCCAACAGGCCTCCTTTTATTTGGTACAGAATCAGATAACAGTTAATCCCATTACCAAACTCAGCCCACCCAGACATCCCGGCACCGCTGTCAAACATGCTCCCCATCAGGTCAGCAAAAAAAGGGGTTTGTGAGGGTCCTGAGAATGAGCATCAGCAGTAGTGGCCTGCTCTAGGTGGGGCCCGCTCAAGTCTCACAAGGCTTTAGCCCGATTGTGCCATTACAGGGACGACTGCTCCATATCCAAATCAGACGCTATCATTCAGAAAGGGCGGCCAGTACTGAATGGCAAGGACGTCATCGCTGCACGAGAGATGCAGCAACCACAACTATCGTTTCAGCCTTGTAAGTCCTCATCAGGAGGGTATAGCTGACACTCCTCTAGGCTCCTCGAGCAAGGGGTCCACGTCTGGATTACCCTGTAAACTTAAAAAATAAAAAAGGGGTTTGTGAGGGTTCTGAGAACGCGCAACAGCACTAGTGGCCTGCTCTACGGTGGGGCCCGCTCAGGTCTCACAAGGCTCAGTCATACAGAGAAAGGGTCCTTCTTGGGGGGGATCTCAGGGGAGCAGTGAAGCTCATGGCAACAAGGTATATAAAATAATATTGATAAAACCGCAGGAAGACTTTTCTGAGCTTGAGGTTCCATGACAGTAACCATTAACAATAGAGCTATTAAAAATATCAACACACAACATAGTCATCAGGGAATAGGGTACAGATGACACAAACGCCCTGTACGTACATGCACAGGGTGACTTCAACATAAGAGATGGCAGGGAAACCACATAAAACACCAGACCCGCACCTTCCAAATGCATCTCCCAGGTCCATGCACCTCAAGTCCAAGGTGACTACCGTCACACTAGCCAGTCTGGTCAGATTACAGAGAAGAGCTAATGTAGTTCAAATTGCTGAAAATCCTAATTCTGGCAATGATAGAAAGGTGTCAAAACGCATGTGACACATACCACCTATCTAGGGATCGTTGAAGACCACATACGTTCCTTCATGACAATGGTGTTCCCTCATGGCACTGACCTCTTTCAACAGGATAAAGAATCCTGTGTGCCAAAATTGTTCAGGAATGGTTTGAGGAATATGACAAAGATTTCAAGGTGTTGCCTCGACCTCTGACTTCCCAGTCCTCAATCCGATTGAGCATCTGTGTGATGTGATGTGATGGAACAAGAAATCTGATCCATGGAGGCTCCACCTCACAACGTACAGGACTTAAAGCAGTGTTTCCCAAACCCGTCCTCAGGACCCACTGACATATTATGTAAAGTTTTTCCCGTCATCAAATGGACTTTCTAAAGATGACAGACACTTTCGGGTTTGAATCACGATCCTGTGCTGAATTGTGATCTGGCACCTAAGTGGTTAAAGAGAGGTACTGCTGAAAAGGGCAGACCTTTTCCTTTCTACTGGTACCTTTCCTTTTTTTCTAACCCTAGTCCTTTAGAAGAGAGAGGGCTCTAAAGGAGCCACCCTCCCCTTTCACATTTCCCCACTGCAGTCACCGAAGGGCACCTGGTGATGACGTCATCGAAATTTGGGGAATTTTACCCAGGACATACTATGTACGTCAGTGGTCCTTAAGGGGTTAATGTTGTGGCTGATCAGCGTATCTTGAAACATTTCTTTAACACTTCTCTTTGTCACAAACAGTGTAATTTACAAAGACAAATTAGTACCAAACCAAAGGCATCAATGCTCGTTTGCTGGACCACAGATTAATACACAAGGGCCTGTGTTTGTTTATTTTTCTATTAATGAGAATTCTTCTTTACTTGGTATATGGCATTCAGCAAGTACAACAGAATTTCTAAAATATGGAAAATATCAATTATGTTGATTACAACACTAATTAGTGAATTCTTCCAGGCATCGTTAGTTATTGCTTTACACTAATTATAGCGTTATTCATTAACACTGAAGCATGATGGAATAAAAACTTTAAAGTCAGGAAATAGATCTTTTTTTTATTTTTGCAGAAGAGGTGTTAAATATCAATGTTTTGGGATCTTTTTGGAACGTGAGAGACCTATTAACACCTTGGAAAGTAAGCACAGACAAATCTAGGGCCCGCACTACAAAGCCTGCTTTGTTAAAGTTAAAAGCTAGATGGGAACATTTTTGTTCCACGTTTTCTGACAGTATGTCCTCATACGTTACAGCAAAATATGATTTATAAAATCTCCTTCTGAGGAGCTAATACACTGCCTGACCAAAAATCAAGTCACATCCACTAATATTTTGTTGGATGGCTTTCTGCTTTGAATCCGGCACGCATTCGCCGTGGCGTCGTGTCGATAAGCTCATGCAATGTCACAGCATTTATTTTCATCCAGAGTTGTATTAATTTGTGGCCAAGATCTTGTATTGATGATGGGAGAGTCGCAGCGCTGCGTAAAGTCTTCTACAGCACATTATCCCAAACATGGGGTTAAGGTCTGGACTGTGTGGTGGCCGATCCATGTGTGGAAATGATGTCTCATGCTCCCTGAACCACTCTTGCCAGATGAGTCCTGGCATTGCCATCTTGGAAAATGCCCGCGTCACCAGGGAAGAAGAAAAACATTGATGGGAAATCCTGCTCATTCAGTAGCGTCACATGACCTCTATTTTTTCTTCGGGCACATAATGTTATTGAAGTTAGACCTGAGCAACTGAAGCCACCCAAGATCATGGCAGGCTTGTAAAATAGGTGGTGACTTTTTTTAAAAAACAATTTGCCCAGGAAGCGCATTATTAGACTCTTTAAAGCAGGTTGGTTGGAATGGGTGTTTGTCAAATTGCCTTGCTGAGAAAGTGGGGTAGATTGCTTTGTCAGCAAAGGTTTCCCCTCGATTCGGTACTATCCCACCTAAAGCAGTGATCTGCAAAAGCGAACCTTATTGTGAGTTTATGGAGGTATTTTGGGCTTGGACCAAAGGCCTGAGGCACCGGCTGGGTGGAGTAGAGGTAACATCACTGCTCTGCATGGAGAGAGCCTGTGGAGACATGGGTTTGATCCCAGCGAGCAACCGCCCCAGTAAGTGTCCTTGGGCAAGACAGCTAACGGTACATACTCGCCACCCAGGACATACTTGAAAACGAGAGAAATCTCAATGTATCCTTCCTGGTAAAATCCTTTCTAAAAAAAAAAAATAAAAATAACACTCTCCTTTGAAAGTGATCCCTACCATAACCGGCAAATTATATGCCTCTGTCGGAATCCGCAAACCCATGCCTCATACACACACACACACAAGTGAGAACAATAAAGCCGTGGAATTCTCTGCCTGTTGAGGTGGTTGGGTCAGGGTCTGCACAGACTTTTAAACAACAGCTGGATGACTTCCTGAAAAAACTGAATATTAAAGATTATAATATTTAAATTGTGGGTAAAAGCTTCTTGATTTAAGGAGAAATCTGACGCCAAGAAGGAATTTTTCCCCAGTGTGTTGCGTATTGGCAAGCGCTTCAGACTGGGTTTTTTGCCTTTGTTTGGATCAACAGCAGAAGGTGATGTGTGAAAGGCCGAACCCGATGGACGCTTGTCTTTCTTTTCAGCCTATGTAACTATGTAACAAGTGTCGGTAATGTTTGGAATGTAACATTCTGTGATGACATTAGAGCAACACCGTAAATCCGTCGACATTTCGACAGCCGTTTTGACGGTGACAGTTGAACGCATACGCTGCGAAGCAACACATCAGCAAGAAATACGTACCGGTTAATAATGAGATATAAGTAATCATAATATAGGCCTGAGCAACGGTAGTTAGTAAAAATCAATGCAAACAATAAATATTGATGTGAGGTGCCGTCTAGCAGCTCTCGGAGAGCTTCATTTTATTGATCTCAAAGAGCCTTTTGTGCCATTGTTAGGGAAAGTCTGAATGAACCGTATATATTTTTCTTGTTTTTGTTTCACCGACATGAAAGCTATGATTTCTCGGCAGAACTTTTGAAGTATTTCTTTGAATTCCAATGACATATTGATTGGGTTCTTTTCCTCCCTCTGCCATCTTTTCGTATTTAGAAAACATCGTAATTAACAGTGGAAGCGTTTTCCTTTTAAAGTTCTGCGTTTCATGATGTACTTCAAGGTGTTCGCACGATAACAAAAGCAAAATGAAAAAGCTCAAACTGATGACTTTGAATTAAAAACAGATAATTATGCTTACAAATGGAAAGTGCCACTTTATCTTCTTCCATGTATATCTAATGTACATTGAGGGAAGAGCAGCTGTCAGGGGGTGACAGCCCATGATATCTTCAGGGGCCCAGTGGCTCAAGGGGGCCCTGACCCTTGCCACACGCTGTGTAGGTTGCCGAAGTGCCTTAGACGTAAGGACCTTCCATGCCAAACTGAACTGGCGTACTGAGATACCAGGAAAGTTCCCGGTGGGCCGGGACATCTGGGTCCGGTAAGAGTACTCTAAGCTCTTACAGAACGAACCCTCTCCCACCAGGAAACACATTTTATCCTACCAGGGATTTTGCCCACTCCTGTAAAAGAAGGTAAACAGAAAAGGATCAAAATGTTTTATTTTTAGTGTATGGAAATAGTCAGCTGAGGGAAGGGGGGCCAGACCAGAGGTTCAGACAGGGGATCCAAGTTTTCTAATGGCAGCCCTGATTGAGGGGTAGGTGTTCATAATGCTCCTCGAAGTGCATCTAAACCAGCCATCTCAAACTCTACGGTTTATTCACAAAGCACTGTCTGAAATTGATCACTGTGTTTTGCTGAAATTGGAGTTGCCGAAACACTAAACTGGCATCGGCAAATTCCACCGAACTGAGAGGAGGGGGGGGTCTCCTATTCATCTAATAGGAGTTTAAACCAATAAAAATGTAGAAAAATTTTCCAAATAGTAAAAAAGGTCCTTTAAAAAATAGTATGTTAAATAAATAATAAAAAGTCCTTTAGAAAAAATTGCTGTCTAGTAAAAAACCTTTTTTGTATCTTTTTTAAATAAAAAGATTAAATGGTATTTAAAAAAAATTATTATTTCAAAACCTATGGTATTCGCCTGTTTTAACCTGTCGAATTGAAACACCAAAAATCAGTTCATTTCGCCCCACTTTTGGTGCAGTTCGGTACATGGGTGTCTGCAGAAATTTTTCCGAGGGGGGGCGGGGCAAAATTTTAATGGCATCCATATTCTGCCCGTTTGAGAATGTCATTTATTTATTTATAAAGGATTTTACCAGGAAGGATACATTGAGATTTCTCTCGTTTTCAAGTATGTCCTGGGTTCGAGAACATTGAGTGGTTACAGAAATACAAAATAGTAAAAATGCAAGAAATTAACACAAGACCAAATATACAGATTAACAGAAAAATAAATATGGAGGAAATAAAGTCATTATGTTACATGTTTACAGGTGCATTCTGTATTGAGGTATGTTAATAGGGACGATTTGACGGTGTTTGGGAGGTTATTCCATATTTGCGGTGCTCTGTAGGAAAATGAGGATCGAGCCACTTTCTTTTTGTATTGTGGTATTGCAAGTAAGGTGCTGGTCCTGGATCTGAGGTTATAGGATGAGGGAACTGCCGGGGGAAGCAGCATATTCAGGTAGGGTGGTAGCTTCCCAGAAAAGCTCTTAAACACCAGGTTGGAAAGGTGAAGGGTGCGTCTAGAGTCCAGTGATGGCCAGTTTAGTTCTTTTAACATGTCACAATGGTGGGTCATGTAGTTACATTGTAGCACGAAGCGACAGAATGAGTTATACAATGTAGTAAGGTCCTGGAGGTGTGTTTGTGGGGCGGCTGCATACACTACATCTCCGTATTCAATGGCTGGCATAAGCATTTGTTGTACAATCTGCTTTCATGACGGGGACAGTCATAAAATAAAGCGTAGTAATACAGAGGTTGCGAAACATGATGCAAGTCTAAGGCTAGGGTCAGACGAACGCATTTTTCTCCGCGAACGTGGAAAAGTGCGGTCGAACGAACGAACGTATTTTTAAACGGAATGCGCGAAAGCGGTCATACGATGCGCATTTTCGTACGTTTTGTTTCACGGAGCTGCAAGAAGAGAGATATGATCAACCAAATCAATTGCAGAATGAATCAAATAAAAGGGAAGGGGTATAAAAAGGCATTTTGGGAATGGTGGCATTTTCCAAGATGGATGCAGTCCAAGTGTTTCTTTTTGCTGCACTGGGATACCTGTACCTGAAGAAGAAAAGACAACGGCGAACATGGGTCCATCCACTCAACACTGCCAGACCCACGCATGGCCACTTTGTGACACTGTACAGGCCACTGCGAGAGAGGGACCCCGTGAAGTTCTTCAACTACCTGCGGATGTCCATCCACACCTTTGATGAACTGTTGATGAAGGTGCGTGAGCCGCTGACCAAGAGGGACACCAACATGAGGGCTGCCATACCACCGGAGGAGATGCTGGTCCTCACTTTGCGGTAAGTACTATCAAACACGTGCATTCATGACATCGCTGCCAGTCATCAGACATGTGCTCGGTGTGCAGAGGCTCTATTGTAGGTCAGTAGTTATATGCCCACACACACACGCATGCATCACCTTGCACAACACGTAACGAAAGAGTAATGACACTGACAACGATGTGAAACAAATAAAATATTTAGTCCCAAAATAATATGACAGAAGATAACAATAACATATTAAACACATATATTATTGCATGTCCAATGAAGGTAATAAAAAAAAATATTAGAACAACATGAATAAACTGTGACAAACATAAACGAACAGACGATACACCTCACATGCTATGATACCGAGGAGCATCTGGGTCATGAGGACCGTGCATATGGCTGCGGTGGTACTCTGGCTCCGGGGGTGGCCCAGCAACAGGGGACATGGGTGGGCGGGCAGGCAACGCCTGGCAGTGGTGGGAATAACCATGGGGGTATTGTGGCACGACACCGTGATATACAGGTGCCTGTTGTGGATGGGACAGTATCTCATGTATCAGGTCCAGGCTTCGGCGGCGATAATCCAGCTTCTGCGCTGGGGTCATCATGTTGAGCCAAGAGAGACATGAATTAAAAAAGGACATGTCCTCGGAATCAGCGACCATGCAGCGTGGATGTGTATGGTGCGCGTCCATGAATGCGACCATGGCCTGCTCGACATCAGCTGATGGTGGCTTCTTCCTCCTGGGAGCCGTACTGGTGCTGTCTGTGGGTGCTGTACCCGGCACCTGCTGGGACTCCACATCCTCCACCTGGGACTCCGCACCACCCTGCTCGACCTCCACCTGGCAGCTGCCAGATCCTGCGGGCTGCAGCTCTTGCCCTTGTGAGCTAGAGGTGGATGGCCGGTCAATACTGCTCACAGTCTTGCGCGGCTCCTGGCTCTTCCTCAGGAAGGACAGTTGGTCAGCATACAAATAGCTGCGCCTCTTCTTTGCACCAGCTCCAGAGCGAGCAGCTTCAGCCTCCTTTTTCAGGACCCGGGTGTGATTGTCCCTCACCGTGCGCCATTTATTGATTGCTTCATGTGCTGCAAAACATGATGAGAGTGACATAAGGTTAGGTTCATATGATGTGATCATAACACAGCTTCTTTCATGTTCTAGGTATCTTGCTAGTGGATGCAGTTTGAAGGATCTGCATTACAACTTCCGCATTGGCAGATCGACAGCTGGTGAGATCGTCCGCAAGGTCTGCCAAACAATATGGGAAACCATGAAGGACCAATGTTTGCCAACACCCACAGACGAGGCATGGCTGGCAATTGCAGCAGGATTCTGGGAGAGAGCGAACTATCCCAACTGCCTGGGAGCGGTGGACGGCAAACATGTCCGCATTGTGAAGCCACTGCACAGTGGCTCACTGTATCAAAATTATAAACATTATTTTTCAATTGGCCTACTGGCGGTGGCAGATGCCAATTATAATTTTGTGTATGTGGATGTCGGATCATACGGCAAGGACTCGGACTCAACACTGTTTCGGAACTCAACACTGTGGAATGAGATAGAGGGTGGGAACCTGAACATCCCCAGACCCGCACCTTTGCCTGGCAGCGACGTGTCAGTCCCCTATGCCTTTGTGGGTGATGAAGCATTCGGCCTATCCACACATCTCCTGCGGCCATACTCGGGGACACACCTGACTGTGAAGAAGCGGGTGTTTAATTACAGGCTGTCGCGGGCGAGACGGTATGTCGAGTGTAGCTTTGGCATACTGAGCAACAAGTGGAGGATTTTCCATCGCCCACTTGATGTAAATGTGGATTTCTGTGTGGATATAGTGAAATGCTGTTGCATCCTACATAACTATGTTCGTGCAAGGGATGGGGTTAATTTCGAGGATACCCTCACAGTAACGGGTCTGGATGAGTATGCTAACGATGACATAATACCTGTGAATAGACACACCAACAGGTTTCGCGATGCTCTGTCTAATTATTTCACTAGCAATGCAGGGCAGGTGCCATGGCAGATGGACATCATTTGACATGTGACACCTAGGCTTGTGCACCGATTATTTTTTCTGTTCGAATTTTCGGATGTTTAAAGTTTTCGATTCGGCTCATTTCGAACGAACCCTGTTTTGATTCGATTCGGTTCGACTTGTTTTTCGGGGATATGTAATCGGAATATGGACCATTTTTCGTTTTTTTGGTCACTTTGCTCGTTTGTTGGATCTACTTTTCGTGATTTCGTACATTTCTCGTTTTTCGCAACGTCTGTTCTCGTTTCAAAACAATACATTTCGATTTGACACAATTCAAGTCCAATAGCATATTCGTACAATATTTTGTTTCGGCTCGGAAACATTTCGGATCTGACATTTTCGGATCGGAAAATTATCTGGGAATCACCCGCATCAGAAAACACGAATCGTGAAAATGTCGTTTAAATTCCGAAATGTCGTTTAAATTCCGAATAATTTATTGACAACGAAAATTCGTTATGCCATTTTGTTTGATATTACATTCAAGTTCAATGCAATTGAATTCTATGCAATAAAATGATCATTTACTCACTCTGAAGCTTCTGCTCTTTATCAGACCACGTCTCGTACTCTGGGTACACCACCCTGGACACTGTGACCCATGCACTGGCCTTCTTCTGCCGGTCTTTGTAGCTGTCGCAGGCCGTGTCCCACAGCTCGGGATGATCTGCCACTGCATTGATCAGCCTCTCCACGTCGATGTCAGTCCCAGCCATTGTCCAACGCAACTTGCAGCTACCCCCAGACAAGACAGGAAGTGTTTGGTCTGTGCACGTTATGTTGGCCGGACGTGTGCAGCGTCTGACGTCTCCCAATCACGCAAACACGCCGCTATGTAGCCGCAGCGCACTCTGTACGTCAGTAGTAGCGGTTTGACGTTCTCGAAAAAATGCGTTCGTTTGCCACTTGCGTTGCGCGGACGAATTTTCGTGCGGCCGTACTTCGTATGTTCCCCGGCATTGGACGTCATTTGCTGCTAGTACGGCCGTGATTTCGTGCGGCTAAACGCACGTTAAAACTGCGCTAGTCTGACCCTAGCCTAATAGAAGAATAAAGGTGTGTCTGGTCCGAGTGTTGCATTTTCTAGTCTGTTAACACCATTCAATGCACCACACTAGTCTTACACCCAGGATCAAGGCACTAAAGGAAGTGTTTTTTTATAAGGCCATCTCTGTATACACAAACCATGACCCCCCCCCACTCCAAATATATAAAATATATAATATATACACATACATCCAGGATGCATAAAAGTGAGACAGAGGTCATTTGCATATCCTACCCAGAATTCCTTGCTGCATATGGGGAATGTAGCACAGGAGCTCTAGGATGCAATTCATCAAATTGCTGTGATGTGGAGGTGGCTTCTGCAATAATAAACACACTTATTATAGTGTGGAGGCTTTTTATCTCACTTTTAGTCCTCCACCACAACCCTTGTAGACAACATACACCACCACCACGTCCTTTGCATATCCTACCCAGAATTCATTGCTGCATATGGGGAATGTGGCACAGGAGCTCAAGGATGCAATTCTTTGAATTGCTCTGATGTGCAAGTGGCTTCTGCAATAATAGATATATACATATATTTATACACCCTCACCTTATACACACACACACACACACACACACACACACACACACACACACACACACACACGCACGCACACGCACACGCACACACACACCTCTCCTCAACCCCCAGATTGTAAGCTCTGGGGCAGGGTCCCCTCTCCTTAGATTGTAAGCTCTGGGGCAGGGTCCTCATCCCCACTGCCAGGTAAGACCCTGCCTAGAGTGCCTGTATACTGCCAATATTGCCCTGGTCTTTACCTCATGCAAGCTCTGTGAGCTTAACACAGGCCCCCACCAGATTGCTATTAATCATTTTGTGTCCCTCTTCCCCAGACAGATAAACTAGACCTCAGATCAGGGGACTCTCATTAATAAAGACACTGGCATCAAGCTTAATTAAAATGTATTTTTTTGACAATCATTACCTTTTTTCTTGTGGCCAGCATCCCAGCCTGTGGCCCATAGGAGCAGCTGCACCTGCATTTCAGCCCTGCCTTTCCCAGCATGCAAAGTGAGTGGGAGCACGTGGTGGATTGGAGGTGGAGTGGGGATGAGACGCTCGTGCAGCCTAGTGGAGAGCCCAGGAACTGCAGCAGTGCAGTGAATAAATTATCATAATTTAAACCTGTTGATCGGGGGGGGGGGCAAGTGCCCCCCTTGCCCCATGCTGTGGACGCCCATGGTTCGGTATTCTGTGAATAGATGAATCAATAGTCTTCTATGGAAAATTTCAGTGCTGGCGAATTGCACAAAATTTCGCTGTCAATTTGCCTGTATTTGATGAATTGCCCTGAAATTCACTGTTTGGTTCATTTAGGGCCAATTTGGAGGTTAGTGAATAACCTCTTCTGGCCCCCCAGATGTTTTAGAACTACAACTCCCAGGATTCTAGGGTCATCTATTGCATTCAAAGTAGGGATGCACCAATACCACTTTTTAAGACCGAGTACTGATACTTTTTTTCAAGTACTCACCGATACCGAGTATCGATACTTTTATGTCATGTGACCACTTTCCAATAAGAACAGACCTCATATAAAAATGCCCCCAGCTCACATGTATATATCCCCCCCGAGATAGATAGAATATATATATACAGAATGCCCCCAGCTCTCATGGATATTGCCCCAGCTCATGGATATTGCCGGCAGCTCATGGATATTGCCCCCAAGCTCTCATGGATATTGCCGGCAGCTCATGGATTTTGCCGGCTCTCATGGATATTGCCCCCAAGCTCTCATGGATATTGCCGGCAGCTCATGGATATTGCCGGCAGCTCATGATATGCCCCCAAGCTCATGGATATTGCCCCCCAGGCTCATGGATATTGCCCCCAAGCTCTCATGGATATTGCCCCCAGCTCATGGATATTGCCCCCAGCTCATGGATATGCCCCCAAGCTCTCATGGATATGCCCCCAGCTCATGGATAATGCCCCCAAGCTCTCATGGATATTGCCCCCCAGCTCATGGCTATTGCCCACCAGCCCTCAATGAATATTGCCACCAGCTCATGGATATTGCCCCCAGCTCATGGATATTGCCCCAGCTCATGGATATGCCCCCAAGCTCTCATGGATATTGCCCCCCAGCTCATGGCTATTGCCCCCCAGCCCATGGATATTGCCCCCCAGCTCAGACCCCAGACCAGACATGGGGCGGTTGTTCGAATGCTCTATTGGCATTCGGACAGCTGCCCCTGGAGCTCTCCGCGGCATACTTACCTTCCCGAGCGACGCCGCCAAAGTCTTCGCGCGTGCGCTCGTTGAAGGACCCCAGCCGCGATCACGTGGGACTCCACGTGATCGCGGCTGGGGTCCTTCAACGTGCGGAAGCGCAGAAACTTTACCGGCGTCGCTCAGGAAGGTAAGTATGCCGCGGAGAGCTCCAGGGGCGGCTGTCTGAATGCCGATAGAGCATTCGAACAGCCGACGCAGCCCCTCGGATGCTGGCTAGCCGGCTCAATGCCGGCTTCCGGTATCGGGGGAAATCAGTGGCGTCGTAACGTGGGGGCGGTGGGTGCGGCCCGCACCAGGTGACACCCGCCTTTAGGGTGACACCGTCACCCTAAGGGCGGGTGTCTCACCCACCGCCCGCCACCGCCCGCCACCGCCGCGTATTCGCTCCGTGCGAGCGTCCGAAGCACGCAGCTTCGGCGCTCGCCTGGAGGAAATACGTCACCAGCCAATCGCGGCTGGTCACGTGGCTCCCCCAGACGAGCGCCCAAGCTGCGCGCCGCCGGACGCTCAGAAGGAGCGAAAAACGCGGCGGAGAGGTGCTGCCTGGGTCGCTATCCATGTGCTGGGACCAGGACCAGGAGGTGAGCTGGGGCAAATCCATGAGCTGCTGGGGCAAATCCATGGGGGCCTGGGGCATATCCATGAGGAGCTGGGGCAAATCCATAAGCTGCTGGGGCAAATCCATAAGCTGCTGGGGCATATCCATGAGCTGCTGGGGCAAATCCATGAGGAGCTGGGGCAAATCCATGAGCTGCTGGGGGCTGGGGCAAATCCACGAGGAGCTGGGGCAAATCCATGGGGGCCTGGGGCATATCCATGAGGAGCTGGGGCAAATCCATAACCTGCTGGGGCAAATCCATGAGGTGCTGGGGCATATCCATGAGAAGCTGGGGCAAATCCATAAACTGCTGGGGCAAATCCATGAGCTGCTGGGGCAAATCCATAAGCTGCTGGGGCAAATCCATAAGCTGCTGGGGCAAATCCATGAGCTGCTGGGGCAAATCCATGAGGAGCTGGGGCAAATCCATGGGGGCCTGGGGCATATCCATGAGGAGCTGGGGCAAATCCATGGGGGCCTGGGGCATATCCATGAGGAGCTGGGGCAAATCCATAAGCTGCTGGGGCAAATCCATGAGGTGCTGGGGCATATCCATGAGCTGCTGGGGCAAATCCATGAGGAGCTGGGGCAAATCCATGGGGGCCTGGGGCATATCCATGAGGAGCTGGGGCAAATCCATGAGGTGCTGGGGCATATCCATGAGCTGCTGGGGCAAATCCATGAGGAGCTGGGGCAAATCCATGGGGGCCTGGGGCATATCCATGAGGAGCTGGGGCAAATCCATGAGGTGCTGGGGCAAATCCATGAGGTGCTGGGGCATATCCATGAGGTGCTGGGGCAAATCCATGAGGAGCTGGGGCAAATCCATGGGGGCCTGGGGCATATCCATGAGGAGCTGGGGCAAATCCATAAGCTGCTGGGGCAAATCCATGAGGTGCTGGGGCATATCCATGAGCTGCTGGGGCAAATCCATGAGGAGCTGGGGCAAATACATGGGGGCCTGGGGCATATCCATGAGGAGCTGGGGCAAATCCATGAGCTGCTGGGGCATATCCATGAGCTGCTGGGGCAAATCCATGAGGAGCTGGGGCAAATCCATGGGGGCCTGGGGCATATCCATGAGGAGCTGTGGCAAATCCATGAGGTGCTGGGGCAAATCCATGAGGTGCTGGGGCATATCCATGAGGTGCTGGGGCAAATCCATGAGGAGCTGGGGCAAATCCATGGGGGCCCGGGGCATATCCATGAGGAGCTGGGGCAAATCCATGAGGTGCTGGGGCAAATCCATGAGGTGCTGGGGCATATCCATGAGGTGCTGGGGCATATCCATGAGGAGCTGGGGGCATATCAATGAGCTGGGGCATATCCATGAGCTGCTGGGGCAGTATATCCATGAGCTGCTGGGGCAGTATATCCATGAGCTGCTGGGGCAAAATCCATGAGAGCAGCTGGAGCATTATCAATGAGAGCAGCTGGGGCAGTATATACATGAGAGGAGCTAGGGCAATATCCATGAGAGGAGCTGGGGCATATCCATGAGAGCTGGGGCAATATCCATGTGTGAGCTGGTCTGGGGCAATATATCCATGTGTGAGCTGGTCTGGGGCAATATATCCATGTGTGAGCTGGTCTGGGGCAATATATCCATGTGTGAGCTGGTCTGGGGCAATATATCTATGTGTGAGCTGAGGCGCAATATATCCATATGTGAGCTGAGGTGCAATATATCCATATGTGAGCTGGGGCAATATATATCCATGGGTGAGCTGCTGGGGGCAATATATATCCAGAGCTGCTGGGGGCAATATATATCCATGTGTGCTTTCACTGCCTTCGAACAGGCAACGTACTTGCTGGCAGTTGGCAAAAAGTTGTGTGAGCATATGAGAGAACTCCACAGCAATAAACCTCACAGTAATGTGAGCTGTGTGTATGAGCATTCAGTGTTATATGGGAGTACTGATTTAGGAGTAAGAGTAGTTAAAAAAAAAAATCTGAAAAACTCGGGGGGGGGGGGGTGACACCATAAATTACCGCACCGGGTGACACCGACCCTAGTGACGCCACTGGGGGAAATATCAGGGGCACTGCACGAGTACCCCTGCAGTACCCGGTATCGGCACCGATATCGATACTAGTATCGGTGCAACCCTAATTCAAAGAATTCTGGGAATTTTATTTTCCTTTTTTTCCAGAAAGTATTTTACCAGGAAGGATACATTGAGATTTCTCTCGTTTTCAAGTATGTCCTGGGTGGCAGTATGTACTGTTAGGTCTCTTGGCCAAGAACACTTACTGAAGAGGTGCTCTTGCCTGGATTCAAACCTGTGTCTCCACAGTCTCCAATTTTAAGCAACCAACATCTGGGGGGGGGGCAGAATTTGAGATCTCTGATCTCAACCCTGAAAATCGTTAATTTTATTTATTTATTATTTATTTTTGCTCAATCCACCCTGTCATATTTTGGAATCGAGCTGTAGCTCCCGTCTTTTAATTTGCCACGTGTGCTATGTGTCTTTGCTCCTGCCACGTACCTTTTTATCTGGCTATAGTTCATTATATAGGCTGCTCCTCTCTGATACTTAAAAATCAATATCGTCAAGAAGCTAATGTGTATCCTTCCAAAAATTGATTGGTTTCACATTGAAGAAGACGAAAAAAGCAACTCCAAAGGCTGCCTTCTAATGTTGTATTTTCTGTCCATATATTAAAAATATGCACCCCCTCCCCGTGACACTATAGATATCCAGTTCTTCACAGTACAAGGCATTATAGACTGGCTTAATACAAATACTAGTGTTGGAATCAGCCAAGTTAAGCTCTTTGTTGCTAGGCAACTGCAGTCGTGTTCTGTCAATAGCTTTGACTGCCTGTGAATACATTTAGGACCACCCTATTGTGTAGCAGGCGGCCTTCACTTATTGTCCCATACATCATGGGGGTCCTGGAGGAAAGCTCTAAAGATTACAGCATCTGGAAGGATTATAAAAAACATAATACAAGCGGAGTGCGTCGGCTTATTCTATTCCAATTCTGCAGGAATTATTCTAAACATTTGCAAAAAATAGTTTTATCAAGAATATTCCATGTGGGGTTTTTTGTTTAGAACAGACACATGTTTGCTTTAGAAGTTGAGATCAATAATTATTCTTTTTTTTTTGTTTATTTTATGGGATTCATCATGGCAGCTAGTCTTAAATCTGCGGTGATGTCAATGAGTGCATTAAGGGATACATGACACGGCCTACACTTATAAAAAGCAGCCTTAACGCAAGACAGCGTATTTATTTATTTTATTGGCCTTTTTTATATAACACCTCTAGGTAGTTTCGTTATCATAAAGTAATAGGGGCTAAACAAACCGTCAAGAGCAGAACATTTGGACATCAGTGGTAAGCGGTGTCCCTCGGGGGTCTGTTATAGGACCAATTCTATTCAATTTATTTATAAATGACCTTGAGATAGGCATTGAAAGTCATGTATCAGTGTTTGCAGATGACACAAAACTAGGAACAGTAATACAATGTGAGCAGGATGTTACTTCGCTGCAGAGGGATTTAGATAGATTGGGGGACTGGGCACTTAAATGGCAGATGAGATTTAATGTAGATAAATGCAAAGTTATGCACTTTGGAGTGAAGAACACACAAGCAACTTATACCCTAAATGGTACGGAGTTTGGGAAATCCAAGCAGGAGAAGGATTTGGCAATAATCATAGACTTCAAACTAAGTAATAACTAAGAAACTAAGAAACTAAGAAATAACTAATCGATTAATCGATGATTAAAATAGTTGTCAACTATTTCCATAATCGATTAATCGGCTGTCGATTAATCGTCCGGTGTACAGCACACACTGTTTAGAGTCCGACTGAGTTAACCTAAATAACCTCCCCTTCGGAGCTGATTGGAGAAGACTGCAGGGCAGCACTGTCAAATTCATGGCCCTCCAGATGATGCAATAAATAGCCAGGGAATCAAGGGAGTTGTAGTCCAGAAGCATCTGGAGGGCCAAAGTTTGACAGCCCCGCTCTAGGGCAAAAAGGGGATGAAGGGAGAGATGGAGGCATTAAACATTTTTTTTTTATTGTAATACAGTATTACATTGGTTCAGTGATATAGGATATGCAGTTCAGAAGGTTACACCAGAGTCATAAAAATCCATTCTAATCCAGTCAATGAAGTACAGCTATAATGCAGGGTTATGACGAAATGAAAACGTACGCTAATGCGTAAAGGGATAAACTGCAACATTGCGCGTGACATTACATGCGACAGAACAGTACATTGTAACAGTCCGTGTAAAAGTGGGGGTGTAAACTAGGTGAGGAGGGAGGGGGTTGAAATAACACAGGGAAGGAGGGGCGGGAAACCAATGGCCTCTTAGCGGTCCGGTATTTGCGGAATGGGGAGCGGGGGGTCCAGGGGCACGTTGCACGCTTCTGTCCAGTAAAACCATCGTCGCAAGTGTTTGGCCACCCTGTCCGATGATTGATGGATCAGGTCCTCAACATCCCTGATGCGCTGCACCTCATCCAACCATTCCCTAAATGACGGGGCAGTTGGGGACTTCCAATGTCTTGGAACTACCGCTTTAGCGGCATTTAAGAGGCGGATATCAAGTGAGTTTTTATATGTGGAGATGGGTAGGGAAGTGTGATGGAGCAGCATGGCTGCCGGGGTAAACTCCGGTGGGGATGCAGAGATCCTACTAATAACAGTGTGGACCTGTCTCCAAAACGGTTGGATCTCGGGACAAGACCACCAGATGTGCAGAATGTCCGCCCCTGGGGCTCGACATCTCCAACATGAGGCAATAGGGTCTCCAGAGTATGTGGCAACACTGGCAGGCGTTCTGTACCAACGGGACAACAATTTATACGCCGTTTCCTGTGCCCGAGTGGCGATAGAGCAGGACGTGGTCAGAGTAAAGATCTGTCGCCATTCCTCCTCCGTAAAGGTTTGCTGGAGATCAGCCTCCCACCCCTCTACGTATTTGGGTACCAGGGGTGATAGAGATTGCAGGGTGCCGTACAGTCGTGAGATGCCATGCGCAGGGGCGGTCCGTCTGCTAACCAAACTTTCAAATTCAGTCAGCGGTCGTGTGAATTTCTCCAAAGCATTAAACATTTTTAACCTAGATACAGGAAAATGGTGTCGCGCCTGAGCCCTCCTGGGGCGGCTGCAACAAGCAGACGTGTCCAGCCCAGTGACTTGTATAAAACCTAACAAGAAAAAAAAAGATGTTATCTGCGCTTACCCCTATAACATCATGGGAAACAAAACACTATTAGAAGTTTTTGTTTGCTTGAATGGCCATTGAAGTTTTAAGCCCGCCTGCCACATCAAGGCACCTCTAGTAAGGTGAGTCCTATCTAATGAAGCCAATTCAATCTTAACCGCTCCTAACCTCCTTAAGCCCTTTAGATAGTTTTAAAATTTACCTTGAATGAAACCAGTACTTACTGGCTGCCAAGGTCTACTGTTGTATATGCATACTATACAAGCCTGCCCAACATCAATGTATCCCATTGTGGCAGGTCCTGTCCTACTTCACTAAATGCCTGCTCTTGAGATTACTACTTACGCAGAGCGTACATCCGCCCTAGGGTCCAAGCAGTTCAAAGTTTAAATAATGGACCACAATGAGGCATCTGTGACAGCGAAAGGTGCAATGCTAGAGAGGGTGGTCAGCCCTCAAAATGTAACATACAAAACAAAAATGCAATAAAATGCAGAACACTCAACTTTACTATAGTTTAAAAGATTTGAAAAACACCTGACTTGGAAATAAACCATAGAGATTTGATTAAAGAATATGATCATACAATGTAAAAGTCTTCCACAGTGTCAATGTACTCCATCACAGCAGGTCGTATCCTTCCTAACCTATTGTCTGCTCTTATGAGGGAAACCCGCTTACTTGGGACATACATACCTCTGGGTTTCCTGCAGATCAAGGTTTGAAAAGGTCATGGTCTTGAAAAAGGTACCTTGGCAGCGAAATGCGAACTGTCACTTCACTTATCACCTTAACCTTATGAGTACTATTTGTCTCAGCCAGTTACTTGAGGCCAGGCAACATACTATGTATATAGATTTGTGGGGTTGTGCCCCAAGTAGTGGTTGCTTATTCCCACAATTAATGTGCACTTGTAGGTAAGGTAGGACTGCTAAAGTATAGACCGACAGCAAATTACTGATTATTATACTAATGATTTTTCTGCAATCCATCAGCACCAGACTGCTAGCCTCTAGCATGAATGGCTAATATCCCTTAAGATGTTGTACATGGTTATTGATTATATAGATCAAGTGGCATTGTGGCTCTTATACAGCCCCCAGCCAACAAACAGCAACTGAGCTCTTAATGTTGGCCAAAGTATTGGACCTTTTTCAGCACTTAAGAGTATAGCTAGAGCCACAGCTTGGTACCATCACGAAGAACTGCAGGTGATTAATGTTTCCCTAGTAGAGCAAAGCTCCTAGAATTGTCTCGCCTCAACAAAAGCAGCCTGTGTTTGTTTTTAGCAGGGGTGGGGAACCGTTTTTTTGCCATGGGCTATTTGGAGATTTATAATATCATTCGAGGGCCATACAAAATTAACAACTTAAAATTTAGCCGGCTATATTTAGGAAGAAATTTAATTCACTCACCCCTAATATGATGGCTGGAACTGCTTCTCTTTGGTGAGGTGCGTGATGTTAGCTGGTACTGATGATGTCGCTACTCGAAAGGTTCCAGGTTTGTGCCCCTCCCCATTTAATTAATTTCACCCTCCCCTTCCCCATTTAATTAAGTTCACCCCCTCCTTATATAAATTAATTACACCCCCTCCTCCTATAAATTAATTTCACCCCCTCCTCATTTAATTCATTTCACCCCTCCCCATTTAATTAATTTCACCCACTCTCCATATAAATAAATTTCACCCCCTCCCCATTTAATTCATTTCATACCCCCCTGTAATTTCACCCCCTTAATTCATTTCACACAGCCCCCTCGCCATTTAATTCATTTCACCCCCATCGTCATATAAATTAATTTCACCCTTCTCCCTCATTTAATACATTTAACACCCCCCTTTAATTTCACCCCCTCCCCATTTAAATCAGGTCACACCTTCCCAAGATAATTTTACCCTCCCCATTTGATTTTCACCATCCCCTTTAATTTGTTCTTGAACCCAGGACGTACTTGAAAAAGAGAGAAATCTCAATGTATCCTTCCTGGTAAAATCCTTTTTATAAATAAATAAATAATTTCTCCCCCTCCCCAGTTAATTCATTTCACCCTCCCCTTTAGTTAATGTCACCCTCCCCATCTAATTAATTTCACCCTTCCCCTTTAACTCATTTCGCCCCCTGCTCCACCGTGACCCTTTCACCTTACCTTGGTGCACAGAGAGTAGTATATTGAGGGGGAGGGGATTAGTCCCGCTGCCCACACTCGCTGAAGCGTGCCGGATCATCCTTCACGCTGCACCCGGAAGATGAAAATAGATCCGGCATGCAGCAGTGAGTGAGGGAAGCGGGGATAATCCCGCCCCCTCATTCTACTACTCGCCGCACAACGAGGTCTGGTATAAAGGGAAGAGGGAGAGGGAATTGGCACTCCCCTGCTGTGACGTTCTAAGGACCGTACCAATAGATTACGCTGGCCTTATACGGCCCACGGACTGGATGTTCCCCACCCCTGGTTTACAGGGACGCAGTATCACAATAGGTTGTATATTTTTTGTACAGTCACGTCTGCTGTGTAATTTGTCTATATGTGTGTCTTTGAGCCTGATATTTTTGTTTTTAAGACATCAATAAAAAAATTCTAATCCCTTTACATACACTGACCGTTAGAGCCACTCAGAATACTTTGTATATGGCTTATGGGAGTTATGCCCCATGTAGAGGTTTCTTATTCCCTCAATTCTTGTCTATATATTTAAAGGGACACTCTACATAGTGTGAGCACTGAATCTTATCTGAGTGGTCACGCTCCTGTGAGCCCCTTGCCTACTCTACCCCTCTGATAGGGTTCTAGGAGGGCTAAATCAGCCATCCAAATGAAGGGGCTTAGCCCACCCTGCCACTAAGCTCTGGTCTCAGTGTGTGGAGACATTCAGGAACCAGCCTCATCCAATGATATCAAAGCCTTCCTACACTGAGAGCTACTGGATTGGCTGGAGTGCCCAGCTCCCCTTGCAGTCACATGACCTGTTGAGCTGAAAACATGACATATCCTGCAGGGCTCGGAGGGCGACCGGTGCTAGATTCAGCTTTTGAAGGACAATAATTTGTTAAAATGGGGGGGGGGATAAAGTGGATCAGGAGTTTAACCCCTCCATTTCCTACCCATTCCAATTTTAGCCCTACAGTATATTATCCCTCTAAGTACATATTAAAGATGTGGACATGAATCCCTTTTATTCAATTTCAGGTTCCAAACCCACATCCGCCCAGATTGTGCAGAATGCCTGGATATCATTAATTTTGTGATATGTTCTTTAATCAGCCAACATTAACTCGGAATTTACCTTCCTTTCCCTTTTAAGCCTACTCACATTTGACTTTAATATTTCGATAATCCTGTTTCCCGGAGCAAATCGGCAATCACTGGCGCGATAAAGCAGGGCTTGGTATTGCGGACGACTCGCATTAACTGCCTCCATGTTTTTTTATTGGAAGTGCTACGAAATCTAATTATAACTTCACTCGGCAGACCAGCGGGAAATAGAATTAAAAAAATTAAAAAAAACACGAAATACAGGGCTAATTCAAAACATATGGCGTATATGGATGACAAATTACTTACGAGATATGAGGCAGAGCGCGGCCACACGTTTGGCTCTCTCAGTGGAGGAGAAGGTTGCTGGTGCTTCAGGGTTCATTGCTCAGGCCGTTCCTCTCCAGTATCTCTACTAATGATGTTACAGATGGGTTGAAAGCAAAACAGATTCTCAGCGTGCACGCATACTGATCAATGTACAGAGCGCCGGCTTAGGTCTCACTTCATTAGCTGTTTGCCTGCGACATCACTAAATGAGACTTTTTATGGTAACAGCTAAGGGTCTAGAAAGCGGTGGGAATGTCCTGGGTCATCAGAAGTGCAAATACTAGTGTAAAACCCATTTCATATTGTATGAGCACAATCTGTAAGTACGTAATTGCGTTTTATATAGCTTTCTGCACTTGCAAAGCTATCTGGCAGTCTACGTACTGTATGTATCACAGCCGAGGCTTAGACAACATGCAAGTCCGGGACCTCACACCTCCTGTGGCACCATTACGAGTCATTTAACATCTTGACTCCAACTTGTGACCCTGAAGAGGCTAGGCACGTGAAATAATCTTTAGCATTATATTGCAGCACTTGGTCTGAAATCAATTAACCCCTTCACTAGCACGTTGTGGAAAAAGAATAATCATGAAATTTTTTTTGAAACATGGGGTCCATAGTTAACAATTAACTATACGGGTAAATTAGAATTATTGCATAGAGGGTGTTATTAGTGTAGTCATTTGACCCAGAAATACTGCTGGGATGAAAAGTTCTAAGCTCTCGATGGTGTCGTTTACCATACACGGTTTACAAGCAAAAATGGCCACATTTCAGCACAAAAACCCGGCATGTTGTACAATTATTTCTAGTGTTTCTTGTTTATAATATAAAGTTTTTTTATTTTCCATTATTATTTTAGACAAAAGGGAGAAAGGGGTACAAAAGAAAAAGGGGAAAATACAGAAGGTACATCGCATCCACATACAATAACAATTTCAACTCCGAACAGTGTATTCGCAAACTACTGTGCTATCAGGTAGGTGTCCCATAGAAACCAGTGATTGGCACATGACCCTGAGGTGGGCAAGGGTTCTCCGTTGAGCTCGCTGGCCATGTCGTCAAGAAGTCTTACGTCTCTCAATCTATTCCTAACCTCCGTCAACGTTGGGACTAGGGGGATTTACATTTAGATGCTATTAAGGTAGAAGAGATAGAGAGTAGATGACCTAAGGTGGTGCGTTGGTGTGTAGTGAGGGAGTGGGGAAACATTTGAAGGAGGAAAACATCAGGTTCAGGGTGAACTCGGGACCCCAGAATGTCAGAGGTGAGATCCGCTATTGCCGACCAAAAGGGTCCTATCAACGAACATTCCCACCACATATGTAGAAAGGAACCATCCAGCTAATCCAACAGGCGGAGGGCACCTTGGGATTAGTGTTTCTTGTTTAAAGAAAGTCTCAATACACCCAGTGTACTAAAATAAGCATTTTAGCAACTGAAATTTTTTACCTTTTTCTTTTACTGTCCATATGCATTTAATGTGTATGTGCCATCTGTTATGGAAAGTTTTGCTATGCGTTTTGTTGTAGTTTACATAGTCCAGTAAACCGTTTTATTTTACATCCTTCAATGTAGTTTCTAATCTGACTGCTATTCTCATGGAGGCGGCCATGCTTTCCGCTTCTTCTCTTTCGTGGAAGGGATTAAACATCTAAACTGTGTGATTGACAAGCCTGGTATGGCTTGGGGGGGTTGTTTATATAGCAAAGATGCATCTAATAGTATCTCTGATAGGCTGATTTTTTTTTCCCACCGCTTAACTGCAGTGCACCTACTTATATACATAAATAAGTATATTTATATACCCCCCTTCCCCCTAGAAACTATTTTTCTTTATCTGACACTTGCAGGGGGAATCACAGCTCAGTAGGGAAGGGTTAACAGTTGAACCTTACTGAGCTTCCAGCAACCCTATCTGTTTAGAAGAACTGTGAGTCATGTGCTAATGCTCTGTAGGGATTATTTTTTCAAACGGCAGCTCTGGGGGAGTGTCTCCTGCTGTGAGAGCCATAAATCACTCCCCAGGCTAACACGTCTTGTGGCATGCCGCAGCACTGATAGCACAGCGGAATCTCCGGGAGATTTCTTTACAATTTCTTTTTTTACCAAACTATTTATCTATCAGCGGTTTGGCTAGCACAATGTATAGGCAGATTTAGGAGAGCTTTCTATTGAGCTAAAGTTGATTTTTATCTTTTCCCCCATTTTGTAGTGGATAGAATACATTTAGCAGCAATTAAACCACTAGAACATCCCATACAGTTATTCCATAGATAAAAGGAGATTTATTTCCAGCTGCTTCTGCCTAGAGTGTTGCTTTGCTCACCTACTATATGAAAGATGAATCTTCTACCTGGTACAGTATAACTAGGAATAAATCTTGGTTTTCGGCGTTCGCTAAATGTTTTATTACAGCGTTGGCTTCACCTGAAACTCCTCTCTAATTTAATCAGGATGACATCAGGGACACGCAGACCCATAAGCAGAGCTGCAATAAAGCTTGATCTTAAAGCCAAATCTAATACTGCTTCTTTGACAGTGTAGTTGCTTAACTCCTTGTGGAACAGTGATGTTTTCTGCCAGTATACCTGTGATGATTCCATATAACTTATTTATTTTGCACTGTCAGAGAATAATTCACTAGAACAACACATAGCTTAAGGTGCATATGTCATGGGAGAAATTACTTTTGCCTGTTCAACAGGGCACCTCTCCCTCTATATAGTTCAATGGGTTTTTTTGCTGCCTTATATAACGTAAAAAATTTAGATATTCCATTTTTAAGCCCCCCCTCCCCCCGCACCTGATGTGGCATGTGACAGTAAGGAGGATGGCTGTGAGCAAAGAGACGGCCGCCATCAGTTTGCTGCGAGTACCTCGCTGTCTGCCAGTGACAGGGCGCTGTCCTGGAGGATGACTCTCTGCTCGGAGCAGTCCTGCCACCCAGCAACATGGCGCAGGCTCTGGGGAGAGGGAGAAGATTTAATACAGAAATACCAATGTTTTTTACATAATATAGGCCAGTGAAAAAATGCTGATCTGTCTAAAGGGAGAGGTGCTCAGTCAAGTGGACAAAAATCATTTTGCCTATGACAGATGCACTTTATCAGCATAATTGGAGAAATAATATATATATATAATTAGTGAGGTAGGCAAGTTCTGACTGGGATTCTGAACCTGCTTCTCCCCAGTAGTAGTAGCGCAGTGACACTGCTACACTATGCAGCTGATATTGTTTGGTAGGCGAGTATGTATGGTTTTTACAATAAATCTTAGGAGCCAACGTCACCTGTTTAGGAGGCACGTCCAGTTTGTATACAGATTTACATAGGAAAATCCATACATTTTGGTGCCAAACATAAAATCTAGGTCTGCAACTAACGATTATTCTCATAATCGATTAGTTGGCCGATTTATTATTTCGATTAATCGATTCATCAGATAAGAAAAATAAAATGTAAAAATAGAAAAAAAAAATAGTTTACTTGAAAGGAATTTATGTAAAAAAATAACCACAACCCCTCCCCCTTTTTCATAAGCAATTTGTGTAGTGTACATAAATTTCGTACGTACATATGCAAATTGCGTATCTTGTGTACTTTTCACACAAGGTATGCGAGTGCTTGGTCAGAGGGATGGGTCAGAGGGATGGGTTGATGCTGCATGTGCAGCTTAAGCCCATGTTTGCTTTCTCAAACACTTGGTCATAGATGATGATGATGATATCAGTATGATATCGGGGTTAAAAAGCTTAAGTGGTCAGGGTGTGTAGAGTGTCCCTTTTAAATAATTTTGTGAACAAACTGAGTGGGAGGTGGGTCCTGAGGTGGAAGGGAGTAACTTTGCTCAAGTGACTTGACCTGAATGTGAGAGGGAGTGGGTATGGGCAAAAGACCGGATCTGTGTGGAACTGAGTTTGGGGACAGGGACCAGACCAAAGGGAGGGAATGGCAGTTCCCAACCAAAGAGGGTGTGGCAGGGAGGGTGGGGTGGTGGCACAGGACTTCAGTTTCAAGTAAGGTTAAAACACCGGTATACACCTTCTTCACCAAGTGACAGAATCCTATTATATAAACAGCAAATGGTGCAGCGCCACACAACATGCATCCACCACCAGGGTGCCCAGATAGCCAATCTCAGGATATAGTGGTTTCCCCTATACCATTGCACACAATAATGAAATCAATAACCTGGATCGGCGCAAATACTGCTCTCTGGGATCCCGGAATCTCGCATATATTAATTAATTTAAAATTGCCTCCAGAACGCGTTTCGCCGCATCAAAAAGCGGCTTCATCAGCTGGAAAATCCAGCTGATGAAGCCGCTTTTTGATGCGGCGAAACGCGTTCTGGAGGCAATTTTAATTATATTTTAAATAAACCTTATTTTTTCATCTCCAATCCTGATTCCTGCTTCATCGAATCCTGCAAACATTGGTGGTTTTTCATCTGGGTTTTCTCCCCCCATAAAAAACCTATGGGCCTATATCTATGAGCTATGTGAGCTCCACAAAATGTGAGTACAACTCCAACTGTACATAAAATTGTGACCTTTAATTTGTGGACCTACACAAGGATTTTTCTTCCTGTTCTCCTTTCCATTGTCTAAACCTCGGACAAAGAAAAAAAAAAAGAAAAAATCTTGCTGTAAGGTGGGGGTCACCTAAGAAACTGAAGACAATTACCCACATGTCTGGACCCACTTAGAGCCAGTGCCCGGCTCTACACTTGTAAGTGGGGTGTTCATCACCTACATTCATAGTATATTTTACAAAATAGTGTTGCACTATTATTGTTCTTCTTCTATTGTATATATATATATGCGAGATTCCGGGATCCCAGAGAGCAGTATTTGCGCCGATCCAGGTTATTGATTTCACAGAATCCTATTGTTTATCTTCTAGTTCTGCTACTGTTGTAAACGGAATAAAAACAAACTGGTTGTGTCTGACATAACCCTACAACTAAATCATACCTAGTAAAGCAGCGGCGCATCTTCTCCAATCAGCTCCGAAGCTGTGGTTATTTACGTTGAACTCAGTCTGACTCTAAACAGTGTGTGCTGTACCCAGGACGATTAATCGCCACCGATTAATCGATAATGGAAATAGTTGACAACTATTTTAATCATCGATTAGTTGTTGATTAATCGATTAGTTGTTTCAGCCCTAATAAAGTATGTTGTGTTGCTTCTACTGATGGGACTGGGAGAAGAAGGCAGAGGCAACCTTAGATTTTGTAATGTTGTAGGCAAGCCTGAGATGTGAGGCCCCTCATGTACTGCACAAAATGCAGATTTGACCCCATTACAAATAATAAAAAATCTCCAGGCTCTCACAGTAGACAGAAGTATGTAGATTGTAAAATTGGATTTGTGTGCAATATCGGCACACATATTAATGCCATGTGCAAAGTGCCATTCCAAAAAAGTTCCCTGGTGTGAGGCTCCAGTATGAGGGATGCCCTAGGCAGCTGCCTCTTTCGCCTAACTGAAGAGCGGCTTCTGGCGGCAGGATCTGTTTTTTGATGGATGGATGGATAGAACTTGACTGAAACGGACAATTATGTGCAGCGCCGGCCCAAGACACTGCCTGGGTCAAGCTTATCACAGAGTTCCGCAGCAATAAAACTCATACTCACAGCATGTTACTGTGAGTTTTATTGCTGTAGAGAGTTTTGATATAGTAATGTGCAGTGGGTAGGAGTGTATCACAGATCTCCGCAGCAATAAAACTCACAGTAATGTGCAGTGTGTATGCAGGGCTGGCCCAAAACATTGTGCTGCCTGGAACGAAGGCTGAAATGCTGCCCCCCCTAAAAAGACACCCACAAACCCTGAATATATGGAGGAGCCCCTAAAAAGACACCCGAACACCCTGAATATATGGATATATTTGCCTACAGCTCACAAGGATATATATATTTGCCCCAGTTCACATGGATATATATATTTGCCGCAGCTCACATGGGTATGTATTGCCCCCAGCTCAAATGGGTGTATATTGCCCCCAGCTCAAATGGGTATATACTGCCCCCCAGCTCACATGGGTATATATTGCCAGGGCAGCCCAGCTCACATGGGTATATATTGCCAGCCCAGCTCACATGGGTATATATAATTGCCCCCAGGCTCACTTGGGTATATATTGCCCCAGCTCTCATTGATATATTTGCCCCCCAGGCTCACTTGGGTATATATTGCCCCCCAGCTCTCATTGATCTATTTGCCCCCCAGGCTCACTTGGGTATATATTGTGCCCAGCTATCATTGATATAATTGCCCTCCATGCTCACTTGGGTATATATTGTGCCCAGCTCTAATTTATATAATTGCCCCCAGGCTCACTTGGGTACATATTGTGCCCAGCTCTTATTGATATATTTGCCCCCCAGACTCACTTGGGTATATTGCTCCAGCTCGGCCTCACCTCAGGCGGAGATCCCCCCCGACTTACTTTTGCAGACACTAGCAGTGGCTGGTCCAGTCCTCCAGAGCAGGCCCGGTCACCTCCAACCAACTGCGTGCACTACTGAAGAGGAAGACAGGAGAGGACCTATCCACGGCCGCCGCCCGCGCTCCAGTGGACGCATGTCTGGGAGGGTGGGCGCGGTCAGCGGCGGCATGCAATGTAGCACGCGGCGGCCGCCAAAGTAGATGCTGTCGCCGCGCTGGTGAAAAAATAGTGCAGCATCAAAATCAAGATGGCGGCGGCGGCGGCAAAATTTGCCGCTGTGCAATATTTGCCGCCTGCCGCAAGCGCTCCGCCCTGCTCGATTGTCGGGCCAGCCCTGTGTGTATGAGCGTATCACAGTGCTGCACAGGAATAAAACTCACAGTAATGTGCAGTGTGTATGAGTGTATCCTAGTGCTGCACAGGAATAAAACTCACAGTAATGTGTGGTGTGCCTAGTTGAGGGTCAAAATGCTGCCCCTGGCAAAGTGCTGCCTGGCCCCATGGACTGGCTGCCCCCTGATTATGCGGAAACCATAAAAAATGTGGCATTCGATGCATGCCATGCGGTGTAAATGTCACCGTGAAGGTAAAGTAGAGGGAAATGGAGGAAGACAATGAACGAGATGATAATGTTTTAAAAAGGAACATTTTGGGATTCCGTTGGAGCGAGGAAGAGTTGAGATATTACAATATCCGTCGAGTCAGTTTTCCCTTTGCGCAGTAGGAGAACTGCAGTATGTTTGCAATTTTCACCTATTAAATAGCAATACGGAAAGCTGTAATAGTAAACATGGCGCATTAATGGGTAACACGGGAGGAAAATCACTTCAGGTAGACGTCATTGTTAATCTGACTGAACAACTTAAGCCACAGGTTACATGGTTAGAAAATGCAAGGGAAAAAAACACAATCATGAGGTAATTTTGGCAAATTATTGCCTATCCTGTCAAGAAAGTGGGTAATTGTGTCACATGGACACATTTGAAAGTCCATTGGTAAAGTGAAGAACACAACAGCATGATTCTATAGGTTGTAAAGGGCATAGCCGATATTTGACAGTTAAAATAAGTATTTTCTGGATAATTCCTTCCACCCATTGCCACATCTTTATATGTCAGCTCGTTGGGCGGTTTTTGCAATGTTACTTTTTTATTATTTTTTATCTATTAATTCTTTCCACTCTACTTGTTCGACTTATATATTTATTTCTTTTTAATCCATTCCGGGCTAGGCAATATTTTTTGCAAAAGTAGCAATTGTAAATGTGCTGGCATTTATGTAATGTCAAATTTTTAGACAATAATAATTTGCAAAATCCAGCTGGCGCCCAAATGCTTTAAGCCAGAACGGGGAACTCAATCTTAGTTACTCGAAGCCTATAATAAGTGGCATACTCTTTACCCACCCACGTAGATCACTGAAACTCTAAATACTGTATTTAAACTCACATTTTCTATAAAGGCTAGAACTAAGTCGCGAGCGGATAGCATATTACCAATAAGGTTGTCAACATAGGAAAAATAAAACAGTCACATACACAATTAAAGGGCTTACTTATATTCTTTTATCCTCGCAATTCCGGCGTTTAAGGAGGAAATTTTCACATAATTATCTGACTCTTTATGAGCTTGTCTGTGAAGATAAAAGTTTACATAAAGCAAAGGAAACAGGTTTCCCATTTACCAACTCTTTAGTAGCAGAAGAACAGAAAAAGTTTATTTTTGGCTTTCCTGCTTCACTGCAAAATAGCCATTATCTGGCTTTAACCCTTTCGCTGCTGAGGCATTTCACGCCTCTGTGCTGAGCTCATTTGTACCCGTTTCGCTCATCATGTTTAAACGCGTTTTTATGGCTTATTTTAGTATATGACCCAGACATATTATATATCGTTCTTTCCGGCAGACACGGCAGATTCATAATATATCATTATTATAGGTATACGTCATGTCCTGTCTGTA
The DNA here is from genome assembly GCA_009667805.1 of Leptobrachium leishanense. Classification (NCBI taxonomy): domain Eukaryota; kingdom Metazoa; phylum Chordata; class Amphibia; order Anura; family Megophryidae; genus Leptobrachium; species Leptobrachium leishanense. Next base: position 6,518,707 of record CM019063.1, on the reverse strand, counting down.
TATTATAACAAAAAATGCAATAAAATTTGAATTTTCAATAATTTACAACGTGTAAAGTGTTTTTTTTTCACATTTTTAACATGCAAGCAATTGCGGTTATATTTTGTATGGGGTGCGCTTGTTAAAAAAAAATTGAAATGGCGTCTCGTTACATTTTTTTGGGGGGAAAAGTATGCGATTTTTAACAAACGCACCGCATACAAAAATCGTTAGTGCAGCATCATTGTTCACATTATAATTGAAATGGGAACAATATTGCTGCATTAACAAAGAAAAAAAAAACTTGTTTATTTTTTTTATAATTTTTTTTAAATATTTTTTTGATCATGTTTGGTATCGTTGGAAAGGATCTAACGATATCAAACATTAACCCCTAGCTGCCACGGATCGGGAGAAAGGGGGTTCATTGGAACCCCTATCTCCACCATTGCTGGCAGCTAGGGGTTAACTCCAGGACTGGCGTCAATCGTGATCCGGCTCCCCAGGGGTTAATGTCAGCCACCGTTTGGAAGGGCAGGCTGTGCCCTTCCAAACGGTGCCTGCCTTAACCCTGTGGCCCCTGCCTTAACCCTGTGGCCTCCTCCGTGCACGCAAGGGGGGCGCCTGATTTAGATGTCATCGCGATGACCTCTATCTCCCCCCCCCCCCGGGAATCCTGGCCGATTGCACTTGACAGGACGCGCTGAGCCAAGTGCACATGGGATGCTCCTATTATGGAAAAGCGGATTACCAGTAATTTGTATTATATCAATCCCCCTCCTCATAAAGGGAAACTCTATGATATATGGAAGAATGCATTGAGGTCCCCTGTCACTGACTCACTGCAGATTTAGGCTAATGTCAGATGAACGCAGTCTGAGCGCACTCAGCCATAATTTTACAGAATAAAACACAAGGATTGGGAAGCTTCTATGACCCTGCGATTGAGGGGGATAAACCACAGTCAGTTTTTGTAAATGAAGATTCACTTCATATCCTGCGGATCACTCAAGACATGGATCCATGTGACATAGCGTCTCGGTGATGAATTGTCTCCGGTATCCGTCTGGAGTACACACCACACGATGGAGTCGGGAAGGTGATGATTCAATAAAAGAAACTTATTAATAACAATAAATATATACATTGGCGTAACTTGGGGTGAACCTGGTGCCCATAGAACTAAGTAAATTCCTTGAAGAAGCCGTTTCCAACAATACCATCACTAAAGATAATTTTGAATTTCTGTGCCCAAAATACCCCATTGTCCCGATTTTTTTTTATTTTTTTTATTTTTTTTTAATTTTTTTTTTTTTATTTTCTCCCCAAGGTTCATAAGAGTATTAAAACCACTCCAGGTCGACCCATAGTGAGTGGGATAGACTCTTTAACAGCCAACTAGTCAGACAAATTATATATGGCATTTGTGAGGATTCCAAAATTTGGGGTCCTTCAGAGTGGGGGGCGAACCTGGTGCTCTGGAGAAGATTCATTGATGACATCATTATTATTTGGAATGGAGAAGAGGAAGAATTTAATGATTTTGCGGCAATTTTAAATACAAATAATTTTGGTTTCAAATTTACTTCCACATTTAATGTTTTTGAAATTAACTTTTTGGATATAACTTTCTTTATTGAGGAAGGGGTAATAGAATCCAAGTGCTTCTTCAAACCGACGGATGGGAATGGATATATCCATTTCTCGTGTTGCCATCACAAGCCATGATTGAGAGGGATTCCAAAAAGTCAGGCCCTCCGATTACGTAGGAATTGTTCTCGAATAGAAGATTATCATTCACAAGTGGAGATGGTGCAAAAGAAATTAAGAGAATTATGAAAAAAAGAATTTGAAAAAAGCATTCTCTGAAGTAGCAACTTTAAACCGAAAAGATCTCTTACTTCCTAAAGAAAGAAGACCAAATCAGGACTTTCAGTATTCTTTTTTACTGAAAGTCTTTTTTCACTAAATACTTTATAATGTTCAACATAAGGAGATCAGGAATATTTTGCCTAAAACAAGATCCGTTTTTAGGGACTGTTATTCCAGATAAACCGGGTCTAACTTTTAGAAGACCAAAAAATCTGAAAAGTATATTGGCCCCTAGGGCTGCTTTCGAACCAAGAAGTAGAGACAAAAAAAAAAAGGATTTCTTTAAATGTTCTATGTGTAAAGCATGTAGATTCTTGAAAGATAGGAAAATAGAGACCTTTAGAAGCACGGTTACAGGAGAATCATTTCAAATAAACACGCATATTAATTGCAATTCCATGTATGTGGTATATCTGCTACAGTGTCCGTGCGGTATACAATACATCGGACAGACTACTAGAAAACTAAAAGTAAGAGTGTTGGAACATCTGGGAAATATCAGAAGGGATGTCCAAAAACACTCGGTACCGATACACTGTAACAGTTGCCAAAAATATTGATTATCAGATTTTTCATGGATGGGTATTGACCAAATAGAAAAATCTTCGAGAAGTGGAATCAAAGAAAAAGATCTATTACAAAAAGAAATGTTCTGGGTATACAAATTGAAAACAGTGAGTCCAAGAGGCTTACAGTAGGGCAAAAAAGTATTTAGTCAGCCACCAATTGTGCAGGTTCTCCCACTTAAAAAGATGAGAGAGGCCTGTAATTGTCATCATAGGTAACTTCAACTATGAGAGACAAAATGAGAAAAAAAATCCAGAAAATCACATTGTCTGATTTTAAAGAATTTATTTGCAAATTATGGTGGAAAATAAGTATTTGCTCACCTACAGTACAGTACAAACAAGCAAGATTTCTGGCTCTCACAGACCTGTAACGTCTTCTTTAAGAGGCTCCTCTGTTCTCCACTCGTTACCTGTATGAATGGCACCTGTTTGAACTTGTTATCAGTATAAAAGATACCTGTCCACAACCTCAAACAGACACACTCCAAACTCCACTATGGTCAAGACCAAAGAGCTGTCGAAGGACACCAGAAACAAAATTGTAGACCTGCACCAGGCTGGGAAGACTGAATGTGCAATAGGCAAGCAGCGTGGTGTGAAGAAATCAACTGTGGGAGCAATCATTAGAAAATGGAAGACATACAAGTCCACTGATTGAGATTATCGATCTGGGGCTTCACGCAAGATCTCACCCCGTGGGGTCAAAATGATCACAAGAACGGTGAGCAAAAATCCCAGAACCACACGGGGGGACTTAGTGAATGACCTGCAGAGAGCTGGGACCTAAGTAACAAAGGCTACCATCAGTAACACACTACGCCGCCAGGGACTCAAATCCTGCAGTGCCAGATGTGTCCCCCTGCTTAAGCCAGTACATGTCCAGGCCCATCTGAAGTTTGCTAGAGAGCATTTGGATGATCCAGAAGAGGATTGGGAGAATGTCATATGGTCAGATGAAACCAAAGTAGAACTTTTTGGTAAAAACTCAACTCGTCATGTTTGGAGGAGAGCGAATGCTGAGTTGCATCCAAAGAACACCACACCTACTGTGAAGCATGGTGGCGGAAACATCATGCTTTGGGGCTGTTTATCTGCAAAGGGACCAGGACGACTGATCCGTGTAAAGGGAAGAATGAATGGGGCCATGTATCGTGAGATTTTGAGTGAAAACCTCCTTCCATCAGCAAGGGCATTGAAGATGAAACGTGGCTGGGTCTTTCAGCAGGACAATGATCCCAAACACACCACCCGGGCAACGAAGGAGTGGCTTCGTAAGAAGCATATCAAGGTCCTGGAGTGGCCTAGCCAGTCTCCAGATCTCAACCCCATAGAAAACCTTTGGAGGGAGTTGAAGGTACGTGTTGCCCAGCGACAGCCCCAAAACATCACTGCTCTAGAGGAGATCTGCATGGAGGAATGGGCAAAAATACCAGCAACAGTGTGTGAAAACCTTGTGAAGACTTACAGTTAGGCTGGGTTCACACCACGGCGTAGGGCAATGCACGCGTTTTTTACGCGCGTTCGCGCATACAAAAAAACGCGCGAACGTGCGTTGCAGCGCGTTCGCGGCTATGATATGGCCGCGAACGTGCTGATAACTGCCCCAAAGAAGCTCCCGCACTTCTTTGGACATAGGCCGTTTCTCAGCGCGTTCATGCGCGCTGAGAAACGGCCAGGTGTGATATGCCCACATAGGGAATAATGGTATTTCACTGTTTGAGCGTTCTACAGCGCGCAGGAGCGCGCTGTAAAACGCTTAGGTGTGAACCCAGCCTAAACGTTTGACCTCTAAGTATTGAGATGGACTATTGATATTGTCCAAATACTTATTTTCCACCATAATTTGCAAATAAATTCTTTAAAATCAGACAATGTGATTTTCTGGATTTTGTTTTTTCTCATTTTGTCTCTCATAGTTGAAGTGTATCTATGATGACAATTACAGGCCTCTCTCATATTTTCAAGTGGGAGAACCTGCACAATTGGTGGCTGACTAAATACTTTTTTGCCCCACTGTAAATGATGAATTCAATATAAAAGTAAGATCATTGTCTCATACTTGGTTGTAGTTTGAGATTGTTTCAGATGATATCTAAAAGAACTGGAAAATGAAAGTGAAAGTAAAGCGTCATCACTAGAAGGAATACGGCATCAAAAAAGGAAGTGGGATCATGTTCATCTAATGCTCGAGGGAGAAAAATGGATCAAAGTTCTGGCAATGAGCGAATATTGAGAGGTGTTCTGAACGGATAGAACATACAATGGAGAAACGGACCAAAAGTTTATAGGGAGAATAGTACCGGAAATGATGCGACGGCACAGTACCGGAAATGACGTTACGGCAAACAGTGAGAAGATCTGACTTTATATGGATAACGCCGTGGAGTCAGAAGGACCAGTGAGAAGAAAGAAAGGACTATAAAAGAACTGGTGAGGGAAAGGGAAGGTTTATACACATTGTTTGTATTTTAAATTGTTATATTTCGTTTATAGCCCTTGAGAAAGTCTTAACGACGAAACGCGTTGGGCAATTTTTATTGTTATTTATAAATTCCTTTTATTGAATAATCACCTTCCCGACTCCATCGTGTGGTGTGTACTCCAGACGGATCCCGGAGACAATTCATCACCGAGACGCTGCGTCACATGGATCCCTCTTCCTCCCTCTTCCTGTCCTCCAATTCCCTACTTGACCCCCTGCAATCTGGCTTCCGTCCCCTACACTCAACTGAAACTGCCCTCACCAAAGTCACCAACGACCTCCTAACTGCTAAAAAACACGGCCACTATTCTATTCTCATCCTGCTTGACCTCTCGGCTGCTTTTGACACTGTTGACCACCCCCTCCTTCTACAGACCCTCAACTCTCTGGGTCTCGGTGACCCTGCACTTGCTTGGGTTGACTCCTATTTATCCAACAGGTCTTTCTGTGTGTCCTTTGCTGGTAACTCCTCCTCTTCATTGCCTCTATCTGTTGGTGTACCTCAAGGCTCTGTCCTTGGTCCTCTGCTCTTTTCCATCTACACCTCCTCCCTGGGCAAAATCATCAACAGCTTTGGCTTTAATTACCACCTCTACGCTGATGACACTCAGATCTACCTCTCTACCCCTGATCTCTCTCCCCCTGTCCTTTCAAAAGTCAGTGACTGTTTATCTGGCATCTCCTCCTGGATGGCCTCCCACCACCTAAAGATCAACATGTCAAAGACTGAGCTCCTACTTATTCCTCCCTCCAATGCCTCCCCACCTCCTGACTTCTCTATCACGGTGGACGGTATCACCATCTCCCCATCAAACCAAGTTGGCTGTCTTGGAGTTACACTTGACTCTGCTCTTTCCTTCATCCCCCACATCCAGTCTCTTTCCTCCTCCTGCCGATACCAACTGCGTAATATTTCCAGAATTCAGCCATTTCTTACCGCTGTCACCACAAAACAACTCATACACGCCCTGGTAATCTCCCGACTCGACTATTGCAATAATCTCTTATCTGGCCTCCCTCTGTCCCGCCTCTTCCCCCTACAATCCATCCTGAACGCCACCGCCAGGCTAATTCACCTCACCCGCCGCTCTGTCTCTGCCGCTCCCCTCTGCGAGTCCCTTCACTGGCTCCCCATCCACTGCAGAATTAAGTTCAAAATCCTTATCCTTACCTACAAAACCCTCACTAACTCAGCGCCCCAGTACCTGTCCTCACTAATCACCAAATACACCCCAGCCCGCTCCCTAAGGTCAAACAGTGACCTGCGCCTAGCTTCTCCCCGCATCACCTCTTCCCATGATAGACTGCAGGATTTCTCACGCGCAGCCCCCACTCTCTGGAACGCTCTCCCTCGTACTGTCAGACTTTCCCCTAACTTCTCTTACTTCAAACGCTCCCTTAAAACATTCCTATTTAGGGAAGCCTACCACCCAACTCACTGACACAACCATCAATCACTCTCACCTTACAGTCCTCTCCTCCTGTTTCCAACCCCAACCCTCCTAGATTGTGAGTTCCTACGGGAATAGGGCCCTCATCTCCTCCTGTACTGTTTGTCAAATGTTGTTCAATGTATTGTAACCCTGTCTATACTGTGCTTATTGTACAGCGCTGCGGAATATGCTGGCGCTTTATAAATAAAGAATAATAATAATAATAATAATCCATGTCTTAAGTGATCTGCAGGATATGAAGTGAATCTTCATTTACAAAAATTTACTGTGGTTTATCCCCCTCAATCGCAGGGTCATAGAAGCTCCCCAATCCTTGTGTTTTATTGAGGTTGTTGATAACGGTAGCATTATTCTAAAATTCCATTTTCAAATCCCTCTCACTACATCTAATTATTTTTCTGGTGCATTTTTTATTTTGTCTGCTTGTTTTATCATTTTTATTATTATCCTCGTCGTTTTATATATTGCCATTTGCCAACAGTTTTCAACAAACATAGCGCATTGCTCACTCTAACCACTGCCGCGTTGTTCACATTAAGCGACTATCCTGATGCCAGCTGGAACAAAGTGGCACCAGTTTCGGTCAAAAGACTTCCTTGGGATAAACGCACGTTTAGTTGATGCAAATGAGCTTCGGATCCAGCCAGTGCGGCATAATTCCAAGCAAATGTGCTTTAAAAACATTATCCAAGAGACTAACAGAAGCTTTTTGATTTTGGACTGAAGCTTCAGCATAATTAAATTATATATTCTGCTTTTATTACAGACACATGTAGTGCCTGGTACACATCGGTTGCACCCACATTATCAACGGCGTGCTAATGCTATAATTTGATAATGCTCTCATGTGAAACATTAATTTATTCAATTTATTAATTTTTATACCATCTGTAGTTAGGAGTGCGGGGTGAAACCGTTACAGGACAGGAGATTTTTCAGTAAAATCTGTTTTTCTCGTCTAGCTTATATTTGTGCAGCACACAGTTGCTGGTTTTTAATGCAAAAGGTAGGTAGGAGGGGGCATCCTTTCTGGTTGTCTTGACAAGGAGTGGTGGTCTACTGTGCAGTAGGGAAAATGTGGTGAAATAGTATTATTAAATATATATATATATGTGTGTGTCATAGACTAGTATTTTCTACCATTTAACCCCTTCAATGCTTGTGATTTTCCATAAAACCACTGGCAAGACACAACCTAAACCTCAGTAAACTAAAGTTACTGAATCCCGGTGTTTTATAAACTATGGGCAATATTCCTTTCTTAACGCTAGCCTTAGCGCTCAGCTATGTGAGTGTTAACGTTAGGTTAAGTGGCCCAAGTGCGGGCCGGCCGTATTACATCCCGAATGCTAACGGGTTAAAAAAAACTGCTAGCCCATCGGAGATTGCACTTTCTAGCGCAAGCTTACTGTACTTTGCGCTCCCTCTGCTTAACATGGGGAGCGCAAAGAGATAATAAATTTTGGGGTTACAAAGTCCTAACGCTAATTACGTCCCGCTGTAGCTAACTCAAAATTTATACACAGCTAGGAGCTGGTGCTAATTGATACCGCTTCTGCAGAATCAGTCAGCACCCGCTTAAAATCCCCCCAAAAATCAGATACTCCCAACTCATCCCGCGGTGAGAACGGTGGACCTGATCCGCCTCTTCTGGCCGCAGTGTGAGACTACCGAAACCAGAAGTCCCTGAAGCTTTTCTGTGCAATTTACGCTCCTATGCAACTCGCATAGCTTAGGGACTTGTGCACTTTACATATACAAGTTCTGTAACGCTCGTGCAGAGCTATGTATTGGTGAAGCAGCCTCCTAGGTGTAATTCGGGTTAGGAGATTGTGACTCGGTGGTAGACACAATTTTTTTTCCTTCTTAAGCAGGAAAAGCATTTATTCGGTACCGAGCCTTGAGTCAGGTCTAGCCCAAAAAGACTCAAGGGCCGAGCCAACAGAGAAACAAAGAATTTATACGTGGCTTGTAAAAATGCACACCTTATACCCCTCCCCAGGTTACCCTCCCACTTAGCATATCAACCTTCATTATACATATTGGACTTTATTCATCATTTTGCAAGTCAGCAAGGTTCACTTAAAAGAAACGACCCTTGAGCCCACTCTGAATTCTCTGTCTAGTCAATATGGTTATAAAATGAATCATTCTTCCAAAACAAATATGGCAAGCTATGGGATTTACGCATTCCTTCTGCTGTCTCGATATATTAAGCAACTTTTATGGCTTAGAGTTAGAGACCTGGGGGGAGAAGAGATAATTCTTCAGTCAGCAGAAATCCAGTTTATTAGAGGCTACACTTAGTTGACTCTAGTGAGCAAAAAGGGACTGCAGACTTTTAAAACACAAAATGGAGTTGGTAGCATACCTTGAGCGAACACCAAAATGGCGGATTAGCTGTGTTAGTATATTTCTAAATTAAATCCCAAGAGGTGCTATCTCATTCCCTCCTCTTGGCGAAGAGTCTACAATGACCTCTCCCAGCCAACTAACTAAATCATTAAGGATTTTTAATCAGTAGGGGTTACTTGGCTCATTGGATGGTAATTTGAAGTGTCCCCCAGGGGCCTATATTCTGGCTTCAGGAATTTACGGCAGATTGGCCACAGACACATGGCTAACTTGTAGGTTAGTGCACAAATAAGAAGAATTAGTATACCAATGAGGATCAGGGACCCTACCCTAGAAATAGCACTTATGATTGAGCCAAACCATGACCCAAATGTACCCCAGATGGGACACTTTCTCTTGGTGCTTGAGAATTACATCAAAATATTCAGGTACATCATCAGTAGCTGTGCGGAGATAAGTACAACATTCATATTGTATCGTCATTTCACACATTCCATTTAATACAGCCTGAATCTGTTCTATAGCTATTTTCTGATATAACTCTAATTTACGAATTTCTCGGAGCTCTGCATTCAACAGTTGGATGTCAGCAATAGTAATATTCACAATTTCATCCTTTAGTACAACATATTAAGTCTTCTCATCATTTCAATGCCGCATCCTGTGAAGGAAGGAAACCAAGACCAGGCCATATCACCTTTGGAAAACAGTTCTCGTTTAGCAAAATTTAAGGAATAACGTGGTTGTGGTGTCCCTTGGTCCAGGGTATCACCTTTGATCCGCTGGAGGGGGACTACCCAGGCCAGGTAACACCACGTCTTTATATCAGTATTTATCCACATGTGACATAAGTTTCCGCAACAAACCATTACTTGGAGACTATTTCCCAATGCCCCTGGATCAGATACATCTAGTGTTGCATTAAACAAGGATTCTTTACACATTGAACTAGGTGGGGCCTGATTTTTCTTCAGTTTAAAACACCATATAGGGAAGTAAGCCCAATTATTGATCTGAATAGTGTGGTTTGTTTTTGGCATAATTAAGCTCTTAGTCAGTTTAAGAACACTAGGGACCACTACACCTTTATTCACAGGGAAGTCAGACAAGTTAAGGGGTACCGCTAAGGTGGGAATAACTGATGACCCTTGGTTCAATTTGTTACACACCCAACAGGATTCATATCCTGACTTCTTTGCATACGCATACGTAAATTTAATAAGCAGTTTATCCTCTGGTCTTGTCAATTCTCGTTTCCGGCGATCCTGTGCCGGTAGGACAGTCATGTCAAATTCCGGTGTCAACACAATAGGGGCTGACATCACTCCCTTAGGGAGCTGGATTGGAAAAAAATAGTCCAGCAACAATTGTCAGTAAGGTCAAAAATAAAACAATAATCCCAATACATATAAGGATCCTTTGGTACTGTTCAAATGGTCTTTTTTTAACCTCTTAAAAATAGTATCTGGAAGCAGAGGCTCATGGGCCTCCTGGGGTACCTCTGGAGCTTCCATCGATTGGGAATGCGGTACACTTAACGGTCTTTCAATAACAACAGGCACAAAGACTGGAGTTTGGAGATCCGGTGGTCAACTAGACTTGGATCTCCCTTATTCCTCTCCGGTCTGTGCAGCTGCTTGGGTACGGTGGAAACGTAGCTTCAGTGGGTCAGATTCACTGGCTATCACTTTCCATGCCTGGTCCGTAACCTCTGCAGCAGGTTTCAATCGTGAGTGGTGTATCCATGGCACCACTTCGGCCACTTTCACTGCTGTGGGAGTTGATAACAAGACAACATAAAAACCTCTCCATTTAGCCCCTAACGGGTCTACCTTCCATTGCTTAACCCATACTGAGTCCCCAGGACAGTATCTGTGTAAAGGTAAGTATAGTAAATGTGGTATGTGTTCACTAACCCATGTATACATGCTCTGCATCGTCTGATCTAACCTGATCACTTGCTGGCGTAGGTCAGTTTCTCCTAATACCTGGGGATCCCCCCCTCAACCTAGTTATCAAAGGGGTGGGATAACCAAGCATCATCTCGTATGGGCTCAATTTTAGGAGTGAGGTAGGGCTGCTTCTCACATGCAGTAGAACAATTGGCAACACATCCAGCCATTTCAGTGATGTTTCTTGGCATATTTTAGCCATCAATGTCTTTGGATTTCTATTCATTCTTTCCTCTTTTCCAGAGCTTTGAAATCTGTATGCAATCGGGCGAGCTGCTGCAAACAACTTTGTATGCAGGCTGGGCCATTGTCTGATCCGATTTTCAAGAGGCAGTCCATACCTTGGGATAATTTTCTCTTGAGGCACCTTACTACCTCTGCAGTCTTTTCTGTTCTAGTTGGGTAGGCTTCAACCCATCCCATTAGTGTGCATACTAGCACCAGTAGATATTTATATCCTTTGCATGGTGGGAGAACAGTAAAGTCAATTTGTAGGGAGGACATAGGAGATAATCCAACCGATAATACTCCTTGTGGTTATACTATCCCTTGCCTTGGGTTGTTCTTAGCACAAGTGACACATTGTTGGGCAATTACTCTACAGACGGAGGGGAGTCCAGGAACGTAGAAGTGCGGTTCTAGTTGTTGCTCCATGGCTGTCTTTCCTCCATGTGTTCTGGAATGCAGGGCCCGGACAATTTCAGGTGCCAGGGTGGCTGGTAAGACAATTCTTTCACTCTCCAACTGGTACCATCAGTCTTCTCTGTATTCTCCTGGCTCTTTGGAGAGCCATTTCTTCTCCTTTTCAGAGTAGGCCGGAGTAGGCCGTAATATTATTATGCTTTCTCTCACGCTTCTACTTTTCACTTCTACCTTTCTCCTTAAATGGAACTCTTGCCCCTCTACCACCGACCCCTACACTATCTGCATCTCTCCCTCCCTCCTCTCGTCCCACATGATGGCCTCGCATGAGCTCCTTTGTTTCCTCAGAACATGGTCTCCCTCTATCTCTCGTGCTGCCAATCACTCCCACTCCCACAAATCCCATTCCCACCTTCTCTTTCTCACCCTCCTGCTGTTACTCTATGCAGGTGACATATCCCCTAACCCTGGCCCCACAACACATCCAATACTTCCCTCTCATCCTATCTTCATCGCACATAAATCTCCTCCCTGCAAGCCCAGCAACCTCATTCCCATAATCCCTCAGCGCCTGTCCTCTTTCTCCTGCGCCCTCTGGAATGCTCGCTCTGTGTGCAACAAACTCACAGCAATCCATGACCTCTTCCTTTCAAACTCCTTCAACCTCCTAGCTTTAACTGAAACCTGGCTAACTCCCTCTGACACGGCCTCCGTTGCTGCTCTCTCACATGGCGGTCTACACCTGAGCCATACCCCCAGACCGGGTGAGAGAAATGGTGGCGGTGTCGGAATCCTGCTCTCTCCCACCTGCACCTACCAGCATCTCCCTCCACCCCCATCCCTCTCCTTCTCCTCCTTTGAAACACACTGCATCCGCCTGTTCTCTCCCCTGGCTCTCAGGGTGGCAGTCATCTACCGCCCACCGGGACCAACCTCCCAGTTCTTTGACCACTGCCACCTGGCTTTCTCACTTCCTGTCTTCTAATCTTCCATGCCTAATTCTCGGAGACTTCAACATTCCCATTGATGATCCTTCTGCCCCTGCTGCCTCCAAACTTCTTTCACTCACGTCCTCCCTTGGACTCACGCAATCCTCTCTCCTCCCAACCCACCGCGATGGTCACGCTATTGAACCTTGTCTTTTCCAAGCTCTGCTCCATTTCTGAGTTCAAATGTCGCCCTTTCCCCATCTCTGACCACCACCTTCTCTCTTTCAACCTATCTGGACTTCCTAAACACCCTGCTCCCCCACCCCGCACACACACTCGCAGAAATCTACATGCCGTGGATCCCCATCAATTCTCCAATCTACTTCACCACCTCCCTCACACCTCATCCTTCACCTGCCCTGATGCTGCCACTAATCACTACAACACTACGCTTATCTCTGCTCTAGACACTCTTGCTCCTCTTCGACTCTGTAAGGCCCCACGCCACCAGCTTCAGCCCTGGCACACCCTCCAGACACGCTACCTGCAAAGATGCTCCCGCACTGCAGAGCGTGCCTGGAGGAAATCCCGCTCTGAAGCTGATTTTGTTCACTTCAAGTATATTCTCCGGTCATACACCTCTGCCCTCCACCTGGCCAAACAATCCTTCTTCTCATCTCTTATATCTACGCTGTCCTCTAACCCTAAACGGCTCTGGTCCACCTTCAACACCCTCCTCCACCCACCCGCACCTCCCCCCTCAGCTGCCTTCAACGCTCAAGACCTGGCAGATTTCTTCCTTAGTAAAACTCTAACTATCAGAAGCGACATCCCAACACAAGATAGTTATCTGCCACCTCCACTCCCAGAAGTCCCCTCTGCCACCCTCTGCCGCTTCCTCCCAGCCACTGAAGAGGAAGTCCATTCCTTATTGTCCTCCTCACATCTCACCACGTGCCCGCTCGACCCCATTCCCTCACATCTAATTCCTCCCCTCTCCTCCTCCCTCACACCTGCTCTCACACACATCTTCAACCTATCTCTCTCCACCGGCTCCTTCCCATCCGCCTTCAAACATGCGCTAGTTACCCCTTTACTAAAGAAACCATCCCTCGATCCCAACTCTCCATCCAACTACCGCCCTGTATCCCTGCTTCCCTTTACCTCTAAGCTCTTAGAAAAACTAGTCTTCAACCGCCTCTCCCTCTTCCTGTCCTCCAATTCCCTACTTGACCCCCTGCAATCTGGCTTCCGTCCCCTACACTCAACTGAAACTGCCCTCACCAAAGTCACCAACGACCTCCTAACTGCTAAAAAACACGGCCACTATTCTATTCTCATCCTGCTTGACCTCTCGGCTGCTTTTGACACTGTTGACCACCCCCTCCTTCTGCAGACCTGCAGCTCTCTTGGTCTCTGTGACACTGCACTTGCTTGGATTGACTCCTATTTATCCAACAGGTCCTTCTCTGTGTCCTTTGCTGGTAACTCTTCCTCTTCATTGCCTTTATCTGTTGGTGTACCTCAAGGCTCTGTCCTTGGTCCTCTGCTCTTTTCCATCTACACCTCCTCCCTGGGCAAAATCATCAACAGCTTTGGCTTTAATTACCACCTCTACGCTGATGACACTCAGATCTACCTCTCTACCCCTGATCTCTCTCCCCCTGTCCTTTCAAAAGTCAGTGACTGTTTATCTGGCATCTCCTCCTGGATGGCCTCGCACCACCTAAAGAGCAACATGTCCAAGACTGAGCTCCTACTTATTCCTCCCTCTAATGCCTCCCCACCTCCTGACTTCTCTATCACGGTGGAGGGTATCACCATCTCCCCATCAAACCAAGTTGGCTGTCTTGGAGTTACACTTGACTCTGCTCTTTCCTTCATCCCCCACATCAAGTCTCTTTCCTGCTCCTGCCGCTACCAATTGCGTAATATTTCCAGAATTCGGCCATTTCTTACCGCTGTCACCACAAAACAACTCATACACGCCCTGGTAATCTCCCGACTCGACTATTGCAATAATCTCTTATCTGGCCTCCCTCTGTCCCGTCTCTCCCCCCTACAATCCATCCTGAACGCCTCCGCCAGGCTAATTCACCTCACCCGCCGCTCTGTCTCTGCCGCTCCCCTCTGCGAGTCCCTTCACTGGCTCCCCATCCACTGCAGAATTAAGTTCAAAATCCTTATCCTTACCTACAAAACCCTCACTAACTCAGCTCCCCACTACCTGTCCTCACTAATCACCAAATACACCCCAGCCCGCTCCCTAAGGTCAAACAGCGACCTGCGCCTAGCTTCTCCCCGCATCACCTCTTCCCATGATAGACTGCAGGACTTCCCATGTGCAGCCCCATTCTCTGGAACGCTATCCCTCGTACGGTCAGACTTTCCCCTAACTTCTCTTCCTTCAAACGCTCCCTTAAAACATTCCTATTTAGGGAAGCCTACCAGCCAACTCACTGACGCAACCATCAATCACTCTCACCTTGCACCTCTCTCTCCTCCTGTTTCCAACCCCAACCCTCCCAGATTGTGAGTTCCTACGGGAATAGGGCCCTCATCCCCTCTTGTACTGTTTGTCAAATGTTGTTCAATGTATTGTAACCCGTCTATACTGTGCCTATGGTACAGCGCTGCGGAATATGCTGGCGCTTTATAAATAAAGAATAATAGTAATAATATTGGGTGTTGGTAACAGAGGTATCACCACTGAGAGAAGTGTTTTGACATACTTCGGTATTCTGTGCTTCAGAGCATATTCAGACAGTGCATCTCTTTCATGTTCATTCTTTACAGTCGGCAGGAAATACTTTAAAGCACTTTCTTTCATATTTTGCAGCTGGTCTTCAACCAGTATCTCTTTCAGGAAGAACTTCACCAGCGGAGATTGGTATCGTGCAGCTCCCAGCTCTCCCATGCTTCTCACAATTCGGGTAATTCTCAGGTTATTGTGGGTGTTGGTATTCAAATTGGAGAAGCGTGTCGAAAAATTTGAGTCTCGTATCACTTCTATCTCCTCTTCCCCCACTAATTTTACGCCGAAGAAATTCAGCATCAGTTTATAGGCTCTCCGTAGCCTATGTTGGATTTCAGCGGTGTTCTTCATAATTTCAATTTCAGAAGTAGTCAGAGGCTTTGCATGTGCATTCTGGCCTTGTTCACGCAGGGGAAACAACCATTGGATATAGCTGTGGTGCTTCTCTAGAAGTTCATATTCACTGTACCAATGGCAAAGAACATCTTCAATAAATTCTCCATGAGGTGCAAATCTTCTCTTATTGATATAGAAGTCAACGTTAGGCATATCTTGAAGCGCAGTATTTAGGCTGGGGTCAGACCAGCGCACTTTTAACGTGCGTTCCTGCGCACATAATTACGGCCGCACTAGCAGCAGATGACGGGCAATGACGGCCAATATACGATGTACGGCCGCACAAAAGTCCGGCCGTGCAACGCAAGTGGAATTTGAACGCATTTTTCTGAGAACGCTGAACCGCTAGTACTGACGTACTGAGTGCGCAGCTGCGGCATAGCGGCATGTTTGCGTGATTAGGAGATGTCAGACACTGCTAATGTCCAGCCTACATAACGTCCAGACGCAAAAAGAGTTTTATTGACGATCCGTACAAAATCACGCCCGAAAATGCACGTCGTCTGACCGTTTTTTCGCATTCCGTGAAAAAATACGTCAATGCGTTCGGACGCACTTTTTCACGTTCGCGGGGAAAAATGCTTCGTCTGACCCTAGCCTTAGACAGAGCAGAGTTTCGACTTTCATTTGCGGTTATATGGGTTTACATACCGGAATCTTGATTGGTGAGTCAACTTGAACCAGTCCTCTCTGGGGAACCGAAGTTTCTGTTCGGTGTTCCGGATTTCCATTCCGGAAGCTTCTCAAGTGATTCTCCTGTTGGGGTCGAGTTCTCTTTGCATTGGTTTCTTTCCAATCACAGCCACGCTCAAGGGCTTGAGTCTGTCTTGCTGCTTCCTTCGCCACTTGATCTGCTTTATGGTTTCCTCTGGGATCTTCTTCTTTGCCTTTCTGGTGTCCTCGACAATGTATAACACCAACTGTGGACGGTTTCCATACCACATCCAGTAGATTCAATATTTCAAGGGCATATTTGACTTGTTTGCCTGCAGATGTTAGGAGGCCACGTTCTTTGTAGAGTGCTCCGTGAGCCTGAATTGTCATGAAGGCATACTTGGAATCGGTGTATATGTTCACTCTTTTGTTTTCAGATAGTTCTAGACCCCTGGTAAGGGCAATAATTTCAGCTAGTTGAGCAGAAGTGCCATTGGGCAGTGGTTTAGCTTCAATTGTTTCGTCAAGATTGACTACTGCGTACCCAGCAATTCTCTTTCCATTTTCTACAAAACTGCTTCCATCAGTGAACAGTTGCAAGTCGTATTTGTCTAGGGGTATGTCTTTGAGGTCAGGTCTGCTGCTATATACTTTATCCATTACTTGGAGGCATTCATGTTCATGGTCTTCTGAAGCATCTGGAAGCAAAGTAGCAGGATTCAGTGTGGAGATTAGTTCCAAGTGAACTCTTGGGTTTTCACACAGCATAGCTTGGTACTTGGTCATTCTTGCATTGCTGAACCAGTAATTGCCTTTTTGGTCTAGAAGAGTCTAGACTGCATGAGGGACTTTCACAAAGAGTTCTTGGCCTATTTTGAGCTTGTCTGCTTCTGCAACCAGGAGGGCAGTGGCTTCAAGCAACAAAGTCTTTAATTGGGTGACAGCCTCAGTTTGTTCTTCACCCCAAATGAATAGGTCAGGCTCTGCACCTTTGGTGGCTTGGTACAGAGGCTCGGCAATGATGGCAGAGTTGGGGATCCACAGGCGACAGAAGCCTGCAGCTCCCAAGAATTCTCTTACTTGGCAACGAGTCTGTGGTTGAGGGACACGGCAGACTGATTCTTTGCGTTCTGGATTGCACGCTTGGTACCTGTAAGTTGAAAGCCTAGGTATTTCACACTGCGTTGGCAGATTTAGGCCTTTCTTTTAGAAACTTTGTAGCCTGCCTTGCATAAAATACTTAACAGTTCTGTTTGTGGCATTGAAACAATCTTCTTCAGTTGGTGAGGCAAAGCAGGAGTTCCTCAACATACTGCAATAGGGTAGCTTTGTCTGGCTTTTTGTGGGATGTGGTACTGGCGCAGCGCCACGGGCTATTACTTTTTTTATTCATCTTACTTTCAATAATACACATTTTTTAACACGTTTCTCTTTTCTCATCATAAGCAACTTCTTTGTGCATTCACCATTTTACTTGTCTTTTACTTTCTTATTATCACTTTCTTTTCATTTCTATTTATTTTAAAATTTCTCAAAACTGATCTAACGCCTGCAGTATTTTCCTCTATATCTGCTGTCTCTCTCAGATTCCTCTCCTAGAACCTTCCCTCCCACCTTTTCTCCTCTATCAGTGTTACTTGTTTGCATAAGGGGGGGGGGGTTTGGGCTTCAAAGTGGCAACAACTTTTTTTTAAATCAGCAGAGTCTCTTACAATAGACACAAATGCAATTGAGATATAACAGCACTGTTTTACATAAAATGTCAACAAACTCTCGCAGCCTATAACACACAACACATTCACTTACTGGAGCAAAAATACTGGTACATAAATCATACTAGATCTTTAAATCAAGCATTTATAACATACCAGAACAAGTGGCAATTCTGCCGTAGACATATACACTTAATGAACAACTGTAGCACAGTACGCCACACACTTACAAAAAAAAAAGCGCATGTTTAGCACACACCATCAAATCACCTTTTGTCTTGGTTTGAACAGACTTCAAACATTCCTCAGTCAAAAACAGGGTTTTTTTTGTTTCTCTTGCTAATTGCAGGTCTCTTCCTAATTTAGCCTTTTTACTCAATGCTCTTTGAAATGTGTTCATTAGAATTCATCCTGTCTTAAAATTTTACATTCATTTTAACTATGCATTTTAGGGGCACACCCGAAAAACACAAAACAACGGCTGCACTCGCAGACTGTACACACCATAATACATATACACACACACAACAGAGGTTTCATACATAGATCATTTTCATTGCAATGCATACAAAACCAAAGAGCATATAAACCCACTATACACATATATAGCACTTATACAGACTGGGCAGCACATATACATTGCGCCATAAACGCAAACAGCACATATATACACTTACTGCACAGAGCACATATACACACACAACTCTAAATCCATATTCATAACATTTATACACATTTGCTATGTAAATAGCACATACCCACACTGGCTGCAGCCATATATAATACTACGCAGCACACACTCATAGTGTATTCGTTCAATGCAACAAATAATAGCTTCTGTATACATACTGCAAAAGCATATTTACAGGAAACACACACAGCATTTTTTTTTAAAGCAAACACAACACATATATACAGAGCACATACATACCTCCATATATCATAAAAACATAGAGAATGTTGGCAGATCAGAACCTGTCGGCCCATCTAGTCTGCCCAATTACATGGATACTTTACCTGGATTTATCTTTTGTTTAGGATAGCCTTATGCCTATCCCATGCCTGCTTAAATTCAATTACTGTTTTGGCCTCTACCACTTCAACTGGAAGGCTGTTCCATGTATCCACCACCCTCTCAGTAAAATAATGCTTCCTGATGTTACTTTTAAACCTTTGCCCCTCTAATCTAAGACTATGTCCTCTTGTTTTGTTACTTTGTTTCCTTTTTAAATATACTCCCTTCCTCTACCTTGTGGATTCCCTTTACGTATTTAAATGTTTCTATCATATCTCCTCTGTCTCGTCTTTTTTTCAAGCTGTACATGTTAAGATCATTAAGTCTTTCCTGGTAACTTTTCTCCTTCAAGCCGTACACCATTTTAGTAGCCCTTCTCTGAACTCTCTCTAAGATGTCTATATCCTTCTGGAGATACGGTCTCCAGTACTGCACACAGTACTCCAAGTGAGGTCTCACCAGTGCTCTGTACAGTGGCATGAGCACTTCCCTTTTCCTACTGCTAATACCTCTCCCTACTCAACCAAGCATTCTGCCAGCATTTCCTGCTGCTCTATTACATTGACTACTCCATATATCCATACAGGGTATTGATCCGGATGCCTTGGGCATCCAGTGACCACTGAATGAACCTTTTGGATCTCTTCAGGCTCCATTTATCCTTCCTGCGGCCATGAAGGAGAAAGGAGGGGCCAATCAACCTCACACAGAACTCGCAGCCTGCTCTTATGCAGCTTCCTCCCATATTGATGAACTGCAAAGAGAGCCTCGAAGTTCTGCAACATATACCCAAGCGGTGTTTCACCTTTCACAATTTTGTTTCCCTTATGGGATTTGGTGTTTCCCATTTCCGCAACTTGGTGACCAGCACCAAGTAATACACAAAAGCACAATCTGATATTTCACTCAACAATTCTTTTGCGTCCCTAATTCGGTGGCCAAGTCGTGGTCACCCAGCTTGGAATCTCACCTACTATAGGGCCACTCTCGTATTTGCTTTACCCCGAAGGGTGTAGGCGCACGTTCACTCACAGTTTCAGTCACCACTCAATATCAGATACAGATAATACAGTTCAGTACACAATCCTAGCAATACAGAATATCTAACAGCTAAGCATCCTTTCTTATAGCCAACAGATGTAATTTACACAATACACTATAGCTTTAGAAGAGGTAGCTACTCTCTTCTGCCGTGGGGTACTGTTTGTTTTAGGGGTGCACAATTTACCCCCCTTTTCAGACCCGGGCCACAGCTATTGGAGCACTTCAGTCTCCTGGAACACTGCAGGTTCCTCACATTGAAGCGCTACAGGCTTCCTATCTCTCTAGAGGGCGCCTTCCCCTTTATCTGGCATACCAGAATACAGACACGGAGATTCAACCGCACATTCACTGTTGGCTAATTATTTACACAATCACTCATTATGCTGTCAAATACTGAATAATAAAATATATTACCTTGGTCATAGCGCAACGGTTTTCCTCCAGGCCTCGTGCTTCCGTGGGGTCACGGTCGGGGGCGCTACCACGCAACACATTGAGATCCACAGAGTGCAGGAAGACCTGCAAGGGCGCCGGCAGACAATCAACTTTTGATCGGCAGGACGCCCCGACGGAGCCCACGGAGTTGCAGAACACTGCCGTTCTCCTGCTCTCACCGAGCCAGGCCTGACGAGCCCCCAGAAATGAAGCAGCCTCCTGGGTGTAATTCGGTTTAGGAGATTGTGACTCGGTGGTAGACAAAGGAGACGGAGGCCTTCTTAAGCAGGAAAAGCATTTATTCAGTACCGAGCCTTGAGTCAGGTCTAGCCCAAAAAGACTCAAGGGCCGAGCCAACAGAGAAACAAAGAATTTATACGTGGCTTGTAAAAATGCACACCTTATTCCCCTCCCCAGGTTACCCTCCCACTTAGCATATCAACCTTCATTATACATATTGGACTTCATTCATCATTTTGCAAGTCAACAAGTTTCACTTAAAAGAAACGACCCTTGAGCCCACTCTGAATTCTCTGTCTAGTCAATATGGTTATAAAAAGGAATCATTCTTCCAAACCAAATATGGCAAGCTATGGGATTTACGCATTCCTGCTGTCTCGATATATTAAGCAACTTTTATGGCTTAGAGTTAGAGACCTGGGGGGAGAAGAGATAATTCTTCAGTCAGCAGAAATCCGGTTTATTAGAGGCTACACTTAGTTGACTCTAGTGAGCACAAAGGTACTGCAGACTTTTAAAACACAAAATGGAGTTTGTAGCATACCTTGAGCGAACACCAAAATGGCGGATTAACTGTGTTAGTATATTTCTAAATTAAATCCCAAGAGGTGCTATCTCATTGGAACTTCGCTGGTGCCTCTCCCCCCCAACTCCTCTCCCAGTTGGGGTACTTCAAGGCTCTGTTCTGGGTCCGCTACTATTCTCAATCTATACTGCCTCTCTTGGCTACCTCCTCTCTTCCTTTGGACTTCAATATCATCTGTATGCTGACGACACCCAACTCTACCTTTCTGCTCCCGATCTCTCTCCTCCCGTGCTGGACCGTGTTACTGCCTGCCTGTCAGCTGTCTCCGACTGGATGACTTCCCTTTTCCTAAAGCTTAACCTTTCTAAAACTGAACTTCTCGTCTTCCCTCCCTCTAAGGCTAGGGTCAGACGAAAGCATTTTTCCCTGCGAATGTGAAAAAGTGCGTCCGAACGCATTGACGTATTTTTTCACGGAATGCGCAAAAACGGTCAGACGACGCACATTTTCGGGCGTGATTTTGTACGGATCGTCAATAAAACTCTTTTTGCGTCTGGACGTTATGTAGGCTGGATATTAGCAGCGTCTGACATCTCCTAATCACGCAAACACGCCGCTATGCCGCAGCTGCGCACTCAGTACGTCAGTACTAGCGGTTCAGCGTTCTCAGAAAAATGCGTTCAAATTCCACTTGCGTTGCACGGCCGGACTTTTGTGCGGCCGTACATCGTATATTGGCCGTCATTGCCCGTCATCTGCTGCTAGTGCGGCCGTGATTATGTGCGCCAGAACGCACGTTAAAAGTGCGCTGGTCTGACCCCAGCCTAAAACTAACATTCCTGCACCCATTTCCCTTCAGGTGAATGGCGCCACTATTACTTCTACCTCTCAGGCTCATTGCCTCGGGGTCCTCCTAGTCTCTGATCTCTCCTTTAATCCTCACATTCAGTCACTTACCAAATCCTGCTACTTCCACCTAAAAAACATTGCACGCGTCTGTCCCTGTCTTAATGAAGACTGCTAAAATGCTCATCCAAGCACTTATTATCTCCTGTCTTGACTACTGTAACCTCCTTCTCTCTGGCCTTAAGAGATCCCAGATTCTCCCTCTGCAGTCTGTTATGAACACCTGTGCCAGGTTCATACACCTCACCTCTCGCACCTGGCCCCTTTGTCAATCTCTACACTGGCTTCCTGTCTCCTATGGAATCCAATTCAAAACATTGGTGCTCACGTACAAAGCTCTCCATAACCGCGTCCCTGCCTACATCTCCTCCCTTATTAGCAGGTACATCCCGTCCCGACCACTTCGCTCTGCCAATGATCTGATGTTATCAGCCCCATGTACCCGCACCCCCAACTCCCGCCTTCAGGACTTCTCCCAAGTTGCCCCTTTCTATGGAACTCCCTCCCGCGCAACATCAGACTCTCCCCGTTTCTCCAGTCCTTCAAGAAGTCTCTGAAGACAATACTTTAGAGAAGCCTATCATCTCACTCCCTAATCCCCCTCTGTTTATTTTCAGCTGCATCTTCACACACCGCCCACATGCACCCCGCTATTTCACATTCTCTATTCACCCTCACTTAGTGTGTCACCCCTCTCCTCTTACATTGTAAGCTGTTGAGGAGGGTCCTCTCACCTACTGTACTGTGTGTTTAACTTGTATGTTTATTTGTTGTTCTGCCTCCCACTGTACAGTGCTATGGAACTTGTTAGCGCTTTATAAAAACATGTAACTGTAACTGCGGTTATATGCGTAGATCCAATCCATCAGCTGCCTCTCTGAGACCACTTTTTACAGCGTTTAGTCTCAAAGAGAGTGGTCCCGGTTTTACCTGTAGATTATGGCGCAGGCGCTGTGTCCAGCAGCCTGTCCCGTAGCGGCCGCTAGGGTCCTGGATGCTCGGGGCAGCGCTACAGTGCTGCCCCAAGCATCCCTGAGTCCATAGGACTCCATGGAGGATCGTGCTGCAAGGTCACATAACCGACAGGATCTCGCCTCTCGTGAGATCCTGCTGGTCGGCATATTGATCGCGGAGGAAGAGTGGGGACTTTTTTCCCCAGTCTCACTCCGCTCCCGGCGGCCTGAAGCAGCGGATCGGGCCGCCGTTCTTGCCGCGGGATGAGAGGGGAGTATTTGATTTTTGGGGGGTTTACAGCTGGTGATTCCGCAGCAGCAGTATCCATTAGCACCAGCTCTGAGCTGTCGCAAACTTTTTGAGTTCTAGTTACAGTTACAATTTTTTATAAAGCGCTAACAAGTTCTGTAGCGCTGTACAGTGGGAGGCAGAACAATAAAGAAACATACAAGTTAAACACACAGTACATTAGATGAGAGGAACCTGCTCAAGAGCTTACAATCTAAGAGGATAGTGGTGACACACTAGGTGAGATAGCGACAGCGGTTCATAATTAGCATTGGGACTTTGTGATCCTAACGCTAGTTACTCTCTGCTTACTCTTTGCGCTCCCCATGTTAAGCATAGAGAGAGCAAAGTACAGCAAGCTGGCGCTAAAAAGTGATTGGGAGGTGATGCGGCCGTAACGCTATCACTTCAATTAACCTTACGCTCATTTATGTGAGCTTTAAGGAGAGGAAACTCTCCTGGCTGCTGCTAAATTAATGAGTTTGAGGAAACGCAGTCAGAGGCTGGTATTTCATTATTTATTCTGGTCCAGCACTGCAGCTAATATTGACTATAAATATATTTATTTGTTAAAGCTTTCTTTTCCAAGGATCGAGGTGGCTGTCTGCCAGACCATGTAATAACGTCTGCTTGGTTTTCGGAACGGTTGCGTTACATTCTTACAGTTACTGTTTCCCAATCATTTATTTTGGAACACACGTATCTTTAGAAGAAACAAATCTCAGGTTTGCGCTGTATTCGGATTGTGACAATTTAATGAAGAGAACATTCAAAACATATTTTATTTCCTCAGCGGGTCTCTGGATGGTTCATAGAACCAAATCAATGCGGGGCAGAAATATAATCACTTTGCTAATTATATTTATGTAAAACAACATATGCCTCTATGTCTCGTGTCTCTGAATGCTTAGGCAGTGGCGTCACTAGGGTTGGTGTCACCTGATGCGGTAACTCATGGTGTCACCCCCCCAGTTTTACGGTTTCCTCCTTTAACTACTCTTACTCATAAGTCAGTACTCCCATGTAACACTGAATGCTCATATACGGTGCAAATTACTGTGAGGTTTATTGCTGTGGAGCTCTGTGATATGCTCACACACAAATTTTGGCGAACTGCCAGCAAGTACAGTGCCTGTTCGAGGGCAGTGAAAGTCCCCATAGAGAAGTAATGGTTAATCTGTTAAAAGAACACTGAACAACAGAGAAATGTCCGGTGGTTTCATTCGGCAGGTTTATTCAGGCGAACACCATAGGTTTCAGTGTAAAACTATTCCTGTTTTTATCCAATATCTAATAAACCGTTATTCTTTTAATCTGTAGTAAAAAAAATCTCTTTTTTTTTTTTTAGTATCTCTCTTAGGCATTTTTCAAAAAAAAAATCAGTTTTTCTTCTAATAGCAGTTTTTACTTTTTTCTGTAACAGACCTTTCTATTATCATTCATAGGACCTTATATGTAAATTCCAGACATTTTCGTTCAGTAGTTTTTTTGAAAACATTGGGTGACGGGTTTGCGGCAGCATTCGGTGGCTGATTCTCTGCACATCAGGGTCCCTGCGGTGAATTCACCGGGGAAATATGATTCCCCAAAGTGTGTGGAACAACAGAACACTGAAATGTCTGCGTCATTTGGGTGCTCTGTGAATATCGCCTTCAGTGGTGTTTTTTTTTCCCACCCCCTGGAAGATGCCACCCTAGACCTTGCCTACCCAGGACATACTTGAAAATGAGAGAAAGCTCAATGTATCCTTCCTGGCAAAATATTTTTGTGTAAAAAATAAATAAATAAATTAGGGTGTTACCCTAGTGCTGGGGTCAGCAACCTTGGCTCCCTGATGTTTTGGGAACTACATCTCCCAAGATGCTCAGTCACCCGTTAGGCTGACTGAGCCACAAGGGAAATGTAGTTCCCAAAACATCAGGGAGCCAAGGTTGCTGACCCCTGCCCTATGGGGTGGTGTCACCCGGTGCTGGCTGTACCCCCCCACCCCCCTTGTGACGCCACTGTGCTTAGGTTATTCTTTATTTGCTTTTCGGCAGCTAGGAAGTATTTTATGGTGAAGTACATCATACGTGTCTCGTTTATCAATTTCATGGCGATATAACGAGGGACTTAAACTATGGCCAGGGCTCTGTCACGGTTCTGAAATAAAAGTCCGGACGCCTTAGTCCTAACGGCTACAGTTGCTATTCCCACCTTGCTGCAAATACAGCTTGTGGGTCGGAACAAGCCATTGCTTACCGTACATTAAAGGGGCACTTCAGTCATCCTGAGCACTTTATTGTTTTAAAGTGGTCAGACTGTGAGGAGTGCCCCCCCCCCTTCTGCCCCGATAAGAGTGAAAATGCTTGGTGAAGTAGAGGAGTTTCCTCCATCTCACCCAGCGTCCCAAGCAGCTGGGAATTTGAATTTCCTGGCTGCCGGTCACTAGTGATGTCAGCAAGCCGAGTGCGTCCTGACATCACCTCTGAGGCCAGGGAACAGACGAGCGTACTAGGTGTGTGGATATGAAAATTACAGTGGAGGCGCTGATTGTGAATTAATTAATAGTGATAATTTCAGGTATAAATGCAGCCTACTGAGGGAGAAACACAAAACCTCGACAGAAATGTGTTTAAAGAGATACAGAAATGGAAATGGATTCAGTGGCGCAAAGAATTTGGGACTAGTAGTAACTACTGTACATGCGGATACGTAGAAAAAAGTTGGGCACAGGCTAGACGGCAAGAATAATAGAAAAAGGTTGTATATGACAATGGGGGAAGGGTAGGAGTCCCAGAGGAGACAGTGGTCTTGATTTAGGATATGAGCACAGTCAGAAATGGACTAGTAGTAAAGTGCTACTTTGAATAAAGAACCAATGGTGTGCAAAAAATGCAAGTAAAGTGCAAAGTGCATGAGATGGTAATTACCACCTAAGAATGTTTGTCTTAACAGTAATGATATGCCTATTTGGCTCCAGCTAATTCCAAACAATAAAATTGCATCGTAGAGACAACCACAGTACAAAAAGAACTTTACATAAAAACACGTCTTGTGTGAAGCAAAAAGTCGTAAAGTGCCAAGTGTCTATCAGTGCACAAATGGGGGGGGGGTCCGTCAATTTAGAGACCATGCACTATAAAAAAAGTCCATATAAATCTTGTATAAGAAACAAAAAACAAAAAAAGAGAGTGCATACCAAAAATAATAATTTTGTCAGCAGTGGTAAAGTGCAACAGTGTCTATAGATAACTGAACAGGAAAATCCTGCGTAAAAAGAAACCACAATTCCAAAAATGTGCATGTTGTAAAAAATACTTGAAGGTATACGTTTGATTTTAGAAAATAACTTTTTTTATTTCCAGGAAGAATTTTATCTGCAACTGAATGGGACAGCGATGGGGACAAGATTTACCCCATCATACGCTAACCTTTTTATGGCACTTTGGGAAACATCTTTTTTATCAACATATCAAGAAAATCTGATATGTTACAAACGATCTATTGATGATATTTTTTTCATCTGGAGAGGTGGAACTAATACACTACATCAATTTTTAAAAACGCTGAATCAGAACAACAGAGGCATCAAACTCACAACTACCTGGAGCAATGAGAGAATCAATTTTCTCGATTTGAGTATATTTATTCAAGACAACGAAATTAAGACGGAAACTTTTTTTTAAAAAGTGGACGTCAATAGTTACATTGAAACTACGAGTTGCCACTTACCCCAATGGCTAAAAGGAGTCCCTAAGGGACAATTCCTACGCGTTAGAAGAAATAGTACAGATGTGGCCATATATGAAACGCAGTTAGAAAAACTCAAGATAGATTTTGTAGAGAAGGGATATGATCCAAATACATTAGAGAGAACTAGAGTAGAGATTAAGAATGTAGAACGCACTACTCTACTCCAAAAGAAATAGAAAATTTCCATTTATGAGCGCACTAGGTGTGCCTGTACTGACGTGGCTTCTGGCGCCCGTCGCATCGTTGTGATGCTTCGACTGGGCCGGTCACATGCTGTAGCGCACGCAGGAATTATGCGCGCTACAAGCGGACGTGCAGAAGGACTCCCCGCCAAAACGCTAGTCACGCGTTTGACAGGGCTTCAAAGTGCGATCCTCCATAGGAGGATCGAGCCTTGCAGTGCTGAGCGCACTAACTGCGCTCAGCAAGGTGGCCAAAAGGGCGTCAGTGTGAAAGGACATCCACTCTCACGGACGTTCCTTCCGCTCTCAAAGACGCTCGTCCGACCTCCGGCCTAAAACCACCTATGGAAGTGAGCAGCCTCAGAGACAGCTGTTTGGTTGGATCTACCCATGCACACGCAGCTCCAATCCATCATTCTGCGCAGGCGCTATGGAACGTACATACGAAAAGTGTGCAAGTTCCTTAGCGGCGCACTATTTACTTTTTCTACGCAAGTCACCTAGGTGCACAAATTGAAAAGCTTAAAGGATTTATGGGTTTGTGGACCCTGAGCCGAAGAGGAGGAGCAGTGACGCACGGCGAGACACTAAGGCCAAGTGCACACTAGCGTTTTCTTCTGCGCACAGTACGCGCATTAAAAAGGACTCACTTTATAACGGAAGAGATTGGTAAACGCCAGACGATGCGTTAATTTTGACGCACGACATAAAAACGGAATTTGAACAGGTGCGCTTATTTGACGTTCTGTTCTGGTGTCTTCACCACGTGGCCAACGTTGTCTATACGGCGTCAATCCTAGCGCAAAAGCCTTGGTGTTTCCATGTCTGACGTCTTCAGCGCGCATTATGCGTTGCGCACGTACTACATGTGTTCTTCTCTATCCGCGTAATTATATGCTACAATGAACGTCAAAAAGAGTGTCATAACGCGCGCTAGTGCGCAAAAGAAAACGCTAGTGTGCACCCAGCCTAAAAGGGAAGTAAAATAATTGGGCAGAGACTGTCAGCAACGTTTATTATTATTATTATTATTATTATTCTTTATTTATGAAGTGCCAGCATATTCCGTAACGCTGTACAATGGGCACTATATACAGTCAGGTCCAGAAATATTGGGACATCGACACAATTCTAACATCTTTGGCTCTATACACCACCACAATGGAGTTGGAATGAAACCAACACCATGTGCTTTAACTGCAGACTGTCAGCTTTAATTTGAGGGTATGTACATCCAACTCATGTGAACGGTGTAGGACTTACAGCAGTTTGCAGATGTGCCTCCCACTTGTTAAGGGACCAAAAGTAATGGGACAATTGGCTTCTCAGCTGTTCCATGGCCAGGTGTGTGATATTCCCTCATTACCCCAATTACAATGTGCAGATAAAAAGCCCAGAGTTCATTTCAAGTGTGCTATTTGCATTTGGAATCTGTTGCTGTCAACTCTCAAGATGAGATCCAAAGAGGGGTGGTTTAAAAATAAACCCGCCATTTAAAAAAATGGGAATAGAAAATTTCGCCTGAAAATAAAGAGACTTTTTGCTGCAAATGAAAAGAATAAACAGTTGAATAAAAAATTATTAAAACAGTGTTTTATTTTTACATTGAAACCTATGGGACTCGCCTGTTTAAACCTGTCGAACTGAAGCACTGACAATCTGGGCATTTCGCCAACATTCCGGTGCAGTTCTGCATTCTAAGTTGATTAAGCATTACTTCTCTATGGGGAATTTCACTGCCGCCGAATTGCACTATATTTCGCTGACAATTCGCCAATATTTGGCAAATTGCCCTCTTTCTGAATTGCCACAAAATTGCACTGTTGGTAATAATCTTTTTTTATTATTTATTTTTGAGTTATTTTTATTTTATTTAAGCAATAAAGCAATTTTTAATTAAGTTATATATATTTTTTTAGGCAGAATGCTATTGCACATGTAAGCCTTTCACTACCAAAAATGTGTATACTGCACTCTATTTTGCAGAAAGAAAAACAAAGATTAGTTTATAAAAACCCCTTGTGCAGACCTTTTTTAAAACGAGATTAGTGCTCTCCATGGGGAGAAGTGAAATTCTCAGTGAAATCTCACTCCTGTCAGCCTCTGTTACTGTAAGACGTGTCATCACACAATAAATCCCAGTGTGTGCGAGAGTGATACGCTGCCGTGTAATGAGACTAAGGTTGCCAGATCGGCCATGTTTTTCTCGACACATAATTTATTCATTCTGATGAGCAGTGCGTGAAAAATGCAACCCTGCAGCATGTAGAATCCATATGCTGCAGGAAGGAAATCCTAGAGGAATCCCAGGTAATACCAACCTTGATTCCTTCCTGCAGCATATTGATTATACATGTTGTAGGGCAGTACGCCTCACTAGGCTTCCCTTTGCATAAAATAGACATTAATATGTGTCCCAGTCAGTGGTGTATTTTGGCCTAGGCCAACAAGGCCTAGGGCGGCACTTACCAGGGGGCGGCGGCCTGCACTAGTGGCCCCACCCCTAAAAAAAAATAATTTTTTTTTTTTTTTTACTTTTGCAAAGTATTTTGCCAGGATGGATACATTGGTATTTCACTAATTTTCAAGTATGTCCTGGGTAGGCAAGGCCTAGGCTTTCACTTTCCAGGGGGCAGCAAAAAACCTCACCACTAAGGCTAGGGTCAGACGAACGCATTTTCGCATTGTCTGTGAAAAAGTGCGTTCGAACGAATGGACGCATTTTTTTCACGGAGTACGCGATAGCGGTCATACGATCTCCAAATCACGTTCGTGATTTTGTACGGATCATCAATAAAACACTTTTTGCATTAGGCACGTTATGTTGGCCGGACATTAGCAGTGTCTGACATCTCCAAATCACGCACACACGCCGCTAGCGGACGCAGCGCACTGTGTACGACCGTACTAGCGGTTTGATGTTCTCGACAAAATGCGTTCGTTTGCCACTTGCGTTGCGCAGCCGGACTTTCGTGCGACCGTACTTCGTATATTGGCCGTCATTGCCCGTCATTTGCTGCTAGTGCGGCCGTAATTAAGTGCGCCAGAACGCACGTTTAAAGTGCGCTAGTCTGACCCCAGCCCTAATGGGTTACTCACAGAGCACCGAAATGACGCCAACATTTTGGTGTTCTGTAGTTCCCTGCACTTCGGGGAATAAAATTTCCCCACCCTGCAGTGAATTCACCATTCACCGCAGGGTCCCCAAAGTGCATGGAGTCGGCCGCTGAATGCTGCCACCGCAAACCCGTGGCCTGCTGTTTTCAAAAGAACTACTGAACGAAAATGTCTGGAATTTACATATAAGATCCTATGATTGATAATAAAAAGTTCTGTTACAGAAAAAAGAAAAAACGCTATTTAAAAAAAGGGGGGAAATTTTGCTGAAAAATTACTAAAAGGTACTAAAAAAAAAATCCATAAAGACTTTTTACTGCAGATTAAAATAATAAATGGTTTATTAGATATTGCATAAAAACATGAATATTTTTAACATTTAAACCTATGGGGTTCGCCTGAATAAACCTGCTGATTGAAACCACCGAACATCAGGGCATTTCACTGCCATTTCTCTGCTGTTTGGTGTTCTCTGAATAGATTAACCATTACTTCTCTATGGGGATTTGCAATGCCTTCAAACAGCACTGTACTTGCTGGCAGTTCGCCAAATTTGTGTGTGTGCGCATATCACAGAGCAGTGGTGTACTTAGGGGAGCGGCGGAGGGCGGGCCGCCCCAGGTACCAGTGATTATTGGGGTGTCATTAGGGGGTACTAGGAGGTGCCACTGTCACTGTGTGTCAGTTTTGAGCTGTATTCTCAAACAACGAGCAGCGGAGCAGGGCGTTTGCATACGGAATAAAATCGAATAGAATAAAAATCCCCCTCTCCTCCCTCCATAGCTCCTCCCCTGCCCCGCAGCAGCTCTAGGGGAGGGGAGGGGGATGTGATTTGTGTGCAGAGAGAGAAGAGGACAGTAAATGGCAGGTATCAGCAGAATATGAAGCCCTGTCTGCTTCCTGCTGTTTAAAGTGGACCTTTCCTTAACCAGCACTGCAGTGATAGAAATTTGTCATTGAGCTGCCTGGCTCCTGGTGAGGCTGCGTGCGTGCAGGTCACGCGCTCAGGCCAGTCAGGTGGTACGGAGTCTCAGTACCACCTGACTGGCTGAACTACGTGACACGCACGCAGCTGCCTGCCCTTTTGTTAACACGGACTCTCTGTCACGGTGGCCCCCGCGCCCCCCCGGCGCCTGGCAGCAGCTTCCTCGCTGCTCGCTGGCCAGGCGCCGAGTGATATTGCGGACGCTTCCGCACACGTGAGACGCCGGGGGGCGGGGCCTGGCGGCGAGACGCGGACCCGCCGGGTTTAAAGCCCAGACTCACAGAGACGCCGGGGCCCTGACGTGGTAGTTACTTCCCGCAGAGCTCTTGAATATATTTTGGCTATTATCGATTCTGTGTATGACCCTTGGCATTGGCAAACTACGATTCTGTGTATGACCCTTGGCATTGGCAAACTACGATTCTGTGTATGACCCTTGGCATTGGCAAACTACGATTCTGTGTATGACCCCTGGCATTGGCAAACTAACGATTCTGTGTATGACCCCTGGCATTGGCAAATTAACGATTCTGTGCATGACCCCTGGCATTGGCGAACGAACCACTCTGTGTATGATCCTTGGTATTGGCGAACGAACCACTCTGTGTATGATCCTTGGCATTGGCGAACGAACCATTCTGTGCGTAACCCCTGGTATTGGCATTAACTCTTCTAATTCTGGTATTGAGGTCAGTCTGTGTGGCACCCTAAGCACACATCAGACTACCCCTTGTGTTGTTAGGGTCTTGGGAAGAGCTAATTGTTCTAAGGTCTTGTGTATCATCCTATGTCTGTCTAGTCGTGCCGACCACTCTAAGGATCGGAAGGGTAGAGAGAGTCCTGCGTATAGGGACCACCACTCTAGTATCAGGGGGATCCGTGACATTACGTCAGGGCCAATGGATCCCGCAGACCTCTCTAATCAGTTGACTCGTATTGCAGCCAGACAAGAAGAGCAGGACCATAGGATGGACCAGATTGCTCTTGCCCTGCAGACCCTGTTAAACCGATCTAGTTCTGGGACTGCAAGTCCTCCAGACCCAGTAGTGCCTAGGATCAGTCCGGCCTCTCCTGAGGGATGCAGGCTCAGTATGAAAGCACCCGTACGCTATGATGGGACACCAAACTTGTGCCGGGGCTTTCTGACCCAACTGGAGATATTGTTCGAGAACAACCCAGGCTCATGTATGTCAGATAAAGCTAAGGTGGGCTATCTAATTAGTCATTTAACGGAGAAGGCTTTATTGTGGGCTACTCCCTTGTGGGAGAACAAAAAACCCATCATATACGATTATGAGGGTTTTACTTCAGAGCTTAAACGCACCTTTGACCCCTCTAGAAGGGCTACCAATGCAGGGAGGTCATTATTTCATATTAAACAAGGTAATAGGAGGGTTGCGGAATACGCAATAGAATTTAAGACCTTGACTTCAGAGGTCCTCTGGCCGAACGATGTCCTAACCTTGGCCTTTACTGAAGGGCTGAACGACGCGTTTATGTTCGAGTTGGCTCCTCTAAGATTGCCAGAGACTCTTGATCATTTGATCGACTTCTGTATCGCTATGGATGATCAAATTAGGGAAAGGAGACACCCCAGGGATAGACCTAGAAGGCTCTTGCCTCCTTTACCCTTATCATCCAGAACCACCGTTACTTCCGGTAACCAGGAAAACGTTAAATCTGATCTACCTGTTGTTGAGCCTATGCAGATAGGAAAGACTGGTATATCGGAGGCAGAGAGAGCTCACAGAAGGGAGAAGGGACTCTGCTTCTATTGCGCCGGGGCAGACCACTTCCGCCTTCAATGTCCTCAGAGACCTAGGGGGAGCAGGGGTGAGAGTGGCCGAGCAAGCCAGAGACCAGCCAATACCCAGGTTATAGGATCTCTTTATGCCTCTTTCGTAAACAACGAAAAAAAAAAGTCCAGGATCCTGGTACCAATATCATTGACCTGGGACAAGGTTCACATTAAGACTGAGGCCTTCTTAGATTCTGGGGCCTCAGGCAATTTTATGGATAAACAGTTTGCTGCTAAATGTCTCATACCTCTGGTCCTCAAGGACAGACCTCTTATGGTGGAAGCTATAGATGGTAACCCTCTATCCTGCCCCCATATCACCCACGACACTGTTTCTGTATGTATGAAAACAGGAGTATTGCACCACGAATACATATGTTTCCAAATCATTGAGTCCCCTTCTTGTCCTGTCGTGCTTGGGTTTCCGTGGTTGGCAGAACACAACCCGGTTATTGACTGGGTCCAAAGAGACATAAAATACTGGAGTCCTCGTTGTCAATCGCACTGTCTGGGCAGGGTCAACGTAATCGCTAGCCTCAACGTTGCCACAGCCCCTCCCTTGTCTACAGAGGTGCCTGAACAATATTTGGGATTGAAAGAGGTCTTCTCTAAGTCCAGGACTGAGGTCCTACCGCCGCACCGCCCGTACGACTGTGCTATAAATTTACTCCCTGGTACTATGCCTCCTAGGGGACATGTATACCCCTTGTCCCAAAAAGAAAATGACGTTATGGAGGAGTACATAAGGGAGAACCTGGAACGAGGTTTCATCAGACGGTCCTCTTCTCCAGCAGGGGCAGGTTTCTTTTTTGTATCGAAAAAAGAGGGAGACCTGCGGCCTTGTATAGATTATAGAGGTTTGAACAGGATTACCATAAGGAACGCCTATCCCATACCACTTATCACAGAACTGTTCGATCGCCTAAAGGGGGCCAATATTTATACTAAACTTGATTTACGCGGGGCTTACAACCTCGTAAGGGTTAAAGAGGGACACGAATGGAAAACGGCTTTTAATACTAGAAGTGGGCATTATGAGTACCTGGTGATGCCTTTTGGCCTATGCAATGCGCCGGCTGTTTTTCAAGACCTCATTAATGATACCTTACGAGAATTCCTGCAAGTATTTGTCATAGTATATCTTGATGACATCCTGATATACTCGCCTGATATCATAACCCATCATGTCCACGTGAAAATAGTACTGAAAAAATTGTTGGAGGCTGGATTGTATTGTAAATTAGAGAAATGTTTATTTGACATAAGGACAGTACATTTCCTTGGCTACATAATAACACCGGAGGGGTTCCAGATGGACCCTAAGAAACTTACAGCAATCCTAGACTGGCCTCTACCCCAAGGACTTAAAGCCATCCAAAGGTTTCTAGGATTCACAAATTATTATAGGAGGTTCATTAAAGAGTTTTCGGTTTTGGTATCTCCCCTCACGGCCATGACTAGGAAAGGGGTGGGTAATCAGAAATGGACACCCCAAGCCAGTCAAGCCTTTGAAGCACTCAAACAAGCGTTTACTACGGCCCCGGTACTCAGACATCCGGATCCGGCTCTGCCGTTCCAAGTGGAAGTTGATGCCTCCGAGATAGGTCTTGGTGCAGTCTTGTCCCAGAGGGAGGCACCCGACAAACCATTGCATCCATGCGGCTTCTATTCCCGGAAACTCTCCCCGGCAGAGAGGAACTATGACATAGGAAACAGAGAGTTGTTAGCAGTCATATCAGCCTTGGCAGAATGGAGATACCTACTGGAAGGGTCTAGTGACCCCATCCTTATCATAACCGATCATAAAAATCTCACATACATTGGAGATGCTAAACGGTTAAATTCCCGACAAGCAAGATGGTCGTTGTTTCTTTCAAGCTTTAATTACGTACTGACCTATAGACCTGGGTCCAGAAATGTTAAGGCAGATGCTTTATCTAGACAACATGAGTCCTACGAATTTAACGTCCAAGATCAGCATCCCATTGTACCCCAAGAAAGGATTATAGCCTCTACCACAATCAATGTCTCGTCTCCCTTGTTGCAAAGGTTACAAACCGTGCAGGGCACGGCTCCTGAAGGGAAACCTCCCGCGAAACTCTTTGTACCTGAATGTGAAAGAGAAGAAATATTAAACCTTTACCATGATAATAAAACGTCCGGGCATATGGGAATCACCAAAACGGT
Organism: Leptobrachium leishanense; assembly: GCA_009667805.1. NCBI lineage: Eukaryota > Metazoa > Chordata > Amphibia > Anura > Megophryidae > Leptobrachium > Leptobrachium leishanense. The sequence continues at coordinate 6,483,544 of CM019063.1, read as the reverse complement.
GTCCAGTATTAATAAAATCTTTTGGTGGCCCACGTTGCGCCGAGATGTTCAGGATTACATAGCTGTGTGCGAGGTTTGCGCAAGACATAAAAATCCCAAGACAGCACCCATTGGTTTGCTCCAACCTCTGCCTATCCCAGAACGACCATGGTCGCACCTAGCTATGGACTTCATAGTGGAGTTACCCGATTCTAGAGGGAACACAGTTATACTTACGATCATCGATCGGTTCTCCAAGATGGGTCACTATGTTCCTCTTCGTAAGCTACCGTCGGCAGCCGAACTGGTGCCCATATTCATTAACCACGTGGTCCGCATACATGGTATTCCTCTTGGGATTGTCTCCGATAGGGGTACCCAATTCGTCTCCAGGTTTTGGAAAGGGTTTTGTAAGAATGTGGGGATAGACTTGTCTTTCTCTTCGGCCTATCACCCCCAGACCAACGGAGCAGCAGAACGTGCAAATCAGAATGTAGAAAAGTATCTCAGGTGCTTTATCTCAGAACAGCAAGATAACTGGTCAGACCTGCTACCATGGGCTGAGTATGCTTTGAACAGCGCGGTGAGCGAATCCACAGGACATTCCCCTTTCTTCACCGTTTATGGTTTCGACCCTCCTATGTTACCGACTACATTTTCGGATACCACGATACCTGCTTTGGATGACCATTTGGCGTCCTTGAAGGACACCTGGGGGAAAGTCAAGGAGGCACTCAAGAAAAGTAGTGCCATCCAGAAAATCAAGGCTGACAGACACAGGAGGCAGGCCCCCGTATATCAGGTTGGGGACAGGGTATGGCTTTCCTCGCGGAATATTAAGCTCCTAGTGCCTTCCATGAAGTTGGCACCTAGATTCATAGGCCCTTACAAGGTTTTACGACGACTCAACCCCGTCTCCTATGCTTTGGCATTACCTCCCCATATCCGGATACACAACGTGTTCCACGTGAGCCTCTTAAAACCTCTCTTATGTAATCGGTACACCAGGGCCCGTATCCCACCTCCTCCTATCTCAGTGGAGGGTGAGGAAGAGTTTGAAGTCCGGGCCATTTTGGACGCCAGGGTCTCAAGGGGCACTTTGCAGTATCTGGTCGACTGGGTGGGCTACGGGCCGGAGGATCGTTCTTGGCTCCCGGCTGCTGAGGTCCATGCGCCTCGGTTGGTGAAGGCCTTCTACGTGGCTCATCCCCGCGCTCCTGGGGGTCGTCCAGTGGCCGCCCGTAGAGGGGGGGTTCTGTCACGGTGGCCCCCGCGCCCCCCCGGCGCCTGGCAGCAGCTTCCTCGCTGCTCGCTGGCCAGGCGCCGAGTGATATTGCGGACGCTTCCGCACACGTGAGACGCCGGGGCGGGGCCTGGCGGCGAGACGCGGACCCGCCGGGTTTAAAGCCCAGACTCACAGAGACGCCGGGGCCCTGACGTGGTAGTTACTTCCCGCAGAGCTCTTGAATATATTTTGGCTATTATCGATTCTGTGTATGACCCTTGGCATTGGCAAACTACGATTCTGTGTATGACCCTTGGCATTGGCAAACTACGATTCTGTGTATGACCCTTGGCATTGGCAAACTACGATTCTGTGTATGACCCCTGGCATTGGCAAACTAACGATTCTGTGTATGACCCCTGGCATTGGCAAATAACGATTCTGTGCATGACCCCTGGCATTGGCGAACGAACCACTCTGTGTATGATCCTTGGTATTGGCGAACGAACCACTCTGTGTATGATCCTTGGCATTGGCGAACGAACCATTCTGTGCGTAACCCCTGGTATTGGCATTAACTCTTCTAATTCTGGTATTGAGGTCAGTCTGTGTGGCACCCTAAGCACACATCAGACTACCCCTTGTGTTGTTAGGGTCTTGGGAAGAGCTAATTGTTCTAAGGTCTTGTGTATCATCCTATGTCTGTCTAGTCGTGCCGACCACTCTAAGGATCGGAAGGGTAGAGAGAGTCCTGCGTATAGGGACCACCACTCTAGTATCAGGGGGATCCGTGACACTCTCACTCTATTCTGGGCTGAACACCCACCGGGAAGGGAATCAAAGCCACGGTGCACCCTCTGGCAGTGGCACCCCACTGCTGACAAGATGGCTCCATGCACAGGCACAGCCGCGATCCTAACGTGGCCTGGAGGGACCTCCTGCTGAGTCCATACACAGTCCCTGCTGACTCTGCACACAGCCCTACCGCAGACGGAGGCCGGTAGATATAGAATAAATAATTGCTGTGTGCTCATATTCACTAGGTTTGCTGGGAGTCTTATTGCAGTGGATTCTGATGCACTCATACACACCGCACATTGCATTGCTGAGTTTTATTGCTGTGAATTCTGATACGCTCATACACACTGCACATTGCATTGCTGGGAGTTTTATTACTGTGGATTCTGTGATACACACTGCATATTACTGTGAGTTTTATTTCCCTGGAGCTCTGGGATACGCTCATACACACTGCACATTACCATGAGTTTTTTTGCTGTGCAGTTCTGATATGCTCATACACAGTGCCCATTTCTGTGGGTTTTATTGCTGTGCAGCTCTGTGATACACTCATATGCAGTGCACGTTTCTGTGGATTTTTTTGTTCAACCAATTAGAGCGGCTGTGATCCAGTATACTTGACATGCGTGACTGTTCTTTGTAAAAATACTTGAATTTAAACATTTCATAATTTTATTTATCTCAATAGATACATTTGAAATGGTATACAAATATACAAGTAGGCACTTGGTATCCACTTTTAATATAAAGAGAGGAAAAGGCGGAGCTCTAAGAGGAAAAGGTGTAGTTTAAAGAGGAAGGGTGGGGATTAACCAGGAAGAGGTGTGCCCTTGACAGGAAGGGGTGCATCAAATTTAAATTAGGGGGTGCACAAGTTTAGTCAGGCCTAGGGCAGCACAAAACCTAAATACACCACTGGTCCCAGTGTGTGCCGCACTCTGCTGCAGGGATAGGAGCCACATTACCAATTATTATGACCCATTCAGAGTGTCAAGAAGATTTTCAGAGTCTGCCAGATATTAGAATTCCGGATTAGGGGTGCCCAGCCTGTACAAGGAGAATAAAGGCTCTCCAGCGTTCATTCACCGACCCTGCAGGTTTTTGTAAAATCCCGTGGATCTTGCATGATTCTCCACGGAGTCCTTTGTACTCCAGGAGAAGATCTTGGCATTGCCGGTATCATTTAGCGTCTCGCTTTATGAGCAGAGCAAGGGGCAGATTTGCATCTCAAGAGCCTGTAGACACAGAAATCTAGAGCACCCCCCCCCTCCAAAAACCAAAACTGAAGATCAGAGATCCTTTTTTAATTTTCTCTTTCATTACACATTTTTAAAAAATAATTAAAAAACGGTTCTTCATGAGTGTGGAGAGGATGCATGGAGGTGGGGAGGGGAAGAGCTAAGGACCAATAGCTGGAGAGCTGGCTGCTCATCCTACTGCTCAGTCATGATAGCATGATAGCTTCTCCCTGCCATGACAGTCCAGCTCAGTATTGAAGATTGTGCATGCTGGCCACCTCTAGGCAGACCAGGGCCACTCATGGCATATGTGGAACCCTTTGAAAACCTGTTTGATTCAGTACTGCAAACTTTTTTTTTTTTTCCTACAGGTACCCCTGGTTGTGGGTACCTGTAGGCATATACCTAATTTGCCTTAGTGTAAGTCCGGCTCTGAGGAGAGCCACTGGCATTGTGGCTCACACATTATACGGAGATGCTTACTGGCTCATGAATACTTATTGCCTTTTACTAGGGGTTTCTACGCTCCCTTCTGACTAGCTTCGCAAGTTCAAGTCATAAGCATACATAGACTCTAGTGAGTCAACAGCGTGTGTACCAGCCAAACTCTAATTCCCAGGAATATGTCGGGTACTTGCCTTTGCATCCACTTCTAATGGCTCAGCTCGTTGTGAAATAAAAAATTTAGCTAATCAAATCAATGTTCTATGTATAATTACCATAATTGGAATGCCATAAACATCTGTAAGTTTCTTCCCAAATAAGAAAATATTTAAAAATAAAACACGCGCTGACGCTAGCGGCGACCGTAATATCAACCACACATGAGGTATAGCTGCATCATGTCTGGATGTCTTTGTTCAGACAGACAAATTTATTAGATTTCAAACATCCAATAGAAGCAGTCGTTCTAGACAAGAGGTTCATTTCCACCCCACATAGGAATGTGATATAACAGCCAATCAGAGCAGATACATTTCTACGTCGGAATTTGGCCAGCACAGTTTACAAAGATTACCATATATGGTTCAGAGATGGGCTTTCTCTGGCTTACAATGTTTGCGCACTTTTATCTGCACTTCATGGAACAAAGACTTACAGGAAATCAGGCTACAAATTCCAAAGGCCATATCCTATGGAAGAAAAAACTATCTACATACAGAATTAACACTTAAAATGGGCTGTGACTCCCTCTTTCTATCAGAACAGGCTTTTCAACACAGGATATTTATATTCATACAGGAAATTAAAATCTAACACTTGTCAATCGGACCATGCTTTTATTATAACAATATAATAGTAATAACACTTCTTACCAAAGTATATCTTCTAAGTAAATTCTTGTATTTCTTTAAATTGAAACATAATATTCTTTGTATTTCTAGGGTCTCACGACTCCTTCAGCTTCCACATCGACGAATCCTCCCCAGTAGGACCCGAACAACCCGAAACTGTCCAGAATTTTGTTTCTGTGTTTGGTACTGTTGCCAAAAAGTTGATGAGAAAATGGTTGGCCACTCAAACCATGAATTTTACCAACCAAATGGAGGCCGGCGTTAGGTATTTCGATCTCCGGATTTCAACAAAGCCTAGAGACCCTGATAACGAGTTGTACTTTGCCCATGGATTGTTTAGTGCCAAAGTTAATGAAGGTCTTAAAGAGATTAACACCTTTCTGTCCAGTCACAGCAAAGAAGTGGTGTTTTTGGACTTCAACCACTTCTATGGCATGCAAAAATATCATCATGAAAACCTTGTCCAAATGTTGAAGGACATCTTTGGGAACAAAATGTGCCCAGCTATATTTGCCCAGGAGGTTAGTCTGCACTATCTATGGGAGAGGAATTACCAAGTCCTGGTGTTTTATCACAGTCCAGTGGCTCTAGAAGTTCCTTTTCTGTGGCCTGGGCAGATGATGCCAGCACCTTGGGCAAACACCACAGACACGGAAAAACTGATTCAGTTTCTGCAGTCTTCGATCACCGAACGGAGGAGGAAAGGCACCTTTTTTATTTCCCAGGTGGTACTAACACCAAAGGCTAGCACTGTGGTCAAAGGAGTAACCAGCGGCCTGAGAGAAACCATAACCGAAAGGTAGGGACTGATACCATAAATACTGAATTTTCTTTATCATTGTGCCTTTATTTCATGTTCAGATTTTGTAATATAAATTGTGTATCCCGTATCCGAAATCTAAAATCCAAAATTTTTGTTGAGCACCAAAATGGAAAATTCCAACCCCTGACGTCATGTGACCAGGGACAAAATTATTAACAATGTCCTATAAAATGACCAGGCTTTGTGTATATGATCTATATGATTCATGAACGTCTTCTTTAGATGACTCCTATCCCAAAAATATCTTATTATATGCAAACATTCCAAAATCTGAAAAAAATCAAAACACTTCTGGTCCCAAGCATTTCGGATAAGGGATACTCAAACGTCATTGCATTATTTTTATTCTTGTAACTAGAATAACACACAGTTACAGGCATTTATAAGGCACCAGCATATTTCGTAATGCTTTACAATGGGGGAGCACGAACATGAGATGTACATGATAAAAGAGAAGACAACCCTGCCCGTAGGATAGCTGTCCAGTTAATACAGTACTTTATTCAAGTACTCAGCCAGACATCCCAAGAGTTTACAATCTAAGGTACAGGGCAAGGGAAACAAATGGGAGCAGAGGGAAGGTGAAGCTGGTGGCCAGAAAGAATGTAGCAGGGATTGTGTGTAGCAGGGATTGTGTGTAGCAGGGATTGTGTGTAGCAGGGATTGTGTGTAGTAGGGATTGTGTGCAGATCTGATCAATCGCTGCCTCTCTGAGAGAGCTCGCTATTGCGGGCAGTCTCGTGGACGGTGACTTCAACCTGCTCTCTGTACCTGATCTGGTGGGAAAAATCCAGGCTGCTAGTGATGCTGAGTGGTGTGGAGGAAACTCCTCCACATCACCCAGTGTTTATTCCAGATCAGGGCAGCGGGGGAAAAGGTGCGTGGTCTCCTCATATCCTGACCACTTCAAAACACTAAAGTGGTCAGGATGAGTAGCGTTGCGTTGTCTGTTTTTTATTTTTATTGATATTTTTTATTCCAATATTCAATCTTAGAATTTATAAGATTCGCGCTTCTCACAAACCGTGACTATTCAGAAAGCTAAAATTTGCTTCTTTTTTAAATAAAGCATTTATTGGGTTTTATAAGACAATACAAGGAAATGTAACCGACTACACAGAAAAAATAAACCCCGGGGTCGGGTGTCTGAAGCACCCAAAACAGATATATTTGTATACTTATCAGCTGCTGCTGGAGTGACGAAATCCCATGTGTACATTCCGATCCACAGGGAGACACAGTTCCACAGAAGAGAGAAAAAAGGAGATCAACCAGCGCTGCTTGTTGAAGGTGCACTAGTGCCACCTCATTTATTGAACAGAGAACACACAGACGTTTCAGGAATGTACCCTTTCCTCAGTGCATAGTGCCCCAATACTGACATACAGAAAAACCCTTTATATACTAAACACATATAAGGTAAGCGGAACTAAACTCCCTTGTACACATGGAAGGACTAAAGATAATACAGAGTCATATACATACTGGGAACTTTGGCGGTTAATACGCACTTCTGTCTGTCCATGCTGCGAGAGGTACGCCATCCGGCGATAACATAATGACGGGCGTTGGAGCTACAGCGCATGCGCGTGACCGGAAACGCCCTGTGTTGCAGGGAAGGTCCCACCCACACCAGCGCTCGATCTCCAGAGAGAAATACGCAAAGCTAAAACCGAACAGTTTATAATGATTCATATGGCGATATCCATATTTGACAAAGAGCAGTGTAAGAACGTGATCCAGCTCGTTAGAATAGTTATCAGACTTCCATGGTGACCAGGAGAGCTGGAAAATATCCAGATATATCTGAAATAGACAGAACAAGTAAAACACCTTGCCTATATACTATGAAATAACTCACATAGTGACAAATAAATGTAGTGAATCCACAGTGCATAATAAACTGATTAAACCAGTAATCTAAAATCAAAGGGACAAAATGTCCCTAGATTGAGCAGACATACAATGACACCTAGTACACACTACACAGATATTCTATATTACCCATGTGGCACAGCAACAAATAAAGTAATCCACTTAAGGGGAGGAACTCCAATCAGAAAAGAAATGTAACAGCAGGAAGAAAGTACAAAAGATATCATCAAAAGTAATAAACTATTTCATAAATAGCAGAGTACAGTCCCAACACGGGAATGGGGTGAAACACACGTAGCCCCTGCTTCAGTTGCTTCTCACGTTCTGTGCCACCGTCACATATAGGTGTGTCAGTCCCAGAACTTTATACATTGTGGATGAGACGGGGTCACCAGATCAAATGTGTGCAGAGTCAACAGTGGAGCAAAAAATAAAGAGATCAATAAAAACAGTAAAAGGGGAGAGCCCATAGAGGGGCCTACAGAATCCAGATGGGAATGTCGCCAGACAGCCGAGAGAGGGGAAGAGGGGGGCAGAAAAAGGGAAAAAAAGAAGACAAGAGGAGGCAGATAAGAAGAGAGAGGGAGGAGGGAGAGAAAAAAAAGAAGGGGGAGGGCAGAAGGAACAGACCAGGAGCACGTCTTCAGGGAGGCAACAACATTGGCCAGACACAGGCTTCATCCTGAGAAGGCCAAAGCAGCTGCAGTGGGGTGGGGTGATGAGACCTACCCATGGGGACCAAACTTTCTCAAAATGAGCTATGCGATCATGTAAATCCACTGCCAATCTTTCCAAAGTGAGAATGTACCAGATATTGGCGTCTATCTGAGCCCTATCCGGCGGAGGGCCTTTCCAAGTGCTCGCCAAACACAGTCAAGTGGCTGTGCAGACCCGAGAAATCAGGTTTTTGGAGGAGCGGGCCAAGGATTGATATGGGCGATTAAGCAGAAACCTCCACGTGTCCGGGGCATAAAATTAGTTTCTTAATGACGTAGAATATATTTTTAAACCGCTTTAAATTTGCTTGATAATGAACAGAGTATTGAAGGGTTACCATAAAAACCATTTACAATTTAACCTATATGCCTCTTCGACGCACACACATTCTCTATTCCGGGAATATTTCCAAGCTAAGCTCCTATTCATTGATATTCATTAGATATTTCCCTTTAGGGAAAATAGTGATAAGGCACCGTCATTTTTTTTTATTTCTCTAAGCCTTATTATTTTCCCATGCTGTCTTAAACGAGAGGACTTGTGAGGTTCATTTGGTTCCTCCTTCGAAAAAGAGGGGGGGTGACCACATTAAAAATCAAAATCAAAAAAATCTGCTACTAATGTCCTCGGGGGTTACTCAGAGAGATTAATAAATCATCTAGCGTTTTGCTTCATCTCTCCCCATTATGTTTGTAAGATGTTGCGATCCTATCTTATTAAATTAATAATTCGAAGTCTTACTGTGGGGTTAATGGAAACAGACATTTTTCCTTTACAAGAATGTTTCTTTAGGGCGGGTTTCAATGTCATTGCTTAATTACTTGCCTTGAGATGGATTTTAAGAGCTTCCAGATTAGAAAATAAAGGTAACTTTTCATTTTATAAACTGTGCACATAAGCAGCACAAGAAGAAAACGGGTATAAATTAGGTGAAAAAAATGCCAAAAATAGCAGTTTCTTACATCGAATTCTAGTTATTTTTTTTAAACAAAGATTTAATAAATCCACGCTAATAAAATGAACATTTTTAGAAATTTACTCATAATCTAATACTTAATAATAACAAAAAAATCTTGGTATTAACATGGTTAAAGAAATAGGATCAGTTCATCCTAGGTGGAAAATTATTTTATCACAACATTTAGGCTAGGGTCAGACGAACGCATTTTTCGCGTTGTCTGTGAAAAAGTGCGTTCAAACGAATGGACGTATTTTTTCACAGAATACGCGATAGCGGTCATACGATGCGCATTTTCGTCCGTGATTTTGTACGGATCATCAATAAAACACTTTTTGCTTCTGGACGTGATGTTGGCCGGGCATTAGCAGGGTCTGACGTCTCCTAATCACACACACACGCCGCTAGTGGACGCAGCGCACTCTGTAAGTCAGTACTAGCGGTATCACGTTCTCGAAAAAATGCGTTCGTTTGCCACTTTTGTGCGGCTGTTCTTCGTATGCTGTCCATCATTGGATGTCATTTGCTGCTAGCACGGCCGTGATTTAGTGCTGCTAAATGCATGTTGATACTGCGTTAGTCTGACCCTAGCCATATTTGGAACATGGGATGCAGGGTTAACACTAAACTATAAGGATAAAAAAAAGTGGATTATTATCATGAAAGTGTTTAACCTCTTCATTGCTGAGCCATTTCACCCCCCCCCCCTGTGTGCTGAGCTCATTTTGACCATTTTTTGCTCAGCACAATTAAATGCTATTTGAAGCCCTTATTTTGTTGCACTACCCAGACTAATTATATACAAAAAAATTCAGCCGATTCGAAATATATCATTGCTATGTGTGTGTCATGTCCTGTCAGAATGCTATAGCACAAAATGTCAATAAAATTTACATTTTCCTTTACAGCGTGTAAAATAATTTTCCAACATTTTATCAACACAAACCTTTGTAGTTATATATTGTATGGGTTACGCTTAAAAAAAATATAAAATGGAAACCTGTTATTGAATTTGTGTTAGAAAATACGCAATTTTAACCCTTTCACTGCAGAGGACGTGTGGGGAACGTCCTCATTGACTCCCGCTATATGCGGGGGACTTTCCCCACCCGTCCTCCGCAAGTAGGAGCCCCCACAGAGATACTCCCCTCTCTGTCCGGGGTCCCGCGGCATTCTGACTACAGCAAAGTCAGACGCAGAATTTAAACCCCTCCTGACGTCAATGACCTCATCGCGCCATGCGGCGGCTCCACCTCCGGGTTCCCCATCGCTGCCAGACATCATCGTGCATGGCGCAATGACGTCAGTTAGCCAGGGGACCCCTAGCTGCCCGGGCCCGGGGATTTCCCAAGGAAATCCCCTGGTGGAGATGGGGGGGTTCCTTTTGAACCCTGATATCTCCAGAACCGTGGCAGCTAGGGGATCATGGATCCCATGATTGTCATTTGAAAGGTCTGAGCATGGCCTTTCGAATGATACCAAACCTGACCTTGTTCAAAGTAAAAAATAAATAAAAAAATTAAACATTTAAAAAAATAAAAACATGTTTTTTTGTGTGGTGTTTTTTATTAATGCAGCAATATTGTTCACATTTCAATTGTAAAGTGAACAATGATGCTGTACTAATGATTTTTTTCTATGGGGCGCGTTTGCTAAAAATCCCATAATTCCCCCCCAAAAAAAATGTACCGACTCCCCATTTCTAATTTTTGTACAAGTGCACCCCATAGAAAATATAACCACAAACGCTCATGTGATAAATGTGAAGAAAAAAAAACACTTTACACGCTGTAGATGATTAAAAATTCAAATTTTATTGCATTTTTGTTATAATATACAGGCAGGACATGACGTATACATATAAAAATGATATATTATGAATCTGCCGAGTCTGCCGGAAAGAACGATATATAATATGTCTGGGTCGTATAATAAAATATGGCTTCAAAACGCGGTTAAACATGATGAGCAAAAGCGGTAAAAATAAGCTCCACACACAGATGTGAAATGGCTCAGCAGTGAAGGGGTTAAGCAAAAACTGGGAAAAAAAATTTCGCTTGTATTTTGGGGGATTGTGTTTAAATGAATAATATGACTATGTATGGAACACTGAACTCTCTTCCGGCGTGGAAAATTAGAGCATGAGCAGCATTGCTCATGAAAAATGGACACTGCCACTACAGTAGAAGAAGAAGAAGAAGAAGAAAATTGGTTTCAATTTATTTTTCCAGTTTTTTCTTTTTACATGGTCATGCGTGGCTCCGTTGACCATTTCAATGATACCTCATTTGACTTTGTGAGGTTTATAGAATATAGATTCTGGGTATCCAAATATACCCACACCTTCTTACCACTATGTGGTGGTTTGTGTTTAGATGAAACAATGCATAAAGGGTTATTCAGAGAGCTCTGAAATTTCAGCACTCTCTCCTTCGGTGCACTTCGTCACCCTTAATTTGCCGACCCTGCGGTGCATTCAGCGCAGGTTCCCCAAAGTGCGCCGAATCGATGCACCGAACACCGCGATAAACCCGCCAAATGCAGCCAAAAAGCTGCAAGTCGGTCCGTCGACCAGACCGCTGAACGCATCCGAAAAAACCTGACCAGCTGCCAAACAGGGGTAAAAAACAGACGACACTAAATTAAAACGGGTTTTAAAAAAAAAACTAGTGCATGAAAATAATATATAAGGGACTATGAATAACAATAAAATTGTCTGTTACAGAATAAAAAACACCATGTAAATAAAATCAGAATTATTTAAAAATTTGCCTGAAAGTGCCTAAAAAATAGACGTTTTGATGCAAATGAAAAGAATAAACGGTTAACTAAAAACGGGGAATTTTATTTACATTGAAACCTATGGGGTTCACCTGTTTAAACCTGTCGAATGAAACCACCAAAAATCAGGCAACATTGCGGTGCTGTTCGAAGTTCTCTGAATAGATTAACCATTGCTTCTCTATGGGGAATGTCGCTGCCACCAAAGTTCAACGTATTTCACTGGTAATTCGCCAATATTTGGCGAATTGCCAGCTTTTTGAATATCCGAATTGCCACCACGAAATTGCACCTTACGGGGAGATTCACTGTTCGGTGCAATTCGGTGGCCTATAATAACGCATTGCGCCATCTGCTTCACACTTCTCCCAGCATGGGAAATGGGTAGTTGAGTTATTGCAGTGACATTGTTTGCTTTATAAGGAAAAGCAGATAATGTCACTGTCTGAGACCAGAGTAAAAATGAAAATAAATAAATAAATGAATTTTTTTACACATTACATGGTTATGTTTTTTATCATTTGAAAGGCCACATTCAGCTCAGCACTTCGTTTACATAGGGAACGCAATCCCTATGATACACTGAGCATGCCCTCCACAGCAAAGCAGTTAATTCATACAATTTCCATGGGTGAGCACCTTAGCACCTTCACTACCATAATGGAATATACTGTATCTTCATAAGGTCCTGCAGTAGCCCTAGCTTGAGTATACTCGATCTGGTCTGATTCTGGAGAAACATGACAGCCGTTGTCTTCAAATTATTTTAAGAGGTTTGGATCCGTAAACACACGGCTCAAGCTATAATGTAAATGTAGTGGCGTTCTTTGACCAGCAGAGGGAACCCTCTGTTGAAGAATAGGGCTTCACTACAGTGAACATATATTATTATTATCATTATTTATATAGCGCCAATAGTTTCTGCAGTGCTTTACAATAATCAAAGGGAATAAGATACATAATAAACGGACATAGAATGGTGGGGCCAAGGAAACTGCTTCAATCATGATATGTGTGTAGGTGAGCAGAGGGATGAGTTGCATCAGTGATGTGGTACGCTAATCTGAAGAGTTGGGTTTTGAGGGATTTCTTGAAGGCCTGAAGATTAGGGGAGAGTTTGATAGGGCGAGGCAAGTCATTCCACAGGACCGGAGCTGCCTTTGAGAAGTCTTAGAGGCGAGAGTTGGCAGTGCGGGTGTAGACCGGAGTTGTCTGGATGGGACGTACTTGCAGAGTAACGAAGAAATGTAGGGAGGGGTTGAGTTATTGAGCGATTTGAACGTAAGTGTCAGTATTTTAAACTGTATCCTGAAACGTACAGGAAGCCGATGGAGGGACTGGCAGAGGGGGGAGGTACGAGAGGTGCGTCTGGTGAGAAAAATAAGCCTGGCCCCTGCATTCATTACAGATTGCAAAGGGGCGATACGGGCAGTGGGGAGGCCAATAAGGAGCGAGTTGCAGTAATCAAGTCATGAAATGATAAGCACATGAACCAACACCATATACATTTTATGTGGGTTATGGAAAGTCAAATCACTTGGCAGTGGAGGGGTTAACTAGAGGTGTTCGACACATTCAACTCCATAGACTATAATGTCTCTGGTAACTTTCCAGCAACGCTGGTTAAGTTTCCACCTGACTCGGAATAATTAATTGGCTCGGATTCTTTGCCGTATGTTTTTAATTGAAAAATGTCCATTGAGTGAGTGCACACCTTAATGATATATAGTTCCTTTAGTACCTTTGCGAAGCTTAAGCATTGCAATCCCTTAATATGTGACTTTTGAAGTGCTCTATAAATGGAAAGGACAAATAAAAGCGAGGTGCAGGCGCTTCATTCTCACAGTATCATTAGAATTCTTTATTGGTTCTACAGGTTTCTAATGGTCACAGGGCGTACACGTTTCAGAATGACCTATCTTTTTATGTCTACCTGAAAAATGGAAACCCCCTGGCAGTAAAGTACAATTTTTTTTTTTTTGCCAATTTATGTTCTTACATACACAGTTGTCAGTATAAAACAAACATGACATTTGCACCTACACAATGACCTTGTATCAGAACCGAAAGCCATTAGTAACGCATCAATCTGTCTGGAAGCCAATTCCCACAAAAACGCAAAGAGGAGAGATTGTACATTTGTCACCTGCCACCATCGTGGGCTTTTATTAAAAAACCTCATTACTGTCATTTCGCTATTTCCGAGCTTGCGCTGCAGCAAAACCTAAAATTGTCCTGTAAGAGCTGCAGAGTTTGTGAACCCGAGCGCTTTATTTATGGAGTATTTGCGCTAAGTGCGTTTGTGGAGGGGGGGTGTATCTCAATGCATAATAACAATTTGGTGTCGGCAATTGTTCCGAATGTGAATACAGAACAATGGTTTTATTTCGTGCAGGGATTAAATGGATGGGTTTATGCCAAGTGGGAGTCTGGCATAAGGATCCAGTAGAGCATAAAATGTAACGAGAAATTGTACAATAAGGCAGAATGTTATGGATACTTCACTGTGATACATGTGTCTAGTAACCACTTTTACAGCCAATTTCATGTTGAAAACGCCTGGAAGCTTGCGGTGGAAAATGGCTTTATTGGAAGACTATTTTATTTCTGTCTGTGATTATTTCTTATGTTGGTACATGTCATGTTTCAAAATATGTACATCCACAGCGGGCAGGGTGCTCGCCTTATCGGTAAATAATCCTTCTTGTAATGGTTGGGAGGGTGATCTGAGCCCAGTAATGCAGGGGTTCACAGATATACAGACAGAAGGGACGAGGATGCTTGGGAGACACTGGGAATGTACCTTGGGGTGGTAGAAAGGACACAAGGGGGATTCCAGGCATGGTACAAGTGTGTTTTCCAAGAGAATGGTCAGGACGGTTCGTTGGTCAGAGGCTGGTAGAAGGTGGTAATCAACGGGCAAGCGGGGGGTCTGGTACACAGGAGGTCAGAAGTAATTCAGGGAGCTTCAGGAGGGTCAGACTGGTTTGGAACACATGCTGAAGCATTCCTGGGTGGGAGGAGTAGTCCTATTTTTTGTACATTCAAAGACATGGGGGCCTTCTTCCAAAGTTGCCATTAAGCAGAGCGCTTGAGCCATACAGCTTAACCGCTTGTGCGCTCTTCTTCTTTTTTTTTCATGCCTTTTTCCATTTGAGCTGCAAGGATTTACGTCAATTTACTGTACATAATGTCTCCTATAATTTATATGGGAGATGTTACTGTTGAGCTGCCAGATAAAGAGCTATACCAACCAGCTCACTCTCCATCTGTGTGTATAAAGCTGGTGGCAAGTGATTTCCCTTCAGCACAATCACTTAACAATAGGGATGCACGATACCACTTTTTTAAGACCGAGTACAAGTACCGATACTTTTTCCAAGTACTCACCGATACAGAGTACCGATGCTTTTATTTTATGTCATGTGAACGCTTTTCAATAAGAACAGACCTCATATAAAAATGCCCCAGCTCACATGTATACACCCCCCCGAGATTATATATATATATATATATATATATATATATATATATATACAGAATGCCCCCAGGTCACATGTAGCTTGCCCCCAGCTCACATGGATATGTAGCTTGCGCCAGCTCACATGGCGATTGTCCCCAGCTCACATGGCGATTGTCCCCAGCTCACATGGCGATTGCCCCCAGCTCTCATGGATATGTAGCCTGCCCCCCAGCTCACATGGATATTGTCCCCAGCTCTCATGGATATGCCCCAGCTCTCATGGATATTGCCCCTGCTCTCATGGATATTGCCCCCAGCTCTCATGGATATGCCCCAGCTCTCATGGATATGCCCCCGCTCTCATGGATATTGCCCCCGCTCTCATGGATAATGCCCCCGCTCTCATGGATATTGCCCCCAGCTCTCATGGATATGCCCCCAGCTCTCACAGACCGAACGCTGGGGAAGCTGGCCATGTGCATGACAAGCACTCGGCCAGCATTCCCCTCCGGCGGGCCGTGATAATCACCCTTCGGAAGGTCCGATCGCACGGCTGTGACGCAATTACGCGGCCGCCGGGCGCCTCTGTGATGCTGCCTCCAGCCGAGAGGCAGCGTCACAGAGGCGCCCGGCGGCCGCATGAACGCATCACAGCCGTACGACCGGACCTTCCAAAGGGTGAGTATCGCTGCTTTTCATGCACGCGGCCAGCTTCCCCAGCCTCGCGGATACCGGCAAGCCGGCCAGCGCTGGCTTCCGGTATCGGGGGGTGTATCGGCCATTTAAACGAGTACCAAGTACTAGTACAAACGGCAGTATCGGCACTGATACTAGTATCGGTATCGGTGCATCCCTACTTAACAATTATTATTTTATTTTTTTTAGAAAGTATTTTACCAGGAATGATACATTGAGATTACTCTCATTTTCAAGTATGTCCTGGATGGCGAGTATGTACCGTTAGGCGTCTTGCCCAAAGACACTTACTGGAGAGGTGCTCTTACTGGGATCGAACTTGTGATCCTACAGTCTCTCTCTACGCAGCGCAGTGATGTTACCTCTACTCCACCCAGCCGGTACAATTGCATCTAAACACTCCAAAAAATCCGATACTCGCTTCAGATTACTCTGTGCAGAGAGCGGTGCGATCCGCCGCTTCCGCGCTCTGTGGGCTGCAGAATGCTGGCAGCTCATAACAGTGCAGCACATAGCATCACTGGCATAATCACTTAACACCCACAAAAGTATCACGGCTTGAGATGTTGGGAAAGTGGCTCGGATGGAATAAGGTTATTAAAAGTCAGACACTAATGGAAAATGTCTGCAGCTTAGTTTTACCATTAGAGTTTGACGTTTAACACCAACCTTGGGAAAAATTAAGTTACTTTTTTATCTCCCTACACATATTTGTTGATTTTTCCCAAGATGCTCCATTTACCAAAATCCGTGCAAAGGCTTTTCCTATACTTATGTGCTTATCTAATCTACAGTATTTAACAGTTAATGAGATGGAGGAGGGAATATTTAGATAAGGCTGCAGGGGTCTATTGTCATCTAAACTGCTTGAGAGAAGAGATGGCAGATGAATGAAATAAGACAAGGAGTATTAAAGACTTTTAATTACCCCTTGGTGGTGTCCTTTGAATACATCCCACACAATGCAATGCTGTAATGCACACAATGCCAAGACAGTGATCGACCCATAGACTCCATTCTATGGCCAATGCCACACAGTGAGGAGCCAGTGATATAAAGATACTGGGGGCGGACGGTTTTTAACACAAACAGGGTTATTCAGAGAGATCCGAATGGCTGCCGAAAGGGAACCGAATGCTGAAAATGTTGGCGAATTGCCTGCACATACGGTGCCTGTTCGAGGGCAGTGAAATCCCCATAGAGAAGCAATGCTTCGGCTATTCAGAGATCAAAAAGAGCAGAGCAGTGAAGTTACCTCTACTCCACCCAGCCGGTTGGCTCATGGCATCTTCCCAGCTTCCTTCATGACAATCGAGCAGGCAGAGAAGACTCTGAGTCCATGGAGAGGCTCCAGGATTCCAGCTGGTTGTCTCTCTGCCCTGAATTTCTCAGACTAGGTGGTCGAGCCAGCTTTATAAAGGCAATACTTTAAAAATACCGAGGTCAAGTCCCGATTCTGATCTTGAGGATCAGATCGGGACGTCCCTATTAGACTTACATAATTTCCAGACATTGATGAGGAAATATTAGCATTATGACTGATTTGGGAAAAATGACTTAATCGTTTTTTTTTAGTGATAGACATTGTTTTAATCTCAAAATGTTGCCATAAGTGAAGAAGAGAAGACTGGAGCCGGGAACCTAAGTCCAATTAGAACCAATGCATCCTAGCAGTGTAACTCCAATCGAATGTAAGTAGCATGGACATGGAAGTTCTAGTGCTGCACTAATATGTTGGTTTAGCTCTGCTAAGTAATATTCCACACATGGTGACAGAATGTGACTCCTGGGAAATGAGAAATCTTGAGAAATTCTGGATATAGTCATTGTTTGAAGTTACCTTGGAAAGCCGCAACAAAAGCTCTTCTTCATCCGGGAAATTGCGATGTGTGTTCCCAAAGCCAAGCATGACAGCCATGAACAGTGTCTGATAACAACCTGCCACAGCATTCTGAAAGGGTGGACTGTCACAACTACCCACTGGGCTACTGGGATACCAGTACTGTAGGCTGCAAACAATGTCACGTATCAATGTCCCATTTCATTCTGGGAGGGATGACTGTCACAACTGCCCACTGGGCTACTCGCATACTGCTGTTGTGAGCAACAAACTGTGGACAGATAATGACTTTATCATGGCTCTCGATGGGCCATTATGATCTGGTAACATTGTGTGACACTACAACAGATTAGTTATTCACAGCAGGGATCTGCACTCCATCCAACCACAAACAATACCTTCATAGGCAAAACAGGACCAAGCACTCCAAAAAAATAGTGGACTGTTACGTATCCTAAATAAATGCAAGTGCTTGAGAAACATCTGAGAGCGAGCGAGATGTTGCGTATCTTCATTAAATGCCACCATTCTTTTGGAATGTCTGGTGCTGGTTTGCTTGTGAAACTACAACAGTTTGAAACACCTCTTTATTCGGCATGGAGGTCTCCCACTCCCAGTACATAATGAAAATGAGCAGAGAAGGCTTATTTGCCGTGATTGACCTAGAGAACCAGGAGACACAAGCCACATATCAACCTTGTAGAACATTCATGGACTGAATTGGAGATGATGGTGACCCAAGCCTTACTGCACATAAATACACCAATGCGAGAGGCTTATCGACCTGTCAGTGCAGCACTTTACCTTCTGTTTACAGCGGAGAATAAGGAAAAATAACAAACTGTTATCTTCTTTATTATTATTATCATCATCATCATCATTTATATAGCGCCAACAGCTTCCACAACGGTTTACAGTAACCAATGGGAACGAAACAAAAATTAAGACAAACCTAGGACCAGAAACAGGAGGTGTAGAAGGCCCTGCTCGGATGAACTTACAGTCTAGAGTAGAGCTGTCAATCTCACGGCCCCCCAGATTTTGAGGACTATAATCCCCAAATTTCCTTCAATTCAATAGATGGTCAGGGAATCATGGAAGTCGTAGTTCAGAAACATCTAGGAGCTGGAGTTTGACAGCCCTGGTCTAGAGGAGATGGGGTGGAGGAAGACGGGGAGAGTTTGATTGGTCGTCAGGATAATTAGCTCTAGTGTTTCAGAATTGTCGGGGACAGGGAAGGGGCCTCTATCATGAGGTGGGGTTGGCAAGGAGAGGGCTAGGACAGCACGGCAGCAGTAATGTAGAATGGTAATCTGAAGAGAATTCTATAACTAAGTGGGTTTTCGTTTGTTTTTATCTTGAGGTTCGTTGATGTCCTGTTAAATGGATGGTAATGGCTGCTCTTGTTTATGAGATTCTGAGATTTGCATAAATAGCAAAATCTCTCAATATACAGACATATCTATTGAAGAATCCGATTTACAAAGGCGGCACTATGAGAGACCTCACTGTATTCTTATTGCAAAACAGGACCGGTCCACATGGTGAAATTGGCAGAAAACGAAGCACAGGGATGACCTTGGGGAGTGGGCTGCAAGCTCCTCTGAATGACCCTCTTCATCTGTTATGGTAGCAATATTTGTTTCTGTGTAAATGGAATTTAATTTTCGGATAGAGACCCCACTTCTGTGTATGTATCTGTGTGATGTGCTGGGTTCTGTCTTCTATTGTAGCTCTATGGGCCATCTGTTTCTAGACGTCTGTCTTTGGAAGAATTTCTTTTTAGGCCTTTTTTTCTCTTCTTTTTTTTATTTTTTTTTAACTCCGCATATCCCAAAGACCTTGCATTGTCTGTTAAAATGGACACGCTTCTTATTCTCATTTTAAAAAAAAATAAAAAGTAAAATTGTGCCTTCTCCCGCTTGGTTCACACCTCAGGATCCCAAATAAAATTTAAAAAAAGGTTTTTTGTTTTTTTGTTTTTCATAATTTTATTAATAATTTCATTTTTTTTTAGATTTCTCCAAACATTATCAACAGAAGTGGCTCAAGCACGTAACCTTTCATAATGGCAATATAAAAATTATTCTATATACGTATATATCGATCATACATATGCAGGGGGAGGTCCAAAAGTAAGGTTTCTAACTCAAAAACGTTTTCTTTTATTCTCAAAGAAATCTTGTTTATTCAGCACTTCTCAACAAAATCTTTACATATTTTTTTCATGTGGTGCACCTGCTTCTCAAAACATCCCCGAAAATCACCTTCGGCCAATCCAGCTTCATCCCCAGTGACCGTTGCCTTGAAGTTGGCAGACTTCTCATATGCGAACGTGACGAGGACCTTTTTGGCAGACTGAACTCGGGTAGTTTTTGTTCTGCATTCAACAAATGTGGAACTCAGCAAGTGACGTCCAACTCATAATGAAGAACCCTCAACATGCTTGTTTTTGGAATGTCGAACTCTTCCACAACCTTTTTGGGAATGGTTTAAGGGTCCTGATCCAAAAATTCCTTCACCTTGACCACCAGGGTCTCATCTATTGATGTACAGGTTTCTTGCTCATCACAGATGTCAAAATGTCCAGACACGAATCTGATAAACCACTTATGGACATTCTGGAGACTTACGGCGCTATTCCCTTCCTCATGCTAAAATGGGGATGCTTACAAGGAGAAACTACACCTGCAGGTTTTCCCGTAGCGTCCCCTTTTTATCATTCGTTTCCAAAACAGGCGCTGCTTCAGCACCTTGACCCAGAGCAATGCGCTACCCTCGGGGATACTCGCGTTAGCGCTTCTGCGCTGTCTCGAGTATCACCTCCTGGACTCCATAGAACTCCTTGGAGGGTTGCGCTGCCAGGCACGAGCCCTACGCGATCTCGCTTTCGCGAGTGATAGCGGCGGAAAACTGGGGCTATTTGTCCCCAGTCTCACTCTGCTCCCAGCGGGCAAGAAGTGACAGATCGGGTCACAATTCTCATTGTGGGGTGAGAGGTGAGTATCGTGTTTATTGGGGGGGGGGTTTAGCTGGCGCTAAAGGATTCTCCAAAAGCGTAATCAGTTAGCACCAGCTTCTAGGTGATGGTAAATTTTTGGTTAACGCATCGGTGCGGTATTTGGCGCTAGGTCTTACACTAGGACCTTACTTTTCCTAATGCTAATTACTGATTGCTCTCCCCATGTTAAGCATAGGGTGCGTAAAGTTCAGTAAGCTCATTCAAGATAGCACATCGTTGATTGCGCTAACGGATTTTTAGTAGGTTTAGCGTTAGGAGAGTAATCTGGGTGTCATGCGTTAAAGTCACTTATACTGACAGTAACGGTTACTCACCCGAACACTACAGTTAACATTCACAAGGGAATAGAACCCTTAGGGTTTCATCACCGAAATGGGTTTTGAGGTCTTCAAAGCACTGCCTCGCAGAGAAACCATGATGAAATTAGTGGAGCACGATGGTCCTTTTTTTCTCTGATGCTTTTTGAGTCACCTCACGTCTCCATGATCGCCTGCAGGAATATCAATTTGTTTACAAGTATTAAAAGGATCTGACTTTCTTTGGGGGGGGGGGATTGAGTTAGGATCATTATTTCATTGATTTTTTTTTTCTTTGCCTTACGTTTTGACCTCTCCTCGTACATATTGATCCTTTTTTATATAACTCAAGAATTCAGAATCCATTACTGTCTAGGGAAAACTCCACTTACTACAGCTAGTGCCCAATTAACCCGCCTAAACCCTTTTTTTTTTTTTAGAAAGTATTTTACCAAGAAGGATACATTGAGATTACTCTCGTTTTTAAGTATGTCCTGGGTGGTGAGTATGTACCGTTAGGTGTTGTCATGCCCCATGATTTAGGATTTATTGTATATTTTTCTGTTTTATGTTGAATCTGCCGTTGCTGCTTACATGCTATTGAGTTCATAGCTATTTTGTCCCTGCTGGGTTTCCTTAGCTTGCTGCATCCAACTAGTTCCACCCCTTTTGCTAAGTGTCTTGTTCTAGGGACTTCCTGGTTACATAGCAGCCATTCTGTGCTCACTGCTGGACAAAGCTAATGTCTTTTTACCTGCATTGCTGTACACTATTATAAAGATTGACAGTCTGATCATTAAACTCTTCAACTGGATTCATCTTTCTTCGTGTCAGTTTTGCTGATTTGAAGCTATCTGCCGAACGTCATCGTGTGAGTACTGGTCAAATACAGACTTCGCTAGTCTAAAGCATCCACGCCTCACAGCTTTGCTTAGGGAAGCAGAAGCCCAAGGACACTTACTGGAGAGGTGCTCTTGCCAGGATTCGATCGTGTGTCTCCACAGTCTCCATGGTTATAGAGCCATGATGTTACCTCTACTCTACCCAGCCGGTATTACGCTCAAAAGGAATTCTGATTTCTTTATTATTAAAATAACTATTCTCCAAGGTCAAATGTGATGTAGTCCTAAGACAATTATGTTTGTTTTTGTGTCTTCGCATTTACTGCCATCCTTTAAGCATCCTGCATTAGTCAATAATGGCCCTGTGAAAGGATGATCTAACACCAAAATAGCTTTTAGGCATAATGCACTGATATTAATTATAAATTAACCGACAAAAGACGCTCTCAGATCTTCGTAGTGGAAATCACTGTGGGCGACTGAAAAAAATTATTTAACACAATAGCGCTCTGCTTACAGTATCTATAATATCCATAATCACCGTCAGATTCCACCAGACCTGTGCTCTGTTCTCCGTTTATGCTCTGCGTGATGGCTGTGCCCTCACAATCCGTTTCTCAAATGAGAAGATTTACAGATATGCTTTAAAATAAGCACTTAATTATTTCTTTTTAGATCTTAATATAACTATGTATATAGGTTTGGAATAAATATTTAGTACTACTGTAAAGGGTGATTTAATTAAATTTAACTAAATTATATATATTTTTTTATCATTTAATAAGCCTTTCGCTGCTGAGCCATTTCACTCACCGCTGTGTGCTGAGCTAATTTTTACCGGTTTCGCTCATCATGTTTAAACGCGATTTGAAGCCTCATTTTATTATACAACCCAGACAAATTATATATCGTTCTTTCCGGCAGACTCGGCAGATTCATACTATATCATTATTATATGTAGATGTCATGTCCTGCCTGAATATTATAACAAAAAATTCAATAAAATTTGAATTTTCAATCTACAGTGTGTAAAGTGTTTTTTTCACATTTTATCATGCGAGCCTTTGCGGTTATATTTTCTATGGGGTGCGCTTGTTAAAAAAAATTTGAAATGGGGACTTGTTGCTTTTTTGGGTGGGGGGGATTACGTGATTTTTAGCAAACTCCCCCCATAGAAAAAATCATTAGTGCAGCATCATTGTTCACATTATAATTGAAATGGGAGCAATATTGCTGCATTAATAAAACAACAAAAAAAAACTCTCTTTTTTAACATTTTGCATGGTCATGTTTGGTATCATTGGAAAGGCCGTGCTCTGGTCGTTCCACTGATAGCAAACATTAATCCCTAGCTTCCACGGATCTGGAAATAGGGGGTTCATTGGAACAGCTAGGGGTTAACTCCCGAACTGACATCATCACGCATAGCAAGTAGGCAGGGGAAATCCCGGAAGATTAGCCGACATCCAAGATGTCGACCAGCTGTGGGAGGGAACTGCGATCTAGCGCCTATTGGTGCCGAAACGCGATCCAGCCCCCAAGGGGTTTAAAGGCAGCCATCGCTTGGAAGGGCAAGCGGTGCCTGCCTTTTGTGCGTGCCCCAAGTCAATCGGGAGGGAGAGAGGTCTAAAGGACCTCCCCCTCTCCCCTTCAGGCACCTTCTCTGCACTGGTGGGGGTGGGGGGTGCCGGGAATAGGCGTCGTCACGCCCAGCGCGATGACTATTCCTGCCTGCCGGGGTCCCAGAGGCTGGGCTGACATCCAAGATGTCATCCAAGGGGGGCCACAGCAATCAGGCGGGAAAGTGAAGCAAGTAAGATGGCAAACCGAAAGGGAGCGTTAGACTGTGCCCTTAGAGTACTGCTAGTGACTATGTGCTGAAAGCCTCCCCGTTGAATTGCTAGACACGTGTTTGATGGGGCTGCAAAGTGCGATCCTCCATAGGATAGCGAGGTGGCCAGACGGGCGTCCACTCTTACAGACGTTCCCTCCACTCTCAAACACTCAAACGCTCGCCTGGCCCCGACCTAAGTGGGAGGCTGTATTTCTGGCTCAATGGTGATAGCATGAGGGTCGAACCAGTGGAGACAGGTGAGGTTTTAAGATACTAGTCTGGTAGAATCTATGCCCACCTCTGTAAACCTTCCTTCTAGAAAAAATAAACAAGAACAACAACCAAGGTGAGACAACCTTGGTCAACAATCACTTATCCCCACTAGAGGTGAAACTTGGGGATAACGCTCCCTAACTAGGACTAAACCTAAAAATATGACACACACCAACAAAAAAATATATTCTCCAGTGAACTGGCCACCATGGGACAGTCACTGATTTATCTGGGAGCGGCAACAAACAATGGCACCAATGCCTTTAATTAATTTACAAAGATACACTCCCAAATACCAACATTAAAAACAACGTATACAACACAGCAGTGTGAGGATAAATTAGAGATATGTAGTGGTAAAGCTTGTAGCTATTATAGCAATACTGAATGGTGATTGCTCGGGTGCTAATAATTATAGCTAAAATGTATAGCCACCAATCATATATGGTGAACCTATTGTACCTAGGGTGAAGAATCCAACCAATAAGTACAACCCGAGACCAAATAAATGGTCACAAATCCATAATGAATGCTAGCCACTAGCCCTAATGCTTATCAGATTCTGCTCTTGCCCTCACAACTGCCAAGACAAGACATACAGTTTAAAACCACATAGGTTAAACACTCAGCTCAACATATGTTTCGCCGGTAGCGACCGGCTTCATCTGGAGCGAAAATTGAATGGCTAATGGTAAGTGTTCTCCTCCCTTCCTTAAAAAACGTCAGTTCTACTGAAATTAGCCAATGAAAATTTAGATATGTCCCACGTGTCATGAATTCGTTACAGCTGATGTTAAATATAAGTAAATTGGTACTGATTAGTAGAATGAGGCTGTGATACGTAATCACGTTGTTATTTCACCATTAGCAAAACGGGAAAAATGTCGTGTGCGTAAATAAACAAAGTAAAAAATTGTGTTTGCTACTCAGCGTTTATATTTACCACCATACTGTTTATAGCGTTTACACTTAGTACATAAATGACCATTTCTCGTCGGATGAATAAAGTTTAGAAACAGTGCCAATTCTTTTAGACCAATTCATTTAAACCAACTAGGAACGATGTATACGTAATGGGGTACCCAAAAAATGCGTATTATAAAATCCATGTGTCTCCACCTTGGGTTACGGTATGGCCAATCATGTCAATGAGACACCACGTGACGCGGTTAAACCAATGGTCATGCACATAATACTAACAGCCTTTGTGTTTTCTGTATCTAAGTGTAAGACATCTTCTAATGGGTGCCCACGTAGCGCCATTTAACCACATGTTCTTATTTCACCATTAGCAAAACGGGAAAGATGTCATGTGCGTAAATAAACAAAGTAAAAGATTGCGTTTGCTACTCGGCGTTTCTATTTACCACCATACTGTTTATAGCGTTTACACTTAGTATATAAATGACCACTTCTCGTCGGATGAATAAAGTTTAGAAACAGTGCCGATTCATTTAGACCAATTCATTTAAACCAACTAGGAACGATGTATACGTAATGGGGTACCCAAAAACTGCGTATTATAAGATCAATGTCGCTCCACCTTGGGTTACGATATGGCCAATCATGTCAATGAGACACCACGTGACGCGGTTAGACCAATGGTTATGCACATAATGCTAACAGCCTTTGTGTTTTCTGTATCTAAGTTTAAGACGTCTTCTAATAGGTGCCCACGTAACACCATTTAATGCACACGATGCCCATATCGTTATCACATTCCTCTTACTTATAGGTCTGTCACAAACCTTGTATAAACAAGATGTTCTTACGGACGTGAAATAAGAGGCAACTCTAGTGGTCCCTAAGGACTAATATTATAATTCTCTGTTCAACCTCACGCACCATTTAACCTTCTTAACTCGATGAACGAGGATACACCCTAAAGATACCATAGATATTAGATGTTAATGATATAGTAAGTGACCAGATTTAGTAAATAGTCAAGTTGATCTAATATTTGCAAAGATACTGTATAACAGAAGTCAAAAAAATAATTAATGATCACAATGGTGATAAGACTCGATCATATTAGGGGTTAATGTTCCCATCAAAACAGTGATAGTATTCATATCGAAACTGTTAATATGCCTTACTCAATGTTAAAGAGCTAGGAGTACTGCCAATAATTTCGACCTACTTCAGAGAATGTATAAACAAACATGTGGGAACCAAAAAATGGAAAGGTACCGAGATTAATATCACTATGGTATACCCTATCACATCAATGGAATGCCGCACGACTTAGTTCAGCTGATGACAAGTATGTGTCCATAAACCATCATATCCAATATATACCGACATTTAACCACGAGTAACAACTTTATTCTGTCCCGCCATTGAAATATATGTTGGCAGCTACCTCCACCATTCCTAATGCATCGCCAACCCCTGCAAAGAGAACCTCGCAGAGGCAAGAGAGATGGCCCGTTAGATCTCTGAATAGGGTACCCTGAATATCAGTACCATTCGGCGAGGCCATAAGATGTGAATTGCCTATCCATCGTATTCTAAAGGTCAATACGGGCCTAACTTAACTTCAATGTCAAAGCCAGCGTATTGATCGTTATTATGTAAAAGATGACCAGGTATAAAGTGAGATCACCCTGGTATAATACTAACCAGGTATACCTAATGACTAAAAACGTCCTAATATTATACACTCCTACAGGAGAAAATGCTTAATAGATGGAATATCTTTTTTTCAACCCTTATAATCGGTCAGATATAGTGATATGATATAGGAAAACGATAAATTATGTTTGACAAATATACGATGGTGATCATAAAGATAGTGAATGAGAGATATGACTAGTTCGACAATATATTTAGTAGAAAGAAAACTCTAAATAATACTCTAATACCAATTACTTGGACAAGTTGAAAAATATATATTTCTGCAGAAACTGGGGATATGCAGAAACCAAAGACCGGGCGAAATAACCTTATAAGAAAGGAGTATAGGAAAAGCCTTCATTAAGCCCTTTTGGAGACAAAGTCTGTAACTTGTATATCCATCGACATTCTCTTTGTCGTAACTTTCGGTCAAAGTCACCTTTTCTTGGCGATGGTAACACCATCTCTAAACCACAGAATTTCAAAACTTTAGCGTTATTATTATGATGCTGCGATAGATGTCGAGAGATGGGGGTCTCCTGAGTACGTTGAATAGAGTGAATGTGTTCCATAATCCTTCTTTTAAAGGGGCGAAAAGGTCTTGCCTACATACATTTTACCACATTCACATATAGCCAAATATACTAGACCTACAGAATTACAATTAAAGAACGTCTTAATCACATAATCCCATGTTTTTGCTGAGTCCGTGATTTTTTTGGAATGTTTTAAGCTATGTTTACAGGCAACACAATGACCACATTGGTACGTACCCCTCAGATTAACGGACAACCATGTGACTGGTGGTTTGACAATAGAGCTGGAATAGTGGCTGTGAACCAATCTATCCCTGAGGTTCTGACTGCGTCTCGCTGTAATCGACGCCTTCCTCGGTAAGACCTCTTGGAAATGAGGATCGATCATCAATAATGGCCAAAATCTATTTAGAATGTCGTGAACTTGGTGCCAGCCTCTATCGAAAGTACCGATGCATCTTATCAGTTTATTTTGTTTGGCTTCGTGATCAGCCAGCAATGTTGCACGAGGTGTCTCGATGGCTCGTTGGTATGCTCTCTTTAAGAGTCTATTAGGATATCCTTTTTCGTGAAAATCACTTTTAAGATTTTTGGTTTTCACAATAAATTCATCATCGGTAGAGCATAGCCTTCTCAGTCTCAAGTACTGACCCGTAGGGATGCCTTTCTTTTGAGGATATGGATGAAAGCTCTTCCAATGCAAAAGATTATTGGTAGCTGACTCTTTTTTATAAAGGGTAGAAGACAGATGTCCTTGATCGGTTTTAGAGATTTTAATATCTAAGAACGAGGTGGTAGAAGTTTGAATTTCATGTGTAAATTTTTTTTTTTTTTTAATTCTTTATTTAGAAATTTCAAATAGGGCCACATGTCGACCAACAAGAAAGCAGCCACACAGGGCTGTGATATCAACTGTCGTAAAGCATTAATAGTATAAAGAAATAAAAAATGGATAAAGAGGCGTATTGAGACATCTGCAAGCGCCAAAGGCAATGCCATCATAAGGGGGGGGAAAGAAAAGGCCTGAAACCTAAAGGGAAAAGGGAGCATAAGACACTTCCAAAATCCCAAATAGCAATACAGGCAATGAGGGAGGGGGGGGGTTATCAAAGGGGCTCACATCACAATCCCCGAATCCATCTAAATAGCTCCTCAAACTATATAAAAATAAAAATTAAAAACAGAGAAAGAGAGGGGTTCTTCCTATAACATTCCGAGCAAGAAAAGACATCAGATAAACAACGAAACATGAGTCAAAAAATGCAAAACCATGAACTAAAAAGAACGCATTGAAAAAGAGGCGGCTTCTCGTAAGGTGTTGTGCAAACAAGTCAGAGATTCCCATCACCTAAGTTCTCAGCCCGGGGAGACGAGCGCACCATCCGGCGCAAAACCCGCCCCAGTAAAACAGGCCAGGCCTCGGCCGGGTCCGAGATTACATACGACATTTTGTTATGGGTAACCACTAATGAGCCGGCTGGACCCCAGCGGTACCGGACCCCTTTATGCCTGAGGAAAGTTGTCACCTCGCGATATCTGCGGCGCGCCATCAGCGTTGCGAAGGGCAGGTCGTGAAATAATTTCAGGGTTACTCCATCGAATAGGACATCAGCTCGCGCCCCCGGCGCTGTCATGATCCGTGTTTTGGCTGCCACATCTGCTGTGACCGCGATCACATCTCTCGGGGCATCCCGTGGGGCCTCAGCAGCCTTGGCGAATGCGGTAGACTGTGCTAAACACCTCCGGGGTGTCAGGCGGATCCTCCAAAACCTGGCGTGCCAGACTATTAGTGTACGAGAGTAAGTCCGCTGGAGTAACCGACTCGGGAACTCCCCGGACACGGACATTACGCCGACGGTGCCGGGACTCCAGAGCCTCCACTGAGCGTGTCAAAACCTCCACCTGAGACCTGAGAGCAGTCACCTGTGCCGACAATACCGTCTGTTCTTCTGCCAACTCCACATTCTGAGCCTGAACCGCCACCATCTGTGAGCGCACCTCCTTTACCTCAGAGCGCACGTTAGATAATTCGGTCAGCCATATTGATTTGATCTCCGCTATGAAGTTTCTATAGTCCTGCATCGTAGTGGGGCGCATGTCATCTGGGGCAGCCGCAGGGGTCCCGGCAGAGCTTGGAGGCGTTGCTGCACCCAATAGAGAGCCAGTCCCCTGGGGTATCCGATATCCGCTGCGGTTGTAGGTCTCCCTCTTGTTGCGGGCCGTCCGTCCGTCGTGACAGGTCCTCCGCATCCGACATTAGCGTATCAGCCTCTGAGCCACCTGCGGAGGGCTCCGTAGCTGTGGCCTCAGGTAACTCCGCTGCCAAGGCCTTTTTCCTCTTTTTCTGCGCTCTCTTGCGTGCAGCGGCACTCATAGTCATTGGATTCTTGTCCCGGGACGTCTCGGCGGGCCAATCGGGCCCCCGTCCGTTGTGCCAGGAGCAGTCTTCCTCCTCAGAGGAGTCATACCACATGGGCAGGAGGGAAGAGGGGGGTATAACTGTTGCAGAGCGTCTATAATTCAGTGAATCTCTAATGTCCGCCTGTCTGGTGTCCACCAACCTGCGCTGTGGAAGTGTTTTCAGCTTCTTCCCCATGCTCAGTCGACAGTAAAGTCTCTCCAGCCAGGAATCAGGTCCGATATGGCCTCCTGTTCAATGTATTGTAACCCTGTCTATACTGTGCTTATTGTACAGCGCTGCGGAATATGCTGGCGCTTTATAAAGAATAATAATAATACTCTCATGTGTAAATTTAAGATTATATTCATTATTGTTCAAGAGGGTAACAAACCCTATAAAGTCTTCCTTAGACCCCTTCCAGAAAACAAGTATATCGTCAATATACCTGACCCATAGGTCAATTTTGTCAAAGTAAGATGTCAACTCAACATTTAATCTGCATTTTTCTTCCCATAACCCCAGGTATAGATTAGCACATGCTGGTGCTACCGACGAGCCCATTGTAGTACCGCGTACCTGGTGAAAATATTGCCCTTTAAAGATGAAATAATTATGGGTCAAAACAAACCGTAATAGATTGATCAAAAAAGTCTTCGTCATAATATTCAGGGTGGTGTCTCTATCTAAATGTCTCAACATGTTTAAGCCCTAATTCATGTGGAATACATGAAAAAAGAGATTCCACATCCAAACTACAAAGTAATGTCTGATCATCAATGGTTCTCTCTTTTATTATCTGAAGGGTTTGTTTGGTATCTCTCAAATAAGAAGGCAAAGTAATGACATATTTCCTCAACAATTTATCAAGATATACACTAACATTTTGGGTAAGACTGTCATTTCCAGACACTATGGGACGTCCAGGTGGTTCATGTAGATTTTTATGAATCTTGGGAATGCCATAAAAAGTGGCTATTGTTGGCGATTTTGGTACCAGAAATTCACATTCTGGCTTAGTGATCAAACTTAATTCAAATGCTCCATATACTAATTTCTTTAAATCCATAATGAAACGGCTAGTAGGGTCCTTTGGCAGCTTAATATAAGTATCGGTATCGTCCAGAATTGTATATATAATTGTAAGGACAGAGGCTTGAACCCCTGTGTGGTGTTGGGTGTATGGACCCCAATAGCAAGCCGAAAGAGGAGACCAGAAGGAATATAACTAATGGAGCTTTACTGAAGGCAACAAAATATAAGTCCAGAATAAACGTAATGCAGGGTTTCTTTGGCAGAAATGAAAGTCCAGAATAAACGTAATGCAAGGTTTCTTTGGCAGAAATAAAAGTCCAGAACGGAAAGTCGTAGGGATTTGAGGACAGGGTCCGGTACTGATGTCGTGGAGACAAGCCTGGGAATGGTACGGGTACTTGTGATGGCAAGTGTGGAATGGAAGTAAAGCTGGTACCGTGGCAACCGGAACAGAAGCAGGACTTGCACTTTGGAAGCAGGAACGGAAGCAGGACTGGCACCTTGGAAGCAGGGCGAAAACAGGACTGGCACCTTGGAAGCAGGGCGAAAGCAGGACAGGTACCTTGGAAGCAGGGCGAAAGCAGGACTGGCACCTTGGAAGCAGGGCGAAAGCAGGACTGGCACCTTGGAAGCAGGGCGAAAGCAGGACTGGCACCTTGGAAGCAGGGCGAAAGCAGGACTGGCACCTTGGAAGCAGGAAACGGAAGTCCGGATGTCCTTAGCGTAGCACGAAGGGAACCACTGGGTAACGTGGTGGAACCACAGTATCACCTGGTTAGTGAGCTGGAGAAAGCGGCAGGTTTAAATAGGGCTCAGGGAATCATACGAACACCGTTCACCTGGGACTCGCAGGTGGAATTGAGATACCTGAGTGCTTGGCAGAATTAATTGGTGGTATGCGAGGATCTTCAGTGCAGGTGGAATGCAGTACCTTAACTTGACCAGCAGAGGGCGCCAGAGTACCTGAGTTTTCATGTTCCAGGATGGACGATCGCGCATGCGCGCCCGACCTCCGCTCAGATGGATCGCGGAGACGGCGTGGGACGCATCTTGGATCTCCTCCCTCGAGTTGCAGGCCGGAACCAGGGAGCGACGCGCCACGAGGACCTCAGGTGAGTCTGCCAGGCGTCCCAACATGGCGGCCGCGGTCCGACCGCGGCGCGGGGCATCACAATAATTTTCTCATAGAAGTTAGCTGTCATCAGTACAACATTTCCACCTTTATCCGACTGTTTAATTATAATCGATTTTTCGGCCTCCAATTCTTTCAGGGCTGTCCTCTCATTGGTAGTTAGATTATCGGAATTCGATGTTATTAATCGTGAGACATCCATATTATCAACCTCCGCGCGTACCAATTTACAAAACAGCTCTAAATTCCCAAATTCTTTAAAATTAGGAGTAAAACGACTTTTAGGTCGACAATCCGTAAGGCCTGGTGTGGACTCTTGTTCGTACAGCAAATCTGTTAGTATTGCTAAGCAGGGGAGATCCGACAACTCAAGACCCAGATTTTTTGCCCGCTGTTCATCCTTTACTTTGTACATTTTATGCAAAGCCAATTTGCGGCCAAAAAGATGAATATCTTTGGTCCATTCAAACTTATCCACCATAGGAGCCGGTACAAATGAGAGGCCCTTACTCAACACAGAAATATGACTTTTATTTAAAACAAACTTCGATAAATTGATAATTCTCAAACGGTTCGGATCAGATATAGTGGTAATAACAGTATCATTGGATGTAACATCCATCAAATTTGTTTCCACAATGCTAGTGTTCATAAATGGTGCTACTGTACCAGAATTGTCAGGGTAGTTCTTAGATGGTGTGGGGAAGGGACAAGGGGTTTTAGTTCTATCGCAGGACATGATATTATCGACTTTCTCATGCTGTACTATTCGTATAGGTTTCGACCTCGTCTGTTGTTTGTCCGAAAGCCCCTGTATCCCCATTTTCTCCGATCTCTTAATTTGTCTGGAAGAATATCCCTCTCTAAAAAAGAGACTCCCTTTTTCAAAATGCCCTTTCTAGAGCTAAAACCTGATTCAACACTGGCACTGCTTTCACCCTCAGTATCCGTGGAATCGCCCTCCAAAGAGGAAACGTTGTTGCGACTTTTATTCCTAGTCTTATAAGTTTTATAGACAAGATTATTTTTATAATCATCTGAATCTCTCAAAAACTTACGCTGCTTTCTTTCTTTAATTTCCCCTTTGTATCTTTCCATTTGCCTTTGCAATTTCTCCTCAATTTCGCCAAAAGCCCCTTCATCAATATCTGTTTTAAGTAATTCGACCTCAGTTCTAACTTCTGCATCAACTGTTTCTAATTCAATTTTTTCGTATTTACAAATAATTTGCATAAAACGACGAGAACTTTCCTCTGCAGCCTTGGTGCCATTGTTTGTTGCCGCTCCCAGATAAACTTTCCTTCTAACCTAAACTAGCAAGTCACAGGTTAAATAAATTTCAAATGCTTTTTAGACAGGAACATATATTAACCCTGTAATGCCACCAGGCATACTACAACAACCCAGCAGTAGGTGGGCCTGAAGACCAAGGTACAGCATAGCACAGCTCTCCGGAAATTCCCCTGGCCCACCTCCCTTCCCTGTGGCCGATTGTGGTGGCTCTTAATGCACTGACTCCAGCCTCAGTCCACTCCTTGTGAAAGTCACCAACACTTTTGAATGGCTTATTCCTGGCAGTCCTCTCCAGGCTGCGGTCACCCTGCTGCTTGTGCACCTTTTTCTTCCACACTTTTCCCTTCCACATACCTTTCTATTAATGTGCTTTGATACAGCACTTTGGGAACATCCAACTTCTTTTGCAATTACCTTTTGAGGCTTTCCCTCCTTATGGAGGGTCTCAATGATGGTTTTCTGCACAACTGTCAGGTCAGCAGTCTTTCCCATGATTGTGATTCCTACTGAACCAGACTGAGAGACCATTTAAAGGCTCAGGAACCCTTTGCAGGTGTTATGGCTGAATTAGCTGATTAGAGTGGGACAGTTTGAGCCTAGAATATTGCACCTTTTCACAATATTCTAATTTTCTGAATTTGTGGATTTGGGGTTTTCATGAGCTGTAAG
This sequence comes from Leptobrachium leishanense, assembly GCA_009667805.1. Taxonomy (NCBI): domain Eukaryota; kingdom Metazoa; phylum Chordata; class Amphibia; order Anura; family Megophryidae; genus Leptobrachium; species Leptobrachium leishanense. The sequence continues at coordinate 6,449,907 of CM019063.1, read as the reverse complement.
CCATAATCATCACAATTCGTACAAGCCGTGATTTGTCATATCTTGCTTTGCATGTAATGAGTCTCATATATTAGTTTCACCTTTTAAGTTGCTTTACTGAAATAAGTGAACTTTTGCACGATATTCAAATTTTTTGAGTTTCACCTGTGATATATATATGTATATATGTATATATGTGTGTGTGTATATATGTGTGCATGTATGTGTGTGTGTATATATGTGTGCATGTATATGTATGTATATATATGTGTGTATGTATATGTATGTATATATAGGTGTGTATGTATGTGTATATATATATGTATGTGTATATATATATATATGTATATATATGTATATATGTGTGTATGTATATGTGTGTATGTATATATATATGTATGTGTATATATATGTGTGTGTGTGTATGTATATATATGTGTGTATATGTGTGTATGTATATATATATATATATATATACAGTTGTGTTCAAAATTATTCAACCCCCAATGCTGTAAAGGGTTTTAGGGAATTTAGTGTACATTTGTAATTGTATTCAGAATGAAATCCTACAAGGACTTTTTAAAGAACCATATGCAACTAAAATGACATCAATTGGTTTTGTAATACAGTAGTAAATGTTTCTTTTGTGAATTCTTCATTGACACAATTATTCAACCCCTTAAAGACTACCACTCTGAAGAACAGAGGTTCATTCAAGTGTTTTCAATCAGGTATTGAAAACACCTGTGGATGTCACGGAGCAGCAATAAAGCATAATAAGCACCAATTAGGCAGCTTTAAAATGACTGTGATACTCAGCTCCTTCTAGACATTTACTGGTGTGGTTACAAACATGGTGAAGTCAAGAGAATGGTCCAGGAAGACAAGAGAAGAGGTGATTATTCTTCACAGGAAGGGCAATGACTATAAGAAGATTGCAAAGATGTTAAACATACCAAGAGAGACCATAGGAAGCATCATTCGCAAATTCAAGGCAAAGGGCACTGTTGAAATGCTACCTGGTCGTGGCAGAAAGAAGATGCTGACTTTGACTGCTGTGCGCTACCTGAAGCGTAGAGTGGAGAAAAGTCCCCGTGTGACTGCTGAGGAACTGAGAAAAGATTTGTCAGATGTGGGTACTCAGACAATACGGCGCACACTGCGTAATGAAGGCCTCCATGCCAGAACTCCCAGGCGCACCCCCTTGCTGTCTCCAAAGAATAAGAAGAGTCGACTGCAGTATGCCAAAAGTCATGTGGACAAACCACAGAAGTTTTGGGATAGTGTTCTGTGGACTGATGAAACAAAATTAGAACTGTTTGGGCCCATGGATCAACGCTATGTTTGGAGGAGGAAGAACAAGGCCTATGAAGAAAAGAAGACCTTGCCTACTGTGAAGCATTTCGGGGGGTCAATCATACTTTGGGGCTGTTTTGCTTCTGCAGGTACAGGGAAGCTTCAGCGTGTGCAAGGTACCATGAATTCTCTTCAGTACCAGGAGATATTGGATGACAATGTGATGCAGTCCGTCACAAACCTGAGGCTTGGTAGGCGTTGGATCTTTCAACAGGACAATGATCCCAAGCATACCTCCAAGTCCACTAGAGCATGGTTGCAGATTAAAGGCTGGAACATTTTGGAGTGGCCATCGCAGTCACCTGACTTAAATCCGATTGAGAACCTCTGGTGGGACTTAAAGAAAGCAGTTGCAGTGCGCAAGCCTAAGAATGTGACTGAACTGGAGGCTTTTGCCCATGACGAATGGGCGAAGATACCCGTAGATCGCTGCAAGACACTTGTGTCAAGCTATGCTTCACGTTTAAAAGCTGTTAGTACAACATCCTTTTACAGTTATAAGATTGAATGTCACTTGGGGGTTGAATAAAACTGATAATGATGTGAGCACAGAAAAGACATTTGTGGTTATTTCATTATAAATGTTATGTTATATTTGTCTGACCTACACGTGCCTCTTTGATTTAATTGTAAGCAAGATGACTGAATGATCAAAATCAATGTCAAACTGGCCAAAACACTCAATTTCAGTGGGGGTTGAAGAATTTTGAACACAACTGTATATATGTATATATGTGTGTGTGTTGACACAAATGACAGTGTGACTCTATTCCTAAAACTAAACGTAACCCTAATAATAAACTTAAACCTAATATCTATACCTATAAAACCGAATGTCCGTCGCCGCACATTCGGTTTCTGTTGGCTGCGCGCCCAGCCAACAGAAACCCGATGCGCAGCGTCGGACAGACGCTGGATGCGAGCGCAGCCTCTACCCATCGGCCGCGCGCGCATCCAGGAGAACAGGATGCGCGCGCAGCAGCAGGGTAGAGGCTGCACGCGCATCCTGTAGAGCCGGATGCGCTCGCAGAAGACGGCTATAGGCTGCGCGTGCATCAAGCTCTACAGGATGCGCACACAGCCTCTACCCGGCTGCTGCGTGCGCATCCTGTTCTCCTGGATGCGCGCGCGCGGCCAGCAGGTAGAGACTGCGCGCGGATCCAGCTTCTGTGTGCTGGGGGCAAATGTACCCATGTGAGCTGGGGGCAAATGTACCCATGTGAGCTGGGGGCAAATGTACCCATGTGAGCTGGGGGAAATGTACCCATGTGTGCTGGGGGCAAATGTATCCATGTGTGCTGGGGCAAATGTACCCATGTGTGCTGGGGCAAATGTACCCATGTGTGCTGGGGCAAATGTACCCATGTGAGCTGGGGGCAAATGTATCCATGTGAGCTGGGGCAAATAAATGTATCCATGTGTGCTGGGGCAAAAAATGTATCCATGTGTGCTGGGGCAATAAATGTATCCATGTGTGCTGGGGCAAATGTACCCATGTGTGCTGGGGCAAATGTACCCATGTGTGCTGGGGCAAATAAATGTATCCATGTGAGCTGGGGCAAATGTACCCATGTGAGCTGGGGGAAATGTACCCATGTGAGCTGGGGCAAATGTACCATGTGTGCTGGGGCAAATGTACCCATGTGTGCTGGGGCAAATGTACCCATGTGAGCTGGGGGCAAATGTACCCATGTGAGCTGGGGGAAAATGTACCCATGTGTGCTGGGGGCAAATGTATCCATGTGTGCTGGGGCAAATGTACCCATGTGTGCTGGGGCAAATGTACCCATGTGTGCTGGGGCAAATGTACCCATGTGAGCTGGGGGCAAATGTATCCATGTGAGCTGGGGCAAATAAATGTATCCATGTGTGCTGGGGCAAATAAATGTATCCATGTGTGCTGGGGCAAATAAATGTATCCATGTGTGCTGGGGCAAATGTACCCATGTGTGCTGGGGCAAATGTACCCATGTGTGCTGGGGCAAATAAATGTATCCATGTGAGCTGGGGCAAATGTACCCATGTGAGCTGGGGGAAATGTACCCATGTGAGCTGGGGGCAAATGTACCCATGTGAGCTGGGGGCAAATGTACCATGTGTGCTGGGGGCAAATAAATGTATCCATGTGTGCTGGGGGCAAATGTATCCATGTGAGCGGGGGGGGGCAAATAAATGTATCCATGTGTGCTGGGGCAAATGTACCCATGTGAACTGGGGAAAATAAATGTATCCATGTGAGCTGGGGGTCAGAAACTGGGTGCAATAAACAGCCACATCATTGGGAGCACTGGGCAGCCATATCCTCTACAACAATAGACTGCCCTCCAGGCAGGTTTTATAACCTATGTAAGAATAACTCTAAATATATACCTAACCCTAATTAGAAGCCTAATCCTATATTTGATTTTTTTTTCTTTTCTTCCTGTTTTAATTTGAGACCCGCAAGAGAAAAGGTATTGAATTATGTAATTTGGTTTATATTGTTTCACTGTATATTTGTATGTAAAAAAAATATATAATAAAAAAAACACAAAATGTCAGCAGGGTAAGGAGAGGCCTCTAGAAATGGGGTGTCAAACTCTGCCTGTCCAGGTGCTGCAGAACTACAACTCCCATGAATCTGTGGCCATCCATGGCATTCATAGGCTTCTGGGAATTGTATGTCGACATCATCTGGGGTCCAGAGAATGGCATCCATGCAGTTTGGATGGAGAAGAAAATAGAAAAAAAAAGAACAAAAAAAATTTATAAAAAAGACTTATAATAGTCTGAAACCCGTATCACATTTAGCAGCTGGATTATCCAATCGCTGGCCCCAGTGATCGGATGCCTGGGGTAGTCTGAGATTCCAGAACGGGATACCTTACACCTGATGCATCCCTCTCAAATAGGGTCGACACAGCAAGGTGCCAAAACAAGTGGATTCAATAGGATTCAATGTAAAAAAAAATATAGTTTATATAATTTTTTTATTCAAACGTTTATTATTTTCAGCTTAGTCAAAAAACCTTTTTATAAAAATTTCTAGGTATTTATCTGGATTTTTTTAGGTGACATTTTTGATCCCCCTTTTGTTTAATGACTTTTTGTATTCTGTAACAGAACGTTTTATTGTTTTTTTTATAGGACCTTTTTTTATTATTTCCACACAGTTTCGTTCATTTTTATTGTTCTAAACTCCTTTTAAAGAATAGCACCCCTCAGTTCGGCGACATTGGTCAGATCATTGGCTTTTCTCAGCAGCGTTGGGCGGATCATTGGCTTTTCTTGCTGATGTTCGGCAGATCATCGGCTTTTTTCAGCACATTCGGCAGCGGCGTTCACCACGCTTCGGGACCCTGCAGCGAATACTGATTTCACCGCAAGGTCAGTGAACTTGAATCGCACCGAAGTGCGCCAAACGAAAGCGCAACGAAATTTCACTGAAATCTCGGTGCTCTTTGAATAACCCTCAAAGTGTAATACAACTTCCTCGCTGAGACAGGAGGAGGAATTGATACATGAGGTATAGACCTCAATGGAGGGATTGGACATATGCAGGTGTGAAGACACAATGCAGCTGTGTCCGCATACATCTATTCTTTACTTTTGAAATAAACTAAAACAGAACTTTGAGTAAATGATGATTACTGGGGAAGTGACACTCCCCCTTTAACCGTTAAATATACTTTAAACTAATGTATCTCCCCTACTGCCTGCAAAATTATAATTACTCAGATTTAATGGGTATGAAGATGTAACAGCTAGTGTTTATTCGTTAAGGGATACTCTGTTGAAAAAGAGAATTCACTTTTTTTGCCCTTAAATAATTGGGCAGAGGCTGCTGACAGCCTCTGCCCAATTATTATTTCATGTGTGTTTTATTTATCCTTTTTAGGAGATTTTACTTACTTTTTTATTCGTCGATGCACGCAGCTCCTCCTCTTTGGCTCTGGGACCCCCAAACCCAGAATATTTTGTGCTCCTATGCATCTTGCGTAGTGTAGAAGCCACAAATTGTGCAGCGCTACAGGATGTGTGCACTTTACTTACGCAAGTTCTGTAGCGCCTGAGCAGAACGATGGATCGGAGTTGCGCGTGCATGCAAAGATCCAAACCATCGGCTGCCTCTTGAAATTGGGATTGGAATTATTGTTCTTTGAGCAAGTATCATTTTGACTGTATAGATTTAAAAAAATATGTAGTGAAGAAGTGGAGCACCACACCAGAATATCACCCTTGGCAGAATACAACACTAGTCGTTTAGGGAGAGGTTTTAATGAGTTTTCCACAATAACTCAATGTGCGAATGTCCCAAGAGCCTGGAGGCTCCATCTAGAGCAGTGGTTCTCAACCTTTCTAAAGCCGTGACCCCTTAATACAGTTCCTCATGTTGTGGTGACCCCCAACCATTACATTTTTTTTCCTTGCTACGTCATAACTAATTTTGCTACTGTTATAAATTGTAATGTAAATATCTGATATGCAGGATGTATTTTTATTGCTACAAATTGAACATAATTAAAGCGGAGTAAACAAGAGTAATTAATCACAAAGACAAAATGTTATACAGTCTGTTAAGAAAAAAAATACACAGGTATTCATTCATAACCACAGAACTTTAGCATAAATACAAAATATTTGTAAACCAAATAAATAACTTTAAAATAAATAATAAACAACAAATACCCCCTAAAAAATTAAATCAGTGGTGCTCACAGTACCCCCCCAAAAAAAAATCAGTGGTGCTCAGGGTACCCCCCAAATAAATAAATCAGTGGTGCTTCAGGTCCCCCTGAAATAAATAAATCAGCGGTGCTTCAGGTCCCCCAAATAAATAAATAAATCAATGGTGCTCAGGGTCCCCCAAACAAATAAATCAGAAGTGCTCAGGGTCCCTCAAATAAATAAATCAGCTGTGCTTCAGGTCTCCCCCAAATAAATTAAGCCTTGCTCAGCCAAATAATTAAAATGAAATTAGCCAGGCTCAGCCAGGCTCAATTAAATCATTGGTGGCAGTGGTGCACAGCGGTGGTGTCATTAACGAAAAAAACTCGGACCTCAGCAGACAGGCGGCCCGACTTACCCGTCCAGACGTCAGGCTCCTTCAAGCACAGGCAGTGATAGGACATCACTTCCTGTGCGCGAGGATAAGGGGCCGCTCGTCCTCTGCGCTCCGCTGTGCAGCATTCACGGGACGCTGAATGCTGCAGCGCTGAATGCTGTTGTGCGGGCGCCCCACAATAGGAAGCCTCAGGCGACCCCCCGGGAAAGGCCGATCGACCCCCAAAGGGGTCGCGACCCCTAGGTTGAGAACCGCTGATCTAGAGTAAGCACTAAATTGGCGTTTGCAAGTACTGTTTAAATAGTTAGCAGAGTTACACTAAGCCCGATTGGGTTAACTTTCTTGTCATTCCACTTTATATGCCAGAATCAGGGAGTAAGAACCAGTCAGGTTATTGGGTCCCTGTGAATAAAGAAGTGAACACCCAAGAGGCTAATTACACCTAAGCCTGGTTAAGGCTCATCATTTGTGAGTGTGGATCAGTTATCTGTATATACTGATTTAATAAGAGGCTGTCTGCACGATTACCTCTCTCTGTTTTTACCCTATGTATGGTGCATGGAGATGATGAAAAATTACGTATAAGAACATGAATATTACAAACGAGTGCGCTGTACCCTATTTCACACATTTTTCTGGACCAGATTTAAAAGAATGCTTCGGCAAACAACAATATATTTTTCCTAGTCTGATAAAGGAATCCTCTGTGTAATACTTACCCCTCTCCCCTTTTAGGGTAATGTCAGACGAACGCAGTCTGAGCGCACTAGTCCATGGGTTCTGGTTAAATTCTAATTCCCAAATAAATTCCACTAAACAAGAAAAGAATGATTTAAGTAACCTAATTTTAGTAAAAAGTAAGCATTGATACTAATGAGTCAGATCTTTATCTGTGTTTCTTTGTACTAAGATTCACTCCACAAACTTCATACACACCTGCTCACAGAAGATGCATTCTCATTCTCCTAATTCACCTTCTCAGCCTTATCTAAGGGAGTTATCATAAGAAAAATGAGGACACAGTCTTATTGAAGTAAAGAGGAAAAATATTGTTGTTTCCCAGTGTAGGCGATTTTGAGTTTCAGAGTGGAGTCTTTCTTGAGGGTGGACACTCAGCAGTCAGGAAAAGGTGGCATCGACATCAAACCAGCAGTATGTCCCAGGGGTGTGGAAATTTTAAAAAAAATCTACTTGTCCAACGGACTAAGTAGTAGTCCAATCTACTTGTCCCTCAGGACGATCTACTTGTCCTGATAATTTCAACAAAATAGTGTTTAAATAGAGGTCTTTATTCATAACAGCCTAGAGAGGCAGCGTCAGATACATGTGATGAATAAAGACCTTTATTTAAACACTATTTTGTTGTGTGTGTTTATGTATATGTATGTATATATGTGTATGTGTTTGTATATATATATATATGTATACACACATTGCAGCCCTGTGTGTGTGTGTATTTACATATATACACCTGTATGTACCATGTGTGTATACATACACATTGTATGTATGTATACACACACATGGCTGCAATGTGTATGTATGTAAATATACACACACACGCAGGGCTGCAGTGTGTGTATACACATATATGTATATAAATGCATACTGTGACGTTTGGGGGCCCACAGAGCACGTGCACAATGTCTTTCACAAACAAAACCGCTTTATTCACCCTTTCAGGGCAGTCAAAAAGGCAACATAATAAGTACACGCTTGGGTTCAGCGAAATTAAAGCAAAGTCCTGATCTTCAGCACAAATAAACAGAAAAATAATGATGGCTCACCAATGCTTTAAACCGTCCCAAACCTGGGGAATCCTTTCCCCAGTATGTAGAAGCCTCTCCAGCAAGGCACAGCACCTCTCCTGCTTTTGGAACGGACACACACAGCTTCCACTGATTACTTTCCTTTTTCCTAAACTCCCACAATCCTATCTGGGAGTTGCTGTCTTTTAAACTCTTCCTGGACAGGAAGATTAACCCTGTGGTTGCCCTTAAAGGGTCCACAACCCAAATAGGGGTGAAACATATTGTCCATCCAGGACCCAGCCATTCCGACCTCTACATATCCCCCCCCCTCTGTCTCAACGCGGAGGTGTTTGAGGCAACAGTAGACAGCCCACAATGCATCCGGGACAGGGCATCAGCATTTTGGTGCTGTTTCCCAGGTCTGTGTTCCACCACAAAGTTAAACTCCTGGAGAGACAGGAACCACCTGGTTACCCTGGCATTAGCGACCCAGTGCTGCCTCAATCAGGTCAATGGTCAGACACTAAACGGAACTTCCTGCCCAACAGGAAGTATCTCAAAGAATCCAAGGCCCACTTATTGGCCAAGCCCTCTCTTTCCACCACAGCATAGTTTTTCTCCACTGCCGTCAGTTTCCTACTAAGAAAAACCACGGGGTGCTCTTCCCCATTGACTTCTTGGGATAGCACAGCCCCCAAACCCTCACTTGAGGCATCCGTCTGTACAATGAACTCCCTCATGAAATCAGGGACTACCAGCACTGGGTGCTGACACAACGCATTTTTAAGCTGCTCGAAGGCTTCTTCAGCATTGGCATTCCATTGAATCATACTGACTTCCTACCTTTCGTCAGGTCAGTCAGTGGTGCAGCAATAGAGGCAAAATTGGGAACAAATCGCTGGTAATACCACACTATACCCAGAAAAGCACAAACCTGATTTTTTGTGAGGGGCGTGGCCAGTTCTGGATAGCCTCTACTTTGTTAAATTGTGGCTTTACCAGACCCCTGCCTACGACATATCCCAGGTACTTAGCTTCCTCCATCCCTACCGCACTTTTCTCAGGGTTAACAGTAAAGCCCGCTTTCCTCAAACCGTCCAAAACCGTCTGAACCCGGGGAAGATGGGACTCCCAATCTGGACTGAAGATGACAATGTCATCCAGGTAGACAGAGGTATATCTCAGGTAGGGGCGGAGCACCCTATCCATCGCTCGTTGGAAGGTGACCGGGGCTGAGTGTAACCCAAAAGGCATCCGCTTATAATGAAAATGACCCTCTGGAGTGGAAAAAGCAGTCTTTTCCCTGGCTTCCTTAGTCAGGGGTATCTGCCAGTATCCCTTAGTAAGGTCCAGGGTGGTGATATAACGGGCCGGACCCAATTTCTCTATTAATTCATCCACCCTTGGCATGGGATACGCGTCAAATTTTGACACCTAGTTAAGTTTCCTGAAGTCATTGCAGAATCGCAGAGTGCCGTTGGGCTTCGGTACCAACACGATGGGGCTCGACCATTCACTCTGTGACTCCTCAATGACATCAAGCTGAAGCATTTTTTTAACCTCTTCAGAAACCGCCTTTCTATGGGCTTCTGGGATGCAGTACGGCTTTACCCGAACCTTTACATGGTGTTCCGTCACAATATCATGTTTAATCCCGGACGCGTTTCCCGGTAGTCCTGAAAACATGCCTTTGTTTCTTTGCAGAAACTCCTTAACTTCTTGGGTTTGGGGTTTGGACAGGGTGGCAGCAATGTGTACTGCGTCAACACCATCAGACTCTATCCCCACCCCAACCATGGCGGACACCTCTCGGTCTCTCCAGGGTTTTAACAAATTTATGTGGTAGATCTGGCATGGTTTTCTTTTCCCAGGCTGATGCACTCGGTAGTTTACTTCCCCTACTTTTTCAACCACCTCATATGGTCCCTGGTACTTGGCTAGGAACCGACTTTCCACTGTGGGTATAAGTACTGCTACCCGGTCCCGAACCTGAAATTGCCGCAGCTTGGCTGACCGGTTGTACACCCTTTTCTGGGCCTCCTGAGCCTTCTGCAAATGTTCCTGTACCAAAGGCATCACTTTAGAAATTCTCTCTCTCATCTGAGAGATATGTTCAATGAGCGATTTGTGTGGAGAGGATTCACTTTCCCATGTCTCCTTCACCAAATCTAGCAATCCCCGGGGTTTGCGACCATACACCAGCTCAAAAGGTGAGAACCCTGTGGAGGCCTGAGGAACCTCTCGAATAGCAAACAGCAGTGCGGGAAGCAAATGATCCCAGTCTCTACCATCTCTCTGCACAACCCTTTTAAGCATCATTTTCAGAGTCTTGTTGAATCTTTCTACCAGACCATCTGTCTGAGGGTGATAAACAGATGTTCGCAACTGCTTGATTTGGAACAACTTGCACACATCTGCCATCACCCGGGACATAAATGGGGTCTCCTGGTCCGTCAAAATTTCCCTTGGCAGGCCAGTTCTCGAAAACATAAAAAACAATTCCCGCGCAATGGCCTTTGATGTAGGGTTTCTTAAAAGAACCGCCTCTGGATACCTTGTGGCATAATCAAGAACCACCAGAATATATCGGTGTCCCCGAGCAGACTTCTCTAAGGGACCCACTATATCCATAGCGATGCGCTCAAAGGTCGCCTCAATTATAGGCAGAGGCACCAAGGGGCTCCTATAATGGGTGCTGGGGCAGTTAACTGGCAAACGGGGCAGGATGAACAGTACCTCTTAACCGCGGCACCGATCCCAGGCCAGTAAAACCGGTCCGTTATCCGGGCCTCGGTTTTCTCAGCTCCCAGGTGACCACCTAGGGCATCATTGTGAGCCAGATCCAGCACCATTCTCTGGTAGGGCTGGGGTACTAGTAATTGTTCCACAATTTCTCCCCGAATTTCTGATACCCGGTAGAACAGATCATTATTGACCGCAAAGTGAGGAAATCTTTTCTCTGCGTCTGGTGCTTGAGGTACCCCACTGACAACAGTTACCTGTTCGCGAGCATTTATCAACATCGGGTCACCCATTTGAGCCCTGCCAAATGCACCTCTGGACACATCTAAGTCCGGGTGTACTGGATAAGAAGAACCTTCCCCCTCATCCACCCCAAGTGTAATATCTACAGGGGATAATTCCTCTTCATCCTCTCCTACCATAACCGGCACGGGAGAGGATTCCCCCTCCTTGGGTGTCAACTCAGGTTGAGGAGCTAGGACACTCACATCAGTTACAACATTCTCATTTTGAGCAACTCATCATCAACAGTGTCCACAGTCATGTTTGGTGGGGGTGACCCTGAATTGTTCCCCAGTTCGATGGGCAGTTCAGTTTGTGCCAAGCACCACAGTTCAGCAAACAAGGGGCAGTCCCGTACCACAATCACATCATGTATCAGAGTACTCACCACCCCGACCTCTTGGGTGACCGAAGTATTCCTGGCGGAAATGGTGACAGGGATCAGCGGATACTCCCGAGTATCCCCATGGATACAGACAACCCGGAGGGTTCTTTGTACTGGACCGAGCCTTCCGACTACCCGGGCATGCACCAGGGTGACCATACTCCCAGAGTCCAGGAGAACTTTGGCTGGGTGGTGATTCACACACACAGTACATTCAAACTGACCCCCCTCCAGGTCAAGGTGGGTAGTGCACGTTGTGAGGGTGTAGAAGGACACTCTCCGAGCAGATCCACACTCCATAGGCTCCTCCTGTATTGGACACTGCGCCCGGGTATGGCCCCAGGCGCGACACCTCCAACACTGTATATCGCCAGCAGTTCGGGTAGCGACAGACCTCTGCAGAACCGAGGAAGATAATTATGGGGTGCTGGTTCCCGGGTCCAATGACGCTTCCCTCCGAGGAACTGAAACAGGCCTCACAGGCGGTGGCATGACTGGTCCTTGACGACTGGTTGGTCTGAGCAGGTCCTTCACCACGGTGTATCTCTCCACCATCTCGACTACCAGTGCTGCAGTCTTGGGGTCCCCATGGCTGACCCAGCGCTGTAGATCCTTTGGTAGAGACCTCAGGTAGTGGTCCATCACAACCCTTTCGACCCTTTTGCTCTCTAGTCAGGGTCTCTGGCTGCAACCACTTTTTAACCAGCTGTCCTAAGTCGTGCATCTGGGACCGAGGTGGCTGGTCAGGGCAGTACTTCCAGCAGTGAACACGTTGAGCCCGGACAGCAACAGTTACGCCAAGGCGGGCCAGAACCTCAGCTTTCAGCCGGTCATAATTCTTTGCATCTTCTAGGGGCAGGTCAAAATATGCCTTTTGAGGGTCTCCTGTCAGAAACGGGGCAATGAGACCGGCCCATTGGTCTTGGGGCCACCCCTCTCTCTCAGCAGTCCTTTCAAACATGGTGAGAAATGCTTCCACATCATCACTGGGAGACAGCTTTTGCAGGAAGTGACTGGCCCTTATGGAGACATGGTTACCAGCAGCGACCACTGCTTGATCACGTCCAGGTGCAAGTTGCTGCATGGCCTCCCGCAGGGCAGTGATCTGCGTCTGTGTGGCTACCTGCTGTGCTGCAAGTTGTGCAGCCAGCAAATGGGTGCTTTCTTGTTAGGCAGCAACAGCCTGTGCCAGGGCTTGTTGCTGCTGAGCCATCGCCTCTTCATGGCGAGTCTGGGCCTGCACATTGACAAAGACCATCTGCTTAACCAGCTCCTCCATAGCTGTGGACTTCAGTGCAGCCTTAGCCCAGGACATGCAATCAGAACACTGTCCTTTTTAAAATGTCAGTTTTTTTTTTCTCCACAAAAAAATTCCTCTTGCTTGGCGTGTGAGGAGTAGCAAATTACCCGCATTCGAAACACCAGTTGTGATGTTTGGGGGCCCACAGAGCACGTGCACAATGTCTTTCACAAACAAAACAGCTTTATTAACCCTTTCAGGGCAGTCAAAAAGGCAACATAATAAGTACACGCTTGGGTTCAGCGAAATTAAAGCAAAGTCCTGATCTTCAGCACAACTAAACAGAAAAATAATGATGGCTCACCAACGCTTTAAACCGTCCCAAACCTGGGGAATCCTTTCCCCAGTATGTAGAAGCCTCTCCAGCAAGGCACAGCACGTCTCCTGCTTTTGGAACACACACAGCTTCCAATGATTACTTTCCTTTTTCCTAAACTCCCACAATCCTATCTGGGAGTTGCTGGCTTTAAAACTCTTCCTGGACAGGAAGATTAACCCTGTGGTTGCCCTTAAAGGGTCCACAACCCAAATAGGGGTGAAACATATTGTCCATCCAGGACGCAGCCCTACCGACCTCTACAATACATACACACTGAGGGTTGCAGTGTGTGTGTATACATACTGAGTTTTGAAGTGTGTGTATATATATACACACACACACATTTCAGAACTCTGTATATATACAAACACACACTGCAACCCTGCTTGTGTGTGTGTATTTACATGCACACACATTGCAGCCCTCAGTGTGTGTATATACATACATTGCAGCCCTCAGTGTATATAATTATACACACTGAGGGCTGCAATGTATATATATATATATACACACACTGAGGGCTGCAATGTGTATGTATATATATATATATATATCAGCCCTGTGTGTGTGTTAATAGATAGATATATCTATCTATCTAACACTGAGGGCAGCTTTGTGTGTGTGTGTGTGTGTGTGTGTATACACACAGGCATGTTTCAGACCAGACATGGGGCGCTGTCCGAACGCTCTATCGGCATTCGGACAGGCCTCTGCAGTTTACCGCATTTCGTACCTTCTACCGAGTGCCGCGTGCAAAGTCTCCCAGTGGCCGCTCGTTGCTAAGCCCCCAGCCGCGATCTCGCGAGATTGCTCGCAGAGCGATCTTGCCAACTCTGAGATCTCACGAGATCGCGTCTGGGGGCTTCCCAATGAGCGGCCGCTGGAAGACTTTGCACGCGGCACTCGTTAGAAGGTACAAAACACGGTAAGCTGCTGGGGCCTGTCCGAATGCCATTAGAGCGTTCGGACAGCCGCCCCAGCCCCTCAGATGCCGGCAAGCCAGCTCAATGCTGGCTTCCGGTATTGGGGGCGTCCCTGGAATTAGTCCGGCGGGCTTCTAGCCCGCCAGACTGCATCTCAAAAAAACTACTCGCCCGGCGCCCGGATCTTCATGTCCCTGGTGTCGGGCGATACAATTCCCACATCCCTGATGTCCTTATCTGTACTGTGCAGACAATTGGCTCTCATTGGCATCACATTGTGAGTTCATAATCATCATAGTGACCGTTTGTGTCTATGGAAACGAGAGGACCTGAGCTCGCACTGGAACTTTCTAGGTAGCAGTCTTTGTATGCTGGCCGTGCATCACCCGTGATCTGTCCACAATCCACTCAGGACTCAGTCAGCGGGTACTTGATGACTGTCAGGCTCTTTGCAAAAACGACGATGATGATGAAAACCATGGCAAACGCCAACATAGTAAAAGAAAAAATGTTGGGCAGGCTGAGAGGGGACAAGTAAACAGATTCATTCATCTTGCACACAAACACACAACTGTACCAGAGACAAGCATGTTAGTGTAGCAAAAAGAAACAGATACTATACACTAATAATCTTCCAAGGAGGCCAATAAAAATAAAAACCCAAACCCCCCTCAGGATACGGACCTCATGCAGCCTCTTTTGTATTTAACCCACAGGGTCATACTACATCTGACTCAATTCATTATAGAAAAAGTATATGCACAACTCTGGCCCGAAGACCAGCCACCGTGTCCCCTACACCCATTTAGTAACAAAATATTTCTATACACTTCTGTTCTTTTTAGTGGTCAATTAAGCAAAACATTTCCAGTAAAAATAAAATTCCATCAAAATATATGGTAAATATAATCAGCAACCAAATAATTCTCAATAAAACTAAATCAAATCTTCCAGCAAGTCCTTCCTTTACACCTGGTTTATATAAAGAATTTAGTCATTTTAGGTGTAACATTAAGTTAAAGCTATTAATTCATTATCGCTGAGATTACCATTAGACGTATTAAAACATTATTTATATTTTATTCACAGTAATGGGACTAGTTTAACCACCTAGTTAATAATCTATTATATTCGATTTAATACTGGATGTATTGTCATAAGACTATTTTGGACAGCTAAATTAAAAGACCGTTCTGATTTCCTGAGTACGTTATTAAAAATACTCTAACTCCAGTTTTATTTGAATGTGACCTGCAGTATCATAAATATATCGGGGCATTTACTCCTGAGAAATCAGCATTGTGATCCTTATTATAATAATAAGAAGAATATACGATACGAAATATTAGAATATATGATACGAAGTGTTCATCACTTAGAACAAACGTTCAGGTATCTGGCGTAGACTATCCTTATGAGAACAGCACAGTGATGATTCTTCCGAACATAAAGATGCAAAGTTCTGTTTCTTTTCTTCCATATTAATTTAAGATGAAATACAACTCCTTTTGTTAGAATGTTTTATTGCCCGTTGTCTGATAACTCTGTTATTGATGTTGGTATCCGGTAAAGGAAACGTAACATTGCAATGTCAAATGATGATGTGTGTGAGTAAATTTCCTTCAATTTCAATAGCTATATATTGATATTGGTATCAAATGAATGATCTTCCATCTAGCTTAATCAGCATCAGCTGCAATGTGCGTTGGCATGCGTTAACCGGGCAATTTTCACCTAAATTAAAGAGACTTGAAAAAAATTGTTAACCTGTTAGGGTTTAAAACTTACATGGTTATGGCTGTAAAGAAAAACATGTATTTAAACTTGTAACATTCAGCAAAGGCACTTCCATAGTGTGCCAATATCTCTCTAAGAATGACATACAATAGACAAAGGAGAAACTAGACAAGCAGGATGAAACAAAAGTCGAACATAGCAAAAACGACTTTCTTGACTAATCACTTTCCATTCACCTTCAATCAACTTCCATCACTTTCTATCACTGGCTGCATTCATGTTCGTCACTCACAGCCAGACACATATCGCCTTCTATCAACTTTTACAAAAACTTTCACTTTTCAAAACTTTCACAAACCTTAACTGCAACTAAAAGGAAGCATCAACCCCATCCTCTCTTTCTCAGAGCGGTAGGGGTAAGGGAAAGTTAATGCAGCTGATCTCGGTAGGCCCACAATATCCCTCCTTTGGAAAAGAGACAAAAGGAATCTTTTTCCAAACCATTAGATTTCTGAAGAGATCAGCCGGGGTAAGGGATTGTACACACAAATATGAATGTTATTAATTTCTTGATCTACTGGATTTTCTCTTTTTGTCCTGTAAAAGAAAGAAAATTAATTAATAAAACAAAAACGCACTTCTACGTTTCTATATGTCTCCGAAATCACACACAACAAACGCATATCTAGATAGTATGACTGCGCGACTGTAATATGGATGCACAGACACCACAGGGCGTGCTATCCTAGCACTGTACTCTGTATCTGGAGAATCTAATCAGCTTGCAATGCAGGAGCAGGCGTGGCACTAGTGCTGGTGATCCAGAGACCTCCTTGGATCCTTACTGATCCCTACAGGTTGTCCTTTCCTTATTCTTACTCCTGTGCTGCCCTAGAACGAGGACTATTCCTATTCCTGACCAGGCCTCAGTTCTTTGCTGCCCTAGCACAAGGACTGTTCCAGACCCGTCCTGACTTGTGTTCCCACAGCACTAAGTCTAGTAGAATAAGAGAAATAAAATAGAGGGGCAGTAATGTGTGTGATGGTGTTTTCACTTTATCCAGTTTCCTGGCTTATGTTTCAGATGACAAGTTCCATAGCGCTGCAGAATGGGAGAGACAGAATAACAAACATACATACATGTTACACACACACACACGTGAAGCTTCTTGGATTACTCATTCATACATCTAATGCAGAGCTTGACAAATCCCAGGCATCAGGTCGCAATGGCAATTAGAAATTGCACCTGGGCTTTTGTCAGCCCATTTACTGTTGGCAATAGGAATTTCAAATGCCTGTGGCGACGCCCTTGACATGCAGTTCTGTACCGTGTCTGCCCTGCATCTCTGGGGGTTTCGGCCACATGCTGTCAATTGCCCTACCCTGCTTTTCTCCCTGCACTTTCTGCTGGCTGTACATGCTGATGGGTGGGGCCAGCTTCCCCATACTGCTCCCCCCACAGGCATAACACAGGCAGAGGGACATAGTCATTCTCTGTTCCCTCCTAACCCCCGATAGTTCCCCCTGTCCCCAAGAGCTCCTCACCCTAAACCCTAGCAGCTGCATCCTGCCAGGCCCAGTGATGGGAGTTGCTGGATCAGCGTGCCCACAAGAAGGGAGGGAGGGGCTGTGCTGCCTGCTTCTCTGCAGCCAGATGACACAGGGGTCATTTGGAGCACTGCATCTCCGTGCTTGTGCATTACACATGATCGATCAAGGTGACATTGGAAAGAGCAGAGCCTGGCCTTTCCAGAGATATCCAAAATGACCATAACATTAAAAGAAAAAACTTAATTGTTTCTTTTTACACGGAGCAAATGGCTCAGCATTAAAGGGGTTAACAGGCTATATATCACATTGTGTATTACTTTTATTTTCTCCTTGGTTTAGTTGTACATATAAAGGGTTAATGGGCAGGCTCCATTCCTTACAGTATATACATTTCAATGTTTCGCTAGATGAATGGCATTTTAGGGGTTAATGGGGAGGCTATGTACCACACTGTGTTTTAATCACAATGTTTTCCCCTGGTTATATTGTGGCATGTTAGGGGTTAATGGCAGTTACACATTTAAAATGGTTAGTTTATAAATCTGTTTGCATGGCCACTATACCTACCTAAACCTCAGAGCTTACACTCTATTTCACCCTTTTACCCTCTGCACAGAGACCTCAATGCTTCCCTGTGACACATATAAGCTGACCCAGAGTATATCTTTTTTTCCCTTTTCTTTGTTTAAAGCACAGCAATCCTTTTATATAGGCCCGATGTTTATCTTTACAGATGCACAGCACAGGTTTACACATTTATGCCTCTCAGCTTTTGTCTCAAGCTTAGATAAAGCACATAATACAGAGAGTGGAGAGTGTCTTATACAGAACAGAGAGAGTGCGTAGACGCAGTATAGAGTGCAGAAAGCACAGCATGCAGACTTGAGCACAAACACCGTATATAAAGCATTAAGAAAAGCAGGTTATATTGATGGAGTGTGCTGAGCTCCTTATACAGAGAGCATTTTATACAGAGCGCTGTATACACAGAACACAAAATACAGATACCATTATTTAAGCTTTGGGTACGAATGGTCACCCTACTAATAACTTTCTGAGGATCCTAAGAACTTCATACATTTCAAACTGTAATATCAGTGCGGGAGGCAGAGACTGGAGACTATCACTCACTTATATTACCATAAAAAAACTGGCTTTTAACTTCAAAGCAAATTTCTTAAGCCCTGATCAAATACACCACATGAGCCAATATACCACATAGAAGGCACTTTCCATGATAGAGACAAGATGACAGAGAAGTTAGAGGCAACAGAGAGAGTTTGGAGGCATTAAAATTAGATAGAGTTTGGAGGCATAGAGTTCGGGATCACAATACACAGGTAATAGAACACAAAATACTTACCTGAGCATGTGATCCCACTTCTAAAACCATTCTGTTAGAGCTGAACGGCTCTCCTTTCCCATCTCCGGTCTCCGCGTGTCCCCCCATCTACATTACAGGTCAGGATTTGCTGTACCCAGACATTGATGAGCGCGCTTGTGCAAAATGAGACACAGACAACCCTGCTATGTCCTTCAAATTCAAATTGTATTCAGCAACAGTCAGGAGTATATATAACCTACATATAAACTGGAGGAGCTCATATCATAACCAATCAGAGACTGCCACGTGTACAAAGTGATTGTGGCACATCTTCCATGTAAGGTGACAACAATATGTCATTGGGAGTAGGTTTTAAGGAATTTGCTTCAGGGGTATAACCGAACCGTCGGGTGGGGTCTCACATACAGCAGACCAGGATTTAGCAGGCACAGGGGGGGTTGGGACAGATGGCTTAATTGCATATTCCAATTATTTATATTTTGGATATCTTGTAAAATTCTTTACACAACATATATTGAACCTCCCCCTGGAACCAAACGCTCTCTGTTCTGGTTCCATACATATTGACACACAGCCAATGACTGCTAGCGACCCGCTAGGATGGGAGGTGGGCCGGCCAGAAAGCCGCGTGGCGTACTATGTCATCCTGTAGATTTAAGCCTGCCTGCTGCTAGGATGAGCTGTAGCGATAAGGGGTTAAATACAGCAAGAAAAAAGATAAACGAAAGCAAACTTCTTAAGCATAATTCTCAAGACGTATTGAGGTTTAAAGGGAAAACAAAACACGTGCAAAAAGAATGAAGCGCAATGGATTTTAGTGAGTGGACTTGATTTCTATATTAATCTTTATTCATTCTTTCAACTTTTTTTTCTTTTCTTTCTCTCCAGAGCTCTGCCTTCCATGATGCAATGGGTTCGGATGCAAAAGCCAGGGGAAAGCGGTATCAACATTATCACGGCAGATTTTGTAGAACTTGGCGACTTTATCAGCACTGTCATTAAGCTCAACTACCTTTTGGAGGAAGAGGACAGCACGACTTGATAATGCAAGGCCCCTTCCGGGAAATCCGATGAAATGCTGCAGTGTAATCGTATTAGTAATGTTCTCCTGTAAACCACCGACATCTTCCTATCGGTTTTAAATCTCTGAGTTGCTTGAGTCTTGTAGCTAGAGGGCTAATCGGGATTGTAGAAACATTTCAAATTTCAAAATCATTCTTCATTTACCACCTGGAAATCAAATTTAACATTAAAAAAAAGTCACGCAGAGGCAGATGCTATGAATCTGCTATTCTTATTTTCTAAGGAAAAAAAGGGAAATGGAAATGTATTGTTTTAACCAAAGCATATCATGTATCATATATTTATTAAGAGTTATCTAGTCAAATCAGTGGAGTTTTTAAGTAAAATTTGTATTTATTTCACGTGATTGTGCGTTTCTTGCTGCAACCTATTGAGAACTTGTATTTTTTACAAATGGAAGAAAGGGATCTTTTTTTTATTTATTTATTTTTTACTTAAAAAAATGTGCTTTTTGTGCACATGTTGCTATTATTGTTCATTTCTACTTTATATTTTCCCATCACGGTTTAACAGCAGGAATAAATGTTTCCTGCAGGTTCTCGTGTTCATCCTTGTTATGTCATCCCGCTAAGTTAATGATCCATGAAATGACTATTCTAAAATTGGTCCCACGTATGCTTTTCTCGTATATCAGTGTTTTACAGCATATGATCATAAAATAAACTATGCGTATTGCGAATCAATGATCTATCCAGCAGTAACAATCCATGTTTTCTGACCCGGAGGCAGGCATCGGCTGCTGTATTTTGGGTTGATAGCCGCTTCTTTAAATATATACGTAGTTGCTGTTTTGAATGTACTAAACTGGTTAAGAAGATATTCTTAATATCAGTGTGATATTATGTGATAATATCAATCTTTCAGTGTAAATAGGGTTTAAGATATTCTCTGTGTATACCAAAAGAAGTAATTTTTTAATGTTTTATCTTTTTATTTCCAGGATTAGACTGTAAGGTAACTTAGAGGAGATAGTGTAAAATTCCACTAGTCAAACATAATGTATTGGATGGAGATTAATTTACTTTGTTTCTTTTTTTTTAATGTATAACTTTTTCAATAATAAAAATATAAGACATGTAATAGTGCCAGACCGTCAAAAGTAAACCTCAGGGGTCAGCAAACTTGGCCTTCAGATGTTTTTGAACTACATCTCCTATGTTGCTCAGTTACTTATTAGGTTGACAGAGCCTTATGGGAAATGTAGTTCCAAAACATCTGGAGGGCCAAGGTTGCTGACCCCTGGTATAGAGCATAGCCGTGGATGTAAAAGAACAATAGGAATATTGAACGAAGAGTCAATTATCTGGTGGGAAATAAAGGTTAGCAGGCACCAAAATGGGCACCCTATCCGTTCCTAACACCATGTCCATTATGGGTCTTGGTTCAGGTTTGCCTGTTTGGTAAATCAGGTAATTAAATAACTGATATTCTGCACACTAAGGCATTCACATGAATACAAACTAAGGGTAAATTATGCAATCAATATTCACTAAACATATCCCCTATAGGTCTAGGAGTACAAAATTAGCAGCACATGAGGGGGGGAAATATTGACTTTTTTTCTATTCTTTTATGTTTCTATGCTTTTTTATGATTTGTTTCTAATGCCTTCTAATATCTTTTATGAATATTCAAACTTAGCAATTCGTAGTGTGACCATTTAACCAGGCTACCTGTTCATACTCTTCTGACCCACACATAAAATGTAGTTCATGTTAACTGGAATGCACCGTATCTAGCATCATATTGGCTGTGGTTGAACTGAACGAAGGACGTTGGTCGTTAATTAGTTATGACTAAATGGCATTTGTTTTTATTCTAAAGGAAGCTAAGTGGTTTACAGACATATTTCATTATGAAATTTGTAATGGTTAAATTAATCGTTTTGTTTGCCTTTCCTGGAGCAGTTGAAAAGGTCTTGTAGGCCACTATTGTTACTCAGTCTACAATATGAAAAAAAAAGGTATTTGCCAAATTAAAATAATAAAAATGAACAATAGGGATGTCACTGTCTGTGCTCTAGGGATTGGGACCCAATTGCAGAATTTGATGCGGATTGGCTTTTTTGAGCCAATCCAACCCCTGAGCCAGAGACCTGCAGGGTAGCGAGTCACCTAGCTAGTTTCCTGCAGCCTTGGCAGTGACTCGCACTGTTCGCTCTGCCTGCTTGTAAATCATGGAGAAGATACTGAAGACAATGCAAACCTTCAGCTGAATTCCAGGGCCTCTGCTTTCCCACGCCATGTCTTCTCTTCCTGCTCCATCACCCACAAGCCAGCAAGGAAGACACTGGCGGTGAATGCTGAGGCCTCAGAATTCCTCTACACTAAGGAGCTGGCATCACAGATCTTGTGGTATCGGATCAGGACTCAGTATTGGCTGATCACAAATTTTGCACAACTCTGACCGGACCAACGGCTCGAAAATAGGGATCGGGATAACCCTAATAAAGAATATTTGCATTCCAAATTTTGAGCGCCTCAGCTCTAGCCGAACGGTATTCTTATTTCCTGTGTCTCCTTCAAAACAGTCTTGAGATTGAAGTGTTTGACCCATGTTATCCATGATAATTACCGACTGATTGCAACGAAATTACAATCTCCAAATATGGTTATTTTCCTACAGGTTTTCCATAGATGACAGGAGGATAGATGACAGATGATAGGTTACATTGAAATCTTTTGGAAAGTGTCCATCTACTCAATCTTTTAAATCAATGGGCAAATGCATATGAGCACAGACTGTAGGGGTTATTCAGAGAGCACTGAAATGTCACCAACATTTCCCGTCCACTAGTTAAATTCGCCGAGTTGGCCTGCCGAAGGCATCCTCAAACCATTGCAGAATCGATCGATGCGAAAAACTGCTGAAAAACCGCCAAATCGATCCTCAAACCCCCGATGACCAGCCGGAAAGAGCCAACCAGCCGTCAAACAGGTGTAAAACAAAACCAAAAAAAACCTGCAACTTTTCAGCTTCTCAAACGCGTTTTAAAAAAACAAAAAACTAGTGCATGAAAATGCCTGGAAATATGATATGAGGTCCTATGACTAACAATAAAAAGGTCTGTTACAGTTTTTTTTTAACAAAAGACTATGGATAAAAAATTTCGCAAAAAAATCCTGAAAGATGGCTAAAAAAATTCTAAAAGTTAACCAAATAGAAACTTTTTGCTGCGAAGGAAAAGGATAAAAGGTCGAATAAATATTTAAGAAAAAAGGATAAATTTTTTACATTGAAAATTATGGGATTAAAAATGTTGAAAGAAACCACCGACAATCAGGGCATTTCACTGACATTTCTCTGCTGTTCGGTGTTCTCTGAATAGATTAACCATGACTTCTCTATGGGGATTTGACTGCCGTCGAAAGTCACCATATTTCGCTGGCAAATAGCCAATATTTGGCAAATCGCCAGCTTTTTGAATAGCTGAGTGGCCACGAAATTGCACCGTACAAGGAAATTCACCATTCAGTGCAATTCAGTGGCCAATTCAGTGCTCTCTGAATAACCCCTTGTGTGTGCTGTCAAGTGTAGTTCATTGACTTCCATTCAACTCAATGAGAGTTGTTGGTCAGTGCATTGTACAGCTACATGGTTGAACACAGTAACCAAAATGGTTATTATCGTCACGATAATAACGACGTGACAAATTGACATGGTTTTAAATATGTAACCTGTGTTTAGGTGACTTTTTTAGAAAGAATTTTTTTTTTATAGGTCATAAAAAAATGCACTCATGCCATTGTTTTGGTGCAGACTAGCGCCGTACGAGTATTGAGTACAATGCAAAACCAACGGTAGTTTTATGGTTATTTTTAGGGTTAAGGCTAATCCCAACAGTAACCTTAACCCTAAAACAAGCACAAATACCAACCATAATACTAACCCTAAGGCTAGGGTCAGACTGAGGCAGTGCGAACGCGCGTTCTGGCGCACTTAATCACGGCCGCACTAGCAGCAGATGCCGGGCAATGACGGCCAATATACGAAGTACGGTCGCACAAAAGTGCGGCTGCGCAACGCAAGTGGAAAATGAACGCATTTTTTCGAGAACGTTAAACCACTAGTACTGACGTACAGAGTGCGCTGCGTCCGCTAGCGGCGTGTGTGCGTGAATTGGAGACATCAGACGCTGCTAATGTCCGGCCTACATAACGTCCAGATGCAAGAAGTTGTTTATTGATGATCCGTACAAAATCACGATAAACTGCGCATCGTATGACCGCTATTGCGTATTCCGTGAAAAAATACTCCATTCTTCGAACGCACATTTTCACGGACAACGTGAAAAATGCGTTAGTCTGACCTAGCCTAAAACTTATACCAGTGATGTTTTTGCATTGCCCTTGTTTTGCAGTTATGGTGCCATCTTGCCTGTAAAAATGACACACGTGTAATATATTTTCCATAAAAACCACTATTTTTAAAATACGGACACCATCTTTGTAAAAAAAATTAAACCCGATTTCTTTGATGCGCCGTTGCTTATTAACAGCCACGAGGGGGCGGCCTGCCAATAGAACACCGTTGCACTGTACGTCTATGGCTCAGACGAGCGTTTTTAAGAGCAGAATGAACGTCCGTGAGAGTGGCCGGTTCTTCCACTTAGACGCCCGTCTGGCCACCTCGCTGAGCGCAGTTAGTGCTTGATTTCCCCCTATGGAGGATTGTGCTTTGCAGCCCCATGCAACGCGCATCTGGCGTTTCAACAGGGAGGTTTTTTGCACGTCTGTTTGTAGCGTGCACAATTCGTGCACGTGCTGCTGCGTGTGACCAGCCCCGTCGAAGCGTCACATCAGTATGGGCGCACCTATTGCGATCATCTGACCCCGGCCTAATTAGCATACCTTTCAGATTTGTGATAGAGACAGTAATGAGAAAGCCTTGCATCGCTAGTTGTTGCCCAAAATCATGGGTTTCCCTGTCAGTCCTTAGACATCAATGGTAGGGACGGGCAGGTCTGCCCAGAAAGAGAACTATTCTGCTTCCCTAAGCAAAGCTGTGAGTCGTGGATGCTTTAGACTAGCAAAGTCTGTATTTGACCAGTACTCACATGATGATGTTTGGCAGATAGCTTCAACTCAGCAAAACTGACATGTAGAAAGATGAATCCAGTTGAAGAGTTTAATGATCAGACTGACAATCTTGTAATGGTGTACAGCAATACAGGTAAAAAGACATTAGTTTTGTCCAGCAGTGAGCACAGAATGGCTGCTATGTAACCAGGAAGTCCCTTAGAACAAGACACTGAGCAAAGGGGTGGAAACTAGCTGGATACAGAAAGCTAAGGAAACCCAGCAGGGACAAAATAGCTATGAAATCAATAGCATGTAAGCAGCAAAGGCAGATTAAACACAAAACAGAAAAATATACAATAAATCCTAAATCATGGGGCATGACACTCCCCGTCTGGAATCTTTACAGATCTTCAAAAAGGTGGAGGACCCACCTAAAAATTGAATGCGTTACAAGTCCTCAGTTCCTGGTTTCACTCATTTTTTTAATGCCAGTCTTGGATAGTTATTTTACAAGTTTCCAAATTATAATTCATTATAAAATGATAAATATATTTCCGAAGGTGACCTTATATTAAAATGTGTTTTACATAGCAAGGAGAGCCTCAAGAAAATAAAATGCTCATCTTTACACTGCTGATTGCTACATATTTAGCACAAACGGACAAGCGGGCCCCGACCTTGGAGATATTTATTACAGCGTCTCAAAATAACATTCAGAGCACAACATTTCTAGTGGCAAATGGGAAGAATTTTTATTTTTTTCTCACTTGACATGAAACAAAACCAATTAAACTATTTAAGGTTATCTTTAAAGCAGAGTGAGATTAATGGAATCTTGTTTTCCATTGAAACCGCAGTCGTCTTATATAGTCTTGATAATGTTATTCTATTACCACGTGTTCTGAATTCTTAATAAGAAAGCGTGTAACATATTTTCACGCAATTATCTGCTTCACTGCAAAAGGTCAGGCAAATTCCCTTCATCAAATTCTAGCGTTTGAGGGAACCAGGTGCAGTTAAAACACAGGCCACTTTTTCTTTTTTAAAAAACATTTTTTAATATCTTTTTTTTATATACACACACACAACTAATGCACTATATACAATTAATACATTCATAATTATTATAAACAGCAGCCAATTAAAGCCATATATTTTAATATATTATTCATATCAGATTAAATTGTTTGATATTATTTTAACCCTCCAACCCCTTTTCCATTACCTTCTGTTAGCGTAAAGTTGTCCTATAAAAATCCCCCAAGATCCAACTGCAACATGATGATGGTGTCAAAGTCAGTACATGACATTGCCCTTCCCTTCACTGGTAATGTGTGGAACAGAATCCAAAGGTTCCTTTCCACCTATTTAAGTCATTTGGACACATGACCTGCCACCTTCCTCAGTTTAATGCCACATCAGTGATGAACCTTTACCCAACCAACCCACATTTTTCTTTTTGCCATATTGTTACTGCTGCTAGTTTGTTTTATTTTTTTTTCTTCTCTCTTTTTTAGATAGTTTAACTCTGGGTTGATTCTCAGTCCGCTCTGCTCCTCCCTGTTGTAAATACTCTGCATGCAATGGCTACCCCTCTAAACTCTGTATTTTTTGTATCGACAGTCACACTTCACCCCGATCTTTCCCTCTGCAGTCCCACCAATCCCTCCCCATCAACCCTTCCACCCGCCCGCCCCATCAACCCTCCCACCCAGCCTCTATCCTAATTATATAGCCTCTTTTTCTCAGCTGCTTCAATCCTTGCTAAGTTTAACCTCATCATGCCCAAGCTCTAGGTCTATCATTATGCAGTGTCTGCTATACTCTCACTGGTAATTATCTCCACACTCCCCCTGTACCCTCTTGTCTCACTTGCCTTAGTCCTTTAGATTGTAAACTCACGGGATGTCTGGCTGAGCAATTGTACAGAGTGCTACATCTTGCCCAAGGACACTCACTGGTGGCGTCTTCTGAGCGGGATTGAGTCGTCTTTCCATGATTTGTAGAGCAGCGGCCTAGTGGTTAGGTTGAACCCACTTCTCTTAAAGTCAAAAATTGCTTCTCCACCGTTGTAAAGGAGGGGATGTGCTGAACTGGATTTGACTTGCTTCTCCATGGTCGAAAGACAGAGACATTACCCCTGGACTCCACAGCCGATAATGTGTGGTAGGCAAGTATGTACCGTTAGGTGTCTTGCCCAAGGACACTTACTGGAGAGGTGCTTTGGCCGGGATTCAAACCTGTGTCTCCACAGTCTCAGAGCAGTGATGTTACCTCTACTCCATCCTTTTCAAACATAAGACAGATTATCCACACGGAAAAGTGTGGGAATTTCAAACAAATTGATTTGCTTTTGCAGTTGAAAATTATATTCATTTTATTGATGTTAAAAGGACAAATCATTTGCTCGATTCTCTGGTCTATGGAATCCAGTCACTGGTCAAACCTTCTTCACCCAAGAGAACGAACCAGACTTTGCAGACACCATTTTCAGATTGTATGATGTTGTGTATGGTTTAGGACTCTGCTTGGTGCATTTTTTTAATAAATTTTAGCTTGTATTGAGACAGGCAGTGTATGTCTTATATCATAACCATCATCATTATAGTTCTACATATTGACTCATGACATGACTCAATATTGTAATGATTATAAACCCCATGCAGACTTATTATCAGAACAGTAATTATCAATTAACCAATTAAAGACCATGATAAAGTTAAATTAAATTACAATAATTATTCCAGGTTAATCCCCTAAAGCCTTTCTTTTAATGGAGTAATTCCAGTTTTATGGTAAAGCACCTGCATTTGCCTTCTGAATAATTAGATGCAAAGTACTTTGTGCATTGTTCGTGTTCTGAAGGCCATTTTATGACAACGAAATACATAGTCTTATTTTCCCTTTGTTTTTCAGAAAAATATATTAAAAATGAAGTTGTTTTTTGTTCTTTCTTTTCCATACATTCAGTGGGTTTTCATTAAATCCAAATTACAGAAGAATTATGCCATTTGTTAACTCTCACGTGTCTGGATCGAAGTATCTCTTAAAAGGACATACGTGCTTTGTCAGTGTGCTTTTAAAAATGTGTAAGGCCTTTTGAATGAGTCAGTAGAGTCATTCAGCAGGAATAAAAAGCAAGTAAATATGATATTTTTCATATTTACCTGCTTTTCTCTCTTGGCGTTTTAGATTAAATTAGAGTTGGTGGGCTTCTTGGCAAACCCCTATACCTGATCCTCTTACACCGCCTACTAATTGACGGATTAAATCAGAGCATGTTGGCCATGGGTTGAGTTAGGAGTCCCTCCTATCGTTGTTGGCCATGGGTTGAGTTAGGAGTCTGTCCTATCATTGTTGGTGTCGGGTTGAGTTTGGAGTACCTCCTATCATTGTTGGCCATGGGTTGAGTTAGGAGTCCCTCCTATCATTGTTGGCCATGGGTTGAGTTAGGAGTCCCTTCTATCATTGTTGGCCATTGATTGAGTTTGGAGTCCCTCCTATCATTGTGGGCTGTGGGGTGGGTTTCTCAGCTGATCTCCAGATACACGCTCACCTGGTGGTAGTGGATAAGGAGTTAAACTGAATAAATAGATAATTAAGGCCTGTGTACATGCTCACAGGTGGATTCATCAGTAGCAAACCAATCGTGTACTTTTCTGTGACTATGTCAGTTTATGCCCACATCACAGTGGAAAATTGCAGCCCTCCACCTGCGATTGATGGAGTTGAGGCTGGGAGATGCCACTGCCATCCTCCACAAGCTCTGCCTGCCTCCTGTTGGACCCTGCCTCCTGTGAGTAATGCGGATAGGAGTGGAGATGGCGTCATTGCACTCCCCCGCAGTCATGTAGACAGCACCTCAAAAGTATTATGAATGAGACGCTTGAGACGAGAATAACAAGTGGCATCAGAATCGCTTGCTATTCCCCAGCTACTAGCAAGTTATCAAGTCCTAAATTAAGCATTAACTTACAGTGTAGGCATCCATCACAGCGAGCTGCAAGGGAAGTTTGCGGTTTGGCTGCAATAGTACAGGAGGCTTTCTGATTAACAAGTGGGGCCGTTTTCAGTCATTTAGTAATTTTTATGAAGACGTTAAATACAGATTTCAAACAAATATTGACCATGTTGGGCATGGACCATCTTTAAAGAGCTCCGATAAACATTTTCCTCTTATTTGTATCATAGAATTCTGGGACTTATTGTCAAATAATAGTATTTGATTGGCTGCTGACATCATATCCCCGAGCCCTTGTCAGTAATTGTCAAGGAGGGTTTGAAACTTGAGACATAAATCCAAGATGGCCACATCCACGCTGAAACACTGGCAGAAATTGCTGATAGCGTTATTGTAGCCGGGGCAGTTGAAAATAATATCCGTCTACAATATGTTAAAAAATAAATAAATAATATCAGTCTGTAATAATCTGTTAGATCAATGTTGGAAAGGTTATTTTTAGATGTCAGTGACACCAATAATATTCTTATTAAAAATTTGAAAGGTAATCTGACCATGTGAACCTTTTTGTGGCCCTAAAGCGTGATTAATATATAACTATAATATTCTAAATAATTAGCAGTAATGGAGGGCATTTTAATATCCCTTTTTTTTATTATTAAACTCAATTAATTAAGTTTGTGCGTGTTATTGTTAAAAGCTTGAAGCTGCGTTTCCATTGTGTATACAGACAATTCAGACTGCAGTCCTAATAAGGTTCTTCAAGATAATGCACACAATAATTAGCCTTTCCGACTCAGATTTTTAATTGGATCAGCATAATAAAATTTATTGTAAATTAAGAGTCTTGTGTTACAAATACAGTCGTTAGAATTTTTTTTATGTTGTATATTATGGGTTTCTTTTTTAATGGGTAAAATCTTTGCACTGGTGATCACGGGTAAATTATTTTGCCTTAATATAAAAGAGAAGCATTAGCAGGGTTATTCAGAGAGCGGTGAAAAGCAGGAGAATGGAAAATTCTAGGTCAAAATAGCCAAACCAGAAAAATTCTCCCATTCATCTCACTTTCCAAATCGGCTATTTTGACCTAGAATTTTCCATTCTCCAGTCATTCTCCTGCTTTCCACCTCTCTCTGAATAACACTGTTAGTATTTATAAAAAAGTGTATTATTTGTTTTTATTTAGTATTCCGGTACGCATGGGTTGAGGGAGAGAGATTTGAATATGCTACTTCCAGTGTCTGAACGTTCCATCTTACAATAGTTCTATTCTTTTTCTTCAATTGGACGTTTGTGCATATTTCTTATTCTGTTAAAATATTGTTTAATATTCACATATTTTTTTATTTCAACGGATACTAATTAATGTAGTCTAAAAAAATGGCTTTAGATTAAGCATTATTTGATAGGCTAAGCAACACCCACATAGACAAAAATATATGTTGGAAATACATTTTTAAAATACATTCTTAATATATTCTTCTCAAATAAAATATTATTGAATATGTTCAGAATGCATTCTGAAATATATTTCAAAGTGTATTTTGGAATGCATTGTGAAATATGCTGTGAATATATTCTGGAATATATGTTAAATGTACCTCAAAATGTAAAACATGTGGCGGATAAATAAAAGAAAAACACTACTATTATATTCTGGTGGCTGGGTTGAACTCCAAAGTTTTAGTCCTATGATCATAATGCCCACGAGCTAAAATTGTGCAAAATCGGCTGATGATGCCCAGACATCAGGCTTTCAGCAGCCGAAGCAGGGGAAAAAAATAAAAATAAATAAAAATCGACCTGCAGCTGTAATGGCTGTAACTCAATATGGCAGTATATGGTGCCACCTACTGGCCAAATAGGTTATTTACAGTAAGAAATTCATGGGAAATATGCCCAAATATTTCTCACTGTATAATTAATTAAAAATGATTTTACAGAAAAAATGACGGTACCTGACAAACGTTTTTTTTTAAAAATCACCTGGTAGTGAAGATGTTAAAAACAATGTACAAAAACTAATCGTTCCTGCAGTGGTTTTCTGGAAAATCCCTTGGTAGTGAAGAGGATAACCGAAGATCTGAGAGCGCATTCTTTTATCCGTAGCTTTCTGAATGCACATTCGGTTCGCAGCACCCATGGAAGGAAAGTGCAGGGTTATATCCATCTATCTGCTTTTATCTTCATACTGTTGTGCATTTCAAACTCCGTTTGACCGTCCGACACATAATAATTTAGAGTGACTTTTCTCACTAGCACAAAACATGGATCAATGCTGGATAAAAAGTTGAAATATATATTTATTTTTTAGCTTTTCATACACTGCACATTTTTTATATATATATTTTTCCTTTTAATACTTTCAACGTTTTTTTTTTTTTCTTCTTAATATCAAATGTCCTTTGGGCATTTAATGTTATATAATGAGAAAGTTGACCTACAAATCTTTTACATACTTATTTCTGAATTAGCTCAATCAGCCCTACAAAGCAAAATCCGAATCGTCGTGGAATGAATCCGTGCTGCCCGTCTCGTGCAATGAGATAATGCGCTATTTTATCCATTTCGGTCGCACACAAATAGAATACCTTTGCAGTTTTTTTTTAGATGTATCATATAAGTTTATATCTCTATATAAAAGGTGTTTTTAAATGTTTCGGTTACTCTCCGACTTTAGTCTTAATTCTAAATATGCTGTTGAAATGATGTGTTGCAGTAACTCTTTATGCACAACTACCTTGTTAAAATGCACAAAATGCGAGCGTCGGTGTTGCTTTTAATGTGGTAATGATTGCACATGTTTTATTCTTCCGTCAGGAAACCTTATGCAGAACAATACGAACAGCCTTCGAGAGTTTAGTGTGATGCTTTTTCTTTTTTAATAACGAAATAATCATAATAGAACGATGTATGTCTGTTCAAGAAAGGACGTGTAATATATCCTAGATGTGACGCTTAGTCTTGTTTTTACCTGCCTTAACTTAGGAAAGTCTGGTGTTCTTAGTGCGCATTTAAAAGGTACAAAGTGACAGGTTGTTGGATTCATCGTGCTTGTCGTTTCTTTATCAGATGTCACGCTACAATGGGTTCAGGTATCAGAGGTGGTGTCGTAGACCAGCTGCTGTAGACTATGTTCGTGAAGTCCGTAACAACTGGAGTGCAGTGTCTAACGGACACTTTGTATCCGTGATGAGTCTTTATGATCGTTTGAACCTCAACCTTGGTTGAAATGTCGTAAAAGTTCAGTGTTACTATTTAAATTTGGATATGTTTGTTCACAATTTGCCCTTTTCATTCCTGGGTTCAATAATACACCTCAACTTCAGCTGGTGCTCCGAGAAACCTAGCAGCTTCTTATGAGGTTACCAACCTAAGAAACACATTTATCACTTTACTCTCTCATTTGTAACATGGATCATGGCTGGGGTTGCCTGATCGAACACGTTTTCCTGGGCACCTATAATTTATTCAGGCTGATGTGCAGGGCATGAATAATTGTAACCCTGCTGGATGTAGAACTCAGGTGCTTCAGGTTAGGCTGTGGTCACACAAATGCATTGAGTGCATCTGTATGACCCCTCCTCCCTGCAACCATTGCAGCTTTTTAACCGCTCGACGGGGACATAACACAGGACATGTGGAAAACCTCCCCATCAAAAAGCTACGATGGACATTCGACGGGGCTACAAAGCGTGATTTTCCAGTAGAAGCTCATGCTTTGTAGGGCTGAGGACACTAATGTGTGATCAGCGAAGTGGCCACATGGGCACCCGAGCAGAAAGAATGCGGGTTCTCACGGATGTTCTCTCCGTGCTCGTGTGACCATGGCCTAAGACATGGAGTCCCAGGTGACCTGCTCTGATTAGCTAACAGATTTTTCTCTTGCAGCATATGAATTATACACACTGCAGGTCAGCTTGACCTCTTCATGAAATAATAATACATGTCCAGGAAAATATGGCTGATCTGGCAACCCGAGTCATGGTTGTAGCTAAATTTTGTGCATGGCACCTGGAAGGCTGGTTCTACATAGTGCACTTGAATGAAGAGCCCAAATGCTAAAGCAACAGGAACGGGCAGTCTGGTGCAGTCAGAAGCCTTCATTGGACAGATGCCACAAAGTTCTGACTGGAGAAACCTCTCAAGTGTAGAAAAGGCTCTGGTGAAGGCTTTAGTTTAGAGTCAAAACGTTGTGGCACCTCTTCGATAAAAGTTCTGAATGGATTTGTTCAAATTGTCCGGTCCTATGGTTTTCTGATTCAATTACCCAGGCCCGTGCAGTAATTGGTTTGGCGATCCAGTCAACAGACAAGTGCCCTCCTTTTTTCCATTATATAAAAGCTGCCGGTTGTCACCTCCACATAAGCACCCTCGGAAACATTCTTATGGTTTGACTCTAATAAAATGTGATTGGGAAGCTCTATACAAACATGAAAGGAGTTCTCTGGGTCTGGCCATCTGTATTGTGTCAAAATATACAAGGAGCATTAATTAATGAGTGCCTTGAGTTAAAACATGGAGTGGTTTGGATCTAAAGCACACTGGAGCACTTACAATTGGATCACACTTTTTAGATGGTTTGGAATAGCTGTAAATGTGCAAAGCTATAATATTTTTTGTAGAGGTGAATGAGCGAGCAGTCGTAGAGCATCATATATGATCCAAAGATATCACCTTTCATTTTCTATCCTTTACATGACCTGGTGACTAACAGTTCTATGTTAAAACCATAAAGGTCAACGTTGGTTATCCCCAAGAGTAAGGATCTCGAATGCCGTCCCCATAGATGTTGATGGCTTGCGATTCCTGGAAATGCAAAAGATGGCTGGAAAATCATGAGAGTTGTTGGTCAACAACAAGCGGGTTTGGGCAGGATTTGAGATCCCTGCACTGAACGTAAATCAATAGCAAAGATACTCATTGCAACATATTTATACTGCTTGGAGCCTGGGGAACCTATGAGCATTTAATCCAGTTTTTCCATTACTACCATGTGCGTCAGCTGCTTCCAAGAATGACAAGGGTCCTATAGACCTCCATTATTTTTCACATTCATCGACTAATTATTTCCATGTGTTTTTGTTTCATATTTTCATCACAATGTTTTAAGCCATTATACTATTTTCTAGTTCCTAATCAACCACCTTTGATGATCATACTTTGCTCCACGACAGCCTGTGATTAAAAGTCAGGTGTCTTCTCTTGAAGCTAGATCTACATTTGAGTAGATTTAATTTGATTTCTTTTGGCTTTCAGATCATTATCAGAGATTCCAGATATCAATTATTTTTTTTCTTTCAATGGACGCATTTGGCTTAAACATCATTGACATTTTGTATAAAACCAGCCGGCAATCCATGTTTTAACCCCTTCACTACCGAGATTGAGATAACTCTGGCTTCAAAGGCACAATCCGGTGCCCCGATATCTTGATATCTCAATCTGCTGATTTGCAGCCCAAAAGTAAATGATTTTTTTTGCCGCAAATTAATTTCCTTTGCTTTTGGGCTGCAGAAGATGCCGCCAAAGTTTTAGCCCTGTGGGCATAATACCCAAAGAGCTTGAACTGTAAAATCGGCTGACGAATGCTGTTAAATATCGGGCTTTCAGCAGCCGATGCAGGGAAAAAAAATAGACCTGCAGCTCAAACCTCTGTAACTCAGTTTGGCAGTAAATGGTGCCATCTAGTGGCCAAATAGGTTAAAGATTTTACAAAAAAACACTGCTTTCTGAGGAGGTTTTGTTTTGGAAAATCGTTTGGCAGTGAAGTTGTTAAAATCAATCTAGCTTTCTACAAAGTCAGGTAATGGAGTCAATCAACAAAAGAAACCATTGCGTAGATTAAGTAATTTCTATTTACCCTGTATATTCCACATTAGATTGTATGATCCAGCTATACAATTCAAAGACTACAAGAAATATAATGCAAATGCAATATTTCCCGTAAAGTAAAAAGTGATGGCCAACCATGGGTCCACCTTGACATTGCCTTGTCTGGGAGCTGCATTTCCCTGATGTGGAACACCGTGGAAACGTAAACATAAGCGCTGCCAAGGTTTGCCACATCCGGACAATATGAAAGATTTAATTATAAAGCACAATGTAAAAGGTGATTGCTTTTTAAGTTTTCAGCAACAAAGTCTGGAAAAAAATACCATGTTTTTGTTTGTCTGTTTTTGTTTTTTTTAAATTAATGCACTGCAGTCTTGGTTTAAAAAATGTGGATACAGTTAAAACAAGGTTTTAAAGATGAGTTTTGTTTCCCTTTTTATTTGTATCTTGTCATTTTCTAATAGTGGTACACAGTGATATATACATATTTTTTTGCTAACTGATTCGTTTGTCTTAACTATTGTGATGTGGGGTGAAAATTTTTGCTAAATGTTGGTGTGAGTTCACCCCTGAGCAGAAGTGTGTGTCTTGGTGATTAAGACTGTGCCTTTAATTTAGGATCCAGTCACTGGTACTGTAAATGTAAAAATGGAACCATTATGTATAGTACATGTGAATTTCTATGACAAGAATGTGCATTAAATGTAAAAATTTGTATTTAGTGAAAAGTCTAATAAACCTGGTACTTGTAACTTTCTGTTGTCTGTGTGTTTAGTGTGTGATACAGCAACCACTCGGGATACATGGTGCCAGCCAAACAACACTGTCCTCTAGGGCAGGGCTCAAAATTTCAAGTCCCAAGCTACTAACAGGCCATAAGAGTTACTCGCCACCAGTTGCTCCACCTAACTCCTACCCAGCCCTTAACTCTGCCCCTAAACACACCCCCTTAAATTATCTTATGAAATTACACTGTTAAAGGTTCTACTTAGAATAAAATTACAAAAATAAAATTAATACCCAGGCAACAGACCCCCAGATACATGTATACCCAGTCATTATTGTGCTGCCAGAGTGTGTATTTCCACTCACCCTCACTTAATTTTCACTCGCCAAATGCGAGTAGGCAAGTGGAAGTTTTGAGCCCTGCTCTAGGGTATAAACAGCCGCAGACTTTAAATTGTGGAAATTAAAGGTTTTTTTTTTATTCCAGCATAAACAATTGCCACATTTCGCTTTGAATCACTATTGCAGGTGATTAAAAAAAAAAACAACATAAATCCTAACTCAGAGCACTTACAAAACATACAGCGATCCTGACTATCCAGGTAACATAATCTAATAAACCAAACAAATCACAGCTTTTCTTAGAAGTGTTAGTGCTCTCCACCCAGCTCTCAACAGTCCGATTAAAACACTTCTGTCCAGGAGGCAGCAGCCTGAGAATTTACCTGTTGCTTACCTAATTAATTAATTTGTAACAAGTGTGCGAGAGGATAAAAGACATACAGGATTCTGGGTCCTAAATATCTTCCCTCGATTACTCTCCCAGACATTGTTACCCAAACCTTGCACTCTGTCACAAGTGCTACAAACAAAATCCAATCTTCTAGATTGTAAGTTCCCACGGGAATAGGGCCATCGTTTCCTCCTGTACTAGGTTGTCAAATGTTGTTCAGTGTATTGTAATCCTGTCTATATTGTGCCTGTTGTACAGCGCTGCGGAATATGCTGGTGCTTCATAAATAAAGAATAATAATAATAATACATACACCCCGGTGGCTAGGTACTTAATTTCTCTCATTTGTTGAAGGAAGGAGCAGGAATAGTTCCATAATTATCCATGATGCAAAAACCCAACCTGAAAAGTGAACTACAAATATTTATAAAGCACCAAAAAATGTCATACCGCTGTACAGTGGGTAGGACAAAATGAGCCAAACAAGTTAAACACAATGAGAACAATGGATCAGAGTACCCTGCTCTAGAGCGCACAATCTAAGAGGAGAGGTGTGACACACATAGTTGAGGATAAATAGCTGAGTATGAAGTATACAGGGTTATTCAGAGAGCACTGATATGTCGGTGCTCTCTCGTTCCCCACTTCGGGAATCAAGTTCCCTGACCCTGCAGTGAATTCAGCATTCACCACAGGGTCCCCGTAGTGTAGGGAAAACCCGCCACAAAAACTGCTGTATCGAACAGAAAAACTGCCAAAAAAAACACTACACGCATCTGAAAAGAGCAGACCATCTGCCGATCACAGCGCCGACCAGCCGCCGGAAAAAGCAGACAAGCCGATAAACGGGGTAAAAAAAAATAAAAAATTATTGAAAGTGTCAAAATTTAAACGCAGTTTGCAAAAAACTACTGTACAAAAACGTGTGGAATTTACATACAAGATCCTATGAATGATAATAAAAAGGTCTGTTACAGAAAAAAAATTAGGGAAAAAAAAATTTTGGAAAAAAAAAAAGGAAAATTGCCTAAAAATTCTATAAGTAAAATAGAATAGACTTTTTGCTGCAGATTTAAAGAATAAACGGTTTATTAGATATTGTGTTAAAACGGGAATATTTTTGTCTTGAAGTCTATGGGTTTCACCTATAAAGAAAAAAAATACACTGCACCTGCGTCCAATTAAGGTACACCCTGATATCCACCTTATCAGAATAACCATAAAAACTGAAAGTAAAATTTGGTGGTTTTGCGCTAAAGTCATAAACATCCGAATGGATCAGTCAATACACGCTGGGTTCACACCTGAGCGTATCTCATATGTGCGTTTTACGCATGTTTTTTGTTGGGCGTTTTATGAGCATTTTTGACAATTAGAAACGCGCGGCGTACGTGTGTTTTTTTTAAGTCTATGGCCGCAAACGCACTGTAATACGCCCCAAAGAAGCTCCTGTACTTTTTTGGGCATCTTACAGTGCGTTCCTACACGCTGTAAAACGCCCAGGTGTGAACCATGCCCATAGGAAATAATGGGATTTCAGTGTTTGAGCGTTTTACAGCGCGTAGGAACGCGCTTTAAAACGCCCAGGTGTGAACCAGGCCTAATAATGACATAACCCATAATGAAATATAAACAAAAAATACTTAATTTATATAAAGATCCACATTATGGAATCAGAGAGTAGTCTAAGGCTAGGGTCAAATGAACGCATTTTTCGCAGCAACCGTCAAAAAGTGTGTCTGACCGCATTGACGTATTTTTTTACGGTGGACGTGAAGCGGTCAAACGATGCGTATTTTCGTGCGTGTTTTTTTTTTTTACGGATAGTCAATAAAACACTTTTTACATCTGAACGTGATGTTGGCCGGACATTAGCAGCGTCTGACGTGTCCTAATCACACACACACGCCGCTATGCGGCCGCAGCGCACTCTGTACGTCAGTACTAGCGGTTCGACGTTCTTGCAAAAATGCGTTCGTTTGCCGCTTGCTTTGCGCGACCGAACTTTCGTGCGGCCGCACTTCGTATATTACCCGTCATTTGCTGCTACTGCGGCCGTGATCAAGTGCGGCTCAACGCACGTTCAAAATGCGTTAGTCTGACCCCAGCCTTTGTTCTCACTGGTTTCTCCCGGTTACCAAAAAGGGCTACGAATGGTTCAAGTATCTCATCAACCGGTTGTATAGCTTGTGGAAATAGCTTCTCAAACATCCAAAAGAATCCGGTATCCGTAGAGATCTTGAGTAGCCTTTTCTCTTCCAAATATAGACAAAAAAAACGGAAAAATATCGATAGTGCTTATCCCTTTTATTAAAACAAAAACCTCCTACACATACAGGGTTACTCAAAGAGATTCGAAAAGTCACCGCAAGTTCAGTGACTTTTTGTTCCCTGCACTTCGTAGCGATTCGGCGATCCTATTTCACCGACCCTGCGGTGTATTCAGCAAACACCGCAGGGCCCCCGTAGTGCAGGGAAAACTTGCCGCAAACCCGCCGAACACTCACCGAACACTCACAAAAACCCGCAGAAAACAGCTGGTTTAACCGTTTTCCAAATCGTTATTTATTATGGCTGTTGGATTCTGATGCACGCTACGAACAAGCAAGGTACAGCATTGATAAGTACAAGGTTACGCATTTGCAAAGTAAAAACATCTGTAATGAGAGGAGTTGAAGAATTGGTTAGTTTCATGCTCTGTAACTGCACACAATATATACACTATATTGTACCTGTGATGTTTAACAAACTATTGCAACAATACTTTTCTGTACTTTTAACTAGTAATAACAGTATAAGCATCACATTGTGTGATCATTACGCCGATGTAACATTGCAGTATGTTACAATGTCTCTGGAACTCACTTGCCTTTTAAAATATCATTCTATACAATTTTATTGCAATAGTGATCTGCTCAAGGACTTCACATCTGGTAGCGCTATTGTGAGCCAGGAAATTCACTTCTCCCTTCGGCTGAAGGATAAAGCAGGAAATATTCTAAATAAAAATGGTCACATAATTATTTATTATTTTAATTGACAATTTTTATTATGCACAGAGTAAGTTACAATGAACAATAGTACAATATACATGGCAATTATTGTGACGGGACAGCCGCCACTACGCCGTAGCGCAGTGCAACAGTTCAAGTGTTTATTTATTGTGTGTTATAAAAATAAGGGCTAACGAACTTTTAATAAGTACCCCAATGTGATTTTCCCTGTTGTTCCCCTGTTCCCCGCTAGTGCAGAGCCCCGGAAAGTTCACCAGTCTATGAGTGCTCCGAGCCGCCGCTAATTATGCCTGCCCAGCTGCCCAACCTTGTCCGCCTTGCCCCGCGGAGCGGGTACCACGTAGAAGAGCGCTTCATGGCCAGTGTGCCCCCTAAAATATGTTCTATTGGGGGTGTGAATTGCGGGTCGGAGCGCACACGGGAACCCCGAGAACCGACCAGCGACCCTCGGCCTGGAGCGCGGCTGAAAATGGTGACTCTTACTCGGGTACAGCCACCGAGCTTCCACCCTCCGCCGCTCGGGTCCCCATGGTCCGATCAGGGCGCTTTTTGGAGTGAAACAGCCCAGGGGCCCGAGCTACATGGCTGTACCCAAAGCGTGCTGCCGCTCCAAGGGGATCACCCCCAAAAACAACGTAACCCCAAAGTCGGGCTGAAAGCCACAGGGGGCCACGAGACAAGGGAAGCGCTCACACCACAGGAGCGGCTCCGGGAGGGGGCCAGACGAGCTGCCGCCGAGCCCCAAGATAAGGGCTGCGCCCAGCAGGGGGTGGGGCCCCAGGTTAACAAAGGGAAATTGGGCAATGGCTCGGGGCAGTGGCAGAAATCACCCTGGGAGGGTTGAGGGCGGGCCAAGGGAGAACAATGCCTTTTTCCCCCATAAATACGCCTGTGTTCCCAATGTAAAATAAATCACTCTTGTTTGAACCTTTACTCCTGCCTCGGCTAGTAATTGGGGATAACAGGGCTTTGGGAACCGGGATGCTTCAAGGACCTCTCTACAGCGCTGCAACCTCGGGGTATCCTACGAGGACCAGCAGCACCTCGCTACCACACTACCGACCTCCAGGTGTACTCGGCGCTGACGGCGGATCTACTCACCCCGAGTAGCGGGATCCGTCACAATTGTAAAATAAAAGTTTTGTGAGGCGTACATGAAGAAAAAACTTTTCGTCGTGCATAATTTTTTTCCTTTTTTGTCTAACATTCAAGGTAACAAATTATTAGCTCAGTAAAGTAAATAGCTGTCAATGAGAGAAAGAGCAAAGATACGGTGTATTAGAGCTAAAACAGCAGGAACAATCATTTAACCAAACAAAACAATGGACTCCAGAACTTGTAGTAAAATCTAAATTTATTTATTTATTTATTTTATTTGTAAAGGATTTTATCAGGAAGGATACATTGAGATTTCTCTCGTTTTCAAGTATGTCCTGGGTTCAAGAACATTGAAGTGTTACAGTTACAGAAATACAAAGTAGTAAAATGCAAGAAATTAACACAAAACAAATCTACAGATTAACAGAAAATAAATATGTAGGAAATATAGTCACTATGTTACATGTTTACAGGTGCATTCTGTATATAGTCACTATGTTACATGTTTACAGGTGCATTCTGTATATAGTCACTATGTTACATGTTTACAGGTGCATTCTGTATATAGGCACTATGTTACATGTTTACAGGTGCATTCTGTATATAGTCACTATGTTACATGTTTACAGGTGCATTCTGTATATAGTCATTATGTTACATGTTTACAGGTGTATTCTGTATATAGTCACTATGTTACATGTTTACAGGTGCATTCTGCATATAGTCACTATGTTACATGTTTACAAGTGCATTATTACAATATGATCTTTAAGACGAAGTAAGTAAGTCCAGTCGATCTTAAAGTGTGGCGTAAGCCAGGAACGTATGCATATCGTACTGGATGGAAATCAGAGTATGGGTTGGAGAGGATTGCGTCCTGCCACCATTTCTGCTGAATACCAAGCAGTGTATTGTATTGAAGTTTTGATCAGTGTGCGCATTTGAGTCTCTAGAGTTGGGAAGTAACATTGCCAAGTCGTGAGAAATTTCTTAGTCTGGGTCTCCTTGTTAATCAAGGTGTGAAGCCAGTCAATAGGAAAAAGTTGATTCAATTTGGTTTGAAAAAGCGTAAGCGGGATTGAGGTAGAATGATTCCAATTCTGTAAAATCGTTTTGCGCCCCACGCGCAGCCACCAGAGATAAAAAATGTTTGTGACGTACGTACGTGCATGGAAGAGGTGGGACCGAAAATAAGAAATTCTGGAGTCAAAGGTAATGATTGCTTGGTATTAGAGAGTATATATGTGTGAACTGATAACCAGAATCGACGTGCAACTGGACAGCTCCAAAAGC
The DNA here is from genome assembly GCA_009667805.1 of Leptobrachium leishanense. NCBI lineage: Eukaryota > Metazoa > Chordata > Amphibia > Anura > Megophryidae > Leptobrachium > Leptobrachium leishanense. The sequence goes on along the minus strand of CM019063.1, from coordinate 6,408,423 downwards.
AATGATATAAATCAGCATGGTCATCTGGACATTTAAAACACGAAGAATTCGACTTCCAACCCATTTGATATAGTCGTCGTGGTGAGTAATAGCTATGGTGTAATGTTTTTATGAACATTTCCTGATATGACACTGATGGTAAAATTTTGATCATGTACTTGTGGGCTGACAACAAATCAACTTTAGAAAGTGATGGCATGTGCGATAGCCACTGAACAGGGCCCGTCTTCGTTAAGGACCAGTCAACTGTATAACGGAGTATACAGTAGTATATAGCGAAGATATGGAGTATTTATGGGAGGAGCAGTTCTTGATATGGTTATCAAGACGGTTAGTCCAGTTAGTTGGTGCAAAAGTAGATATAACCGTAGAAAGATATGAACGTAGATGAAAGTATGCGTACCATGGGAAGGGTAGTGAAGGATACTTATCCCGAAGCGCAGTAAGCGAAAGGAGGGCATTTGTGGAGCAATCTAAAACCTGATACAGGAGACTCAACCCCCCCCCCCCCCACCTGGACCAGTCTGCAAACGGATAACGTTGCAGGTTCCGTCCAAAATGTAGATTACCCATTAATGGTAAAAATAACGAGGACGTGGGGCTTGCGTTCATTTTAATACAAGATAGTTTCCATGCTTTGATGGTAACCGCAATTAGCGGATTTTGAGCCAATGTCGCAGGAAGTTCGTTATAGGGACAGTGCAGTAAAAATGTGAGAGAATGATTAGGAGACCAAGCAGCGTCAATTGGACATCAGAAAATTGCGAATTGTTTTGAATCCAGTCCACCGCATAGCAACATTGCGCTGCCAAGTTATATTCTCGCAGATTAGGTAAATTAAACCCCCCCCACCACATTTTGATTGATAAAGTTTGGTTAGACTGAGGCGTGCCGCGTAGCCTTTCCACAAAAATCTACAGAGAGCCGTATTTAACAGCTTCTCGTCTTTAGGAGATAAAATTATCGGGAGAACCTGTAACGGGTATAAAAGTTTCGGAAAGGCAGTTGTTTTGTAGAGATTAATTCTACCATATAGTGATAGTGGAAGGTTATGCCATCTATTAAAATCATTTTTCACTATCTTGAGAATTGATGGAATGTTAAGGGCGTAGAGAATATTTATTTAACCCCTTAAGGGCCGCTGACGTACCCTGTACGTCTTGTCCTCGGTCTCCCTTAGACCCGCGGACGTACAGGGTACGTCAGCGGCGCCTAATCCCCCTCCCGCCCGATACTCACCTCCCTCGCCGGATCCCACGGCGATCTGGCAGGGAGAAAGCCTGCCCATGTGATTTACATGGGCAGGCGAGGCTGATGACGTCGCCACGCTGCGTGGTGACGTCATCAGCAGGCGTCCCCATGCATTTCAATGGAGGGGAGGGGGGGCTCCTTCAGAGCCCTCTATCTCCCCAACCATTGAAGCTAGGGAGATGCCGTTTGCACCGCTGGAGAGTGGAGAGCCTCCCCTTTCCAGCGGTGTATGGCATTAACTGTTTCGCCGCTGGATCACGTTGCGGCGCCAATTGGCGCCAAAACGCGATTCAAACCTGGAGGGGGGCTGACATCTTGGATGTCAGCCAAGCCTCCAGGTCCCCCCCACCCACTGACAACCTCACCATATGTGTGAGGATGTCAGTGGGCCAGTTAACCATCTAGCTGCCATTTAGAGATAAGGGGATCCTAAGGATCCCTTTATCTCCTGATCCATGGCAGCTAGATGGTCATATTTGCCATCATTTGAAAGGCCTGATTATGGCCTTTCAAATGATACCAAACATGACCAGGTTTGGTTTTAAAAAAAAAATTAAATAAAAAAAAATAATAAAAAAATTAAATAAAATAAAAAAAATGTTTTTTTTAAAAAGTTTTTTTGTCTAGGGGGGTTTAATTAAATAGGACCTAGGCTGTCATCTAAAAATAATTAGCACAAAATGGTCAGAATGAGCGCAGCGCACATAGGTGAACTGTCTCAGCAGTGAAGGGGTTAAAAAGCAAACGCATGTAAAAATTGGGTATTTCTAGTCTCGGGACAAAATTTTGAACCTATTTAGCCGGGGTCGTTTTGAGTGGTTGTAGATTCTGGGGATTAAATTACAAAAAAGTGTGTTTTTACCATTTTTTTCCTCATATTTCATATTTTTTTTTATAGTAAATTATTGGATATGATGGAAATAATGGTATTTCTAGAAAGTCCATTTAATGGCGGGAAAAAGGGTGTATAATATGTGTGGGTTGAATAAACGAGTAAGAGGAAAATTTGACCTAAACACTAACAGCGCAGAAACGTAAAAACAGCAGCGGTCACTAAAAGACGGATTTGTGTAAAACCGCCCGGTCACTAAGGGGTTAAATCCGCCGAGATGTGTATTCCAAAATATTTCAATGAAGTTGTAGACCATGTATGTGGTATTTGTGTAGTTAACCGGGGTGGGGGAGTGCTGCGAAGGTAAAGAGCCATGGATTTAGCCCAATTGACCCGCAACCCCGAGATATCCTGAAACATGTGTAAAAGTTGATACAGGGAGGGCAGCGCTTCTGGCAAATTGTCAGGGAATAAAAGCAAATCATCTGCAATTGGTCACATAATTTAACACCATAAAGGAGGGACCCAATGTAGATTCTGGTTTTTATCTCACTATCATATTGTCACGTAACATTCAGCATTTTGTACTTGGTTTATATGTTTTCTTTCTCTCTTTTTTTTCTTCTGTTTTTTTTTTAAGTTGTGTCATTGACTTTTTCCTCTTAGACGCCATCATCAGATGCACATCATGATGCTTAACTGTGTTGTTTTATGGGCCTATGATCTGTCCTTTGTGTTTGTTTAACTTTCTTGACCATACTATTCAACTATTAGGGCACTATCACAGGGGCGGACTGACAAGACTCAGGGCCCCCGGACCAAATAAAGCAAGGGCCCCCTCAAACCAGACTCCACCCATGGAGCCTTGCACGACCCAGCCTCAAGATGTGCGCAAGCTCACTCTTGTGAGATCGTGCAGAGCCGCAGAGGGAGCTCCAGATATGTTGACGCCTTCGGCAAATCTGAGGTCCCACAGGGCCAACGAGCAGCCTGCTCCCAGATGATTTAGAGGACAGCATGTGTGTATGAGCGTATCACAGAGCTTCACAGCAATAAATCTCACATTAATGTGCAGTGTGTATGAGTGTATCACAGAATCCAGAACAACAAAACTCACAGTAATGTGCAGTGTGTATGCACATATCAGAGCTCCACTGCAATAAAACTCACAATAATGTAAGGTGTGTAAGAGCATATCAGAGCTCCACAGCAATAAAACTCGCAGCAATGTGCGGTGTGTATGAGCGCATCACAGAATCCACAGCAATAAAACTCACGGTAATGTTCAGAGTATATGAGCATGAGTTTTATTTCTGTGGATTCTGTGATATGCTCATACACACCTCACAATACTGTATCACAGAATCCACAGGAATAAAACTCAAATGTATTATTAATATAAACTTTATTTTAAAATTAAAGTAAAAATAAATAACATTAATAAAATGTAAATTATGTAGCGCTCACTCCCGGAGGAGCCGCTGAAATTGAACCTCGGGTCAGTCTCCCCGCACTAGGGAATAAATATACTCCAGCACCGTTGTGGATTTTATAAATTATATAGTTTACTAGAATAAATGGCATATAATGAATAACACGGTGTTCGTATATATATATTTACAGTACTTCGTAATGCGGGAAACGCGCAGCGGAAAAGAAATACGATGCTTCGTAATTCAAGAAACGCGCAGCGGAAAAGAGAAAATACAAGGCTTCGTAATTCGAGAAACGCGCAGCGGAAAAGAAAAGAAGAAAATATATCTTTAATCCCCTTTCTTGTTTGGGGAGTGAGTCCCGCACAGGTTATGTCCCAGAATGTACGTGTGTGTGTGTGTTGTGGTACCCGGGTACAATATTCAACTGGCCAGTGAATTGCTTATGAGGTATCTTGACTAGTCAAGTGGGGCCCTGTGGGTTTTGGAAACAAACAGCAGCGTGCTTTATTTTCACAACGGCCTAGAAGGCCTCTCACCCATCCGCCAGATACTTGATGCTCCGCTCGACCCAGGACGTCTCTCCGCTCGATGTTGACTGGGGTTCTCCTAGTTACTGGATCCGCTGTCTGGCTTTCTGTGGCTGCCGCAAGATGTCCAGTTCACCCCCTGCTCTCCCTGTCCAATCGATCTGCGGTACTCCTCACTCGGGGTCTTCAGGCTTCCTCAATATCAGCGCGGGTAGTTCTGTGAATCACTGGGTCTTCCGCTGGTAAGGCTGAACAACCCGGTCTTTAGCTCTGTCAGGCTCCAGCTGCGCTCCGGCCTAGTCGCTGTCTCGTTCTGCTGCTCTGCATCTTGCTCCCCTCACTCCCTGGCACGCTCTGCCAGCTCTCTCCACGAGGCTCAGGATGTAAGTGTCTGTGTCCCACCCACTTCCTGTGTCTGCCCCCAAAACACATGTTTTCTGTGTTTGTCCAGCATAATCTTAGCATGGTCTCTGTCTCCCTCTGGTGGCCATTGCAAGTAAATGCAGTAGAACAGTCTTTTTTTAACACAGCGCTACAATTATATTTAGTTTATTATTTTAAAATATATTATAATAAAGTTATATATTAAAATAAATAAATAAAATCTATATAAACGCACACAGACTTAACCCCTCTCACAGACAGACTTAACCACACACACACACAGACTTAAACACACACACACAGACTTATACACACACACACACACACACACACACACACACACACAGACTTATACACACACACACAGACTTATACACACACACACACATAGACTTAACCACACGCACACACACACATAGACTTAACCACACACAAACACACAGAGAGACTTAACCACACACACACAGACTTAACCACACACCTACACACACACAGACTTAACCACACACAAACACACACAGACTTAATCCATAGCACCCCTCACACACATCCACACTGACTCCCCTCCACCTCCAGACACACAAGCTCACCCACATCCTCTGCTTCATCTTTGTGGTGCTGGGGCCTGCTGGGAGGTTTCAGAGCTGCCGTGTGGGAGGTGGGGCTTCTCTCCATGCAGCAGCTGAGTGCTTTTCTCCCAGCATTTAGCTTGAGGGGCCCCAAATCTGGCAGTTTGCCAAGATACAGGGGCCCCTCACGAGACCACAATCGGCAGGAGAAGCAGGAAGGGTCCGGTCCACAAATCTGCACTGCAACTCTTCAGCTCTTCTGTGTTGCTGAGCTGAAAGCAGGGGCAACCACACCTTGAGCCCCTTCACACAAAAGAATGCTGGAGCCACGTGCAGGCGGCACATGATGACGTCGGCTCACAGTCATGTGATTCAACGTCACATGTGCGCCTGCACCTCTGCGCTGTGCTATAGAGGGGTGGGCGAAGGAGCTCCTGCCACAGCCTGCTGCCTAACACCCGATCCTATGCAAATCGCGATGACTGTCCAGCTGCACTGCGGTCATTGCGATTTGTGTTATTTCGGGCCGACTACCAGCAGGCAGGGCCCTCGGTCCGGGTCCGATCTGCCCGACTGGTCAGTCCGCCCCTGCACTATCATGTGCCTGTAGCTAAAACAGGGACGCTAAGGGGAAAAATTTGCTTTGGCAAATTCCCCCTTAGCGTCCCCATTTTGCCTGTAGATTACGGGGAAGGAGCTGAATCCAGTAGCTTGCCCTGTAATGGCAGTTAGACTCCAGGATACTCGCGGCATCGCTAAAGCGTTGTCACGAGCATCCCCTCCTGGAGTCCATAGGACTCCATGGAGGCTTCGGCTGCTGGGTCACATGGCCTGCAGGATCTCGCCTCTTGTGAGATCTAGGTCTGCAGAGTGATTCCCGGAGGGAGACCTGGGACTTTTTTTCCCCGTCTCACTCTGCTCCCTGTGACCAGAAGCTGCGGATCGGGCCACCGTTCTCGTCACAGGATTAGAGGGGAGTATGTGATTTTTTTTGGGGGGGGGGTTTCCAGCTGCTGCTAACTGATTGTCCAGAAGCGGAATCAGTTAGCTACAGCATAGAGCTGTGGTTACCTTTTCAGTTAGCCGCAGTGGTTAGTAATTAGCGTTAGGACTATGTAATACTACAGCTAATTACACTTTGCGCTCCCCATGTTAAAGGGATACTCTAGGCAACATGACCACCTAAGCTTTTTTAGGTGGTCATGATGCCCTGAGTATACCCTTGTCTGTCCCCCTCCCTCCGCTCAGCCGATCGCCTGAAAACAGCTGAGAGACGCGGAGGACTTTACTCCGCCCTCCCAGCTGTCAGTCAGCAGAGCGAGATTCATATTTCCCGCTTCTGTCGACTATTGGCAATTAGGAGACGTCATTGCGCTTTCAGCGCGATGACGTCTCCAACTCGCTGCAGTAGCTGGCGGGAGCGAGCCGCCAGCATAGTCTGCAGCTGGGATTAGTGTTGCGCGCATCCTCTTGCGCGTAACACTAATCCAAGAAGAAGAGGAAGCCTGCTGATTGGCTGGCTTACGTGAGACGCGCGCATGCGTGCTTCTCACGTAAACCATTAGCCAAGTTCATCATTTTCTGGACAGGAGCGGAAGAGGAGGGAGGTGAGTATAAAAAAAAAAAAAGCCGTTGGAAACAAGTGGTTTTTAGGGTAAGTATTACATTTAAAATATATATATATATATATATATATAATATATATATATATATACACAATAACTAGGATGGGAATAGGTATATTTTAATGTAAAAAAAAATGGGGGGGATTTTTAGCCTAGAGTGTTTCTTTAAATATAGGGCAAAGTACAGTAAGTGCATGCTAAAAAGCCCTAATACCGATGCGCTAATGAATTTTTTAACCCTTTAGTGACCGGGAGATGATCTGGCCATAACGCCATCACCTCAATTAACCTAATTAATGTGAGCGCTACCATTAAAGAGGTGATAGGACCCTTAGTATTTACAACACCCATCCTAGCCCCCCCCCCCGTGCCTTCTGCTTGGCTCTGTAACGTTGGGAGCTTCCAGCCCTACCTGTGTGCTTGAGGGCAGCATGTCTGTTGCGGCTCGCTGACCAATGCCCGGTTTAAATGGAGACAGGCAGGGAGGTGGTTGCATGAGGCGCGGCTTGAGTGGGGGGCGTGGTCTGGTGAAGGTCTTTAAAAACCCTCAGTGTATTCTCAGCAGTTGCCAGATCGTGGTTATCCATACCTGAGCTCCTTGTACCTGACTGCTATATTGAATTAACCCGTTATTGACCTCTGCTTGTTTCTGACTATTCTGCCTTCTGTTGCCCTAGACCTTTTTCTTGTACTACGCCACTGCTCTGATATCGACCCGGCTATTCCATTTGACCATTCTGAACTCTGTATTCCTGATTCTGGCTCGGCTGACTACTCCCCGTGTTGTTAACCCTTTCTGTCTAGCTAGTTTACCTGGCCAATTCTAAGGACCAGACAGTTAGAGATCTTTCACGACTACTCTGTTGGTAGCTTCTGGGCTCTGTGGAGTGTGGGGTGTTAAGTACTGCGTGGTGGGATCTGGGAACCGTGACATTACGATCTGGCCACTATGGATCCCACAGACTTAACACAACACTTGGCTAACTTTGTATCCAGACAGGATGAGCAGGATCATAGGATGGATCAGTTTGCTATTGCCTTACAAACTATCCTGACTCGTACGGCTCACCTGGAACCAGCTGGGGTTGCACCCCCGCTTGATATACCTGTGTCCCCTGTTGTTCAGACATCCCAGGTACACATGACCGCTCCAATGAGGTTTGACGGTACTCCCTCAGAGTGCCGGGGATTTTTGGTCCATGTGGATATTCATTTTAAATTAAATCCACAGATGTTTTTCTCTGACATTGCCAAAGTGGGGTTCATTATTAATCATCTGTCTGGCAGAGCATTGAGATGGGCGACTCCGTTATGGGAGGCAGAGAAGCCTATCATACGGGATTATAGAGGATTCATAGCCGAGTTACAACGTACATACAATCCTACCAGAAAGGCCACGGTAGCTGGCAAATCCTTGTTCCGCATACGTCAAGGGAACAGGACTGTTTCTGATTATGCCATAGAATTTAAAACCTTGATCTCTGATGTGAACTGGACAAATGAGACACTGGTTCTGGCTTTTATGGAGGGGTTATCAGAGTCATTGATGCATGAATTGGCTCCACGTAAACTACCTGAGGTATTGTGTGAACTCATTGATTATTGTATAGATCTGGATAATCAGATAAGGGACAGAAGGACTCCAAGAGAGAAGCCCAAGAGACCGTTACCTAGGTTGGCCCCTGTCTTTCAGGCACCACCAAGAGAGTTATCTCCTCCCTCTGAGCCTATGCAACTAGGCCGTACTATGCTTACAGAGGAAGAGAGAACAAGGTGTTTTCATGAGGGATTGTGCCTGTATTGTGGTTTGGGGGGACATGTACGATTTCAATGTCCTACTCGTCCTAACATGCATGATAAGCCGGAAAACTACCGCACCTAAGGCAGCTGAGGAGACAGGCCTTGGGTGTGACGTGCATGTCTCCTGTCAAAGACACTAAACTTATGTTACCAGTATCCTTGGCTTGGGAGACCAAGACCACATATACTACCGCTTTTTTGGATTCTGGGGCTGCTGGCAACTTTATCGATGTTAACTACGCTTCTTCCATTTCTCTACCTCTGGTTGTAAGAGAGACACCCTTAACCGTCGAAGCCATAGACGGCAGACCGTTATCCTGCCCTAGGATTACTCACGATACGGTTACAGTGGTTCTTACCACTGGTCTCTTGCATAAAGAAGAAATCATATTTCAAGTTATCCATTCACCTTCCAATCCTGTTGTACTTGGTTTCCCTTGGTTGGTGGAACATAATCCTGTTATTGATTGGGCTAAGGGAGAGATACTGTCTTGGAGTCCTGCTTGTTTTGGGACTTGTTTAATACCCATTCAACATGTCGGTGCCCTGAACACCCCCACAGCTCCTCCATTGTCTACAGAGGTTCCTGACCAATACTCCGACCTCAGGGCTGTATTTGATAAAAGAGAGGCAGAGAAACTGCCTCCACATAGACCATATGATTGTGCCATAGATATTCATCCTGGTACCATGCCTCCTCGAGGCAAAGTATATCCTCTTTCCATAAAGGAGAACCAAATTATGGAAGAGTACATAAAGGAGAATTTGGAGAGAGGTTTTATCCGACGTTCCTCCTCTCCAGCAGGGGCTGGGTTCTTTTTTGTGTCTAAAAAAGAGGGAGATTTACGCCCGTGTATCGATTATAGGGGGCTTAACAAGATCACCATTAAGAACGTGTACCCTATCCCTCTCATATCAGAACTGTTCGACAGGTTAAGGGGGTCAGCAGTATACACAAAACTTGATTTAAGAGGAGCTTACAACCTGATACGTATAAAAGAGGGGCATGAGTGGAGAACAGCATTTAACACCAGGAGTGGGCATTATGGATACTTGGTCATGCCTTTTGGTCTTTGTAATGCTCCAGCGGTATTCCAGGATTTTATTAATGATGTGCTCAGAGATTTCTTACAAACCTTTGTTATAGTATACCTAGACGATATATTGATTTACTCTCCCGATCTGAAAACCCACCATGCACATGTCAGACAGGTATTAGCAAAATTACTGGACAATGGTCTTTATTGCAAACTAGAGAAGTGTTTATTCGACGTTACTACTGTGAAATTCCTTGGGTATATTATCACTCCAGAAGGTTTTGAGATGGATCCTTCTAAACTCACGGCCATCTCAGAATGGCCTCTCCCTCAAGGTCTCAAGGCCATACAGAGGTTTCTGGGGTTTTCCAACTATTATAGGAGATTTATCAAGAATTATTCCGCTGTAGCCTCCCCTATCATTAATATGACACGTAAAGGTCTGAAGAACCAGATCTGGTCTTCTCAATCCAAACAAGCATTCGAAGACCTCAAACAAGCTTTCACTTCCGCTCCCGTGTTACGGCATCCTGATCCCAGGATTCCGTTTGTTCTTGAGGTTGATGCTTCCGAGATAGGCATTGGGGCTGTCCTGTCTCAGAGAGAGTCTCCAGGAAAACCTCTACATCCTTGTGGGTTCTTTTCAAGAAAATTATCACCAGCAGAACGCAATTATGATATCGGTAACAGAGAATTGCTTGCTATTGTGTCTGCCCTATCAGAGTGGAGACATTTGTTGGAAGGTTCTCTTGACCCTTTATTGATAATTACTGATCATAAGAACCTTACGTACATCGGGGATGCTAAACGTTTGAACGCGAGACAGGCCAGGTGGTCATTGCTACTGTCTCGGTTTAATTTTGTATTGACTTACAGACCAGGTGACCGCAATGTAAAGGCTGATGCCTTATCTCGTCGATATGACCCGTATGAATCTAATACACAAGACCACAATCCTATAGTTCCTCCTGAACGTATTGTGGCTTCCACAGTCTTGTCTGTCTCCTCGCCTTTCCTGGAACGCCTCCAGGCAGTTCAAGTAGGGGCTCCACCTGACAAGCCTCCAGATATGTTGTTTGTACCTGAAAAGGAAAGACAAGAATTACTCACAATGTTTCATGATTCTAAATGAGCAGGTCATCCTGGTATTACTAAGACTCTTACCAGTATCTCCAGACAGTTTTGGTGGCCCACCATGCGACAGGACGTACGTCTGTTTGTTTTGGCTTGTCAAGTCTGTGCCAGAAGCAAAACCAGTAAATCCTTGCCTGTCGGTCTATTGCAGCCTTTACCCATGCCTAAGAGGCCTTGGTCTCATCTATCTATGGATTTTATTGTGGACTTGCCGAAGTCCAAGGGTCATACTGTGGTTCTGACAGTTGTAGACCGCTTCTCCAAAATGGCTCATTTTGTCCCTCTACCTAAGCTTCCTACAGCCAAAGAACTGGCGGTTGTATTTGCTAGAGAGATTGTACGAATACATGGGGTTCCGTCTGAAATAGTCTCTGACAGAAGAGCCCAGTTCGTCTCTCGTTTCTGGAGGGTTTTCTGTGCAGAGATGGGGGTGCGATTGGCCTTCTCTTCAGCATATCATCCACAAACCAATGGGGCAGCAGAGAGGGCAAATCAGGGTCTCGAGCAGTACATACGTTGCTTTTCCACACAACAACAAGACAATTGGTCGGAGTTGTTGCCCTGGGCTGAGTATGCACGTAATAACGCCGTTAACGAGACCACTGGCCACTCTCCTTTTTCTGCCATCTATGGTTTTTTCCCTCCGGCTCTACCGCTTCAGTTTACTGAACAGGCCATCCCGGCTCTCGAGGACCATCTCACTCAACTGCAAGAGATTTGGAGACAGATTCGAGAAAATATGGAGCGCAATGTTGCTGTCCAGAAACGCAAGGCTGACAGGCATAGGTTACAAGCTCCCTCCTATAACGTGGGGGATAGAGTTTGGTTGTCCACTAGGAACGTGAAGTTGCGGGTGCCTTCTATGAAAATGGCACCTCGGTTTATAGGTCCATATAAGATCATTCGCCGCATTAATCCTGTGGCTTATGCTCTTGCCCTTCCTAAACATCTTCGCATGCACAACGTCTTCCACACCTCCCTACTGAAGCCATTGTCGTGTAACAGGTACACGCGGGTCGTTCCTCCTCCTCCACCTATTCAGGTTGATGGTGAATCTGAGTATGAGGTTAGGAGGGTTTTGGATTCTAGGCTGTGCAGGGGCGCTCTGCAGTACTTGGTCGATTGGGTGGGTTATGGTCCAGAGGACCGGTCCTGGATTCCAGCTTCCGACATGTCTGCCTCTAGGTTGGTCAGGGGGTTCCATGCCTTGCACCCCGATCGCCCTGGTGGTCGTCCTGCCGCTTGTCCTGTTGGTCGTCCGGTGGCCTCCCGTGGAGAAGGGGGTACTGTAACGTTGGGAGCTTCCAGCCCTACCTGTGTGCTTGAGGGCAGCATGTCTGATGCTGCTCGCTGACCAATGCCCGGTTTAAGTGGAGACAGGCAGGGAGGTGGTTGCATGAGGCGCGGCTTGAGTGGGGGGCGTGGTCTGGTGAAGGTCTTTAAAAACCCTCAGTGTATTCTCAGCAGTTGCCAGATCGTGGTTATCCATACCTGAGCTCCTTGTACCTGACTGCTATATTGAATTAACCCGTTATTGACCTCTGCTTGTTTCTGACTATTCTGCCTTCTGTTGCCCTAGACCTTTTTCTTGTACTACGCCACTGCTCTGATATCGACCCGGCTATTCCATTTGACCATTCTGAACTCTGTATTCCTGATTCTGGCTCGGCTGACTACTCCCCGTGTTGTTAACCCTTTCTGTCTAGCTAGTTTACCTGGCCAATTCTAAGGACCAGACAGTTAGAGATCTTTCACAACTACTCTGTTGGTAGCTTCTGGGCTCTGTGGAGTGTGGGGTGTTAAGTACTGCGTGGTGGGATCTGGGAACCGTGACAGGCTCTTTATTGTTCAATTTTATGATTTTGCTCAGTATAGCTTCCAGACCTGAGGAAGAGAGGTACACTTTGGAAAGATTGTCTTTCAAATGTAATGTTAGTCCAATAAAAAAGGTATTACTATGCACTGCTATACTCTAGTGATTTTTAAAATGTAAAAGAAATTTTGGTGTGGGGCAGGGGTCTGCAACCTTAAACACTAAAAGAGCCATTTGGACCCGTTTCCCACAAAAAAGAAAACACTGGGAACCGCAAACCCCTTTTCAAATCTAAAATGTAGATAACACTGCATACAGTCAGGTCCAGAAATATTGGGACATCGACACAATTTTAACATCTTTTTGCAGATGTGCCTCCCACTTGTTAAGGGACCAAAAGTAATGGGACAATTGGCTTCTCAGCTGTTCCATGGCCAGGTGTGTGATATTCCCTCATTACCCCAATTACAATGTGCAGATAAAAGGCCCAGAGTTCATTTCAAGTGTGCTATTTGCATTTGGAATCTGTTGCTGTCAACTCTCAAGATGAAATCCAAAGAGCCTTCACTATCAGTGAAGCAAGCCATCATTAGGCTGAAGAAACAAAACAAACCCATAAGAGAGATAGCAAGAACATTAGGCGTGGCCAAAACAACTGCTTGGAACATTCTCAAAAAGAAGGAACGCACCGGTGAGCTCAGCAACACCACAAGACCTGGGAGACCACGGAAAACAACTGTGGTGGACGAATGAAGAATTATTTCCCTGGTGAAGAAAACACCCTTCACAACAGTTGGCCAGATCAAGAACACTCTCCAGGAGGTAGGTGTATGTGTGTCAAAGTCAGAAATCAAGAGAAGACTTCACCAGAGTAAATACAGAGGGTTCACCACAAGATGTAAACCATTGGTGAGCCTCAAAAACAGGAAGGCCAGATTAGAGTTTGCCAAACAACACTTAACAAAGCCTTCACAGTTCTGGAAAAAGATCCTATGGACAGATGAGACCAAGATCAACTTGTACCAGAGTGATGGGAAGAGAAGAGTATTGAGAAGGAAAGGAACTGCTCATGATCCTAAGCATACCACCTCATCAGTGAAGCATGGTGGTGGTAGTGTCATGGCGTGGGCATGTATGACTGCCAATGGAACTGGTTCTCTTGTATTTATTGATGATGTGACTGACAAAAGCAGCAGGATGAATTCTGAAGTGTTTCGGCAATATATTATCTGCTCACATTCAGCCAAATGCTGCAGAACTCATTGGACGGTGCTTCACAGTGCAGATGGACAATGACCCAAAGCATACTGCAAAAGCAACCAAAGAGTTTTTGAAGGGACAGAAGTGGAATGTTATGCAATGGCCAAGTCAATCACCTGACCTGAATCCCATTGAGCATGCATTTCACTTGCTGAAGACAAAACTGAAAATGCCCCAAGAACAAGCAGGAACTGAAGACAGTTGCAGTAGAGGCCTGGCAGAGCATCACCAGGGATGAAACCCAGCGTCTGGTGATGTCTATGCGTTCCAGACTTCAGGCTGTGATTGACTACAAAGGATTTGCAACCAAGTATTAAGAAGGGAAAGTTTGATTTATGATTATTATTCTGTCCCATTACTTTTGGTCCCTTAACAAGTGGGAGGCACATCTGCAAACTGCTGTAAGTCCTACACCGTTCACCTGAGTTGGATGTACATACCCTCAAATTAAAGCTGACAGTCTGCAGTTAAAGCACATTGTGTTTGTTTCATTCCAACTCCATTGTGGTGGTGTATAGAGCCAAAGATGTTAGAATTGTGTCGATGTCCCAATATTTCTGGACCTGACTGTATATGTTTTTTTACCTGCATGCTATGGGGTGGGGAGGGGTACTCGAAACTTAAACTTTTAATAATATATTTTTTAAAAATCATGCCCAGGTCCCCCCATACATAAATTAATAATCCTCAGTCCTCCCTGTATAAATAATCCACAGGTCCCCCCATGTATAAATTATTAATGCTCACGTCCCCCATGTATAAATTAATAATGCCCAGGTCCCCAATGTATAAATTAATAATGCACAAGTCCCCCTTGTATAAATACTCCCAAGGTCCCCCTATTTATAAATTAATAATGCCCAGTTCTCTGTCACGTTCGCCGTAGCGCTTACCCCTGATAACCGATGATAAGGATGTGGATCCTTTTGGATAGACCTCTGTTCTTCTCGATTTGCAAGCAAACTGTCTGGACTGCCAGCCCTAGCACTCCCAGCCAGGGAGGTAAGACAGAACACCCACACTAAGTACTACTCAGTAGCAAATGATTTTGACCAAGTGTCTACTGAGCAAAAACAAGTTAACTATGCACGAACAGAGTTTATGCAGAAGTTTCATGCACCATGGGTTAACATAAGCGTGGTCAAAAGTACAATACGAATCAGCAACAGAGAGGGTGGTCGTACATGCAGGGTTGGCAACAGAAAAGACACTCATTAACTTTGTGTCAGCAATGTATTTCGAGGAGTCAGCACCCTGCAGGGCAGGCCTACAATCGGAGGTTGCGTGATGTGTATTACACTTAACCTCAGTGTAAGCAGAGAGCACAGTTTATATATAGAAGGAGTCAGAGAGAGAATGGTCACACAGGCAGTCCGAGTCAAACACAAGCAGGGTCCTCATAAAGGCAAAGCTGGCAACCGAGCAATGAATCAGAGAGATCAAAAACACAGCAGGCGATGCGGGAATAACTCCACAACAGGGCGACGAGCTGAATCTCGCTCCCTGCATTTAAGGCCGGCGGCTCCGCGTCACCACGCCAAGCGCCGCTCCTCCAGACGCCGGTCGATCAGCCGGAACGCTTGGCACTCAGCCAGCCAGCGACGCTGCCGGGTGTCCAGACCCCCCAGGGAGCGCCGCAGGAGCCGAGGATCTGACATTCTCCCCCCCCCATAAATTAATAATGCCCAGGTGATCCAGCTCACCAATACCTTGTGTCAAACATCTTCATTTCTGGCACGCGGTGGCTGTCCATCATGCTGATGGGGGAAGGCTTATCCTCGCTGCTCTCACTCTCTATTGGTGAGCCAACATCTTCCATCCATCACGCTGCATCCAGAGCAAGCGCAGCGTGATGATGGTAACAGTGGCCGGCAATGTCATGGGGAAACCCTGAGTCGGAGCCGGCTGCACCCTGTCGGGAGCGCCGGCCCGGGAGCCGCAGCAGGGCGATGAAAAAGCCACA
The DNA here is from genome assembly GCA_009667805.1 of Leptobrachium leishanense. Taxonomy (NCBI): domain Eukaryota; kingdom Metazoa; phylum Chordata; class Amphibia; order Anura; family Megophryidae; genus Leptobrachium; species Leptobrachium leishanense. The sequence continues at coordinate 6,392,792 of CM019063.1, read as the reverse complement.
TGCGCGGCTCTGGAGCTGCGGGTTGCCGACCCCTGGTGTGGGGTATACAGAGGGTATAGTGGGGTATAGCAGAAGAAAAGTGATCGGTATACGGGGGGCAGGAATATAGAAGGAAATATAGAGGGATTATAGGGGGTAAAAATATGTGCACCTCTGAAATATCAGAAATTTCTGGCTCTGACCCATATTTTCAGATCAGCCTGAATCGACAATTTCTGAAATGCTTCCGAGTCTGAAATATTTTGATTAAAATATTTGTTTATCCAAAACATACCAAATTCTCCTGGCCACGCACATGTCTAGGACTTGCTGCTTCTTTGCATTTTTTTTATTCTTTTCCAGTGTTCTAAAACAAAGTAATTCCTGTAACTTGTACGGTGTCTTTATATAGTGTTTAATTTGCTTTTGTATCATTTTATCTTGTCCTTGTACGTCTGAAAATGGGTATGGAGTTTTTATATCGCCCTTCTGTCGCGTGTTGCTAGGTAACCCAGCAGAAACCGCTTTTCAGCGCATCAAATGTCTGGTTTTGACACGATTGAGTAAAATGTCCCAGTTTTTCAATGGGTTGTTGACCTTTTCTAATTCATATTTCGAAAGTGTCTCAGGAGTGAAAAGGTGTTACTAAGCATAATTAATGTATTCATTAGCAGGGATCCGGTATGCAGGCATATCCGGTGGAGAATTATTAGTAAATCTGCTCTTCTCAAACTTTCAAGGATTCTTACATTGTATTTAAATCTACAGTTTGATTCTTTTTTTTGTATTTAATTTATGGGCTCTATTACATTCAACGAGCAAATTCGTACGCGCAGCGCAATTTTTTTGCGCGCAGCGTTAAACGTTAACGCGCATAAATTAATGCAGGTGTTATGATCCGAGCGCATTTTTTCATCCGTCAAAAAATATTGCTCGTAAAAAAGACGCGCAAAAACGCACGCGCATTAACGTTGCGTGCAGAAAACGGTGGGCAGACTGTTTTTTCACGCGATTCAGCCAGTCAGAATTAAGAACCACAATGGTCTCCCGTTCAGTTTTTGCGCCTGTCAAAATCAATCTGAGTATATATGCTGCAGCAATAATAAAAACACGCACAACTTCTCAATTTTATTGTTTGGGTATGTGTAGAATGTGTAACTGTACTGTGCAGTATTTTTTTTTTTTTCGTGCTGGTGTATTTGGTTTCGGCCAGAACGTTCAGATTTGCCGTTAACACCAGCTTTTCAAGGACGTTAAAATTATGCTCGCAAACGTCGTTCATAAAAAGTTGCACTTCGATTGTAATACCAGCCGCATACCAGCGCACGAACGAATTTGCGCTCCCAATGTTAAGTATGGGATGCGCGCACACACTTGCGTACACACAGGGTCACTCGCGTTAGACGTTAACGCGCATCGTATGCGTGAACGTCGTTATACGACGTTCAGTGCGAAGGGTTTTTCCCCTTGCGTTAATGCGTTTTTGCGCGACCAGTGTAATAGAGCCCTATGTGTTTCCGTTTCCGTTGTTTCTGTTACATTGAAGGAATACTCTTTAATAAACTCCCCTATTTTGCCCTTAAATATTTGGGCAGAAGATGCTGACAGTACCTGCCTAATTATTTTTTCTTTGTTTTTTTAGTTTAGGTTTACTCACCTTGTCTCTCTTGACGTGTGCTGTTCCTTCTCTTCAGCTCAAGGGCTTCCTGAAATCCATAAATCCCTGCAGCTTCCAACGCAGTTTTCGACCCTACATAACTTGTGTAGCGTAGGCGACAAAATAACCGATCTGTTGCCCAAAGGTCAGGAAATTCAAAATCCGTCTGTTGATCATGCCGGCGTGGGGAAGGAAACGCCTCCTCTTCACCCAGAGATTTCAGCAGTTCGGAAGTGGGGGGGGGGGCACTATATACCCTGGTGTCAGAATCCGTGCCTACTCCAGAAAGAGCTACTTGAAAAGTGCTGCCCTCGTGGTCAGCACTAGTAAACCAGTACACAATCAGTTAACGCAGCAACCACACACCACACCCTCTAGCCTGCAATAGAAGTCCACTCCCTCCTATCCAATGTGGCTTTGCAGTGCAAGTCTATCCTGCATTCAATTCTGACCTGTACTAAGTTGCTCTTGTCTAACGTGTATCAGACCCGCTCGCCTACCGACTGTCGTCTTGTACAGCCCCTTGACCACGGATCGCCCACTGACCATTCTCTGGATTACCCCCTTGTACTACGCCTTGGACCTCCCAGTGTCTGTCTACCCAAAAGGTACCAACCATGTATCCCTGCATACCGGGCTCAAACCCCCTGAACTTTGGGTCCCACCATGGTACATGCCAGGTGCCACTCTGACACCTAGTACAGGAGGAGTGGGGTCGTGCCTATTCCCCAATGGGGCAGCTGCAACCACCAGATGTATCCAGCCCAGGAACATGTATAAAACACAAGAAAAAAATATATGTCATCTGCGCTTATTCCCATTATACCGTGTGAAACAAAACGTAATTAATGGCCATTAATAGAAACCAAAGCCTCTAAGAGTGTAAGCTCACCGCCACGTCAAGGCACCTCTAATGAGGTGAGTCCTATCCAAAAATGAAGCCATCGGGGAATAGGCGCGACCCCCACCCCTCCTGTACTATGTATGTTTTGTTGTACCTCCAGCCAAGTCATCATTGCAGCATGTTCAGCTCCGTGTCTTTGTTTTTTTGATCCCAAGGTGGATTTGTTTCTGGGGGGGCATAAATATGAGCGCACCAGTCTACCTCATGACTGAGAAGCAGCATGAGCATTGATGGTTCGCTACACAGCAGCCTGTGGCTTCATTTTTGGATAGGACTCACCCTCATTAGAGGTGCCGTGACGTCGGCAGGTTAGCTTACTCTCTTAATGGCCATTAATAGAAACCAAAGCCTCTAACTGTGTTTTGTTTAACACGGTGTAATGGGAATAAGTGCAGATGACATATATTTTTTTCTTGTGCCACCCTGACACCTGGCTACTTTAAACCGCTAAAGTGGCCAGCGGGTGTAGAGTGTCACTTTAAAGATATGTCACTGTGATGATTATATTGATCATAGACTGGCAGATCGGGCATGCCATGTTGGCACTGGAAACCCTGAACATACAATATTGAGATGAGAGGTTGGGTAAAGCTGCAGATGTCGTTTCACCAATTCAGCCTAGAGTTAATAAATCTGAATTTAGGGAGCTAGTCCCCACTAAGAAAATATGCTGTTTGATTAAAAAGGACAGAATCAAGGAGCAGGTAGGAAATTCCAACTACGTACCGATCCCTCCCCAACCCAAGAGCCAAGATTACTGATCGCAACACCATGGGCAAGGGAGGAAATATGCTGTGATAAGTTTGTTTAATGTTCCGTGTCTGTTGTAAGTAATTGTATGTCTTCCAGCATTTCTTCATTTGAATCGTGGTTACTTGTTGTGATATTCCTTCCCGGCATAACCTTTTCACTGCCAAGATGGTGTATACACAATTTTGCATTGCAATGCAATGAAAATCAAAAATTAGCATAAAATAGCCCTTTTGTATACCTTTGTAATGTAAAATTAGTGTGCCCCCCGTTGAGAAATGGAATTCTTGGTGAGATCTCACTCCTTTCACCTTGTTTTACATTTAATAGTTAAGGTTTTAGTCCATATATGCAGAGAAAAAGGTTTTGCGCCTATTCCCTATCAGGGCAGCTGCGGAGACCAGAAGTATCCAACCCACTTCATTTTATAAAACATAACAAGAAAAAAGGTTATCATTTGCGCTCACCAATGTAGCTCCATGCGAAACAAAACACATCAGAGGTTTTGGTTTACTTGAATGGCCATTGTAGAGAAAAATCTCTCCCTTCTGTTGTCCGCCCTTGATTTAGAGACCCTGTCTCAAATTGACACCTTGGATTAAGATTTCTTCAGCGCTGGGAGAAAGTATCTCAATGACAAATAATGCACAAAAGGCTTATGGTCATTCAAAGTACATTTCTGATCTTGTCACGGAAATGCCACTTTATTTATACATACAAGGATACAGAAGCATGAGCGTTGTCCGTCAGCGATTGGATCAGACAAGGGCGTTCACGGAAAGTCCCATGATGTGTGCAAGCATCCTTTTGAGGAAATCAGTAATATTTCACAAAAGATCTTCAGGCGGTTGCCCAGGGAAACGAAACTGTCTTGCAGTTTAGATAGATATCATGCACCCTAGACAGGAAACTGTACTTCTGCTTTCAACTTACAAAGAAACGAAAACTATTGCTAAGGACTCTGGATATATGGCCCATATTAAATTCTACTAAATAAATACATATAGCTTGCTACCGGTCAGTGCAAGGAGCGTGGTGGTCCCGTTCCCCTCAATCCCCTCTTAGAATCATTTGCTTTAACACATGATTCTTTCAAGTTATGTCTTGTACAGGGTGGGCAGGGGAACGAATCCCTCGTTACCCACACAAGTAGAGTCAGAACCGGGGGGCGGTAGTACCTGTCACGGAACGGGTAACACATGACAGTCTCCCAGATCCACTCCTTTTCTCTCCTGCCCCTAGATGATTCCTTCTTTTTGCCTGCTGCGGGTGACGTGGCGCAATTGCACATAGCGGGAATAATCCTCGGGGGTGTTAGATGGAGGATGGTGGATAGAGAGCATCATTTTAGCCGAAGTGGCTTTGTTCATCATTTGCTTTAAACAGGGCATAAGACAATAAACAATGATGGCAATGCAAAGGATAATTAACAGTAGAATAATGCCTAGTTGGGTTAGGGCCTGGCGCCATCCCTTGAACCATCCAAAATATTGGTCCCAGGGATTGTCAACCCCTGAGTTACGTTTCATTTCTTCGGAAAGCTCTGTCCATTTCTTTATGGCGCGAGTAACCTTGCCATTGGGGCCTACATTATCAGGGATGTAGGTGCAGCATGTACCCGTCCCTTCGATCATCTTACACACGCCCCCTTTTTGGACTAATATCATGTCCAGAGCCATTCGATTCTGGAAAGTCATGATAGAGGCCGATTGTAACTGCTCCGCAAGGCCCTGTAGGGCATCTCGCGTATAATTAACAAAACGCTGCTGATTGTAATATAGATAGTTAATCCAATCTACATTCTTGTTAATAGTAACAAGGGGGGCCAGGAAGGACTCGAAGCCCGCCTTGACTTGATCCCTTGTTTTAAACTCATCAGGAACCCCTCTTGGAACCCCTATTGCGTCAATATAGACGTGTGGATCAAGACTTCCCTGGGGGCTCGGAACCTCTCGCTTTGCGCGCCGAGTGGAAAAGGATGGGATTTCCTCGGGGTCTGAAACAATATGGAATCCCATAACTGCTTTGGATAGGGCACACTCACCGGACCACTGAAGGGGCAGGCGCGCCCTAATCTTGAGGTCTCCGCATATCCAGTAAAGATCCCCAATTAGGAAAACCTGATTCTGTAACTTAGTGCTGTTTATAGTACTGTAATTAGCGCAATATCCCTCGGGGAAGAAGGTAAGGTTCCTACCCCTCTCAGTAGACCGATAACAAGTATATTCTCCTGGATAAATATGTATCCCTTCTCCCGGCTGAGGAAGGCGAGTTAGTATGGGGTATCTATTCTTCCAATATTCACACACCGTTTGATCGCTAGTGGCATTGGTGTATAGACTGAGAAAACATTCTTCCGAATCGTGGGGAATATTAAATGGGACAGTTCCTAAATGGGGCCGCTTAAGATATGGGGTGTGGGGCAACAGAGGCTGGGACGGCTTTGGCGAGGGTGGTAAACATATCGTTTCAGTCTTTTTCTTTCCCAGCATGAGATTCCACATTCTTCGGAAAGGATCCTTGGTCGTCATCTTCTCCTTGTTGGAGGTCAGGGCTATCTGCCCCCGTTAGTACCCCTCCTGGAATCTTCTTGATCCGAGATGCGTGGATCCAGACCGGGCTATCCTCTGTCAGCACGGCTGTGCGGATAACGGCTACCACCGTGGTCTCTGGTCCATACGTGAAGTCCTCCGGCCTTTTTCCTTTCTGCAGCTTCTTTACCAAGACCCTGTCTCCTGGGTTGAACGGGTGGGTTGGTTTATCTGAAAGAGAAGGAGACTTAAAAGTAACTTCGTCTCTGGTTTCCTCGAGGGTTGTTATCAGCTGCCTAACATATTCGTCCCTTATCTGCTCTATGTCCCCCCCGTCTCCAGTGCCAGGGGTATCCGAGACCATGGTAAGGGAAACGGGCGTCCCATAAGTATCTCAAAGGGGGAATAATCTGTATTCCTATTTACTGACATCCTGATTTCTGCCAGGACGATTGGGAGTACTATTAACTACGAAGGTGTGTATGTAAAAAATACTGACTAATTAGTGAACAGGTGGTGGAGATGCTGTTGTGACCTACCCCATGAAAAATGGTCTATAAAAAGAGGTGCGCTAAAAAAATGGGATAGCACCAATCCTTGATTGAGCTGTACTCAATATGTAGGGCGGGATTGCTGAGTAAAGTGACCTCGTAGCCGCTGAAGCGCTGGGAGGACATGTGTTGGGTGTGTATGCCTTTGAGCAAAGATAGGACATCATGTGTTGTGTGTAGGTAAGTTTCGCATCCTAAAGTGTACTGGCCTGCCATACTGACAGCTATTGCGCACGCAGCCAGAGCCCTCAGACATGCCGGCATCCCCTGCACCGTGACTGGCAGTATTTTGGAAAAAAAAAAAGCGACTGGGCGCAATCGGCCACCGTGTTCTTGCGTCAGTACCCCGGCCATGGTTTTACAGTTGTCCCTTGCAAACAAATGAAATGGAAGAACATAATCGGGGAGGCCAAGCGCGGGGCTTGTCATCATTGCATTTCTGAGAACCCTAAAGGCATTTAACATTTCGTTTCACCATTTTATCATATTGGATTGACCCAACAGGGTGGCTTGTCTCAGAATGTTATCGTAATAGGAGCAGTTAGGGATCCACTGTCGACAATAATTTATCATACCCAAGAATGACAGCATGTCCTTCTTGGTTTTCGGGTTGACCAGGCCCGTGACAGACTGGACTCGCTTCTGACTGATGCTCCGTTCCCCCTGTCTGAGAACAAACCCTAAATATTCGACTTGCGTTTTACACCATTGCATTTTTTTGTAGAGAGACCTTGTGCCCACATTCTTGTAACCATTTTAATAGAGATACACCATCCTCCCGGCTGGCCTCCTCCGAAGGACTGCACACGAGGAGATCATCCACGTACTGCAGCAGGACAGAACCATGGCTGGGGTGCCAGGATTTCAGAGTGGCCTGTAACACAATGCTATAGACCACCCGGGAATCAACGTACCCCTGGGGCATTCTAGACCAGGTAAGCTGCGTGCCTTTTAATGAAAATGCAAAAAGTAATACCGTGTCAGGGTGCACAGGGATGCTAAAAAATACATTCTTGAGATCAATCACTGAAAAATGTGTGTGTGCTGCTGGGATTGATGACAGTAGGGAGGTAACATCTGGGACAATCGGCGCAATGGGAATCACCAAAGAGTTAACTGCGCGCAAATCTTGCACAAATCTGACACTGCCGTCTGGTTTCTCTACAGGGTTGATTGGGGTGCTATATGGGGAAACCATTGGCTTCAGGATACCGTCACTCAGGAATTGCTCGACCATGGGTCTTAGTCCGTCGATTTTGTCTTTTGATAAGGGGTACTGTTTCTGGTACACAGGGGAGTAGTTGTCATGTAGTTTGGCTTTATATGGCGTGCAGCTGACCAGTCCGGTGTCATAGGGACTCTTGGACCACAAATGGTCCAAATCCCTTAGTTCAGGGGGCAATGTGTCCACAGTAAGGAGGAAATGACCGTGTGTGGATTGTCCATGTGTGTCCACAAAGGGGGACAATGCCGGGGAATCAACAGCTGAGCCATCTGTTCCGGAGTGGATGGTGACCTCAAGCCTACCCAGGAGATCCCTCCCAAGGAGGCTTATAGGGCAGCCTTCAATAATAGTGAATACGTGGTTTAGTAGCGGTTTGCCTTTAGGGGTGGTGAGGGACAAAGGTCGAGTGGAAAAAATTCTGGTAGATACACCATTAATATTATAAGTTTCATATCTTCCTGTGTAAAATTGCGACCATTACACGCCTTTTTTAAATATGTAATAGCTCCTAATGGGGCTTCTCTTGGTTTTGGACAGTGTTTTAAAATCTTATTAATATCCTCTATTTCTATCGCCTTTTTAAATAACTTATTCCCCACGGTCATAAATGGAAAATGGGTTTTGTTGGTGTTATTCTCATATCTTAGGGGCTTATTAATGGGGATCCTTTGTTGTGTGCGAGTGGCCATAATAACGAAAGCCAGTATATGGTCTTCTGCTTTTTCCTCTTTTACTTCCTCTTTTTCTCCCTCAGTGTCGTCTTTGGATGTGGATGGGGCCAAAGGTTTCAAATCCTCCATTGCCCCTACCGCACCCAAGACCTCTGTATCAGTAAATCCTGTAAGGGACGGATATATGGATTGTCTATAAGACGGAGGGGGTCGCGGTCCCCAGCTGGCACGGGGTATTTCTTGTTCATTCCGTGGTATACTCTGTTCTATTTTATGCAGTCTGGCGCTGTCAGAGGACAATGGGGTCCCTCTTCTACATTGTTTACTTTGCCTGTTAAACTAGTATCCTGTCACTATTAACCATTGTTCCCCCCCCAATCTCATATACTGCATATCCCATTGAGAATCCCCCTTTTAATAGGGCCATGCATCAGTGTCTTCGAGGCATAATCCTTTCACTATATCCATATAGAATGGGCTGTTGTCTCCCTGTCGGGGGAAAGGATTACAACTCCTACTGCTTCTGTCCATCCCGCCATATTATCTATCCATGGGTTAATTAAATAGCAATCTGTGCCCCCTACTCGTGCTACATAATCTTTACAAGACTTTTTTTATTTTTGGTAAGGGATATTCCTTAATTTTACTACCTTGCGCACCCATAATAGATGTATAATTTATCTATGGCAGAATAAACAAGAAAGATGACAGAGTGAGAGAGAAAGATGGGGTCTTCACTGTGCTCGACTGCCACGGATAAATCTGTGCGTCTTCCCAAAATGTGAAGAGTCACTAGTCCGGGTAACTACGGACTCCTTGGATTAGACAGACGTGACCAAAACTGTCTTAGAAAGTTTTCGAAAAAGAAAACAATATAAATTCTTACTATATATATATACATCTATATATCTCTATGCTACATGGATCAACAAAAGATGAGCTAATTTAATAATAAGTGATAAAAACTTATTTAGTGAATCCTCCCCTAATCTCAAGAATCAAACTTCTAATCTTTTGCTTTTTATTTTGTAATTATATAATTCCCTCATATCATAAACAAAAATTTATAAACCACAATCCATCAGCATATAAAAACTAGCTTCACAATATATGTATCTCCGGTTAGTAACTGCATATATGATTAATATCATTTACCTTATCAGTTAGTAACTAATACACAAATGGTTAATAAACATTTCTGCTTAATACAACATACATTTCCCAGCAAACAATGTTTAACCAATCAGCTTTTATATATATATATATATATACAGTACCATCAGTATACAATGGGGCAAAAGTCTGCCTTACCTTACAGATTTTTTTGTCACCCAATTAACTTATCACTCTATAATAATATATATACTTATTTACTATTAATTTATAAACAGACAAATAAAGACAAAACAAATATAAACGTTAATCCAAGGTTGTCTTGGGTATCCCCGATACCCTAGAGGGGAGCAGTCCCTGACATATACTCCCGTACAGGAACTCTTGTTCCTTCTTACTTAACTATGTTTGTATCCCAGATACATTAAAAGGGCACGGACAAATTTAGTTCGTGGAATGACCGAGGTCAGAGCTCTCGTCCAGACAAGGAAAATACTCACCAGGACGAGGGATGACTGGTCAATCTCAGCAGATGCCTCCAGATCTGTAGAGAAAAATCTCTCCCTTCTGTTGTCCGCCCTTGATTTAGAGACCCTGTCTCAAACTGACACCTTGGATTAAGATTTCTTCAGCGCTGGGAGAAAGTATCTCAATGACAAATAATGCACAAAAGGCTTATGGTCATTCAAAGTACATTTCTGATCTTGTCACGGAAATGCCACTTTATTTATACATACGAGGATACAGAAGCATGAGTGTTGTCCGTCAGCGATTGGATCAGACAAGGGCGTTCACGGAAAGTCCCATGAGGTGTGCAAGCATCCTTTTGAGGAAATCAGTAATATTTAACAAAAGATCTTCAGGCGGTTGCCCAGGGAAACTAAACTGTCTTGCAGTTTAGATAGAGATCATGCACCCTAGACAGGAAACGGTACTTCTGCTTTCAACTTACAAAGAAACGAAAACTATTGCTAAGGACTCTGGATATATGGCCCATATTAAATTCTACTAAATAAATACATATAGCTTGCTACCAGTCAGTGCAAGGAGCGTGGTGGTCCCGTTCCCCTCAGCCATTAAAGTGTAAGCCCATCTGCCACGTCATGACACCTCTGGGTCAGGTGGGTCCTAACCTAATGAAACCAACAGCTGCATTCTAAGCAGCCACATATCCTCATGCTGTTTCTCCGCCATGAGAGAGACTGGTGGGTTTATACCCTCACCAAGAACTAGGGTTGCACCGATACCGATACTAGTATCGATATCGGTGCCGATACCGGGTACTGCAGGAGTACTTGGTACTCGTGCAGTACCCCCGATATTTTTTTCCGATACCGGAAGCCGGCATTGAGCCGGCTTGCCGGTATCCTAGGGGCTGCGGCGGCTGTCCGAATGCTCTATCGGCATTCGGACAGGCCCTGCAGCTGCTCACCTAACTTTGTTTAATACTTACCTTCCTTCAGCGACGCCGGGAAAGTTTCCGCGCGCGCGCTCGTTGGAAGGACCCCAGCCTCGATCACATGGTCCCACGTGGTCGCGGCTGGGGTCCTTCCAAGGAACGCGCGCGCGCGCGCTCCTTGGAAGGACCCCAGCCGCGACCACGTGGGACCATGTGATCGAGGCTGGGGTCCTTCCAACGAGCGCGCGCGCGGAAACTTTCCCGGCGTCGCTGAAGGAAGGTAAGTATTAAACAAAGTGAGCAGCTGCAGGGCCTGTCTGAATGCAGATAGGCCCTGCAGCTGCTCTCCGCTCATACTTACCTTCCTTCAGCGACGCCGGGAAAGTTCCCGCGCGCGCGCTCGTTGGAAGGACACCAGCCTCGATCACATGGTCCCACGTGGTCGCGGCTGGGGTCCTTCCAAGGACCGCGCGCGCGCGAAGACTTTACCGGCGGCGCTGAAGGAAGGTAAGTATGAACGGAGAGTGGGGGGCATATCCATGAGCAGGGGGGCATATCCATGAGCAGGGGGGCATATCCATGAGCTGGGGGGCATATCCATGAGCAAGGGGGGCATATCCATGAGCAGGGGGGCATATCCATGAGCAAGGGGGGCATATCCATGAGCTGGGGGGCATATCCATGAGCAGGGGGGGGCATATCCATGAGCAAGGGGGGCATATCCATGAGCAGGGGGGCATATCCATGAGCAAGGGGGGCATATCCATGAGCAGGGGGGCATATCCATGAGCAAGGGGGGCATATCCATGAGCAGGGGGGCATATCCATGAGCAAGGGGGGCATATCCATGAGCAGGGGGGCAATTATCCATGAGCTGGGGGGGCAATTATCCATGAGCTGGGGGGGCAATTATCCATGAGCTGGGGTCAGGATATCCATGAGCTGGGGCAATATCCATGAGCTGGGGCAAATCCATGAGACCTGGGGGCTTTATAGGAGGTCTGTTCTTATTGGAAAGCGTCACATGACATAAAATAAAAGTATCGGTAATTGGTATCGGTGAGTACTTGAACAAAAGTATCTGTACTCGTACTCGGTCTTAAAAAAGTGGTATCGGTGCATCCCTACCAAGAACAATTCCCCTTTGGGATTAAAAAGAAAAACATGGAAAGAGGCAGCAGCAACAATGACCTGGCAGGGGATACAACAAAATATACATATATGCAGAAAATATGGTGTCGCACCTATTCCCTACAAGTGCGGCTGCGGAGACCAGACGTTTCCAGCCCACTTCGGGCTCTATTAAATTCATTGTGCAAAAGCGCACGTGCAGCGCTAACGCACGAAAATCACCGCTGGAATTACATTCCTTGTGCATTTTTTCATCTGTTGGGAAATTGCACTCGTAAAACCGACGTGCAAAAATGCGTGCAAAGTACCATTGCGTGCAGAAATCAGTGAGCGCAATGTAATTTTTACCGCGAGTCCGTCAGACGAACGCATTTTTGTGCGGACTGCACACAACAGAAGTACGTTCTAACGGAAGACAAGGTAGTGGCCGCCATTGTTGACGGATCTAGTAAAAAAAAAACGTACGTTCTGAAGGAATACAAGGTAGTGGCCGTCAAAAAAAACTTACGTTCTGACAGAAGACAAGGTAGTGGCTAGAGCTTTGCATCTTCACTGGTCTCACGATTCGATTCAATTACGATTATCAGGTCAACGATTCGATGCGATTCGATTCCGCGATGCATCACAATGCCTCACGATTAGTGATAGGTGTCATTGGATGGAGCAGAGTCTGGCCTTTCTAATGATACCAAACATGACAATGTTAAATTTCACAAAAAGAAGATAAATAAAACCAAAATTTTTTCTTTTCTTTTTCTTCTAAGGCAGCAACATTGTACATTTTTCCCATATATAGTGAGCAATAGCACTGCAGTTACTCACCTTCTCGTTTCCCATGCTGGCAGCAAGTTCAGCGTTTTATACACAGTCATATTATTCATTAAATGCAATGGCCAAAATACATGCAAACATTTAGTTTATTCAATTTAGATTAACCCCTTAATGACCCCTGACGTACCCTGTACGTCCTGTCCTCGGGTCTCCCTTAGACCCGCGGACGTACAGGGTACGTCAGCGGCGCCAAATCCCCCTCCCGCCCGATACTCACCTCCCTCGTCGGATCCCACGGCGATCTGGCAGGGAGGAAGCCTGCCCATGTGATTTACATGGGCAGGCGAGGCTGATGACGTCGCCACGCTGCGTGGTGACGTCATCAGAAGGTGCCCCCATGTAATTCAATGGAGGGGAGGGGGGGCTCCTTCGGAGCCCTCTATCTCCCCAACCATTGAAGCTAGCAAAATGCCGTTTGCACCGCTGAAAAGTGGAGAGTCTCCCCTTTTTAGCGGTGTATAGCATTAACCGTTTTGCCGCCGGATCGCATTTTAGCGCGAATTGGCGCCAAAACGCGATTCGAACCTGGAGGGGGGCTGACATCTTGGATGTCAGCCTAGCCTCCAGGTCCCCCCCACCCACTGACAACCTCACCATATGTGTGAGGATGTCAGTGGGCCAGTTAACCATCTAGCTGCCATGTAGAGATAAGGGGATCCTAAGGATCCCTTTATCTCCCGATCCATGGCAGCTGGATGGTCATATTTGACATCATTTGAAAGGCCTGATCCTGGCCTTTCAAATGATACCAAACATGACCAGGTTTGGTTTAAAAAAAAAATAATAATAATAATAATAAAAAAATTAAATAAAATAAAAAAATGTGTTTTTTTAAAAAAAAAATTTGTCTGGGGGGGTTTAATTAAATAGGACCTAGGCTGACATCTCAAAATAATTAGCACAAAATGGTCAGAATGAGCGCAGCGCACATAGGTGAACTGGCTCAGCAGTGAAAGGGTTAAAAGGTAAAAACATGTAAAAATTGGGTATTTCTATTCTCGGGATAAAATTTGGAAACTATTTAGCTGGGGTCTTTATTGGTGGTTATAGCTTTAGGGGATTAAATTACGAAAAAGTGTGTTTTTACCATTTTTTTCATCATATTTCATATTTTTTTTATAGTAAATTATTGGATATGATGGAAATAATGGTATTTCTAGAAAGTCCATTTAATGGCGGGAAAAAGGGTGTATAATATGTGTGGGTTGAATAAACGAGTAAGAGGAAAATTTGACCTAAACCCTAACAGCGCAGAAACGTAAAAACAGCAGCGGTCACTAAAGGACGGATTTGTGTAAAACCGCCCGGTCACTAAGGGGTTAAAATTGTATATTTTCATTGAAAAATGCAGTAACAGATTCCCCCGTGTGATCTAAAACCACAAGGTCTGGATGATAAAATGTGGAAAAATTATGTTGCACATGGGAAATGACTGATAGCTGAATAGAAATGGACATATTTTTATTTTTGCTATAGCACTCTAACAGGACACGGTCACACACGTGGTCACGCACAGCACTGAGGTGGTGTGGTCACACAAAAACACAGCACTGAAGGGGGTGCACACAGATCACTGGGGGTCACATACACACACAGATCACTGGGGGTCACATACACACACACTGACCCCCCCCCCAGTGATCCGGGTATGTATGTGACCCCCCAGTGATCTGTGTATGTATGTGTCCCCCCAGTGATCCGTGTATGTATATGTCCCCCCAGTACGCGCAGATCACTGGGGGGCACATGTATACGCAGATCACTGGGGTGCACATGTATGTGCACATACATAGATCACTGGGGGGCACATGTATGCGCAGTTCACTGGGGGGCACATGTATGCGCAGTTCACTGGGGGGCACATGTATGCGCAGTTCACTGGGGGGCACATGTATGCGCACATACATAGATAATTGGGGGCATATGTATGTGCACATACATAGATAGCTGGGGGCACATGTATGTGCACATACATGTGCCCCCAATTATCTATGTATTTGCGCATACATGTGCCCCCCCAGTGATCTATGTATGTGCTTAGATCACTGGGGGGCACATGTATAAGCACATACATAGATCACTGGGGGGGGGCACATGTATATGTATGTGCTTATACATGTGCCCCCCCCAGTGATCTGCGCATACATGTGCCCCCAGTGATCTGCGCATACGTGTGCCCCCCAGTGATCTGCGCATGTGCACATGCATAGATCATTGGGGGGGCACATACTTAAATAAGATACAGAGCATTGAATATGTAAAAAAAAAAAAAAAGATTCACAGAGCACTGAGGAGTGCCTGTGTACCTTGCACGAATGTCCAGCAGGTGGCGCTGGAGCTGCTCCCTCACGCTGTTCAGCCTCTGGTGGAAGGAGAAGAGGGTGGAGCCAAGGCCATGTGCAGCAGAAGCTCCTCGCATGTGGACTGGCTTCCCCTGCTCTGTCGGGTCTGTGCTGGAGCAGCCGGCGGGGTTCCAGCGTCCAGCAGAGGCAGGTAGGCGATAAGGTGGCAGGCAGGCTGGGCTGAGGCAGCCCCAGCAGTGCACAAGCTGCTCCCCCGTCCAGCCTCACTCGCACAGGCAGGTCTGGGGCCCTGCAAGTGCAGCTCCCGCAGGCTGCCTCGAGCCGCTACACCTCCCGCTGCAGGTTCGATCTGCCTGACCGCTCAGTCTGTGATCGGGCAGAATCGATTTTTTAGCCCAAATTAATCGTTGCAGCATCGTTCAAGGTTGAATCGCGATGCGTCGATTAGCCGATTATTTTTGACAGCCCTAGTAGTGGCCGTCATTTTTGACAGATCTAGTAAAAATAACGTGCGCATCGACGTTCTCCCTTGTGAATCCGCAGTTTGGTACAGTCAGGTTGTTAGGCCCCATTCACACCTGGGCGTTTTACAGCGCGTTCCTGTGCGCTGTAAAACGCCTAACACGGAAATCCCATGATTTCCTATGGGGCCAGTTCACACCTGGGCGTTTTACAGCACGAAGGAACGAGCTGTAAAACATCCTACGCCCAAAGAAGTACAGTACTTCTTTGGGGCGTACTGCAGCGTGAATGCGCTGCAATGCGTGGTCGCGCGTTTGCGCGATACGCTCGTCAAAAAACACGAGTATTACGTGCATCAAAAAACGCTTAGGTGTGAACCCAGCCTTACAATTTGCTGTTACCACCAGCTTTTCAAAGACGTTAAAATTATGCGCGCAAACGTTGTCCGTTAAATTTTGCGCTGAGATTGTAATACCATGCGCTCACCAGCGTACAAACACATTTGCGCTCGCAATGTTAAGTATAGGATGCGCTCACTAAAGTGCGCTCCAAAGGGTTCGCGCGGGTCACTCGCGTTAGACGTTAACGCGCATTTTGTGTGGGAACATCATAATACGACGGTCAGCGTAAAGGGTTTTTTCCCTCGCGTTAATGCGTTTGTGCGCACGCGTTAACGTTTGCCTGAAGAATTTAATAGAGCCCTTCATGTATAAAACATAACAAGAAAAAAGTTGTCGTTTGTGCTTACCATTGTAGCTCCATGTGAAACAAAACACATCATGGCAGCAAGGAGTTTCCCCTTTTCGTTTCAAGGTGGAGATTTGAAATATCATGAAATTAAAGTGGTTTTGCTTGATTTTGTAAAACTAAAATTGTGCATTAGAAAGCAGACAAAGGCATGAATATTATGATGAGCACAGGGCCCCACTAACATGTTGCACAAGTCTACACATAATAAAATTGTTTGAGAATTCAGATTTTCTCTTACCATCGTTTCTGCCAAGCAAATCACAAAAATCATCAGGTGTAAAAGAGAAAAGCAACATAACAACATAACAACTTGGGAAATTCTAGAACTGGTATATAGATATGTAATCCTGTGCACAAATTGTGGGAGTAACCCAAATGAAGTAGTTCAAAAAAAGGTGTTCAGGATTAATTAACAGTCTCATAGATACTAGATGAATGGTTTCTAGTACTTTGTTAGACAAAAATTATCGATAGATACATTAACCTTTAATGCGTCCTAAGTAGAACGATTGTACACAAAAGTGCTAGTACCAAAGCAAGTCACTAACAGATATGGAGAAAAAAAATGACACAACAAGGAAAAATGCAAGAATTTTAAATAACCAAGACTCGCGTGGCTATACCACAAGAGAAAATACTGAATAAAAGCAAAGTTTACAGAGTACTTGCCACTGGATGGCTTAGCAACTGCTTGCTTTTCAAAGAAAAAAAATCAACCTTCGTGGGTCCATGTATGCAGAAGGAAAGCAGAAAATCTGAGAAAAAAAGTCTATCTAAATGATAACCCAGACTGATTATACTTGCAATTTGCCTGTAACAGGAGAAAGGTAGCACAGACATTTGGATTACCCCACAATATCACACTGTCATAGGAGGGGCTAAGAGCGGCACAGGGGGTTCCTAGATGTAAGGAAACAACATTTTTCAGTTCCAAAAGAGTACACCTTTTTACAATTTTTAAAGGACTTTTTTATTATTTGGACACATTTTTATTATTATTATTAATCTTTATTTTTAAAGAGCCAGCATATTCCGCAGCGCTGTACAATGGGCACAGTATAGACAGGGTTACTGTCAGGATCGGGTAACCCCGCTTGCAGACTGTAAGCCAACAGACCCTGACCAACCGGTCCTTAGAAATGGCCAGGTTATGGTCAGTAATACTGAGAATGATGAACACAAAGAAAGAGGCAGAGTGCAAAGTAAAACAACCTGCGGAATAAAGTAACCCACAATGCTCTAGCTAGCCGGTCCTTAATAATGGCCGGGTTAAGCAGAGCAAACCAACAAAAACACACATAGGCAGGGGTTAAGAAAATAGAGGTCCGTTTATACTATGCCAGAAATCAGGGCGCCAGAATACAGGGAAGTCAAGACAAGCCGGGATCGTATAAACCAGGAAATCAGTCAGAACAGGAATCAAGAAATAACAACACGGCACTAGGAGTAACAGGAACCACGCTAGGGCAACTTGCTAAGAGAAAGGAAGCCCTTTAAATAGAGCCACAGCACTACCTATTGGTGCTCAGAGGAGACGCCCTGCTCTGCTATAGGATAGCTGGTCATGTGCTGCGATTGGTTGTCCTTCCTGCATGTTGCATCTGATTCGCGGGCAGCACCATTCTCTGTCCTGTAGTACACAGTACCCTGGAATAAGGCTTTCTGGATATCAGCTGCTGTGACGCCGCAACATTTCCCCGGAAATGGGGCGAAGGTGCAACATTTCCCCAGACATGGGGCTCAGGTGCAACATTTCCCCGGACATGGGCCACCGTGACAGTTACAATACATTGAACAACATTTCAACATTTGACAAACCAGTACAGAAGGAGATGAGGGCCCTATTCCTGTAGGAACTCACAATCTAGAAGGGTTGGGGTTGGACACAGGAGGAGAGGACTGCAAGGTGAGAGTGATGGACTGGTTGTGTTAGTGAATCGGATGGTAGGCTTTCCTAAATAGGAATGTCTTAAGGGAGCGTTTGAAGGAGGGGAAACTAGGGGAAAGTCTGACCGTACGAGGGAGAGCGTTCCAGAGGATGGGGGCTGCTCGTGAGAAATCCTGCAGTCTATCATGGGAAGAGGTGATGTGGTGAGAAGCTAGGCGCAGGTCACTGTTTGACCTTAGGGAGCGGCTGGGATGTATTTGGTGATTAATGAGGACAGGTAGTGGGGATCTGAGTTAGTGAGAACTTTGTAGGTCAGGGTAAGGATTTTGAATTTAATTCTGCAGTGGATGGGGAGCCAGTGAAGGGACTCGCAGAGACCAAGCAATGGGTGGGGTTAATGAGCCTGGCAGAGGCATTCAGAATGGATTGAAGGGCGAGGCGGGAGAGAGGGAGGCCAGATAAGAGATTATTACAATAGTCAAATCGGGAGATTACAAGGGCGTGGATGAGTTGCTTTGTGGTGTCAGTGGTAAGAAATGGCCGAATCCTGGAAATATTGTGTAGTTGGTAGTGGCAGGAGCAGGAAAGAGACTGGATGTGGGGGATGAAGGAAAGAGCAGAGTGAGTCAAGTGTAACTCCGAGATAACGAACCTGGTTTGATGGGGAGATAGTAATACCCTCCATCGTGATAGAAAAGTCAGGAGGCAGGGAGGTATTAGAAGGTGGAATTAGTAGTAGCTCAGTCTTAGACATGTTAATCTTACTACATTTACTACATTTTTGTTGATATAAGCTCCTATTAGGAGAATTGGAGACTTCCTGTTTTCTTTACAGTTTGGTGGAATTCACCATTGCCAATTCGCTGCAATTTGACAATTATCAGAGCAATTTGGTGGTTTTCTACGACGTCTGTTAACCGCTCCGGTGACTCAGATTCCAGCAAAATACGGTGACCATTCACTAAATAGTGGCTTCAACGTTTTGTTTCTGTGAAATGGAATTGCCGAAGGGAGCTGAAATGCAAAGCACCAAAATCACCTTCAATTCCGGTGCTTTAGAGATAGACCCCTTAGTTCAGGGGTCAAGTCCAGGGGAAATGGGTGGGAATGCAGTTCCTCCACTGTTTTGTAGAGAGCTAATTAGTTCCAATTTTTCCCGTTCACTTGTTTTCAGGTGTTCAATCATATCTTTCCCTGTTAAGTAAAAGAAATATAGGATTTTTCATATGTTTCCACTAAAATCCACATATATACATAAATATATAAAATTTAATGTGTTTTTCTGTTAAGTGCGAGATGATTAGTGATAATTGGTGGATAGAGAAATATTGGTGAGTTTCCACACTTATTTTTTTAGGACTTGAGCCCTGCCTTAGTTGCTGTCTAGCTCATGGGCTATGTATTTGCTAAGTTAAGGGTTGGAATACAGCCCATGGTGAAGAATCTGATTTGACAACATTTTACACGAAGTACAAGATTTATATTAAAAAAACATCCTGATCTAATGGTCGGTGCAAATGAGTAATTCCAAGACTCCTGTCATAATGAGCAAAAAGTTCAAAATAAATGTCACTGTCATTAGGGATGGGTGATTTGTATCGCCCGACGCCCCTGACACCCTGTTCCTGGTGCTGGGCAAGTGTGCTGTTACCAGCTGTCAGCCCGGCAGGCTAGAAGCTGATAATTGCGGTGATCAGAGCCGGTAGAAACATATACCAGCTACAATCGCCGCAACGATCAGCTTCTAGCCCGCTGGGCTGACAGCTGGCGCGGCTCACCAGCAGTTCAGACCTCAGACAGACTTCAGCGCAGCTCTGTGCAGAAGCTGCTGGTCCGGACCCTGTGCCCTCGGATTGATCACTGTGTGAGCCAATGAAAATCGGCCTGCCTGCTCGGCACAGAAGCTCCCTCTGCTGGTTGAGTGGGAAATTTAAAACTGCTATGCCTGTCTCTGGGAGTTATACAGCCCGGCAAGAAAAAAAAACTGTTAATCATGCATAATAACGTCCCTGGGTAAGAGGGGAATGCAGGAGAGGGCAACCACATATTATATTCTGCCTGTATTTTTATTGTACAGCTCTGCAGAATATCTTGGCATATTAAAACACTATGCCAAATTATTCTGTAATGCACTACAATAAAAATACAAGCAGAAACTGTAGCCCTAATAAAATGAGATTTATAAAGCGCCAACATATTCTGCAGCGCGGTACAGTAAACATACATGCAGAAGCTGTAGCCCTAATAAAATGACATTTATTTATAAAACGCCAACATATTCTGCAGCGCAGTACAGTATCAATAAATGTAATTTTATTATGGTAACAGTTTCTGCTTGTATTTTTATTGTACTGCGCTGTAGAATATGTTGGTGCTTAATAAAATGACATTATTTATAATTAGGGTTACAGCTTCTGCTTGTATTTTTATTATTTTTTAAACTTTATTTTTGAAATCGACAAACTCAGTTCAAGTACAATATGCATATTCACGTTCCCACTTAGAAAGTCAACCCTCCCATCCCATAGCTAACAAGGAGAATCTCACATCATGAAATTTTTAACTAATGGTAAGACATCAGAAAATTCTGAAAGTTCTAAGGCTAGGGTCAGACTAACGCATTTTTCGCGTTGTCTGTGAAAAAGTGCGTTCGAACGAATGAACGCATTTTTTCACGGAATACGCGATAGCAGTCATACGATGCGCCTTTTCGTCCGTGATTTTGTACGGATCATCAATAAAACACTTTTTGTGTCTGGACGTTATGTTGGCCGGACGTGTGCAGCGTCTGACGTCTCCTAATCACGCACACACGCCGCTATGCGGACGCAGCGCACTCTGTACGTCCGTACTAGCAGTTTGACGTTCTAGAAAAAATGCGTTCGTTTGCCACTTGCGTTGCGCGGACGAACCTTCGTGCGGCCGTACTTTGTGTGTTCCCCGGCATTGGACGTCATTTGCTGCTAGCACGGCCGTGATTTCGTGCGTCTAAACGCACGTTAAAACTGCTTTCATCTGACCCTAGTCTTAGAGTGCCTGAGTGTTAGGTCTTAAGAGAGGGGATGATAGGGATCTAGACAGGTACCAATTAGTAAATTCAAAATCTCTTTTCAGTTTTACAATGACATCTCCTGGCAAATATGACATAAAGTGTTCCCATTTTTCAAAAAACTGTTGTACTTTATCATCCTTATGTAGAGCAGTCTCCACCCAATCATACTGAAAAATAGCATAAAAGCGGGAGTAAAACATAAAGAATGTGGGGGGAGAGGTGGCAATCCAGTTCCCCAAAATGGCCTTTTTAGCTTTTTAGTATTCCCAATAGGGCCCTCTGATTCCTGTGCAGCCCACGTCTTTCGCTGTCGGAGAAGAGGTTAAACATAGCCCAGTCTGGGGTGGTGGGTACCGCTAATTTTAGGATCTGAACGCCAAATCTACGTATGGACTTCCAAAAGTTTGACACTAATGGGCAGGACCATAAACAGTGAAAAAGATCCGCGTTAGCCTGTGTGCATTTGAGGCAACTACCAGAACTGAGGGGTGTTATTCGGGCCAATCTATCCGGGGCTATATAGGCACCATGTAGTAATTTCAAAAACATTTCGTCATATTGAGCCAAGGGGATCTGTTTACGTAAATTATTAGTGGCCGTAATTAAGGTAAAGGACGATTGTTTGGGAAGTTGAACACACCAGGCCGCTAAGCCTGTGGTCGCTACAGACCAGTCAAATTGAGGCCGAAGCAGTGCGCGAAATGATGCTGTGGACGGACCCATGGACGCCTGAGTATCAAGGGGATTGGAGAAGTCCTGTGGTTTTAAGGTATTTAACTGTGTCGATACAAATGCCGATAATTGCATATAATATACCGAGTGTAGGGGAGCAGGGGCTGCTAGGACACACAGATCTCTATAGGAGATGAGGGAGTGAGTTGGTCCCGACAACAGATGGCCTATTTGAGTTAAACCTTTAGTCGCCAAGACCCGAAATGCAGAGGCCGCTGAGCCTGTTTGAAAAGCAGGGTTACGCAGTAATGGTTGGAAAATCGAGGATGTCCAGGACAAGCCCCTCTGTTTTCGAGCTCGATACCACGCCTCTCGTCCTGTGAAAAGTAGGGGATTAGATCTTTGGGTTGGGGGGATCCTTGACAGGGGGGAGTGAAGGAAAGCCAGTGGGGATAGTGGGAAAGACATGGCTCGATCCAAGGCGCAATCAGTGTATTTGGATGAGTCCGCTATCCAGTCCGCCACAATTCGGTATAGGGCTGCGATATTATAAGAATACATGTCTGGTAAATTCAATCCCCCCATGTTATAGGGAAGCTGAAGTTTACGTAGTGCTATGCGTGGTCTACCCCCATTCCAGATGAATCTGGTAAACAGAGCATGAATGTGCGCTATATCTTTGCGTTTGAGAAGTAACGGGAGAATTTGTATCGGGTATAGTAGACGAGGGAATGCGACCATTTTTATAAGGCTGCATCTCCCCAAGTAAGACAACGGAAGTTTTGCCCAGGAGGTTAACAGGTTTTTAAGTTGAGACAGGAGAGGGGGGACATTATCCTCATATAATCTTGTGATATTTGTCGGTAGTAGTACACCCAAATACTTAAAAGTCCCCGTCCGGCACCAACGAAAGGGATTGTGTTGCCCAATCAAAATTTCGTAACCCGTACCCAACGGTATCGCTAATGTTTTATCATAGTTAATCTTGAATCCCGATGCTAAGTGAAATTCTTCTAAATATGTCAAAAGGGTTGGGAGCGCCTTATCGGGGCGGGACAGAAAGAGGAGTAAATCATCTGCAAAAGCAACTATTCGAACTTCCTGGGAGCCTATTTGTATTCCACTAAAATCTGGGCATTTTTGGAAAATTCTTAGGAGTTGTTCTAATGCTAAATTATATAGTAGTGGGGAGAGTGGTCAGCCCTGACATGTGCCCCGTTCCAGTATGAAAGGGGTGGAATTAAGGCCATTAGTCGTGATGGTAGCGGAAGGAGTATCATACAGAGCATTAAATAAATTAAGTATTGGGACGCCAAAGGAGTGATATTTTAAGAATCGTCGTAAATAGAACCACAATATGCGGTCAAAGGCCTTATCGGCATCGCAGCTAAGGAGTAAATCCGATGATTGAGTGTGGGTATTTGATGACCAGATTGCAGCCAGGGCTTTTCTGACATTTTGCGTGGAGTGACGGCCCGTCAGAAACCCTGTTTGAGCGGGGGAGATAAACTGTGTTAGCGGGGTCTGTAGACGTCGAGACATTATGGCTGATAATAATTTCAAGTCGGTATTTAATAGGGAAATTGGGCGATAGGACGTTATTAGTGAGGGGTCTTTGTCTGGTTTAGGAATCATTATCATCCGGGACGCATTAAAGGAAGGTGGTGGGGCCTTTCCCTGTAGAATATTGTTGAACAAGGTCGTGAAGTGGGGGACAAGATGGCCCTCTAGCATTTTATAATATTCTGCCGAGAAGCCGTCCGGGCCGGGGGTTTTGTGGGTGCGAAGGCGAGAAATGCTGCTTGTATTTTTAAAGCGCCAGCATATTCTGCAGCACAGTACAATAACGATACAAGCAGAAGCTGTAACCCTAATATTTAAATGACATTTATTTATAAAGGGCCAACATATTCTGCAACGCAGTACAACAAAAATACAAGCAGTACCCTAGAAGCAGAAACAGTAATACGGTAAAGAGAGATTTTTTTTTTAATCGGGACAAGTAGATCAGACACTACTTTAGTCCGTTGGACAAGTAGATTTTTTTCTTATAATTTCCACACCCCTGCTGTGATGCTTGTTTTGAACAGAGTGGTGTAGTCAGGTTGTTCTGAAAACTGAGCGTGAACATATCCAAAGCAGAAAAGCAAATTAAAAACTTTTGTCTGTAGCAAGTAATGAAGCAATATATATTTATATTGTTTTCTTATCTCTGCAGACTTGTAGATTCATTACAAAGTGACAAATGTTTTAGTTGCTTTCTGCCCCTGTTAAAAATTTATGACTTCAAAGGATACATTGCAAAATGTCAACTATAACGAATATTGCTCAATGTACTGATATCTGAAGTTTGTGAATTGTTTGTTTTGACGGGCTTTGGATTAGCTCATCGTTCCCATGGAAGTCATTTCCAGACAAATTACTTTTTTCTTGGTTTTTATCTTTCAAAAAGCTGAATAACAATTATATGTTTCTTTCAATTTTGACTAGTTAAAAACTTCTTACAAGGTTATTCAGAGAGCGTGAAAAGCAGGAGAATGGCTGGAGAATGAAAAATTCTAGGTCAAAATAGCCAAACCAGAAAAATTCTCCCTTTCATCTCACTTTCCAAATCGGCTATTTTGACATAGAATTTTCCATTCTCCAGTCATTCCGTGCTTTTCACCTTTCTCTGAATAACCCTGTGTGTATACATTTATGTGTTCAACCCATTCAATACCAAGCGCTATTAAAAAAAAAATTCAGAACATTTGCGATGTGGAATATACATTTAATTATAGGGTAAAATAGCGATTTTGCACAGAGATTGTTATTCTGAGACAGTGAAAAGATGAAAATAATGCAAAGATGTTAATTTTTTACTTTTTTCACTTTTCGTTCTTTATCCTTTATAGAAATATTGTTTGGATGAAAAGTTCTATACTCTAGGGGCCCTATTACAATCTTCGCGCAAACGTCAGCGCCTGTTGACAAATCCATTAACGAGAGGGGCAGAACCCTTTGCGCTGTACGTCGTATTACAATGTCAGCGCAACAAACGCGCGCAGTCGTCTACCGCGGGTGAACCTGCACGAACCCCTTGCAAGCATACTGTACTGCGCGCGTCCTATACTTAATATTGTGAGCGCAAATGCGTTTGTGCGCTGGTACGCGGATGGTATTACAATCTAAGCGCAGTTTGTAACGCACAGCCTTTGCGCGCATAATTTTAGCAACTCTTAAAAGCTGGTGTTAATGGCAAATTCTATCAACCTAGCCGAAACCAAATACACCAGCCCAAAAAAAAATACGCAGCAAAGTATAGTTACACATTCCACACATACCCAAACCAATACAATTTAGAAGTTGTGCTGTTTTTATTATTGATGCAGCATATATACTCAAATTGACTTTGACAGGCACAAAAACTTAATGGGAGGCAATTGTGGTTCTTAATTCTGATTGGCCGAATCGCGTGAAGAAACAGTCCGCACACCGATTTCTGCACGAAACGTTAATGCGCGCGCGTTTTTGTGCGTCCGTTTTACGCGCGTTATTGCTCGACGGATGAAAAAATGTGCGAGGATTGTAATACCAGCGTTGATTTACGCACGTTAACGTTTAACGTTCGCGCACAAATTCATGCGCTGCGCAAGCGTTTTTGCGCGAAGATTGTAATAGGGCCCTAGATGGTGTCCCTTATCTTGCACAAAGTCACACGGGGTCTGTATTATCAGCATACATGCAGAAACATCCTGTGCAGTAAATGTGATGCAGATAATAGTTTGTATTGATCATAATTTTTATATTTTTTGAGAAAGTATTTTACCAGGAAGGATACATTGAGATTTCTCTCGTTTTCAAGTATGTCCTGGGTGGCGAGTATGTACCGTTAGGTGTCTTGCCCAAGGACACTTACTGGAGAGGTTGCTCGTCGTGAGATTATTAGCGATGCAGCTTCCAAAAAATACCAATAGAATATAAAAATATTATCTGTATGTGACATAATGCCTGTGTATGGAAATTACAGTAACACCTTTTATCTGTACTGTACAGGGATTTCCACTCATGGTAACCCCCTGCATCTTGTCCCTGTACAGCAGTCAGTCATCCCAGAGCTCTCCCTGTATTCTGTTCTCTCAATGACTGCTGTAATGCAGGAAGATTGTTGAACGTTTTGTTACAGCGGGTCTGGGTCTGCTCTTTTTGGTCTTTATAGTAATACAGGGTGACAGGCGTGAGATCTGACAGATGATTTTGCTTACCCGCAAGATGCAGAATAATCCCACAATAAATATAAATGCTAGTTTGTACATATAATTATGTTACAATGCTAAATCGAGTTTACACTTTTTTGCTAGTGAAAAGGTTTAAAAGCAAACAATAAATAAACAAACAATGTATAGGCTTGTTCCTGACAAACTAACATATGTATAACATTAACCAGTGCAAATAGAAACCCTGAACTCTTAGCTATAAAAAAAAACCAATGTGAGTTACATGGAAATCCACTAAAAAGAGAGTATCAATGCTTTTTTCTCCAGTGTTAAATTGCATTGTTTTGTTGTTCTGAGAAAAAGAACCATTTGTATACCACTCTCGATTATACTGCGGTATTGTGTCATCCATATTCTTTTCATTGTATAACTTGCCATAGAAAACTGCCCGAAGACGGATAACTTTGCCCAGAATGTCCGGTTTTATTAAGTCTCCTCAAACCCCGTGCAAAATGTACAAAAAAGTTCAAGGCGCCACATTTTCTGGATTTTCATCTCCCATTTCTGGAATCTTTCTATAAACTTTGTTTCTGTACAGCAGTAAAAACATGGGGCTAAAATACAATCTTCGCGCAAACGTTTGCGCTGGTGCAAAAAAACATTAACGCGAGGGGTAAAACCATTTGCGCCTAATCCCGTATTACATAGTGAGCGCAACAACCGTGCGCAATCGTCTACCGCGGGTGAACCTGCGCGAACGCTGCGCGAGTTTACTGTACTGTGCGAGTCCTATACTTAACATTGTGAGCGCAGGTACGAGGATGGTATTACAAACTATTTGCGGTAATTACCGCATAGCCTTTGCGCGCATAATTTTAGCAACTCCTAAGGCTGGGGTCAGACCAGCGCATTTTTAACGTGCGTTCTGGCGCACTTAATCACGGCCGCACTAGCAGCAAATGACGGGCAATGACAGCCAATATAAGAAGTACGGTCGCACGAAAGTCCGGCCGCGCAACGCAAGTGGAAAATGAACGCATTTTTACGGGAACGCAGAACCGCTAGTACGGACGTACAGAGTGCGCTGCGCCCGCTAGCGGTGTGTGTGTGTGATTTGGAGACGTCAGACCCTGCTCATGTCCGGCCAACGTAACGTCCAGACGCAAAAAGTTTCCTGGTTTGGATTTGTAAAACATCACGCACGAAAATGCGCATCGTATGACCGTTTTCGCATATTCCGTGAAAAAATACATCAATGCGTTCGGACGCACTTTTTTACATTCGCATGTAAAAATGCTTTTGTTTGACCCTAGCCTAAAAGCTGGTGTTAACGGCAAATCTGAACAACCTGGTCGAAACCAAATACACCAGCCCAAAAAAAAAAGTATAGTTACACATTCTACACATACCAAACCAATAAAATGGAGAAGTTGTTTGTGCATTTATTATTGCTGCAGCATATATGGTCAGATTGACTTTGACAGGCGCAATTTCTTAACGTGAGATAATTGTGGTTCTTAATTCTGATTGGCTGAATCGCGACAAAAAAAACGTTCACACACTGGTTTTTGCACGAGACGAGACGGTACTGTGCGAGCATTTGGCCGCGTCCTGTTTGCATGCACAATTGATCGGCGGTTTGTAATTCCAGCAGTGATTTGCGTGCACAAAAGTTTAACGCTTGACGCAAAAATGTCCTCATTGCGCAAAGGTTTTTGCGCGAAGATTGTAATATAGCCCATGACATTTTATTACTGCCTTGAGAATACCCCATGTCAAATAACAGAATATTCTAAGCAAATCCCATAATTTTTTTATTAATACAGCTTTGGAATTCTACCAGGTGAATCATCTGTTTGTAAATAAATTAGCTGAAGTGTTTAATTCGTCTAAATGCTTGTCCCGTGAAATGCAAATTTGTTACGCTAAATTGAGTACATGAGTTCGACTGACACATCAGGAAAGGCCAGGATAAATACATCACATGCGCTGTACACGCTAATGCCTGAAATGCGTAATGAAGCAAAATCAGGATATTAAAGTATTCCCAAAAAGAATAATGTCTTGTTAATTAAAAAAAAAATTCAGTAAACATCGTATTCCATCAGACTCCTATATCCCTGTGACATACACATTTTATACACACTCTTATGAATCTATTATCATAGTATTTACTAGAAACACAGGATTTATGGCTAACGCTTAAATGTAGGGTAAAAAAGCAATTTTGCATAAAGATCATTAATCTGTAATAGATAAAACAATATACTAATGTAAATTTGTGCCTTTATAATTTTTCCTGTATTCGTTCATCCTTTTACGATAATATTGCTGGGATGAATGGTTCTTAACGCTAGATGGTGTCCCTTATCTTGCACAATTTTAAATGCAATAGGCAGAAATTGCCTCTGTGTCAACATTTTTCTATGTTTCTATTAAGCAAGCATGGGATAGGCATAAGGCTATCCTAAACAAAAGATAAATCCAGGTAAAGTATCCATGTAATTGGGCAGACTAGATGGGCCGAAAGGTTCTTATCTGCCAACATTTTTCTATGTTTCTATGTTTCTACACTGGACAAGCTTCCATCTTATCCAGACTTTTTTTATCACTAGTAAAAACCAGCCAGTGGTTCCTAATGTCATTTATCAGAGAAATATAGAACCCAGTAGGGGACTTCAGAAAAAGAGGGGAATACAGCAATGTATCGCAGGAGAGAGATAATCTTTCAACCAATAAAGCATGTTGAGGGTTTTCTGGCTGTAACAGGAGTATTTAGAGGAAGAGTACTTTCTGATTATTTCTTTTTTTAACTTACTGTTTTTTTTATTTTATAATTTTAATAATCCATTGTCACAGTTCCTAGTGGTTTACAGAGCTCTTTGCACCTTGTCATGTCTCCCATCACTGCAGTGGCCAGAATCATTACTGTTTTACCCCTTTTCAGGTGGAGTATCAATGTTGGGTCACTGTCAGTGGCGTCCTTAGGGGGGGGCGGTCCGCACTGGGTGACACCACCCCCTAGGTTGACACCCTAAAAATATATATTTTTTTTATTTTTACAAAGTATTTTACCAGGAAGGATACATTGAGATTTCACTAATTTTCAAGTATGTCCTGGGTAGGCAAGGCCTAGGCTGGCACTTTCCAGGGGGCTGCAAGAAAACCCACCACTAAACGGGTTACTCAGTCACAGAGCACCGAAATGACCGCAACATTTTGGTGTTCTGTTTTTCCCTGCACTTCGGGGAAACAAATTTCCCCACACTGCAGTGAACTCACCATTCACCACAGGGTCCCCAAAGTGCAGGGAGTCGGCCGCCGAATGCCACTGCCACAAACCCGTGGCCTGCTGTTTTCAAAAACACTACTGAACGAAAATGTCTGGAATTTACATATAAGATCCTATGATTGATAATATAACTGTCTGGTACAGAAAAAAGAAAAAACACTATTAAAAAAAAAAAGGAAAAAACATTTTGCCGAAAAAGTCTGAAAAATTACTAAAAGATACAAGAAAAATTAATAAACAAAGAGACTTTTTACTGCAGATTAAAATAAATGGTTTATTAGATATTGCATAAAAACAGGAATATTTTTAACATTGAAACCTATGGGGTACGCCTAAATAAACCTGCCGAAACTGAGCAGCAGGGCATTTCACTGACATTTCTCTGCTGTTCGGTGTTCTCTGAATAGATTAACCATTACTTCTCTATGGGGATTTGCACTGCCTTCGAACAGCACCGTACTTTCCTATCAGTTCGCCAAAATTTGTGTGTGAGCATATCACAGAGCTCCAGTGGTGTACCTAGGAGAGGGGCGTGGGGGCGGGCCAGCCCAGGTACCAGTGATTATTGAGGTGTCATTAGGGGGTACTAGGAGGTGCCACTGTCACTGTGTGTCAGCTTTGAGCTGTGTTCTCAACAACGAGCAGGGTGTTTGCATTAGGAGAATAAAAATCCCCCTCTCGCTCCTCCCCGCCCCGCAGCAGCTCTAGGAGAGGGGAGGGGGATGTAATTTGTGTGCAGAGAGAGAAGATGACAGTATACGGCAGGTAAAGGGGGGGGGTATCAGCAGAATATGAAGCCCTGTCTGCTTACTGCTGTTTAAAGTGGACCTTTCCTTAACCAGCACTGCAGTAATCAGAAATTTGTCACTGAGCTGCCTGGATCCTGGTGAGGTCCTGCATAGAGTGGGCCAGGCTGCATTCACTGCATCACCAGGTAATAGTAAAGAAAAAAGACCATAGCAGCATCTCATACCTGCAAAACACACACCCATTCTCTACTCAGCAACTCCAATCCACAAAACCAGCCACCCAGCACATACACACACAACTCCAATCCACAACAACCACCCCTACACACAACTCCCATTACACAAAACCAGCCACCCAGCGCACACACACTACTCCCATCATATAAAACCAGCCACACACACACAACCCCATCACAAAAGCAGCCGCCCACACACAACCCCATCACACAAAACCAGCCACCCAAACACAACTCCTATCACACAAAACCAGCCACCCATCCATACAGCTCCATCACACAAAACCAATCAACACACAACTACCATCACACAAAACCTGCTACCAAACACAACTCCTATCACACAAAACCAGCCACCCCAACACACACACAACTCCCATCAAGAAAAAAAGCCACATGTGTATTTTTGTTCATAGCATGAGGATGGATATTTTGGGAATTTGCAAAATCACTTAAAAATAGCAATTATTCAAAAAGAATTTACACTCGCCTCGTATTGCACAGCACAGAGGATGCATGATCCACCATCGGCAGATTCATAATAGATCATTATAATATGTATACGTCATGTCCTGCCAGAATGCTATAACTTTTTTTTTTACATTTTAAAGTTGGGGTGTGCCAAATATAGGATCTGCCCCGGGTGCCAAATGTTCTAGATGCGCCCCTGGTCACTGTTCTACCATGCACTATGTTGCACAGTTGCTATACTGTCTGGTTACTTAGGACAAGGCCCTGAGATCCCACCACTCTCATTCAGTGACCAATGCTGATCCAAGATGTAGGCCACGTCCGGGTTTGAAACGTGATTTGGCACCTAAGGTATTTAAGAGAGGCACTGCTGAAAAGGGCAGACTCTGCCCATTTCAGAGCTACCTTTCCTTTTTTTTCTAACCCTAGCCATTTGGGAGGGAGAGGCGTCCAAAGGACCCCTCTCCCCTTTCAGGTTCCCCCTGCAGGTGCAGAGGGAGGCCTGAAAGTGATGGCATCACGCATGGTATAAAAACATTGGGCAAACTTCAGAGACGTCATTCCAGCATGGGAGCCCGGCGAAAGAGGTGAGTATATGGAGGGAGGGGGATAAAGGACCATGACGTACACACTACGTCCTTGCTCCTTAAGAGAAATTTTCCCCAGGACGTACTATATATCCTTGGTCCTTAAGGGGTTAAAGCTCATTCATAATAAGAGGACATTGGAACAGCTAAAAGAAAACAGCTAAGAAGTGTATAATACATTTGATATTAGTCTTGTTTTTTTGGCTAACAACTAACTAACAACTAAATCAAGTTCCACCCAAAAATCTTAAATTGCCATGCCCATGATGTCAGCCAGTAAGAATTTTCCCTTGAAACTATTTCTGTTTTTCTGTTGGTTCACGGAATTGTCAGTGTCAAGCCCACACTGGCTATTGGGGCAACCAGGTATATTTATGGTGGACCTAAATGACTATGGGTTACTGGTCAGCTGAGAAATCACAGGATTCCACAGTCAGCCCGTGGAAAACCAGTGAAACGGCAGCAAATTGAGAGATTCATGTAGAATCACCTTGACCATGTGGCCTATCAAGTCCCTCCTTTGGACACAATCATACCCAGAATGAGTATGGACCAGACCTCTGTACCCAACAATCTTTGAACTTGCCTCAGCTATGCCCTCGCTCTGGACCGATTGGTCCAAGGTCAGGGAATTAATCTGGAAGTGTAATAGATGTGATGAACAAAGTTGCCAAAAAAACCAGGGCCCAAAAGAAGCTTTTATTTCAATGAAACATGTCAGCAGGGCAATGCGTCAGAAATGGGGAGGAATGGTGCAGTTTGTTTCATGAATTACTACTTTCATTTTTTTTATTGTCTAGTGCTATTACTGTCATAAATCCGTACCAGTGGGTGAGGAGATGAGCCCACTATGCAGTGATAAAAAGGCAAATAGACAGGTTCCATGGTATAATGGGCTGGAAGGACCAGGCAGGATATATACGAGGGACAGGGAAAGAATAGAGCTGGACACGCGCAGCAGACACAGGCAGAGGGCTATCCGGATACGATGTCTCTGGTAATGCAGGGTGTTTATCAGGAGTCTTTAACGGAGGTTTTGGAGTAGCAGCTGGATCTCCGGTAGATGTAGGTGGGTTCCTGCAGCATACAGCAGACAGGACACAGTTGTAGGGTCTTGAGACAGGACACGGTTGGATGGTCTTGAGGCAGGACACGGTTGGAGGGTCTTGAGACAGGACACAGTTGGAGGTTCTTGAGACAGGACACTGTTGGAGGGTCTTGAGACAGGACACAGTTGGAGGGTCTTGAGGCAGGACACATTTGGATGGTCTTGAGGCAGGACCTGGGTGGGGGGTCTGAGGCAGGACACAGTTGCGTGGTCTTGAGGCAGGACACTGTTGGAGGGTCTTGAGACAGGACACGGTCGGATGGTCTTGAGGCAGGACACGGTTGGAGGGTCTTGAGACAGGACACAGTTGGAGGTTCTTGAGACAGGACACTGTTGGAGGGTCTTGAGACAGGACACAGTTGGAGGGTCTTGAGGCAGGACACATTTGGATGGTCTTGAGGCAGGACCTGGGTGGGGGGTCTGAGGCAGGACACAGTTGCGTGGTCTTGAGGCAGGACACTGTTGGAGGGTCTTGAGACAGGACACGGTCGGATGGTCTTGAGGCAGGACACTGTTGGATGGTCTTGAGACAGAATACGGCTTCTGGGGTACTTCCACCAAGGGCTAGTTTGTGGAGAGCAGTGCTAGGGTATGTCTGGTAATGCAGAAGCACTGTATTATGGGATGTTGACCCTTAAGTAGGGATGAAGAACATGCAAGTATGAGACTGAACTACCAAAACAAAGGTGAACAAATCAATGTGTAATCTTGTAGGAGTAAACAGAGAGGACCAGGCACTCAGGATGGACCATGAAGGAGCTTGATTACATGGATGCTATTACAAAGTTTCAGCTCAGGTACGAGCCTTTTTCGCTGTTTTCATAAATACATTATCCTCCCTGACGTAAAACCACTAAAAGTCAACAGATCTTTTATTTGAGAGTTAAGAGCTAGAAAAATTTAACTGAAGGCCCAAATTAATAGAGAATCTGCGTGTCACCCCCAAAGCCTTCATTAAGTCGAATAACATTATATAGCAAGTGCTCCCCGTGGAAATTAAGCCGGTAAAGGACTCTCCTGGTGCTTGTGCTATTTGCACACACAACGTGAGGCATTGCGAGAAGTCACTCATGACACCAGTAAGAGGCTTCTGCTTGCAGAGATTTTTAATCCCAAAAATTATACGATCTTCATCTTTTACAACCAGAGGAACCTGTAAGTGTCGTAACATGTGACTTGATCTCTGCTCTGTCTCACCTTTTGTCACGTTTGATACCGGGATAGCAGGATAATGGACCCAGTATGCGGTGATGCAGGAACACACAGGTGGGTTATGAGTGGTGGTTAGCAGCAATCAGGAGGAATAACGAGCAGAGACTGAGGGTGGATCACGTACAGGACTGACCAGACTGTATACAATGGATGATGGGAAACGTAGTCACACGAACTCACTTCACAGCAGGAGACACAAGAACATGGAAACACATGGAAATAGGATAGGGTACGTTGATCTTGAGAGGGGATAAGTTGCACTTGAGAGGGGGTACGTAGTACACACGGCAGGATCTGGGTACCTGAAGACAGAAGGCTGCTGGGGGAAGCAGGACACTGGGGAATAAACGCCTTGAGCTGACAGGTAAATTGAGGTTTCTTTGAGCAGCAGAAAACTGGTCTTTCCTTAGTCAGCTACAAGGCCGCAACGCTGAAGCCATTGCTTTGCTTGGATTCGGGTGTAGCCCTTTATTTAGGCGAGTGTATCATGTTATATAGTTATACAGGCTGAAAAAAGACATGCGTCCATCGGGTTCAGCCTCTCCCACATAACCTACTGCTTTTGATCCAAAAGAAGGCAAAAAACCCTGTCTGAAATATGCAAGATACCGGGAAAAAATTCCTTCTTGACCCCAGAATGGCAGTCAGATTTCTCCTTGGATCAAGAAGCTTTTACCCACATATTAAATATTATAACCCTTATTATTCTGTGTCTGCAGGAAGTCATCCAGTCGTTTTTTAAAAGTCTGTACAGACTCTGACCCAACCACCTCAACAGGCAGAGAATTCCACAGCTTTATTGTTCTCACCGTAAAATAACCCTTCCTATGCTTTAAGCTAATTTTCTTTCTTCCAGTCTAAATGGATGACCCCTTGTCCTATGTATAGTCCTGTTAATGAATAGGTTATCAGACAATGGTTGATAATGGCCCCGTATATATTTATATAAGGTTATCAGATCCCCTCTAAGGCACCGTTTCTCTAAACTAAACAGGTTTAAGCTTGTTAGTCTTTCCTCATAACTTAACCCTTCCATTCCCCTTATTAATTTAGTTGCCTGTCTCTGCACTTTTTCTAACGCTATAATATCTTTTTTTAAGACAGGTGCCCAAAATTGCACGGCATATTCAAGGTGCGGCCTGACCATTGATTTATACAGAGGCAAAATTATGTTTTCATCCCGTGAGTGAACTCCCCTTTTAATGCATGCCAATACTTTGCTGGCCTTGGCGGCTGCTGTTTGACATTGCACATTCTTACTTAGTTTGAAGTCTATGATTATTCCCAAATCCTTCTCCTGCCTGGATTTCCCTAACTCCGTACTATTTAGGGTATAAATTACTTGTGTGTTCTTCACTCCAAAGTGCATAACTTTGCATTTATCTAGATTAAATCTCATCTGC
Source organism: Leptobrachium leishanense (assembly GCA_009667805.1). Taxonomy (NCBI): domain Eukaryota; kingdom Metazoa; phylum Chordata; class Amphibia; order Anura; family Megophryidae; genus Leptobrachium; species Leptobrachium leishanense. Next base: position 6,357,669 of record CM019063.1, on the reverse strand, counting down.
CATTTACAGTTGTGTTCAAAATTATTCAACCCCCACTGAAATTGAGTGTTTTGGCCAGTTTGACAATTGATTTTGATCATTCAGTCATCTTGCTTACAATTAAATCAAAGAGGCACGTGTAGGTCAGACAAATATAACATAACATTTATAATGAAATAACCACAAATGTCTTTCTGTGCTCACATCATTATCAGTTTTAAACCCCCAAGTGACATTCAATCTTAGTACTTAGTACAACATCCTTTTACAGTTATAACAGCTTTTAAACGTGAAGCATAGCTTGACACAAGTGTCTTGCAGCGATCTACGGGTATCTTGCCCATTCGTCATGGGCAAAAGCCTCCAGTTCAGTCACATTCTTAGGCTTGCACACTGCAACTGCTTCTTTAAGTCCCACCAGAGGTTCTCAATCGGATTTAAGTTAGGTGACTGCGATGGCCACTCCAAAATTGTTCCAGCCTTTAATCTGCAACCATGCTCTAGTGGACTTAGAGGTATGCTTGGGATCATTGTCCTGTTGAAAGGTCCAACGTCTCCCAAGCCTCAGGTTTGTGACGGACTGCATCACATTGTCATCCAATATCTCCTGGTACTGAAGAGAATTCATGGTACCTTGCACACGCTGAAGCTTCCCTGTACCTGCAGAAGCAAAACAGCCCCAAAGCATGATTGACCCCCCGCCATGCTTCACAGTAGGCAAGGTGTTCTTTTCTTCATAGGCCTTGTTCTTCCTCCTCCAAACATAGCGTTGATCCATGGGCCCAAACAGTTCTAATTTTGTTTCATCAGTCCACAGAACACTATCCCAAAACTTCTGTGGTTTGTCCACATGACTTTTGGCATATGGAAGTCGACTCTTCTTATTCTTTGGAGACAGCAAGGGGGTGTGCCTGGGAGTTCTGGCATGGAGGCCTTCATTACGCAGTGTGCGCCGTATTGTCTGAGCTGAAACTTCAGTACCCAGATCTGACAAATCTTTTCTCAGTTCCTCAGCAGTCACACGGGGACTTTTCTCCACTCTACGCTTCAGGTAGCGCACAGCAGTCGAAGTCAGCATCTTCTTTCTGCCACGACCAGGTAGCGTTTCAACAGTGCCCTTTGCCTTGAATTTGCGAATGATGCTTCCTATGGTCTCTCTTGGTATGTTTAACATCTTTGCAATCTTCTTATAGCCATTGCCCTTCCTGTGAAGAGTAATCACCTCTTCTTGTCTTCCTGGACCATTCTCTTGACTTCACCATGTTTGTAACCACACCAGTAAATGTCTAGAAGGAGCTGAGTATCACAGTCATTTTAAAGCTGCCTAATTGGTGCTTATTATGCTTTATTGCTGCTCCTTGACATCCACAGGTGTTTTCAATACCTGATTGAAAACACTTGAATGAACCTCTGTTCTTCAGAGTGGTAGTCTTTAAGGGGTTGAATAATTGTGTCAATGAAGAATTCACAAAAGAAACATTTACTACTGTATTACAAAACCAATTGATGTCATTTTAGTTGCATATGGTTCTTTAAAAAGTCCTTGTAGGATTTCATTCTGAATACAATTACAAATGTACACTAAATTCCCTAAAACCCTTTACAGCATTGGGGGTTGAATAATTTTGAACACAACTGTAAGTGCCCAGTCCCCCAATTTATCTAAATCCCCCTGCAGCGAAGTAACATCCTGCTCACATTGTATTACTTTTCCTAGTTTTGTGTCATCTGCAAACACTGATACATGGCTTTCAATGCCTATCTCAAGGTCATTTATAAATAAATTGAATAGTATTGGTCCTATAACAGACCCCTGAGGGACACCGCTTACCACTGGTGTCCATCTTGAAAATTTACCATTTATGACCACTCTCTGTACCCTATCTTTTAGGCTGGGGTCAGACCAGCGCACTTTTAACGTGCGTTCTGGCGCACATAATTACGGCCGCACTAGCAGCAAATGACGGGCAATGACGGCCAATATACGAAGTACGGTCGCACGAAAGTCCGGCCGCGCAACGCAAGTGGAAAACGAATGCATTTTTTCGAGAACGCCGAACCGCTAGTATTGACGTACTGAGTGCGCTGCTGCGGCATAGCGGCGTGTGTGCGTGATTAGGAGATGTCAGACACTGCTAATGTCCAGCCTACATAACATCCAGACGCAAAAAGAGTTTTATTGACGATCCGAAAAAATCACGCATGAAAAATGCGCATCGTATGACCGTTTTCGCGCACTCCGTGAAAAAATACGTCAATTCGTTCGGACGCACTTTTTTACGTTCTCGTGTAAAAATGCTTTTGTTTGACCCTAGCCTTAGCCAGTTTTCTATCCAAGAACAAGTATTTTCATCTAGACCAATTTTTCTCAATTTAAATAGTAACCTTTTGTGTGGAACTGTGTCGAAAGCTTTGGCAAAATCTAAGTAAATCACATCCACTGCGACCCCCTGATCTATACTTCTACTTACTTCCTCATAGAACGTAATTAGGTTAGTCTGACATGATCTGTGCTTCATGAAACCATGCTGATTTTTGCCAATTACATTATACCTCCCAATAAATTTCTGAATATTATCCCTTAGTAACCCCTCAAATACTTTCCCAGCCACAGATGTTAAGCTCACAGGTCTATAATTCCCAGGCACAAATTTTAAACCTTTCTTAAATATAGGGACCACGTCAGCTTTTCTCCAATCCTCTGGTACTCTTCCTGAAAGAAAAGAATCTTGAAAGATGTGATCTCTGCTTAACTGTGAGTGTGTTGGGATCTCAATGCTGGTGATGAGCAGAACGTGACTGATGCTGCCAGGGTTCAGAGGGTGCGATATGACACCTTTAATCATACAAAATGCATATATCTCCAAAACCAGGTGGAACAATTACATGCATTACACCGTGTACTCCACCACAATAATCACACGTGGGTGTTCCACCACGAATAGAACGAGGATACTTATCATAAATTTGAGTGCCCTTCCCAGTAACCTCCCCTCAATTACATCAAATTCAACAGGTGTACGTCAAAAACAAAGAGAGTCCATCACTCTTAAACTACAACACAAACATACATAGTGCAGTACAATCTGATAAAAGTCTGAGACGGTGGCATATGCATTCACAAATTCCGGTAGCAAAAAGTGCCTTGAATCCATATTCAGGGACTCATGCAATCCTTTATCCTCTTCGTTATCCCCGTGCTGTCAGCACCACCCTACCGGAAACAGAACCGCCATGTAAGCAGGTTCACGCAGAGTAAAATTAAGGATATTTATTGCATGTAAAGTATTTAAAGAAAATAAATAACAAAAGAATTTGGGACAATTCGACGCGTTTCGCTCCATAAAATAAACTTCCTCAGGAATAAAAAAAGGTCCACAGCTTTCAGGCAACCATATAAACAATAAAATAATATATTCCAGTGATAACACCTATATATGACTGATCTGCAGTCTGTCGACGCAAGCCTTGCTGCAACCTGGACCCTGGTAGGAGGAGTCCAGACGCGTACGCAGGAGATTGAGGGGGTGCAGGCCATGACCTCTTCTCGGAAGATTTAAGTGTCCTATTCAATCAGTTAATTGTGCAAATTACAGGTTATTCGGATAACTCACGATTTTTTTCAACCAGACAAACTATCTTTAAGATGGAAGAAGGAGGTCCTCTCGAAGTCAGTGTAAATCTGTGGTCTTTTCATATCCCATAAAATATGGTTTTATCTAGATCTTGTGCCAGGAGAAAAAGCCGCCACACAAAATATAAAAGTGAAAAATGGATTATACTAATAAAAATTCTTTAAAAGATATATAAGCTTAGGTCAGAGTAAGAAAACCAGCTTAGTTTTTTTTTGCTTTGCCAACTTCATCCTTCTTTACATTTAGCAGAAAAGCTCCCTTGGTGAGAGACGCTCAGTATTGTGGAGACAGTTGATAAATATCTCTAAAGATGTAAGTTGTTAAGAGGTTTATAAGGCACGAGTCATTCTGCCCGACTGGAGAGAGCTCCACGGCACAGGTCCAACCATACTGCAGAAATGACAAATGTTTCTCAAGGATACTGCAATCTTGCCAGAAGCATGTAAGTTCTGAGTGTGTTTGCACGTCCACAGAGGATGATTGTAGGAAAGAAACAGAGCTGTAGGTATCCAGCTGGAGTCAGCTTGGTCACTTGGCCATGTAAACAAATGGAAAATTATCAATGTATCCCAGCATAAAAATTTCCCTTTGTGATTATATGAAAATGCCAGATCACGGTGAATCTCATTTTTAGAGTAAGCTCTATCTCATCAATCTTATCTATTCTCATCTATAACATCTGTGACCGAAACCACTACTCAAGTGGAGTAGATCCACTGCTCGTTTCTTCTTTGCTCTGGAGATACCAAGGAGTAGTAGAAAATCATTTGTAATTTTCCCAATCACTTGTCGATGACCGCCTCTGCCTCAAGCCCAATTTCCATAACACAATGGAAGGGCCCCCGGCTCTAGCCCAAGCCCAGTTTCGTAATACAATGGAGGGGCCGATGCCTCCGGCCTGAGTCCAATCTTGGTGGAATGTGCCCCTGCCCTTGGCTTGAGCCCACTTGGCCACAAAATGGGAGCGGTGCGCCGGTTACAGTTCACAGACAGCCTGATGTTCCGCTGTCAGGTTTGGCTGATTTGGGGTTGATCCCGGGGGAGCAGTGGCACTTCCCGGGTACTGCTGGACAGCTCTGGTCCCCCTGATAATTCTTTTCAACAAGTGCCTTAATCCACGAAAGGGAGACTGAGTGGCATCGATGAAAAGGTGTCCGGTGGTTGGTTGAAGGTACCCGGTACATATCTCCATAGGAGCGGCTACGCGCTCCAACTGAGGAGAGGTTGTATGGTGGGGTTCCCGATGGTGCTCCCTCCCAGGAATCACCTCAAGGCAGGCTCCCCCCATGGCAGGCGAATTCCCACAAAAGCGCTGCGGTAAGGTGAAAGGCGGCTGGAGCGCTCAGGAGTGTGTCAGGCAACAGCTGGTGGAGAGCCGAGCCGATCTTGGTAGGTGTAAAGCGGTACACACACATATAACTGGACACTTAAATAAAAATGGCAGCCATGCTGTCCCAAACATATACATAAAATTATCAGTTCACAACAAAAGTGTCAGCTGTGCCGTCACAACATCCCATGGAGAAGAAAGTAGAAGAAAAAGTTAGCTCTGTCATTAGAGACATAGATCACATTACTTCCAGTCCTTGATCTCAGGGGTAGGTATTATCTCGCATTGTGTGAATGCATGAAAACCTGAGTGGGAGAAACGATCTGACTGCTTACTATTGTGTCACATTCAAACGTATTCAGCAAGGCTGATCTATGAGAATAATGAAATTTCTACCTTCCAGCCCACAAAATCACCGGATGATATTATAAACATATACACGTACCTTATGCAGAGTCTAATTGTATTCACAGCTCGATCGTGCGTGATTATTCTTATCGACTATAAAATTACGTTGTAGCTTTACTCGTGCAGGTAGCAATCGATAATGATTCTGAGGAAGTTGAAATAAAGTCTTTGTTATGGATCAAGAATTAACTCTTACAGTCATACACTCAGTGTAGTGCTGCGCAAAATATTATGACACAAAGGAATTACGATGGAAACGACGCCATGTTCTGGACACGTTAAAAATGGAACTGATAAAAATGTGTTTGGAAGAGTTTTTCAGCAGTGGTCAAAAATTTCCAAGACCATTTCTGGTAGTGCTCCACTTGCAGCTTTTTAAATTTGAGCATAATGAAAAATATATATATTTAAAATCCTGCTAATGTATGTTAACTTTAGTCCCCACAGTTGTGTTAATTTTAGGGTTAGGGATAAGATAAGGGTTACTTTTAGGGTTAAAGGCAGGGGTCAAGGCCTGCAGGACCGTATGGGAATGTATTTACACTGCATATGCATAATGATGGATATCATTGGAAAGGTCGGATTCTGCCCTTTCCAATGCTGTTTCGACAGACCATGTGCCACGCAGGGGTACGGAGATACAGCAGCCCGAAGGAAACCTGTGCCTCCTGGCTTGTGTGGGACAGGCAGTACAGTGCCTCTCTTCCTGCCTCTATGTCGGGACGCTGATCCAGCGTTTCCCATCACTGGGCAGGGTGCATCTGTTGGGGACCAGGGGGAGCTTTGGGAGCAGAGAGCATCCACGTCTCTGTGCCTCCCTGTGTGATGCTGTGCTGCAGCTGATGGTATGTGGGGGGCACCTAAATGTCGATCCCCGGTGGGGGGGGGCACACAGTAGTAACATGGGCCCGGAGTAACCTGGGGGAGGTTTGGCAATTACCTTGTGACTTGTCCCTCCCTGGCTGCTGTCCAAATGTAACAAGCAGCTCCATCTCTTCCTCAGCAGCCCCTCCGTGCACACACTGTGCGATGCGCGGGAGCAGGAGGATGATGGCACAATGGGGGAGGAGCCAGATACGGAAGTCCGACATTCTCTGCTTGGTGCACGCACAGCCAGTTCTGCATCAGCGGGCGCCTCCGCTGTGCAGTCTGTGGTCGCATCAGCAGAGACGGCTTCCGGCTGCCAGTAGAGTCTCCGGCCAAAAAAAAAACACGGCTGCCATCCTAATTAAAGAGGCAGTACTGCCTGGGCCCCCCTCCAGTGGCGGAATGCCAGGGCCCGGTCGCAAGTGCGACCTCTGCGACCCTGGTAGATCCGCTACTGACCCCTGGTTAACGGTAACCCTAAAACAAGCACAAATAGTAACCTACCCCTAATTACCAACCCTAATCTAACCCTAAAACTAACCCTACCCTTAACCATAAAAACTGTTACAGTATATGACTCTTACAGTGCGGTTTGATTATTAAGCACGCGTCTATCTTTAATTACTAGCATGCATTTTTCTGGACTGGATTGCGCACAGTGCGGATTTAGGATAACCAAGTGAAGAGAATAATGGTCTCCAATTGTCCGTCCTTTAACCCCTAAGACCCTGTCTTAGGCACACCTTGAGTTAACTCTCCTTCTGCGCAGGGAGAGAGAGAAATCCGTTAAGAAAACACGCGAGGCGTGTATTTTAGTCTGGCATCTCTCTCTGCCTTCCAACGGTTCTTGACACATATTTATACCTGTGTCAAGGCGTTGTCTCTTTATTTCAATGGTTAACATTTCAAAACATAACATAGTTCATTGGCCAGTTTCAATACAGGTCTGGTGACACATTTCTGGACAGTCCCGTGGCCTCGGCATGTGATTTCTTGAGAAATGCTAGCCATCAGCACTTCTTGAGACATCAACATTTCTTGAGACATCAACATTTCTTCATTCCAGAGACATTTACAAACCTATTGAGAAGTGAAACTTAATCCTATAATACTGCTGATTATCAATTTATCTTAAAACTATTTCTTATATTTAAACCTTAATTTATCTATTAATATTATAATTCATGTGGTGTTATTTAACTACTTATAGGGTCCTTCTTATAGGTTAGCAGATGGTGGTCTGAGGATTCCTTTTCCTTCAATCCCCTCTTAGAATCATAGTATGATCATACTATTTGATTATTTCTTTGTTTCATCTATCTACTGTAAGTTAGTATGGGTTGGGGAGCGAGACCCTGTAAAGCTTCGCGAGTATAATTAACAAATCTCTGCTGGTTATAATATAAATAGTTAATCCAATCTACATTCTTATTAATAGTAACAAGAGGTGCTAGGAATGACTCAAACCCTGCCTTTACCTGATCCCTTGCTTTAAATTCATCAGGGACCCCTCTTGGTACCCCTATAGCATCAATATAGACATGCGGATCAAGACTACCTTGTGGGCTTGGGACTTCCCTTTTCCTGCGACGTGAGCTAATATTTGGAATTTCCTCAGGATCCGAAACAATATGAAATCCCATTATGGCCTTAGCTAGGGCACATTCACCTGACCATTGAAGGGGCAGACGCGCCCTAATCTTGAGGTCTCCACATATCCAGTAGAGATCCCCAATCAGAAAAACTTGATTCTGTAACTTAATACTGTTGATATTGCTATAATTGGCACAATAACCCTCGGGGAAGAAGGTGAGGTTCCTACCTTTTTCTACTGACCTATAGCAGGTATAGTTCCCTGGGTAAACATGTATCCCTTCTCCTGGTTGTGGGAGGCGTGTTAGTATGGGGTAGCTATTCTTGCAATATTCACATAAACTCTGGCTATCAGTGGTGTTAGTATATAAACTAAGAAAACATTCTTCTACATCTTGCGGAATATTAAAAGGTACGGTGCCTAGATGTGGCCTAGCAGCACCACACACATAACAATTTGTACGGTTATTGTTTAGGGCACTAAATTTTACCCATTCTAGCCAAACATTTACATCGGAAAATCCTGTTTCCATTGTTATACTGTCTTCATAGGTGGGATTGGCTATTGATTTGGTGTTAGGTAGGAGAGGAGGAGGTCTCACTACCTCTCCATATTTCCTGGGTAGGAATGGGTTCTCTTCCTTCTTATAAATGGCCATATCTTGGAGTTTGAACTTGTATCGAGGGAATTTGGTTGTGGCAGTTGCGTATATTCCCATTACATAGACACCCGTGTCGGCCTGGGAAGGGTGTTGTATAGTCAGCGTCAATTGTACTGTCTGAGCTCCGCTTCTGATTGAGCACCGCCACCCACCTCTCCCAATTAAAGTCATACGATTTAATAGGCTTTGTCCCTCGGAACTGCGTCGTTGTGCGGCGCTATCTGGTTTATATCCCCATCTGTTAACTACTGCATCAGAGGTACCATATCCCATATTGCCCGTGTCCCACCCCACTGCGCCCCAATAATCACAATTATGTCCCCAGTACTCATCGGTTACACATATATATACAGTTGCCTTGTACAGTATCATACTGCAGTAATGGTGGACAATAAAAAAAAAAACAACAGTGGCCAGACAGTGATGGTTTGGGTTGGGGTTCTTTCTGGTAGGGGGTGTGGACAATAGGGGTTGTGACATATGTTCCGAAGGGGGGGAAACATATTATTTCAGTCTTTTTCTTCCCCCACATGCGTCTCCATACTCTTCGAAAAGGATCCTTGGTTGTCATCTTCTCCTTGTTGAAAACCAGGGCTATCTGCCCTCGTGAGTGTCTCTTGGTCCGGGTCCTCTTCCTGATGGAGGCCAAGGCTATTAGCTGCCCCCGTTAGTACCCCTTGTTGAGTCCTTTGTTGAATCCGCTTGACTCGAGAGGGTCCCTTTGTAATCCGCTTGACTCGAGAGGGTCCCTTGTTGAATCCAGACCGGGCTGTCCTCTGTCAGTATAGCTGTGCGGGTTACGGCTACCACCGTGGTCTCTGGTCCATAGGCGAAATCCTCTGGTCTTTTTCCTTTCTGTAGCCGCTTTACCAGCACCTTGTCTCCTGGATTAAATGGGTGGGTAGGTTTGTCTGAAAGAAAGGGGAACTTAAATATAACTTCGTCTCTGGTTGTCTCGAGGGTTGAGATCAGCTGCCTAACATATTCATCCCTTATCTGCTCTAAGTCCCCTGTCTCCACTGTTAGCCTACCTGTAGACCATGGTAATGGAAAGGGTCTGCCCATAAGTATCTCGAAGGGGAGTAGCCTGTGTTCCTATTAACCGCCATTCTGATTTCAGCCAGAATGATGGGGAGTACCAATTTCCAATTCTTAAAGGTACCCCCTGTTGCTTTCCTAAGGCGGTCCTTCACCGAACGGTTCATTCTTTCGACCAACCCGGAACTTTGCGGGTGCCAAGGAATGTGGTATTTCCATTCCACCTGCAAAGCTCGGACTAGACTCTTACTTACACGTGAGGTGAATGCTGTGCCTTTATCGGAATTGAGCTGCAGCGGGGCTCCCCATCGTGGTATTATCTCCCGTGTCAGTATACGCACTACAGTTTTTGCATCTTCTGCCTTTGTGGGAAATACCTCAGGCCATCGTGAAAACATATCCACGATGACTAGAGCATATTCTTGCCTTTTACCTTCTGTCCGAGGAATGTGTGTGAAATCTATTTGTAGGTGCGTGAAGGGGGTGGTAGGGTAGTCTAGATGTTGATGGTCTACCTTGTGTGGATTGTTTGGGTAATTCCTAAGGCATATAATACATTTTGAGACATAATCTCGTACCAAGCTGCGCAAATTCTGGATGTAAAAATGCTGACTGAGTAAGGTGATGGTTGTAGCGATACTATTGTGGCCTACCCCATGAAAATGATCAATGAAAAGAGAGGCGCTACTCTGGGGAATACAGGGTTTCCCATCTTTGGTAATTAGGCCAGTATTTGAATTTTTTTGTAAAATAGGGTAGCACCAATCTTTTAGCTCTTCTGTGGTTGCATATTTTTGTAAGGTACAAAATAATTGGTCCCCATCCATTGTGGGAGGTCGCAAAACCGGCATTACTAGTTTAGCTATGTCCTGTTGTGCTGCTCGTTTAGCTGCTTGGTCAGCCAGATGATTCCCTTTTGCAATAGGATCTGAGGCTCTGGTGTGTGCTCTACAATGTAACACCGCTATCTGAGAGGGCATAAGAATGCTTGCTAGGAGGTCCGTGACCAGGGTCGAATGGGAAATCTTCTTGCCATCTGCGGCCACAAATCCCCTCTTTTCCCATATCGTCCCATGGTCATGGACCACACCATAAGCATATTTGGAGTCAGTGTATATCGTGACAGGTCTACCCGCATAGAGCCTGCATGCTCGTGTTGTCATTGGGGCGGGTACAGGAGCCGTCAACAAAGACGACATCTGCGTCCGGAACAGGTGTTGACATGAGATCAGGGCGGGGTGCAGTTTCAGACTCAATGGAGAGAGCACAGTCATGTTCGAGTGGGATGGTATCTGAGGGATTCTTAAGACCCAGTAAAGCGTTTAGGATTGGTGCTGGACCAGAGACACTTGAACTGTATTCTATGTGCAGTGCAGGGTTGCTTAGCAGTGTGACTTCATATCCACTAAAGCGCTGTGATGACATGTGCTGTGTATGTATGCCCTTAAGTAAAAATAAAACATCATGGGTTGTGTGTAGGTGAGTTTCGTACCCTAATGTGTATTGGCTTGCCATACTAACGGCCATTACACATGCTGCCAGGGCACGCAAACAGGCCGGCATCCCTTGTACCGTTACTGGCAGAATCTTTGAAAAAAATGCTATGGGGCGCAACCAGCCCCCATGTTCTTGCGTCAGTACCGCGGCCATGGTTTTACAATTGTCCCTTGCAAACAGATGAAATGAAAGTACATAATCAGGGAGGCCAAGCGCGGGGCTTATTATCATCATTGCATTTCTGAGAACCCTAAAGGCATTTAACATTTCATTAGACCACATTATCACATTGGATTGACCCAACAGGGTGGCTTGTCTCAGAATGTTATCGTAGTAGGAGCAGTCAGGGATCCACTGTCTGCAATAGTTTATCATGCCTAAGAATGACATCATGTCCTTCTTAGTTTTCGGGTTGACCAGGCCCGTGACAGACTGGACTCTCTTCTGACTGATGCTCCGTTCCCCCTGTCTGAGAACAAACCCTAAATATTCAACTTGCGTTTGACACCACTGCATTTTTTTAAGGGAAACCTTGTGCCCACATTGCTGTAACCACCTAAGAAGTGATTTACCATCCTCCCGGCAGGCCTCCTCTGATGGACTGCATATGAGGAGATCATCCACGTATTGCAGCAGGACAGAACCATGGCTGGGGTGCCAGAATTTCAGAGTGGCCTGCAGTACAATACTGTAGACCACCGGGGCGTCAACGTACCCCTGAGATAACCTTTTCCATGTAAATTGGGTGCCTTCAAATGAAAATGCAAAAAGCAATGCCGTTTCCGGATATACAGGGATGCTAAAAAATGCATTCTTCAGGTCAATTACAGAAAAATGTGTATGTGTAGTAATGTTGTAATGTCCGGGACTATTGGTGCAATGGGGATGACAAGGGAGTTAATGGCACGTAGATCTTGTACAAACCGCACTGTACCATCTGGTTTGCGTACAGGGTTAATTGGGGTACTGAAGGAGGAGACTACAGGTTCCAGGATACCATCCTGTAGAAACTGGTCAATCATAGGACGTAGTCCGTCCTCTTTCTCTTTTTGACAATGTTTAAAAATTCTATTAATATCTTCTATTTCTATCGCCTTTTTAAGTAACTTATTCCCCACGGTCATAAATGGAAAATGGGTTTTGTTGGTGTTATTCTCATATCTTAAGGGCTTATTAATGGCGATCCTTTGTTATATGCGAGTGGCCATAATAACGAAAGCCAGTATATATTCTTCTGCCTTTTTTTTTTTTTTTCTCTTTTACTTCCTCTTTTTTTTTTTCTTGCTTCTCTTTTTTTTTTTTTTTTTCGTCTTTGGATGTGGATGGGGCCGAAGGTTTCAAATCCTCCATTGCCCCTACCGCACCCAAGACCTCTGTCTCAGTAAAGGGACGGATATATGGATTGTCTATAAGACGGAGGGAGTCGTGGTTCCCAGCTGACACGAGGTATTTCTTGTTTATTCCGTGGTATACTCTGTTCTATTTTATGCAGTCTGGCGCTGTCAGAGGACAATGGGGTCCTTCTTCTACATTGTTTCACCATTAATCATTGTCCCCCCCTCCCCAATTTCATATACTGCATGTCCCACTGAGGGTCTCCCTGATAATAGGGCCATGCCTCGGTGTCGTCGAGGCATAATCCTTTCACTATATCCATATAGAATGGGCTGTGGTCTCCCTGTCTGAGGAAAGGATCACAACTCCCACTGCTTCTGTCCATCCCGCCAGATTATCTATCCATGGGTTAATTAAATAGCAATCTGTGCCCTACTCGTGCTACATAATCTTTACAAAACTCTCCTATTTTCGTAAGGGATATTCTTTAACCTTGCTACTTTGAATCCCATGGTTAGTTGTACAATTGAATAATCAGGCAGGTAAGGCTAGGGTCAGACTAACGCATTTTTCACGTTGTCCGTGAAAATGTGCGTTCGAAGATGGACGTATTTTTTCACGAATACGCAATAGCGTCATACTATGCGCAGTTTCATCCGTGTTTTGTACGGATCAATAAAACACTTCTTGCATCTGGACGTTATGTTGGCGGACATTAGCAGCGTCTGATGTCTCAAATACACACACACGCCGCTAGCGGACGCAGCGCACTCTGTACGTCAGTACTAGTGGTTTAACGTTCTCGAAAAATGCGTTCATTTTCCACTTGCGTTGCGCAGCCGGACTTTTGTGCGACCGTACTTCGTATATTGGCCGTCATTGCCCGCAATCTGCTGCTAGCACGCCGTGATTAAGTGCGCCAGAACGCGCGTTCGCACTGCCTCAGTCTGACCCTAGCCTAAAATAGAGAAAGAAAGAAAAAAGAGAGGCTCTTCACAGTGCTCGAAAAGAAAAACAACTTAAATTCTTACTATATATATATATATATATATCTATGGTACATGGCTCAACAAAAGATGAGCTAATTTAAGGATAAGTAATAAAAACTTATTTAGTGAATCCTCCCCTAATCTCGAGAATAAAACTTCTAATCTTTTGCTTTTTATTTTGTAGTTATATAATTCCTTCATATCATAAACAAAAATTTATAAACCACAATCCAATAGTATATAAAAACCAGCCTCACAATATATGCATCTCCGGCTAGCAAACGCATACATGACCAACATCATCCACCCCATCAGTCAGCAACTAACACACAAATGGCCAACAAACACCTCACAGCAAACAATGTCCAACCAGTCAGCTCTTATATATACATATATATATACACAGTACCATCAGTATACAATGGGGCAAAAGTTTGCCCTACCTTACAGATTTTCCTGCCACCCAATTAACTTATCACTCTATAATAATATATACTTTAACAATATATACATATATATACATGTAATTAAACCGGTAATACAGGAATGACGAGCGTCCGTCTTACCTTACAGACCACTCGGCACTTTAACTTATACCTCTATTATCACAAATGATGGACGTCTGTCTTACCTTACAGATCGTTCAACAGTAAATCTTAACACTCTAATATTCTTATACGCTAATATTCTTATACTCTATACATTTTATGAGGGTTAACGCAAGGTGTGATCAATTGGACATATAATGTCCCTTCTATTGAGTGTGGTCCCTGACCCACTCCTTCAAATAAACGGCCCCTGGCAACGTTTTCTTTTAATTTGTAATGAACGGCCCCCGGCAACGTTTCCTTTTAATTTGTATCCCTGATACACTATAGGACATGGACAACTAATTTTAGTTCGAGATAAACGCTGTCATTGCCCTCGTCCAGACAAGACAATATACTCACCAGGACGAGGGGTGACCGTTCATGTCGGCAGTGCCTCCAGATTGAAGAGAATAATGGTCTCCAATTGTCCGTCCTTTAACCCCTAAGACCCTGTCTTAGGCACACCTTGAGTTAACTCTCCTTCTGCGCAGGGAGAGAGAGAAATCCATTAAGAAAACACACGAGGCGTGTATTTTAGTCTGGCATCTCTCTCTGCCTTCCAACGGTTCTTGACACATATTTATACCTGTGTCAAGGCGTTGTCTCTTTATTTCATTGGTTAACATTTCAAAACATAACATAGTTCATTGGCCAGTTTCAATACAGGTCTGGTGACACATTTCTGGACAGTCCCGTGGCCTCGGCATGTGATTTCTTGAGAAATGCTAGCCATCAGCACTTCTTGAGACATCAACATTTCTTGAGACATCAACATTTCTTCATTCCAGAGACATTTACAAACCTATTGAGAAGTGAAACTTAATCCTATAATACTGCTGATTATCAATTTATCTTAAAACTATTTCTTATATTTAAACCTTAATTTATCTATTAATATTATAATTCATGGGGTGTTATTTAACTACTTATAGGGTCCTTCTTATAGGTTAGCAGATGGTGGTCTGAGGATTCCTTTTCCTTCACCAAGCAATCAGGTCCACTGAAGGGCAAACCAGGGGCTTTCCTGTTATATTTGGCAGCAGGTGTACGAGAAATTTTCAAAGTCACAAAAGTGCACATGTTTGAACGTCTATGAACTTCTAATCTTTTCCAGCAGGCGCCATCTTGAACAGCGTGCCGATCAGCTTGTAAAGTCTTCGTGCGTGAGCTCCTATACTTATAACGGGCAATATCTCACGAGTCCACTGGGTGGGCTTCACAGTGACTTGACTTACTCCTGCAAAGTGTGGAACCCACAGGTTCTCAGAACTCAGCTACTCGCTGGTTAGTAAATCCACCCAGTGTTGGAACTTTTTAATTTTTTGATTAACTTTTGAAAAACCCATTGACTGTAACAAATTTTTTACTTTTTGACTCACAAATAATGTAGCAGCCGAATATTTTACATTTGAGTTGGCTAAGGAAGTGGTCACATGAGTGCGTCCGTGTGACCGCACTTCCCTGCGTACGTCGCAGCTTTGTGAAGGATTGATGGAGAGGACCACTGGACGTCAAAAAGCTACAACGGACGCTTTAGGAGGAACGCGCTTTGTAGCGTTGAGTGCACTAACTGCGCTCAGCGAGGTGGCCACTCGGGCAACAGAATGGAAGGAACGTTCACTCTTATGGACATTCCTTCCACTCCGTGTGACCGCAGCCTAAGTGAGATTGGAGTACGAAAATTATGAAGCGAAAATGTTGAAAGTAAATGATAAAATTGGACATTTCAAACCATGTGCAGCAACATCATTTAAGGTAAATTAACGATGGTTCTGGAGTCAATGTTTTCATACTGTTTTCTTAGTGTTAACCTGTATTATTCTGTTCATTTATTTATTCTATAGAAATCTGAGTGAAGCAGACCTCAAAATGAGCGCCCAAATATTTTGAGGGATGCGACTTTCTTAATCAGATTTTTTGGGAAAAATCTGTATTTGTCCTTAATTATACTGTAAATCCATCCTCTTCCCAGAAACATGTGAAATGTGCCCTGACTTTGCCTGCAGTGAACTTTTAGTGCACTTTTAGCCCAGTGAACCCATTGCACAATTGTGATGGAGAGCTTGTATTGGGAATTTCCCAGAGATAAGACGCCACTCACTTCATTAAATGAAACCTAACTAAGCTAGCATTAAACTGGCAATCTGTCTGGGAAAACGCGCCAAAGAAGATAAACGACACCTAAACAATGGGAGGCGAATACTTGGACATTGTCATGTTCTGTGCCAGAGTGTTCTGGAGAGAGTCACAATTGTAGAGTCGAGAGGCGAAAAAACAGGACCATGTAATCAGATTCCAGGTGCTTTATTTCCAGAGAATCGGGTTACACAATACAAGGGAATACTAACAACACGGGAGCAGGTTCAGGAGGCAGATGGACAAGACATGAAAAGGAGGAAACAACGGGGTACAGCCTTCAATGAGAATATAATGCACACTGACGGTTGCAGACTCCCTGAGCATTGGGGCAAATCCCTTAAAAAAAGGGGTCAAACAAAAAACCTGATTTACGACATACAAATTAACACTAAAGGGGGTATTCAAAGAGTACCAAAATTTCAATGCTCTTTCCTTTGGCACACTGCAGTGTGATTCGGCGAGTTCAATTCACCAATCCTGTGGTGAATTCAGCATTCATCAATGGGTCCCCGAAGTGCACTGAATGGATCTGCCAAACGTTGCTAAACCTTCCAATAAACACACCTATAAACCGCTGCGCTCAGACGCAAACCACCAAATGCAGCCGACGCTCCGCTGAATGCATCCGATCAGCTGCCGGCCATCGCTGAAAAAAGCCAACCAGCTGCGTAACAGGGATAAAAAACAGAACAAAAAAACACGCAATTTTAAACAAAAATAATGCATGGAAATATTATGTAAGGTCCAATGAGTAACAATAAAAAGTTCTGTTACAGAATAAAAAAAAAAAACGACATTTTAAAAAATCGGAATACATTTTTTTCTGGAATAATCCAGACAAATGCCTGAAAATTCTAAAAAATAAAGTAATAATGAAAAGATTAAATGGTTGAATAAAAAAATTAATAAGAACGGGGAATTAGTTTTACATTAAAACCTGTGTGATTCGGCTGTTTAAGGCTAGGGTCAGACGAAAGCATTTTTCCCCGCGAACGTGAAAAAGTGCGTCCGAACGCATTGACGTATTTTTTCACGGAATGCGCAAAAACGGGCAGACGACGCGCATTTTCGGTCGTGATTTTGTACGGATCGTCAATAAAACTCTTTTTGCGTCTGGACGTTATGTAGGCTGGACATTAGCAGCGTCTGACATCTCCTAATCACGCACACACGCCGCTATGCTGCAGCTGCGCACTCTGTACGTCAGTACTAGCGGTTCAGCGTTCTCAAAAAAATGCATTCAAATTCCACTTGCGTTGCACGGCCGGACTTTTGTGCGGCCGTACATCGTATATTGGCCATCATTGCCCGTCATCTGCTGCTAGTGCGGCCGTAATTATGTGCGCCAGAACGCACGTTAAAAGTGCGCTGGTCTGACCCCAGCCTAAACCTGTTGAGCGAAAGCACCAAAATCTGGGCATTTCGACAACTTTTCGGTGCCGTTCGGCGTTCTTTGAATAGATTAACCATTACTTCTCTATGGGGATTACACTGCCGCTGAAGGTCACCGAACTGCACTGTATTTCGCTGGCAATTCACCAATATTTGGCAAATTGCCAGATTTTGAATAGCCGAATGACCACGAAATTGCACCGTACGGGGAAATTCACTGTTTGGTGCAATTTCAGAGCCAATTTGGCTCCCTTTGAAAAACCCTGTTAGTAAATTGCTACTAACCTATCTGGGCATAACATAAATAATAATTGTAATATTCAGAAAAGAATATAATGTGGTAAAAATTATAATATAAATAACACGGGAATAAATAAAAGATGGGTAAAAGAACAAAAAGAACAGTTAAAATGAATGGTATAAAAACGATTACCGTAGATACTCGAGTATAACGCGACCCGAATATAACGCGATGGATAGAGATTTATTATGGAAATGAGGGAATACACAAGACTCGAATATAACTCGAGGAGCAAAATTATACTTCACTGGAAACCATTAAAATCCTTCCAGGTTCTCTTAACACAGTCAGGCTCCCCCTAAGCCCAGGGTGTTCTACTCTAGAATGATTGCAGTTGTTACTAAGTATGAAGCCGCCGGCCACCCGTTTTTACAAGCCATGCAGATGTCTCGAATATAACGCGACGCCTCTAATTTTAAGGTAAATTTTTGTCACCAAAATGTAGCGGTATACTCGAGTATCTACAGTACACAATAAATAAAATGAACTAAAAGAAAATAAAACATGATGGATGGAAAACAAACAAACAATCTAAAATCTGTAAAATATTGCCAAGAAAATTCTAAAAATTGAAAAGAGTAAAGAGCTGGAGCTGTGAATGCTGAACCTGGAGCAGATCTAGCGGAAGTAACATGTGCCTGCGTTTCAATAGATATAAATATTGCTCGGCATAGCTCACTAAACAATGCCCATAGCTGATGTTATACCCCAATGTCACCCCTTTAGGCTAGGGTCAGACTAGCGCACTTTTAACGTGCGTTCTGGCGCACTTAATTACGGCCGCACTAGCAGCAAATGACGGGCAATGACGGCCAATATACGATGTACGGTCGCACGAAAGTCCGGCTGCGCAACACAAGTGGCAAACAAACAAATTTTTTCGAGAACGTCAAACCACTAGTACGGTCGTACAGAGTGCGCTGCGTCCGCTAGCGGCGTGTGTGCGTGATTTGGAGATGTCAGACACTGCTAATGTCTGGCCAACATAACGTCCAGATGCACAAAGTGCTTTATTGATGATCCGTACAAAATCACGAACGACAATGCGCATCGTATGACCGCTATCGCGTACTCCGTGAAAAAATGCGTCCATTCGTTCGAACGCACTTTTTCACAGACAACGCGAAAATGCGTTCGTCTGACCCTAGCCTTAACGGTTCAAAATTTCCCGTTTTATGGAGTTTACTGTTGCTCAACATTTCCGTGTCAGACCCTCCGCTTCGTTGATTCCCTCGGATGAATACTATTGATAAATTAACCATATTTTATGATGCCTGCTAAAAAACAGGTAATGAGGTTAAAAAAAAATAAAAAAATAAAGCATTGTCCCTAAACAATGTTTGGATTTGTTCCTGGCAATCTGGGGGCTGGGAGCGAGGGGATTAGTGTAAGATTAACCAGTGCAAATAGAAACCCTGGACTCGCAATAACAAAAGTTAAAAGTGAGTCAGTAAAGCAGCAACAACAACATCACTAAAGTAGGAGACGCTGAGGTACGTGAGACTATATCTCTCATTTATTTTATGTTGTATTTATATGTTTAGACTTTTATGTAAATGTATATAATTATATACAGCTCTATTCAAAGAAAGGTGAAAATCAGGAGAATGACTGGAGAAGTGAATAATCCAGGTCAAAATAGCCAAACCAGAAAAATTCTCCCATTTATCTCACTTTCCAAATAAAACTATTTGGTCTATATTGTTCTCTTCTCCTGCCTGTTCTCCTGGTTTTCAACTTTCTCTGAATAACCCTGATAGTGTGTGTATATATATATATAAACTTGAGGATGCATTTTTAATAAAAAGTCCTTAAGGACTATGATCATTTTTTTTCTGGGTGACACTAGACTTTTGTGCATACATATCCAAGTGAAGTGCAACCTCCACAGCACCTACAAATTCAACAAACCAAGGGTGCTCACAAGTCCTCACATAAAGGTCCACACTTTATTGCAAATTAAGCTTCAAAGTGCTGTCTCATTCGAGCCTTTAGCTAGACCTTCTTGATAAAGGCTCGATTGAGCCGAAACATTGATGCCTAATTTGCAAAAAAAAAATTGGACTTTTAGTGAAAATCTGTGTGTGTATATATATTGCTTTGTTGAGTCTATCTAGCTGTATGTCTGTCCATCAATCCGTCTGTCCATCCATCCACCCGTCCATCCATCTATACAGAGAGATCTGAGAAATAGGAGTGCAAGTACCTCTTGTGAGAGCCATACAGGAAAAGTTGTGCCAATGCTTGTTTCCACAAAGTGAACATGCGATGTATATGAAATAACCCTCCACATGTCCCGATGGAACATTTATAAGATAAACTGAAGCGATGACTGAGATGGAAAGCTTCCGTGCTATCTCGTAATGCAGACCATATATGGTATATATCCATCTTCTCTCCTCCCTATCACTGTCTTTGGTTAATTTTTTCACTTTTCTTTCATATCATTCTCATTTGTTCTGTCTTTCATCCTGTTTCCTGCTAAGGCTGCGGTCACACGAGCACACTGAGTGCGTCCGTGTGACCGCACTTCCCTGCGTCCGTCGCAGCTTTGTGATGGATCGACAGGGAGGGCCACACGTTGTAGCGCGTGCACACGCATGAATTGCACACGCTACCACCGGACGTGATCTCAGCCTCCCTGTCAAAAAGCTACGACGGACGCTGACGGGGCTACAAAGTGTGATCCTCCATAGAAGGATTTGCTCTGTAGCGCTGGGTGCACTATAGACTTGTGCACCGATTTTTGTTTTCGGTTCGGTTCGTTCGGATTTCGAAAATTTTCGTCTCGGCTCGTTTCGGACGATTTCCGTTTCGGTTCGTTTTTCGTATCAACTTTTTTTCGTGATTTCGGAAATTTTCGTGTTTTTCGGAATGTCTGTTATCCTCGTTTCAAAGTGTCTATTCGTTTTGACTTAAACTAATTTTTTTCGGATCCGATATTTTTGTCGATACGATAATTAATTCTGTTGAAACGGTAATTCTGTCGATACGGTAAGTCTGCCGATTCTATCTTTTTTTAATAAATAAAGATCCTTTTTTTCTTATGAATATGCATTGCACAACTTTATTTAATCATATTAAAATGTTATGAAAGGAACAAAAATTAACAAAACGATTTAAAAAACCCAAAAATACTGCCCCAAGTGGTCTGACTTTTAAAACCTTTTGTTCTAGTTTTTTTTTTAAACGGAAAAAAAGCTGAACAAATAAAATGATTTAAAACGAAAAATAAAATAAAAATTAATGCAGCATAGGAATCCACACATAGCTGGGAAGCGCCTCTCTGCAGTATAATTAATGCAGCATATGAATCCACACACTGCTGGGAAGCGCCTCTCTGCGGTATAATTAATGCAGCATATGAATCCGCACACTGCTGGGAAGCACTTCTCTGAGGTATAATTAATGCAGCATATGAATCCACACACTGCTGGGAAGCACCTCTCTGAGGTATAATTAATGCAGCATATGAATCCACACACTGCTGGGAAGCGCCTCTCTGCGGTATAATTAATGCAGCATATAAATCCACACACTGCTGGGAAGCGCCTCTCTGCAGTATAATTAATGCAGCATATGAATCCACACACTGCTGGGAAGCGCCTCTCTGCGGTATAATTAATGCAGCATATGAATCCACACACTGCTGGGAAGCGCCTCTCTGAAGTATAATTAATGCAGCATATGAATCCACACACTGCTGGGAAGTGCCTCTCTGCGGTATAATTAATGCAGCACATGAATACGCACACTGCTGGGAAGCGCCTCTCTGCAGTATAATTAATGCAGCATATGAATCCGCACACTGCTGGGAAGCGCCTCTCTGCAGTATAATTAATGCAGCATATGAATACGCACACTGCGGGGAAGCACCTCTCTGCGGTATAATTAATGCAGCATATGAATACACACATAGCTGGGAAGCGCCTCTCTGCAGTATAATAATGCAGCATATGAATCCACACACCGCTGGGAAGCGCCTCTCTGCAGTATAATTAATGCAGCATATGAATACGCACACTGCGGGGAAGCACCTCTCTGCGGTATAATTAATGCAGCATATGAATCCACACACCGCTGGGAAGCGCCTCTCTGCATATAATTAATGCAGCATATGAATCCACACACTGCTGGGAAGCGCCTCTCTGCGTATAATTAATGCAGGACATAAATCCACACACTGCTGGGAAGCACCTCTCTGCTGTATAATTAATGCAGCATATGAATCCACACACTGCTGGGAAGTGCCTCTCTGCAGTATAATTAATGCAGCATATGAATCCGCACACTGCTGGGAAGCGCCTCCCTGCAGTATAATTAATGCAGCATATGAATCCACACACTGCTGGGAAGTTCCTCTCTGCGGTATAATTAATGCAGCATATGAATCCACACACTGCTGGGAAGTTCCTCTCTGCGGTATAATTAATGCAGCTTATGAATCCACACACTGCTGGGAAGCGCCTCTCTGCAGTGTAATTAATGCAGCATATGAATCCACACACTGCTGGGAAGCGCCTCTCTGCAGTATAATAATGCAGCATATGAATCCACACACTGCTGGGAAGCGCCTCTCTGCGGTATAATTAATGCAGCATATGAATCCACACACTGCTGGGAAGCGCCTCTCTGCAGTATAATTAATGCAGCATATGAATACGCACACTGCTGGGAAGCGCCTCTCTGCAGTATAATTAATGCAGCATATGAATCCACACACTGCTGAGAAGTTCCTCTCTGCAGTATAATTAATGCAGCATATAAATCCGCACACTGCTGGGAAGTTCCTCTCTGCAGTATAATTAATGCAGCATATGAATCCGCACACTGCTGGGAAGCGCCTCTCTGCAGTATAATTAATGCAGCATATGAATCCACACACTGCTGGGAAGCGCCTCTCTGCAGTATAATTAATGCAGCATTGAATCCACACACTTCTGGGAAGCGCCTCTCTGCGGTATAATTAATGCAGCATATGAATCCACACACTTCTGGGAAGCGCCTTGCTGCGGTATAATTAATGCAGCATATGAATCCACACACTGCTGGGAAGCGTCTCTCTGCCGTATAATAATGCAGCATATGAATCCACACACTGCTGGGAAGCGCCTCTCTGCAGTATAATTAATGCAGCATATGAATCCACACACTGCAGATTCCAAAAATGCTTAAAAGATCCTAAAAAAATCTAAAAATAAAGAGACTCTTTACTACAGAATATAATAATAAACGGTTTATTAGATATTGAATTAAAACAGGAATATTCTTAACATTGAAGTCTATGGGGTATGGGCTGAGGCAAAACATTTCCCACACCTTGTGGCTCATACAAAAAAGGGAAAAACATTTAAAAATGCTTAAAAAATCCTAAAAAAATCTAAGAATAAAGAGACTTTTTACTGCAGAACTACGTATTCATATGCTGCATTAATTATACTGCAGAGAGGCGCTTGTTCCCGCAGTGTGCGTATTCATATGCTGCATAAGGCTAGGGTCAGATGAGCGCATTTTCTACGGACTGTGCGTCCGTGCAGTACGGACGTACTTTCTGACTTACTACAAGGTAGTGGCCAACAGTCCGTTTTTTTCACTGACGTATTTTTTGACTGATGTAGCAGGGAAAATAAATTACAATGAAAAAACATTCTGTCCGTCAAAAATGCTGGACGTATAAATGCAGTCCGTCTGACCTCGCTCCATCACTCACACACAAAGCTATGCAGACGTTGTGGACGTGGCGCACTCCGCACGTCCGTTCTAGCAGTATTACGTTCTTGCCTAACCTGCGTCCGTTTGCAGCGTCCGTCAGCCCCCGCACTTCTGTGCGGACGTACTTCGTGTGTGGGGCTCCATTTAACACAATTGTATGCTATCACGGACGTACTTATGTGCGGCAACACGGACGTTAAGGCTAGGGTCAGACGAAAGCATTTTTCCCCGCGAACGTGAAAAAGTGCGTCCGAACGCATTGACGTACTTTTTCACGGAATGCGCAAAAACGGTCAGACGACGCACAATTTCGGGCGTGATTTTGTACGGATCGTCAATAAAACTCTTTTTGCGTCTGGACGTTATGTAGGCTGGACATTAGCAGCGTCTGACATCTCCTAATCACGCAAACACGCCGCTATGCCGCAGCTGCGCACTCAGTACGTCAGTACTAGCGGTTCAGCGTTCTCAGAAAAATGCGTTCAAATTCCACTTGCGTTGCACGGCCGGACTTTTGTGCGGCCGTACATCGTATATTGGCCGTCATTGCCCGTCATCTGCTGCTAGTGCGACCGTAATTATGTGCGCTAGAACGCACGTTAAAAGTGCGCTGGTCTGACCCCAGCCTTACACTGCGCTCGTCTGACCCCAGCCTTAATTATACCGCACAGAGAGGCGCTTGTTCCCCGCAGTGTGCGTATTCATATGCTGCATTAATTATACCGCGCAGAGAGGCGCTTGTTCCCCGCAGTGTGCGTATTCATATGCTGCATTAATTATACCGCGCAGAGAGGCGCTTGTTCCCCGCAGTGTGAGTATTCATATGCTGCATTAATTATACCGCACAGAGAGGCGCTTGTTCCCCGCAGTGTGCGTATTCATATGCTGCATTAATTATACCGCACAGAGAGGCACTTGTTCCCCGCAGTGTGCGTATTCATATGCTGCATTAATTATACCGCGCAGAGAGGCGCTTGTTCCCCGCAGTGTGCGTATTCATATGCTGCATTAATTATACCGCACAGAGAGGCACTTGTTCCCCGCAGTGTGCGTATTCATATGCTGCATTAATTATACCGCGCAGAGAGGCACTTGTTCCCCGCAGTGTGCGTATTCATATGCTGCATTAATTATACCGCGCAGAGAGGCGCTTGTTCCCCGCAGTGTGCGTATTCATATGCTGCATTAATTATACCGCGCAGAGAGGCACTTGTTCCCCGCAGTGTGTGTATTCATATGCTGCATTAATTATACCGCGCAGAGAGGCGCTTGTTCCCCGCAGTGTGTGTATTCATATGCTGCATTAATTATACCGCGCAGAGAGGCGCTTGTTCCCCGCAGTGTGCGTATTCATATGCTGCATTAATTATACCGCGCAGAGAGGCACTTGTTCCCCGCAGTGTGCGTATTCATATGCTGCATTAATTATATCGCGCAGAGAGGCGCTTGTTCCCCGCAGTGTGTGTATTCATATGCTGCATTAATTATACCGCGCAGAGAGGCGCTTGTTCCCCGCAGTGTGCGTATTCATATGCTGCATTAATTATACCGCATAGAGAGGCGCTTGTTCCCCGCAGTGTGCGTATTCATGTGCTGCATTAATTATACCGCGCAGAGAGGCGCTTGTTCCCCGCAGTGTGCGTATTCATATGCTGCATTAATTATACCGCGCAGAGAGGCGCTTGTTCCCCGCAGTGTGCGTATTCATATGCTGCATTAATTATACCGCGCAGAGAGGCGCTTGTTCCCCGCAGTGTGTGTATTCATATGCTGCATTAATTATACCGCGCAGAGAGGCGCTTGTTCCCCGCAGTGTGTGTATTCATATGCTGCATTAATTATACCGCGCAGAGAGGCGCTTGTTCCCCGCAGTGTGTGTATTCATATGCTGCATTAATTATACCGCGCAGAGAGGCGCTTGTTCCCCGCAGTGTGTGTATTCATATGCTGCATTAATTATACCGCGCAGAGAGGCGCTTGTTCCCCGCAGTGTGTGTATTCATATGCTGCATTAATTATACCGCGCAGAGAGGCGCTTGTTCCCCGCAGTGTGAGTATTCATATGCTGCATTAATTATACCACGCAGAGAGGCGCTTGTTCCCCGCAGTGTGCGTATTCATATGCTGCATTAATTATACCGCGCAGAGAGGCGCTTGTTCCCCGCAGTGTGCGTATTCATATGCTGCATTAATTATACCGCGCAGAGAGGCGCTTGTTCCCCGCAGTGTGTGTATTCATATGCTGCATTAATTATACCGCGCAGAGAGGCACTTGTTCCCCGCAGTGTGCGTATTCATATGCTGCATTATTTTTATTTATTTTTTTCGTTTTAAATCATTTTACTTTTTTATTTGTTTTTTCGTTTCTGATAATTTTGTTCAGCTTTTTTTCCATTTTAAAACCTTTTATTCTGGTTTTTATTTTTAAAGTTAGACCACTTGGGTCAGTTTTGGGTTTTTTAAATCGTTTTGTTAATTTTTGTTCCTTTCATACCATTTTAATATGATTAAATAAAGTTGTGCAATGCATATTCATAAGAAAAAAGGATCTTTTTGTTTAATAAAAAAAAAGATAGAATCGGCAGAATTACCGTATCGACAAAACTTACCGTATCGACAGAATTATCGTATCGACAGAATTATCATATTGACAGAATTAGCGGATTATTGGAAATGAAGGGAAAATGCCCCAAGAACAAGCAGTAACTGAAGACTGTTGCAGTAGAGGCCTGGTAGAGCATCACCAGGGATGAAACCCAGCGTCTGGTGATGTCTATGCGTTCCAGACTTCAGGCTGTGATTGACTGCAAAGGATTTGCAACCAAGTATTAAGAAGGGAAAGTTTGATTTATGATTATTATTCTGTCCCATTACTTTTGGTCCCTTAACAAGTGGGAGGCACATCTGCAAACTGCTGTAAGTCCTACACCGTTCACCTGAGTTGGATGTACATACCCTCAAATTAAAGCTGACAGTCTGCAGTTAAAGCACATTGTGTTTGTTTCATTCCAACTCCATTGTGGTGGTGTATAGAGCCAAAAATGTTAGAATTGTGTCGATGTCCCAATATTTCTGGACCTGACTGTATATACACACACATTCATATGGACAAAGTAGACTGGGTTTTATGTCCTCATTATTATAATCAGTATAAGCCATTCTGTTCATCAACCAATGGCCACAGATGGCGGAGTGTAGGGGAGACTATTCCCCCTATCCTTGCAGGTCATGGTGGTTCGGAAGTGGGGGGTACAGACTCCTTTACCAGCAACATACAGATTTTTATAAAATAAGATTTGTGGACGAGGAGTTTCGATGGTCCGACAATATTCAGACTAACCAAATCAATTGAACTAAATATTTGGCCCTAGCACATGTCTAGTTATTTATTTATTTATTTTCATTTCTGGGTTAACTGATACACAGCCATTGTCCGCATCTTTCAAAATATACTCTGAGATATCTTTTCCATGTTTCACAAAGATGCCTGCTTTTGAAATGTTTTTATTTTTAAATGTTCTCAGGTATCATTAACCATGAGTTACAAAGCTCATTTCATCCTTATTGCCATAAGTTGCCTGGCTGGAGGAGCGCTGTCATGTTTTTGTGAACATTATCCCTGGTCTTCGTGGTCAAGTTGTTCTAAAACTTGTGAACACGGAATGCAGAGCAGAGCCCGGTGAGTCTCTGATCCTCCGAGACGTAAATGTAGATCAAGGTGGTTACAGTGAATCTGTTATTACCTGGGATAACTCTACTTAAGTCTCCCTCCAACCCCCACACCTCCAAATTTCTCTCCATTACCTCCTTCTCGGGCCTCACACAGTGGTCCAACCCACCAAGCTGGCAACACCCTGGACCTTATTTTCTCTAGCCTCTGTACTATATCCAACTTTTCTAACTCACCTCTCTTCTTTCTGATCACTGCCTTCTTTTCTGGAAACGTCTCCTGCCAACAAACCAGACTCCTTCTTCAATCCCACTCCTCCTCTGCCTCGAAGGCATCTTGGTGCCCTGAATCCACAGCTACTCTCCACTGTGATCCATCCTCTTCTTCCCATCTCAATATCCAACTGCACAGACACTGCCCCTGATCTCTACAATTCTGCCCTCTCCACTTCACTTGACGAACTTGTTCCTATCTCTCTCCATCTGCATGTAGGCCTATCCGCTAACCGTGGCACACTTATACACACAATATCTGATGGTCCAGGGCAGCTGAACGTGGCTGGGGAAAGTCCCACACTTCAGTTGACTTCCTGCACCACAAATTCATGCTCCGTTCCTACAACCTCGCTTTATCCCTCGCTAAACAAACTTTCTTCTCGTCCCTTATCTCAATGTTTTCCCATGATTCCAGTCATCTGTTTCATACTTTGTTAATGTTTGTTCATAATCTGTTAATGCACCCACTTCCACTCAACCTTCCACAGACCTCACTGCTGTCAACTCTGCTAACTACTTCACCAACAAGATTAACAAACGTAGACTGGAAATCTCTTCACTATCCTCCTCCATTAACCATTCAACCTCACTCATTCCTTCACTCCATGCCCCTTCACCTACTATGTCCCCCTTTTCTCCAGTCTCAGAGGAGGACATCTCTACACTTCTCATATCCTCCTGCCCCACCACCTGTATGCTTGATCCTATCCCCTCGCATCTTATTTGGTATGTCCTACTGGTTATTGCCCCTCCTTTGACTCACATTTTCAACCTCTCCTCTGGACTCTTCCCATCTGCATTTAAACACGCTCTGATAACCCCCATCCTGATCAAGTCATCTCTTGATCCCACCTGCCTTTCAAACTACTGTTTCATCTCTTTGCTCCCCTTTGCCTTCAAAATCTTAGAGCGCCTGGTCTATTACCAGCTCACCGGTTTTCTCGCTGCTAACTCCTTACGTGACCTGCACCAGTCCAGCTTTCGCTCCCAGCACTCTATTGAGACTGCACTGACCAAGGTGACCATTGATTTAGTTACTGCTAAAGGTAAAGATCATTTCTCCCTACTTATTCTTCTTGACCTTTCCGCTGCATTTGACACTGTCAACCACTCTCTCCTGCTCCTCACACTGCGTCAACTTGGCATCAGTGACACTGCTCTCTCCTGGTTCTCTTCCCCTCTCTATATTCACTCCTTCAGTGTCTCCTTCGCTGGTGCCTCTTCACCCCATGTTCCTCTCTCAGTTGGGGTACCTCCAAGGCCCTGTTTTAGGTCCCTTACTCTTCTCAATCTATACCGCCTCTCTGGGTAACCTCATGTCTTCCTTTGGACTCCAATATCATCTCTATGCTGACGACAGCCAAATCAACCTTTCCTCTCCGGATTTCTGTCCTCCCATGTTGGACTGTGTTACAGCCTGCCCGTCGACTTTCTCCAACTGGATGACTACCTGTTTCCTGAAGCTCAACCTCTCTAAAACTGAACTTCTAATTCTCTCTCCCTCCAAAGCCAATATTCCAGTGTCCATTTCCCTTCAGGTGAATGGTGCCACTATTGCTTCTAACTCTCAGGCTCTTTGCCTCAGTGTCCTCTTCAACTCTGATCGCTCCTTCACTCCTCACATTCAATCACTAACCAAATCCTGGTTCTACCACCTAAAAAACATGTACATGTCCGCACCTTTCTTAATCTAGACTCTACTCTACTAAAATGCTCATTCAAGCTCTTATTATCTCCCGCCTTGATTACTGTAACATCCTTCTCACTGGCCTTAAGAAATCCCAGACACTCAATCTGCAGTCTGTAATGAATGCCTGTGCCAGGCTCATCCACTTCACGTCAAGCACTTCTCATAGTCTCTTCAGTCCTTCAAGAAGTCTCTGAAAACACATTACTTCAGAGGAGCCTATCGGCTCACTCCATAATCCCCTCTGTACATTTCTTGCCCCCCACTACATCACATACTCTGTTACTTACCCTCACCTAGTGTGTCACCCCTCTCCTCTTAGATTGTAAACTCTTGAGCAGGGTCCTCCCTCCTACTGTTCTGTGTGTTTAACTTGTATGGACATTTGTTATTCTGTCTCTCCCATTGTACAGTGCTATGGAACTTGTTGGTGCTATATAAATACCTGTAACTATAACTGTACAAGCCAAGGATATTGCGTTGGTCATGAAGAACTTCACACTGCTCCATTGTCTTTGCTTCATGGAAGACGGTTCACTTATCTTTGCACCCTACTGACCCTTTGTATTGATGCCATTGTGCTATCTATAAACCCTTTGGGAAATAGGTGTATTGAACCTAACTATAGTAACCCCTGGGAGTCTGTACTCTTTGTTACATGCCGTCCAAGGTGAGCCACTGTTAGGCTGGTGGTCATCCACTGGATCTGTAGTTGTGCAACCAACAGGTCATTTGGAGTCGTCTGGTGGAGTCATACGGCTACAATGTGGGAAGCGGTTGAATGGCATCCATCGTATCTGACAATGATCGTACGACTTCAGTCGATTGCACCAGACTCGCAACTGATCCCATTCAAATGGAAATGGTCACCTGAAGTTGGACGACCTGGGCCAGTTGATAGATATACATACACAGCACACACATCCAATATATTCAAAGTACACACAAACTTGTCAAGGCAGTTAAAAATATGGTTTATGGGAGTGTCTGAAGCTCTAAGCCAGTGTTTCCCAAACCTGCCCTCAGGACCCGCTGACACGCCAGGTTTGCCAAATATCTGAAGCACAGCACAGGTGGTATGATTTGCTGCTCAGTGATTGCAGGATTCAGTCTGCATTTCCCCAAGTGATCTGCAAAACCTGGCCTTGTTGAGGGTCCCGAGGATAGGTTTGGGAAACACTGCTCTCAGCCCTGTTCCTGCAGAGGTTCAATTACTCTTTTTAAGAACGAAACTCACAAACCGAATCCTCTAGTATATCTCTAGTATACCTCTAGTGAGCGACAAACGTCATACATATTTCTACGACCTGGGACATCCATAGTCTGATTACCAAGGCAGTCATACGACTATGGATCCAGTGGAGGACCAGCCTTATGCTTACCAGTATCTCATTAATTAGAACCACAGAATTTATCCCATGATATCACTTGTTACTGCCAGTAATTAAAGGTGTGTACATATCATAATTTCATAGACAGTAATGGTTATTCAGAGAGCACCGACATGTTGCCAACATTTCGGTGCTCTCTCGTTTCCCGCGTTTCTTTGCACTTCGAGGAATCAAAGTGCCGCAACCCTGCAGTGAATTCAACATTCACCGCAGGGTCCCCGAAGTGCAGGAAAAACCTGCTGAACACCTGCCGAAAATGCATCGAACACCTGCCGAAAACTCACCGAACCCTCACTGAAAACCTGACAAAACCGCTGCAAAAAACACGCCGAACACGTCGGAAAAAGCCAACGAGCCGCCGATCACAGCAAAGACCAGCTGCCGGAGAAAGCCGACACGCTGACGAACGGGGTAAAAAAACCAATACGATTGAAAGTGTAAAATTGAAACGCTGTTTGCAAAGAAACTACTTAACGAAACTGTCTGAAATTCACATATAAGATCCTATGGGCTGTTACAGAAAAAAGAAAAAAACGAATAAGAATTTGCCCAAAAAATTCAGAAAAATGCCTAAAAGATCCTAACAAATCAATGAATAAAGAGACTTTTTGCTGCAGATTAAAATAATAAACAGTTTATTAGATATCGGATAAAAACAGGAATATTTTTAACATTGAAGCCTATGGGGTTTGCCTGAATAAACCTGCCGAATGATAAACCAAAGTTTGACAACTTTTCACTGCTGTTCGGTAATAGATTAACGATTGCTTCTCTACGGGGGATTTCATTGCCGTCGAACAGGCACCATAATTGCTGGCAGTTCACCAAAATTTGGCGAGCTGCCTGCTCTCTGAATAGCTGAATGGCCCCGAAATGTCACCGTATGGGGAAATACCCTGTTCTCTCTGAATAACCCCTAGTGTTTATGTGTGATGCTTAATAAATAATGAGTCCAATAAAGTTTTTTGTGCGTACGTTTACTCTAATTTCTGCCTCATTCACCTTTGGGCTTGAGTTTTTTTTTCTCCTCTGGTGTTAGGATTTCTCCCATTAGTTTAGGGGTAGAACTTGTTATATTAGTTGTACTTAAGATATTTTTAATAGGACACAGGACACCAGAGGCGGAACTAGAAACCTCAGGTCCCTGTGAAGCCCCCCCCCACGAGAGTTTTGCAGTTTTATTAAAAACATTTTGCAAAAATACCTGTATACATGTCTCCTGCACTATCCAAAAATTGCTGGTTTCAAAACCTAATAATACTATAACCTATCGCCTAGTATCCCTATTACATATCCACTAGTTGTGGAATTTAATGCTATGGTAATATTCCTATAATAGGGATACTAGGCGATAGGTTATAGCAGGGCTCAAAATTTCAATTCCCAAGCTACTAGCCAGACCTTAAGAGTTACTCGCCACCAGTTGCCCCACCTACCCTGCCCTGAACTCCACCCCTAAACACACCTATCTTATGAAATTACAGTGTTAAAAGTTTTATTCAGAATAAAGCTACATTAATAATTAACATTAATACCCAGGCATCAGATACATATATACCCAGGCACCAGACCCAGACAAGTAGTAGCATCCATTAAGTACAGACTCCTCCCCAACAGTTTTTAGGACCAAATTAATTTGGGGTTTATGCATCCGATATATCAAGGGGAACTTAATACTCTCTTTTCATTATTCATATGCCAGGTTATCAATAGAAGTTAGAAGACCCCAGAAGAGTCAGGTTTCCTCCTTGGATGCTTATACAGATGAATCCATTAATATTCATGTGCGATAATTCCATCCCCATTTTTTTCTTTTTAGCTCCTCTTTCTTTATAAATAGATTTATTTTGCATAAACTCAAACGCCTACGCCACCATTTCACTAATTATGGCCCCTCACGGGAGTTGTAGTAGTGGCACTGGTTTTGGCGTCACTTCCGGCGCTCTTACAGCTTGGCAGCTTTTACTTTCTCTTAGTTTACAACAGGGGTGGGGAACCTTTTTTCTGTCAAGGGCCCCCTTTAATTAATTTCTCCCTCCTTTTATTACATTTATTTTGCCCAATTCATTTCTCTCCCCCAGTATTTAATTAATTTCTCTCCCCAGCATTTATTTAATTTCTCTCCCCAGTATTTATTTAATTTCTCTCCCCCAGTATTTATTTCATTTCTCTCCCCAGTATTTAATTAATTTCTCTCCCCAGCATTTAATTCATTTATCTCCCCCCAGTATTTAATTAATTTCTCTCCCATTTTATCTTTCCCCACTCCCTTTAATTCATTTCTTTTCCCCACTCCCTTTAATTCTTTTCTCTCCCCATTTCATTTCTCTCCCCATTTTATTTCTCTCCCCCACTCCCTTTAATTAATTTCTTTCCCCCACTCCCTTTAATTCATTTCTCTCCCCAATTTCATTTCTGTCCCCCACTCCCTTTAATTCATTTCTTTCCCCATTCCCTTTAATTCATTTCTCTCCACACCTCCCCCCCCTTTTACCTGACCTCCGTGTAGAATGAGGGGGAGAAGATCATCCCCGCCTTCCGCACTCGCTGAGGCATGCCGGATTCAGGGGCAGAGCATGAAGGAGATCCAGCACGCAGCAGTAAGGTCTGGAGAGGGGATTGGAGTAAGGAGAGCAGCGGGATAGGTAATTTGCACCCCCTCCCTTTGTGGCACTCTGAGGACCGATTGTTTTCCTCAGTGGGACGTTCCCCATCCCTGGTATACACGTGCTGGAAATGGTCAGCGTGCCGGAAATGACTCAGGCCATGTCCAGCTGTTGCTGAAAAAGAAAAGCACACTGAGCATGTCGGCCGGCCTAAAAAAAAAACACAGTCGCCGCTGGAATACACAGATCAGGCAGTACGATATAATCTATCATGCTGCCTGCGTGTGAATTTCCACTCGCCCTCACTTGATTTCCACTTGCAAAATCTGAGCAGGCGAGTGGAAATTTTGAGGGTTGGGTTATAGTATTATTAGGTTTTGAAACCAGCAATTTAGGGATAGCGCAGGAGACATGTATACAGCAAAAAGATTCAAGGTGTGCAACATAGGCCATAAAATCCAAAGGAAAATCTTTATTGACAAAGTGCAGTAGAAAATTGCAACGTTTCGGTCCTATCAGTCCTTAATCATGCAGGAGACATGTATACAGGTATTTTTTGCACTCTTAAAATGGCCACGCCATTTGGAAGTATTTTTTAAGAACGGGTTATGGATCCTCATATAGATTTCTCTTGTATTATATGTTATAAGGTGGAGTATTAATTAAGATCTAGTTTAATAGCCCTCGCCCCCTTCTTTTAGAACCCCTTTTTAATTAAGTTTTTTCTTTTATGGAGTTTTTACAAAATGTTTTTAGTAAGAATGCAAAACTCTCCATTTACCTGAATAAGAGAATGCTCCTTGACCACCCAGCCTCTGTA
Source organism: Leptobrachium leishanense (assembly GCA_009667805.1). NCBI lineage: Eukaryota > Metazoa > Chordata > Amphibia > Anura > Megophryidae > Leptobrachium > Leptobrachium leishanense. Next base: position 6,323,753 of record CM019063.1, on the reverse strand, counting down.
GATACACCACTGGCTGGTAGAGATTTGCCAGCATGTGATTCAGAGGAATGTTTGTATTATTTGTAAGAGAGTGAGAACACATTCTATTTGGTTTCTGTTTAAGCCTTGCCTTTGTTTGTGTTTATTGTTACATTATTTATTCATAAAGCATTTTACCAGGAAGGATACATTGAGATTTCTCTAATTTTCAAGTATGTCCTGGAGGAGACAGAGAAAGATACTGACACATCACATGTGAACATGAGTGCCCAGACCCTGCAATGAGACACCAGGAAGTGTCAGACTCATGAGGGATAGCCAGACAAAGAATAATAAGGCCTCTGCTGCCTAATTAACCCTTAAGGACCAATGACACAACTGTTCTGTCATAAATACATTGACTTTAAAGACGTTTGGTCCTTAAAGGGTTAAAAGAGTCACCACTTCCTGGGCCCCCCTCCAGTGGTGGAATGCCAGGGCCCAGTCCCAAGTGCGACCACTGCGACTCTGGTAGTTACGCCACTGCAGGACACACTGGGAGGTGTCCTGCACTGCCTGTTGCTTTTCTATCTTCTGCGTTTTAAAGCTCTAAACAAAAAAAAACAGGAGGAAGAAGGGAATAACCAGGACTGGGACAACAGGAGGGTTCAATAACTAAGCCCTCTTTGAACCCTCACCCTTCCCCTTGGGGTTTGAGTCCTTTAAGTTTCACACTTGGCATTTTACTCTTTTTCAATGTTTTCTACCAATAAATGTACTATAAATATACTCTAATATTGTATCATTCAACCTCAAAACAACTTCTTTTTCTACCATTGCAGACACCTAATCTACAATGAGTACTACTGGAAAAATGGTTGTGATCAATTGTGCACAAAATCTGAGACTCGATCATGTAATGAGCAGTCGTGTCCAATCGACTGCAGGACTGGAGATTTTGGATTATGGTCTCTCTGTGATCCTTGCCTGGGAAAGCAAGTAAGATCATTTATGATGTGTGTGACACTGTAAACCATGAATTAGCCAGTATGTGTTTTACAGAGAGGTTGTCAAACTCACGACCCCCCAGATGTTGATGCATATAATTCCCAGAATTTTTTCAATGCAATAGATGGTCAAGGAATTATGGGAGTTGTAGTTCAGAAACAATGGGGGGGGGCAGAGTTTGACAGCCCTGCTTTACAAGCTAAATTGCATTGTTTATCCTTATCACCTCTACCATTGAAGGGATTGTTAGTCACAATTTTCCCTGGATCTGTAGGAGAAATATTGTGTAGCACAAATTTGTCAATTCTACCAGATACCAGACAACATACCATTGGTTAAATATATTTCTTTGATTTTCTTCTCTACCAGCGTTGAAGCAGCACCCCATAGGCAATTGTTGCCAATAGTAATGAAAAAACAATTGGCAGTGGTAAAAGCTATTGGTTTTTTTTTCTTGAGGGGGTTTTATAAAAATATGGAGAACAGTACAGGCAGTTCTGGGGGGGGGGGCACTTGCCAAGGCACTTATCCCAGCTGCTTTCCAATTATCACCAGTTCCGTAAGCCCCACAAGGCCCTAACAGTAACCCTAATTATAACACAAAGAGAAGCAGTAGGACTAAGAGTAACCCTAAGAGTAACCAACCCTAGACTTAACCCTAATCCCACCCTTCGACCTCACCTAACATTAGACCTAACACTAACTCAAATAGAAACAGTAACTGTAACCCTAACAGAAACGGAAACCTAGATGTTTCCCTAACCCAAGCAGAAATGTTAATTGTAACCCTTATGCCTCATTCACACTGATACGCGCGTACGCGGGATATGCGCGTAAGTGCGTATTGTACTATATGGAACACATGCAAATAAATGGCTCCATACACATAGCCGTGTATGGAGCCGTATATTTGCATTGCGGAAACGCATGCAAAAACAGAATGGAACTGAGCTGCATCCCGGCTCGCGAGCAAGAGAATCCAGGAAGTAAAACTCTGCGATTGCAGGAGGAGACAGCGGGGATCAGCAAGGGAGCGCAGGGACAGGTAATGTATGCAGCGGCAGCCCGAGTGTGGCTCGGGGTTACCGCTTTCAGCACTGAAAGTTAACCCAGAGCCACACTCGATGCCAGGGGGCCAAAATGCCAGGGACTTAAAAAAAAAAAAACACAAACTTTATTACGTGCGTATGTGCGCGCACATACTGTATGTGTGAATGAGGCCGAACAGTAACCCTAATCCTAACACAAGCAGAATAGTAAACCGGACAGTAACTCAAACCTAGAAGTAACTCTAATCCTAACCCTAGACCTAAACCTAACACTAACTTTAACCCTAACCCTAACGGAAACCAACTAACATTTAGTGGTATAGAAGGAGGTGTATGGGGTAGTACAGCAGAGCGATTTGAGTAGGTAAAGAGGGGGTGTAGAGGGGTACTGGTATGGGAGTAGATAAAGATGGGGTTTAGGAGCTGACACTACAAAGCAACTCATCCACGCTCTTGTAATCTCCCGACTTGACTATTGTAATAATCTTTTAGCTGGCCTCCCTCTCTCTCCCGCCTCTCCCCCCTACAATCCATTCTGAAGGCTCATTCACCTCATCCGCCGCTCTCTCTGCTGCTCCTCTCTGCGAGTCCCTTCACTGGATCCCCATCCACTGCATTGTAAACATGTAACATAATGACTATTTCCTACATATTTATTTTCTGTTAATCTGTATATTTGTGTTGTTAATATCTTACATTGTATTACTTTGTATTTCTGTAACTGTAACACTTCAATGTTCTTGAACCCATACTTGAAAACGAGAGAAATCTCAATGTATCCTTCCTGGTAAAATCCTTTATAAATAAATAAAATTTAATTCAAAATCCTTACCCTGACCTACAAAGCTCTCACTAACTCAGCTCCCCACTACCTGTCCTCACTAATCACCAAATACACCCCAGCCAGCTCCCGAAGGTCAAACAGTGACCTGCACCTATCTTCTGCCCACATCACCTCTTCCCATGATAGACTGCAAGATTTCTCACGCGCAGCCCCCATCCTCTGGAACGCTCTCCCTCGTACTGTCAGACTTTCCCCTAGTTTCCCTTCCTTCAAACGCTCCCTTAAGACATTCCTATTCAGGCAAGCCGACCACCCGACTCACTGATACACCTCACTACCCTAAACAGTCCATCACTCTCTCACCTTGCAGTCCTCTCCTCCTGTTTCCACCCCAACCCTTGTAGATTGTGAGTTCCCAAGGGAATAGGGCCCTCATTTCCCCTGTACTGGTTTATCAAATGTTGTTCATTCTCAATGTATTGTAACCCTGTCTATATTGTGCTCGTTGTACAGCGCTACGGAATATTATGTCGCTATATAAATAAAGTATAATAATAATAGGAGCTAAAAAATATGTGGGCCGCTAAGATTTCAAACATTTCCAAAAATTTGGGGATTTTTGTCAAAATTTTGGATCAACCCAAATCGTCAAATTCCAAAATCTGAAAATTCGGTTCTCTGATCTTTGCCGAAACACAACAAAATTTTGGTCTGTGCGCACGTGTATTACCCTCTAGCTCACCCTACTCTGGTTTATTACGCACTTGGGAAAATAATTATTCAAATTAGTTTCCAGTCGTGCTAAAAAGAGGGTAAAGCGTCCTCCTTGACGTCATAACGGTAATCAGAGTCCAAAAAATCAAGCAGCGTCATTTTTACCAAGTAGAACCAAATCCCAGTTCTCTGTGTGCATACACCCTATTTTTCCTTCCAGACTAACTGTAATTGTTTTTTCAGTTCCGTACTCGGATATTAGAACGTCCCGCCCAGTTTGGTGGTCAGGTATGTTCAGGACAGTTGGTGGATTCCCGTGAATGTGTCCCAACAAAGATTTGCAACATCGAACAGGCCGACTGCGATACAAAATTCAAGTGTGGCACAGGTAAATCAGATTTACTTTCTCAACACAATTCAGTGGCTTGAAGTATTAATTTTATTGAGTGACCATTTCCTGAATGTCAATACTCCCTGAAATATCAAGCTCCCCGAAAATAGATAAGCTGTTGTCGGTCTGAAATTGCCCAAAAATTCCATGTCTGGTGAAAGTTTAGAAAGTGCTGCATGAACGGCCAAAATGACTGTAGCGATAATACAGATTGTAAGAAACGACTGTATGTCTGGCTGAGGAATCGATATCGGACTTATGTAATAAAAGGGCATACCTCCTTCTTCAGGAACATGTAAAAAAGTGTGCAAACTTTCAGCTTTAAAAGACTACGGGCCCTATTACATTCTCCGCGCAAAAACGCGCGCGCAGCACAATAAATTTTGCGCACAGCTTTGAGCGTTAACGCGCGAAAATTAACGGTGGTATTACAATCCTCGTGCATTTTTTCATCCGTCAAAAAATACCGCAAGTAAAACGAACGCGCAAAACGCAGATAAATACGCGCGCAGTAACGTAGCACACGGTAATCAGTGTGCGGACTGTTTTTTTCACGGGATTCAGCCCGAATTAACAAACAGAATTAAGAACCTTAATTGACATTAATTTACCTTAATTGACTCACTTAAGTTTTTGCGCCTGTCAAAGTCAATAAGAGTATATATGCTGCAGCAATAAAAAAAATATGCACGAATTCACAAATTTATTGTTTGGGTATGTGTAGAATGTGTAACTATACTTAGCTGTATTTTTTTTTTCGTGCTGGTGTATTTGGTTTCGGCCAGAACGTTCAGATTTGACATTAACACCTTCTTTGTTAACACATCTTTTCAAAGACGTTAAAATTATGCGCGCAAACGTCGTTCGTAAAAAGATGCGCATCGATTGTAATCCCATCCGCATACCAGTGCACGAACAAATTTGCGCTCACAATGTTAAGTATGGGATGTGCACAGTTCATCACGCTCGCGCAGGTCCATCCGCATTAAACGATAACACGCATCGTTTGCGCAAACGTTGTAATTCGACGTTCAGCGCAAAGGGTTTTGCCCCTCGTGCAAATGCGCATTTGCACACGCAAACCAAATGCTCGAGGAATGTAATGGGGCCAATGGGGGTTATTCAGAGAGAAACGATCTGCCCCCAAAGTGTCACCAAACAGAGAAACCTGTTGTGCATGCCTGCACGCAGGGCCGCCATCAGGGCATTACGCCCCATGCTGCCGTAAGGGGCCCGGGCCCAGTGGGGGCCCGGGACGCTGGGGCCCGGGGGGTCCCGGGTCCCCGTCGGCAGTGGCGTCACCCTTTAACAGCTCCGGTATCGATGAGTCCGAATCCGGAGCTGTGTCCCTGCTGCTGCTGCAGGAGCCGGAGGAGACACTGTGTCTCCTCCGGCTCCTGGCAGCTTCACTGGTTGGCTGGGCGGGGCCAAGCAGCGTGTGGGGGCCTCCCAAGCACGTTGCTTTAATTCCGCCCCTCCACTCAGTGAAGCTGCGCGCCGGAGCTGGAGGGGCCGGGAAGAAGATCAGAAGAAAAGAAGAGAAGAAGATTAAAGAAAAGGTGAAGAAAAGAAGAGCTGAACAGCAGAAAACAGAAGAAAAGAAGATAGAAGAAAAGAAGACAGCGGAGTGGTGAGCCAGGGCCCAGACCCCAAGGCCCAGACCCCAGGGCCAAGACCCCAGGGCCCAGACCAAGGCCCAGACCCCAAGGCCCAGACCCCAGGGCCCAGACCCAGGGCCCAGACCCTAAGGCCCAGGGCCCAGACCCTAAGGCCCAGACCCAGGGCCCAGACCCCAAGGCCCAGACCCATGGCCCAGACCCTAAGGCCCAGACCCCAGGGCCCAGACCCAGGGCCCAAACCCAGGGCCCAGACCCCTAGGCCCAAACCCAGGGCCCAGACCCCAAGGCCCAGACCCAGGGCCCAGACCCCAGGCCCAGGGCCCAGACCCCAAGGCCCAAACCCAGGGCCCAGACCCCTAGGCCCAAACCCAGGGCCCAAACCCAGGGCCCAGATCCCAAGGCCCAGGACCCAGACCCTAAGGCCCAGACCCAGGGCCCAGACCCCAGGGCCCAGACCCCAAGACCCAGGGCCCAAACCCAGGGCCCAGACCCAGGGCACAGACCCCAGGGCCCAGACCCAGGGCCCAAGGCCCAGGACCTAGACCCTAAGGCCCATACCCAGGGCCCAGACCCCAGGGCCCAGACCCAGGGCACAGACCCCAGGGCCCAGACCCCAGGGCCCATACCCAAGGCCCAAACCCAGGGCCCAGACCCCAAGGCCCAAACCCAGGGCCCAGACCCAGGGCACATACCCCAAGGCCCAGACCCCAAGGCCCAGACCCAAGGCCCAAACCCCAAGGCCCAGACCCCAAGGCCCAAACCCCAGGGCCCAGAGACCAAGGCCCAGACCTCAAGGCCCAGACCCAAGGCCCAGACCCCAAGGGCCCAGGGACCAGACCCAGAGACTAGGGCCCAGGCCAGGCCCCAAGGCCCAGGGACCAGAGCCCAGACCCAGGAACCAGACCCCAGGCCAGACTCAGGGCCCAGACCCCAGGCCAGACCCAGGGACCAGGCCCAGCCTAGACCCAGGGCCCAGACCTCAGGGCCCAGACCTCAGGGACCAGACCCCAAGGCCCAGTCCCAGGGACCAGACCCAGGGCCCAGACCAGACCCCAAGGCCCAGGGACCAGACCCAAAGGCCATCATACACAGCCTGTTTCTGTGAGATTTATTGCTGTGGATTCTGTGATATGTTCATACACACCGCTCATTACTGTGAGTTTTATTGCTGTGGATACTGTGATACGCTAATACACACTGCACATTACTGGGAATTTTATTGCTGTGGTGCTATGTTATGTCCTTTTTTTTTGAAGGGGGAGAAAAGCTGTTAGAGGTTGAGGGAGTGCCAGGGGGGCCTGGGGGGCCCCCATCGTGAGGTTTAGTAAGGGGCCCCATCATTTGTGATGGCTGCCCTGCCTGCACGTATGGTGCTTGTTTGACGGCAGTGAAATCCCCATAGAGAAACAATGGTTAATCTATTCAGAGACACCGAACAGCAGAGAAAAGATGCTGAAATGTCCTGCTGTTCGGTGGTTTCATTCGACAGGTCTAGTCAGGCGAATCCCATAGGCTTCAATGTTAAAAATATTCCTGTTTTTACTCAATAGCTAATAAACCGTTTATTATTTTAATCAGCAGCAAAAAGTCTCAATTATTTATTTATTTATTTGAAGGATCTTTTAGGCATTTTTTGGGATTTTTTCGGGATTTTTTTTTAAAGCTTTTTTTTTCTGTAACAGACCTTTTTTATCATTCACAGGATCTTATAAGTAAATTCCAGGCATTTTCATTCAGTAGTTTTTTTTTGCAAACAGCACTTAAATTTTGACACTTTCTAGTGTATTGTTTTGGGGGTTTTTTTTACCCTGTTCGTCAGCTTGTCGGCTTTTTCCGACGGCTGGTCTGCGCTGTTATCGGCGGCTCATCTGCTTTTTCTGGCCTGTTCGGCATAGTTTTTCTGGCGGTTCCGGCAGGTTTTCGGCGGGTGTTCAACGGGATTGCGGCGGGTTTTCCCTGCACTCTGGGGACCCTGCGTTGAATGCTGAATTCACCGCAGGGTGAGGAACTTTGATTTCCCGAAGTGCAGGAAACTGCGGAAAACGAGGGGGACCGGAATGTCGGCGAATAACCCCTTATATAGGTAATCTCAATAATAATAGTAATTTCTCTAAGATAATTGTCATTTTGTTCCAGGTCGTTGCATACCAAACAATCTGAAATGTAATGGAGATAATGACTGTGGCGACAACTCGGATGAAAGAAATTGTCGGAAGAAACCTGAGGTCAAAAGAAGTTTTGAAAATATTCCTGGAATTCAGTTCCTGGGAAATGGGTAAGATAGCAGTAGTTAATACCTACTACTAAAACGGGAGAAGATGTGGGTCCTATTGAGGTTATGGTGGAGAACACAGCCCAAAAGCGAAAGGGTATTAAACCGAATTTTGAATGAAACTGGCAGCCAGTGTAAAGAAGGGATAGACAGGTGGAGCGCAGGGTTATTCGGAAAAAGGTGAAACTCTGGAGAACTTTTGGAAAAGTGAAAATTCTAGCAGAGTAATTCAAAGAGTTTCGAAAAGTCACCGCATGTTCGGTGACTTTTCGTTCTCTTCAATTTGGTTCCTTTTGCCGATCCCATTTCGGTGACCCTGCGGTGTATTCAGCAAGCACCACAGGGTCCCCGAATTACAGGGAAAAGCCGCTGCAAACCCGACGAAAACAAACCGCAAAACCCAGCGAATGCACGCCGAAAACCCGCAAAAACATCTGGATTAACCCGTCGAAGACACCGCAAAAACCCGAGCAGGAGCCAATCACACGCAGCGAAGCAGCCGGAAAAAGCCGACACCGCAGACAGAGCGAAGTGAATAAATTAGGAAAACAGTTTGCATGAATGATTGAAAGTGAAACACTGTTTGCAAAGAAACTACTGAGCGAAAATGTCTGAAATTTACATATGAGGTCCAGGGAATGATAATAAAGAGGGCTGTTACAGAAAAAAGAAGAAAACTTAAAAAAAAAATCGGACTTTTAAAAAAAAAATTAAGAAAAATGCTTAAAATATCCTAAAAAATCTATAAATAAAGAGACTCTTTACTGCAGAATTTTATAATGAACGGTTTATTAGATATTGAATTAAAACGGGAATATTTTTAACATTGAAGTCTATGGGATTCTCCTGAATAAACTTGCCGAATTAAACCACCGAATGGCAGGGCATTTCGGGAACCTTTCACTGCTGGTTTGTGTTCTCTGAATAGCCAAAGCAGTGCTTTTCATGGGGATTTCACTGCCCTCGAACAGGCACCAAACAGGCACCGTATGTGCAGGCAATTCACCAGGATTTGGCGAATTGCCTGCTCTCTGGATAGCCGAATGGTCAGGAAAGGTAAACGAACGCTGATTTTCAGCATTCGGTTACCTTTCTCAAGCAATTCGGATCTCTTCGGATAACCCTGTAGGTCAAAATAGCCGATTTGGAAAGTGAGTTAAATGGGAGAATTTTTCTGGTTTTGCTATTTTGACCTAGAATTTTCACTTCTCCAAAAGTTCTCCAGAGTTTCACCATTCTCTGAATAACCCTGTAGGACAAATTAATAATATGATTAAAATGGCATTCTATGTAAATAACACCAATGCCGAGCCGTGAGAGTAAACAGCGTCTAAAAACCTTGAATTCAGGCGTTTCCCAAAATGACGCCTTTCATCACTTTTCACCTCGCTATTCTGGTGCGTTTTTCAGAAGCATTCAAAAAATGGCCGCACCACATGAAAAATTTCCATTGCTCCCAAATTGGACTGTTTTGCAGAAGCTATCAAATGTTCTGTGTTAGGGTTAAAGTTTGTAATTAGGGTACACTAATTATTTGTGCTTGTTTTGGGATTATCGTTACATTTAGGGTTATGGTTTGTAATTAGGATACGCTTAATATTTATACATGTTTTAGGGTTAGGGTTACATTTAAGGTTAGGGTTCGTAGTTAGGGTTAATTTATTATTTGTGTTTGTTCTTGGATTAGGATTACATTTATGACTAGGATTAAACCCTAAACCCTAACCTTGTATTCTGCTTCAGTTTTTAGGCAACGGACTCTAAGGGCTATATTACATAGATAACGCTATAACTGTAGCATTCAGATGAGTTGGGGTTAACTCATGGATAAGTGACTTTAACGCATGCCCCCCATATTACATTTTGCAGAATCATTTAGCACCCCATAAAGGCCCCCCAATAAATCCGATACTCACCTCTCATCCCACGTTGAGATCGGTGGCCCCATCCACCACCTCTCATGGCCTTGAGCAGAGTGAGACTGGGGTCAAATAATGGTTTATGGAAATTATTACTTGATTATACAGTAAGAAATATTTGGGGATATTCCCAATGTATTCCTTACTGTAATAACCTATGTCACAGGCAGATGTCGCCATCTGCTGGCCAAACAGAGTTACTACAGTTCAGGCCTCCATGCAGGATCAGCTGGAGAGAGGTGAGCAGACACTTTGACCATCTGGTTTTAAAAGGGGGTTATGCACAAAGCACAGAAATTTCGGTGAAATTTTGGTGCTTTGCACTTCGGTGTACTCCGGCGATTCAATTTCGCCAAACTCTTCCATGAATTCGCTATTCACTGCAGGGTCATCGTAGAGCACCAAAGATGGAGTCGCTGAAGCGCTCCGAACTGGTTGCCAAAGTGATCACCGAACTGCAGCAAAAAACACGGAGCTCTCATATTCTTCTAATAGGTGTTTAAAGCAATAAAAATGCATTAAAACGTGTCTAAAAATTAATAAAAAAGTCCTTTAAAAAAAATAAAAAGGTCTATTACAGAATTTTTTTAAAAACGCCTCTTAAAAAAATTTGGGAAACAAAAATTTCACCAAAAAAATAGGAAAAATACAAAAAGGTGTTCTAAAAAAATAAATAAATAACAAGACTTTTTGCTGAAAAATAAAAAATAAGCGGTTTTAAAAAAAAATACAAAACTATAATATTATTTTCCATTGCATCCTATGGGAATCGCTTGTTTAAACCTTTTGAACTGAATCACTGAAAATCAGGGCATTTCACTGACATTTCGGTGCAGTTCGGCGTTCTGTGAATAGATTAACCATAACTTCTCTATGGGACAATCAGGGTTATTCAGAGAGAGGTGAAAAGCAGGAGAATGACTGGAGAATGGAAAATTCTAGGTTAAAATAGCCAAACCAGATAAATTCTCCCTTTTCATCTCACTTTCCAAATCAGCTATTTTGACCCAGAATTTTCCATTCTCCAGTCATTCTCCTGCTTTTCACCTCTCTCTGAATAACCCTGAATGTCTCTGCCGCCAAAGATCGCCGATCTGCACTGTATTTCACCATCAATTCACCAGTATTTGGAGAATTGACAGCTTAGTGAATAGACTAACTGCCCTGAATTTGCACCATACGGGGAAATTCACTGTTCGGTGCAATTTAGTGGCACATTCGCTGCTTAGCGAATAACCCCCTAATGTGTCAACATCATGCGCATAGTGCTAAAACTTTAAGGGCATGTTCTGGAGCCCAGAAGCAAATTAATTTAATTTGCAATCATACCGCATATTTCCGGATCTTGTTGATACAATCTCCGGCTGCTGAACAAGGGTACCACCATCATTCTTCTGTAAAATGAGTAAACTGCGGCTATTTGCCGTTCAGTGTCTTGGCCTTCAAACCAAGCCTGGCAATAACTCGACAAAATCTATACAGAAAAGAAAGACAGATGTGGGCTATCAGGGTTATTCAGAGAAAGGTGAAACTCAGGAGAATTGGTAGGAGAAAAGAACAATCTAGAGCAAATAGCCGATTTGGTAAGTGAGATAAATGGGAGAATTTTTCTGGTTTGGCTCTTTTGACCTCGAATTTTCACTTCTCCAGTCATTCTCCTGAGTTTCACCTTTCTTTGAATAGACCTGATTCTGTTTAAATGTCCCTAAAACTTTATAATGTGATTTTAGTTTACAATTTCTTAATTGTGAAGCGAGACTATCACACCGGAAAAACAACAGAAAATATACAGATATTTAAAAAAGTGTGTTTAAATGGTTTCTTTCCTTTTTCTATATATATATAGGTATAATTTCTTATCAGGTGAAAGTCGAGGTGAAGTCCTTGATACTGCTTTTTATGGTGGAAAACTTGTGACAGTTTCCGGAAACGGGACGGGGCCCAACAGGAAATTATATCGTCTCCCTGCCAACGTGGAAAGCATCACATTTCAGGTCGTTTTTATAGCTTCCAGCTGAGCAATAAATCACGTAACCTCTGAATATCTGATCCAAGTCCAAAAATGTGCTAATGGCTTTATTCATTAAGACCGAAACATCTGCAATTCTGTGCATAGTTTGCTATGATGTTGTCATGCAGCTTGTGCTTCAAGTAATTATATGTCATTATTGAAATCTGACGGGTTCACATCATAGTATCACTCTTCCTTTATGGATTACAGCAGTGCTTCCCAACCCTGATCCTCTTGTCCCCCTAACAGGCCAGGTTTGCCAGATATCTGAAGCACAGCACAGGTGATATGATTTGCAGGATACAGGATTCAGTCTGCATTTCCCCAAGGTAATCCTTAAAACCTGGCTTGTTAGGGGTGATTGAGGACCAGGATTGGGATCTACTGGTTTAAAGCCTCACTGCTATCATATGTTTCTATTAAAAATTGTCACGATTCCAGCCCTGACCCCTATAGGAGAGCCAACCCGGTCTGGTTCTTACCCCTGTCTATTCCTCCCCACCTTATGCTCCAGGATTTCACTGCAGACTACTAGGCCCTCCGTGACCACCTGACAGAGTACACTGGCCTACTCCCTTTATAAGTCAGTCACTCCCATTCCGCAGTGCTCTGTCATAAGGGTCTATCTGCTGTCTGTTATTTTGTTCTTGCTGCCAGTATTTCTGTTATTTGTCCTTTGTTTATTTGGTTCAGTATATTTTTGGTCCTCTGTTTCCCTTGTCTGATTATCCGTTCTGATTCCTGGCTTTGTCTGATTATTATCCATTCTGGTTCTGATTCCTGGCTTTCTATGACTTACCGCTCTGGTTCTGATTCCTGTCTTTGTCTGATTATCCATTCTGGTTCTGATTCCTGGCTTTCTATGACTTTCCGCTCTGGTTCTGATTCCTGGTTTTGTATGACTTTCTGTTCTGGTTCTGATTCCTGGCTTTGTATTAGGGTTGCACCGATACCGGTACTAGTATCGATATCAGTGCCGATGCCGGGTACTGCAGGAGTACTTGGTACTCGTGCAGTACCCCCGATATTTTTTTCCGATACTGGAAGCCAGCATTGAGCCGGCTTGCCGGCATCCGAGGGGCTGCGGCGGCTGTCCGAATGCTCTATCGGCATTCGGACAGGCCCTGCAGCTGCTCTCCGCATTGTTTATGCTTACCTTCCTGGGCGCCGCCGGGAAAGTCTTCGCGCGCGCGTGCTCCTCGGAAGGTCCCCAGCCGCGACCACGTGGGACCATGTGATCGCGGCTGGGGTCCTTCCAACGAGCGTACGCGGGGAAACTTCCCCGGCGTCGCTAAAGGATGGTAAGTATAAACAAAGTGAGCAACTGCAGGGCCTGTCCGAATGCAGATAGAGCATTCGGACAGGCCCTGCAGCTGCTCTCCGCTCATACTTACCTTCCTGAGCGACGCCGGGAAAGTTTCCGTGCGTGCGCTCGTTGGAAGGACCCCAGCCGCGACCACATGGTCCCACGTGGTCGCGGCTGGGGACCTTCCAGGAGTGCGCGCAAAGACTTTCCCGGCGTCGCTAAAGGAAGGTAAGTATGAGCGGAGGGGGTGGGGGCAAATCCATGTGCTGGGGGGCAGTATCCACGAGCTGGGGGCATTATCACGAGCTGGAGGGCATTATCCACGAGCTGGGGGCATTATCCACGCTGGGGCATACCAACTGAGCTGGGGGGCATTATTCCACCGCTGGGCCATATCCACGAGCTGGGGGCATTATCCACGCTGGGGCCATATCCACGAGCTGGGGCAGATCCAGAGCTGGGGGCAAAATCCATGAGCTGGGGGGCAATATCCATGAGCTGGGGGGCAAATCCATGAGCTGGGTTGGCAAATCCATGAGCTGGGGGGCAATATCCATGAGCTGGGGCAAAATCCATGAGCTGGGGGGCAAATCCATGAGCTGGGGGCAATATCCATGAGCTGGGGGGCAAATCCATGAGCTGGGGGCAAATCCATGAGCTGGGGGGCAATATCCATGAACTGGGGGCAAATCCATGAGCTGGGGGGCAAATCCATGAGCTGGGGGCAATATCCATGAGCTGGGGGCAAAATCCATGAGCTGGGGGCAATATCCATAAGCTGGGGGGCAAATCCATGAGCTGGGGCAATATCCATGAGCTGGGGCAATATCCATGAGCTGGGCGGCATATCCATGAGCTGTGGGGGGCATATCTATGAGACCTGGGGGCTTTATATGAGGTCTGTTCTTATTGGAAAGCGTCACGTGACATAAAATAAAAGTATCGGTACTTGGTATCGGTGAGTACTTGAACAAAAGTATCGGTACTCGTACTCGGTCTTAAAAAAGTGGTATCGGTGCATCCCTACTTTGTATGACTTTCTGTTCTGGTTCTGATCCCTAGCTTTGTATGACTTTCTTTTCTGGTTCTGATTCCTGGCTTTGTCTGATTATCCATTCTGGTTCTGATTCCTGGCTTTCTATGACTTACCGCTCTGGTTCTGATTCCTGGCTTTGTCTGATTATCTATTCTGGTTCTGATTCCTGGCTTTGTATGACTTTCTGTTCTGGTTCTGATCCCTAGCTTTGTATGATTTTCTGTTCTGGTTCTGATTCCTGGCTTTGTATGACTTTCTGTTCTGGTTCTGATCCCTAGCTTTGTATGACTTTCTGTTCTGGTACTGGTTCCTGGCTTTGTATGACTTTCCGTTCTGGTTCCGATCCCTAGTTTTGTATGACTTTCTGTTCTGGTTTTGATTCCTGGCTTTGTTTGACTTTCCGTTCTGGTTCTGATCCCTAGCTTTGTATGACTTTCTGTTCTGGTTCTGATTCCTGGCTTTGTATGACTTTCCATTCTGGTTCTGATCCCTAGCTTTGTATGACTTTCCGTTCTGGTTCTGATTCCTTGCTTTGTATGACTTTCCGTTCTGGTTCTGATTCCTGGCTTTGTATGACTTTCCGTTCTGGTTCTGATTCCTGGCTTTATATGACTTTTCGTTACCCAGTGCAACTAGGCTTCAATAGCTGATTTGCACAAACTTTTGCACCAACTGGAACTTTTGGGCCAGAAGAAGTAAATTTGAAATTTTTTCCATCTCCAATTTTCTTTCAGCTGAACTATTTTTTGCCTAAGGCTAGGGTCAGACTAACGCATTTTTCGCGTTGTGCGTGAAAAAGTGCGTTCGAACGAATGGACGCATTTTTTCACGGAATACGCGATAGCGGTCATACGATGCGCATTTTCGTCCGTGATTTTGTACGGATCATCAATAAAACCCTTTTTGTGTCTGGACGTTATGTTGGCCGGACATTAGCAGCGTCTGACGTCTCCTAATCACACACACACGCCGCTATGCGGACGCAGCGCACTCTGTACGTCAGTAGTAGCGGTTTGACATTCTAGAAAAAATGCGTTCGTTTGCCACTTGCGTTGTGCGGACGAACTTTCGTGCGGCCGTTCTTCGTATGTTACCCGGCATTGGACGTCATTTGCTGCTAGCACGGCGGTGATTTCGTGCGGTTAAATGCACGTTAAAAATGCTTTCGTCTGACCTTAGCCTAAAAGTTACACTCCCGTTACAAATATCCTCCGATAGATCATTTAGGTCATGCTAACATGCATGCACATTATTTGTTGCTATGAAACACAGCAATGAAGAGCTTTGTTTTGTTATTTTGTTGCAGGTGGAAAACGAAGAAGATGATGAAGTTGCCGAAAGCTATAGCAGCTTGAAAGACTTCAATAAAGCGAGTAGTAGTCATGACTCGTATTCAGGATCTTCAAAACGTGGATCTGGAATTCCCTTCCTTTTTCATAAAAAAACGAAAGTACAGACTAGCGGATCTAGGTCATTTCGAGAAGCTCTGGAAGCCTCCGGTAGCAAGGTATGGTGATAGCAAACGCTGTAAGCTTTTTGTTGGTAATAACAGTAAATATTTATAATCTACACGTGGAAAAGCACATGGGATTTAGACCAGTGTTTCTCACCTCTGGTCCCCAAGTACCCCTAACAGGCTGGATTTTAAGGGTTACTTTGGGGACATGCAGACTGAATCCTGCAATCCTGGAAACCTGTTAGAGGTACCTGAGGACACGAGTTGGGAAGCACTGATTGGACAAAACTGGTGAGTTGGAACAATGGCAGATACAAATACAATTATGAAACCTCCATAGTAGATATGTGCATGGCATTTTTTTTGTCCTGTTTTTTTTTTTCCGTTTCGGGTCATTTCGTTCTGTTTTTTATGTTTTTGTTTTAGGTCGTTTGTTATTTTACCATGATTCGGATATTCAAATTGATCCGAAATTTCAGACGGCCTGTTATCATTTTCAGATCACTTTGTTTTTATAGGTTATTTTGGATCACTTCTTTTTTCGTTTTTATGAGTTATTTCGTATTTTGGGTTGATTTGTATTTTGTTTTTATGAGTTATTTCGTTTTTTATTAGTTACTTCAGAATGTGAAACAGATTACTACCAATAAAATGAAAATAATAGCCGTCAACCGTTTATTCTTTTCACTTGCAGCAAAAAGTCTCTTTGTTTATTTTTTATTTTTAGGATTTTTTAGGCATTTTTCAGGATTTTTTTGGTGAAATCTTATTGCTTCTAATTTATTGTAAAACAAGGCTTTTTCCCTTCGTCAATGAATTAAATAGATATTATGTTTCCGCACTATGGTGACCTCTGTAGCTCTCCATGGTGCTGCACTCCTAATCTGAAACATACAGGGTTATTCAAAGAGATTCGAAAAGTCACCGCACGTTCGGTGACTTTTCGTTCTCTTCAATTCGGTTCCTTTTGCCGATCCCATTTCGGTGACCCTGCGGTGTATTCAGCAAGCACCACAGGGTCCCAGAATTGCAGGGAAAAACTACTGCAAACCCGACGAAAACGAACCGCAAAACCCACTGAATGCACGCTGAAAACCCACAAAAGCATCTGGATTAACCTGCCGAAAACCATGGAAAAACCCGAGCAGGAGCCGATCACAGGCAGCGAAGCCGCCGGAAAAAGCCGAGACCGCAGATGTGCGAAGTGAATAAATTAGCAAAACAGTTTGTGTGAATGATTGAAAAGTGAAACGGTGTTTGCAAAGAAACTACTGAGCGAAAATGTCTGAAATTTACATATGAGGTCCAGGGAATGATAATAAAGAGGGCTGTTACAGAAAAAATAAGTAAACTTAAAAAAAATCGGACTTTTAAAAAAAAAAATTCAGAAAAATGCTTAAAATATCCTAAAAAATCTATAAATAAAGAGACTCTTTACTGCAGAATTTTATAATGAACGGTTTATTAGATATTGAATTAAACGGGAATATTTTTAACATTGAAGTCTATGGGATTCTCCTGAATAAACTTGCCGAATTAAACCACCGAATGGCAGGGCATTTCGGGAACCTTTCACTGCTGGTTTGTGTTCTCTGAATAGCCGAAGCAGTGCTTTTTCATGGGGGTTTTCACTGCCCTCGAACAGGCACCGAACAGGCAACGTATGTTCAGGCAATTCGCTAGGATTTGGCGAATTGTCTGCTCTCTGGATAGCCGAATGGCCAAGAAAGGTAACCGAACGCTGATTTTCAGCGTTCGGTTACCTTTCTCAAGCAATTCGGATCTCTTTGGATAACCCTGATAGTAACCATTGAAATATGTTTCAGGACCATGGAGAGATCCAGGGCTCTCTGTGTGTAATGTGCCAGTGAGTGTGAATGCAGCATTGTATGTATTCAGCAGTGTGAATGCACTGCAGCATTATGTATGTGATTTGTCAGTGAATGTGAATACAGTAGTGTATGTGTGAGGTATCAGTAACTGCAGCAGTGTGTGTGTGATACATTAGTGAGTTTGAATGAAGCAGTAGGTGTATGTAATGCACCAACATGTTTGAATGCAAGAGTGTGTGTGATGTGTCAGTGAAAGTGAATGCAGAATGGTATATGTGTGATGTGTCAGTGAGTGTGGATGCAGCAGTGTATGTGTGTAATGCACCAACGAGTGTGAATGCATCAGTGTATTTGTGTAATGCACCAACGTGTGTGAATGCAGCAGTGTGTGTGTGATGTGATAGTGAAAGTGAATGCAGAATTGTATATGTGTGATGTGTCATTGAGTGTGAATGCAGCGTATGTGTGTGATGTGTCAGTGAGTGTGAATGCAGCAGTGTAGTTGTTTGACGGGTCAGTGTGTGTATGCCAGCAGGGAATATAAGCAAGTAGGGTCACTGTATGTTGTAAATCCAGGTGTGTATATGAGTAGGGTCACACTATCTATTTGTGCCGTTACTTGGAACTGTTGCCCTTTCTTAACTTGCTCATGTTCTTGTTTCTGCTAAAAAGCGTATTAAATGGTGAAAGTGCTTCAGTTATATAAGATTCAGTGTTGCCTTTGAAGGTTCATTCGCTGAATACTGGGCCAAGCACAGACACGCTAATTAATTCTGACCGTCTGCTTTCAGAGTTCTAATTTTATTAGGATCAATAAAGTGATCTCAGTCTCAAAATTCACAATGAAAAAAAAGAATGATCTGTGGATATCAGATGTCTTCCTGAAGGCTCTTAACCACCTGCCCTTAGAGTACAACTATCCTCTGTACAGCAGAATATTTGATGATTTTGGCACACATTACGTCACCGGAGGCTCGCTGGGTGGCTCGTATGACTTGCTCTACCAGTTTAGCACGGAAGATCTGAAAACCTCAGGTAAGGACTTTAACAACAACAAAAAAGTTATTTGAGCACTCATATTTCTTTAAATAAAATATAATGTTTAATAGAGAGAATATAAAAAAAATACAAACCCAATGGACAGTATATCATTTACATAAACAGCATATACAGCAAAAACAACTAAACCTGATCAGTCATTTTTTACATATATATATACACACTTAAGTTATGGTGGAGGGCAAAAAGTGAGATTGAAAGCCTCCACATAGCAAATAATAAAGTTTATAATTGTAGAAGACATTTACACATCCCAGCAATTCAGAGAACTGCTTCAAAGAGCTCATGTGCTACATTTCCCCTATGCAGCACGGAAATGTTTTAACACAGAAACCTCCTTGCCGGTGTAATGCCATACTAGATAGCTTTTTAGGAAAGGTCAGGTTATGCAACGAGTCACAGTCACTCCTGGACAGCTGTTTTGGGATTATTATGCCCTCATCAGCAGGAGATAGGCCATGACTCGATGCTGTTTGATGCTTTGCCCCGAGGGCAAATCAATACACACTTACGTTATGGTGGAGGGCAAAAAGTGAGATTAAAAGCCTCCACATAGCAGATAATAAAGTTTATAATTGTAGAAGACGTTTACACATCCCAGCAATTCAGAGAACTGCTTCACAGAGCTCCTGTGCTACATGCCCCATATGCAGCAAGCAACTCTGGGTAGGACATGCAAATGAAGTCTCCAATTTCCGAAGTTTTTGCATCCTGGGTCTGTTTTAACACGGAACCCTCCTTGCCAGTGCCATGCCATACTAGATGGCTTTTTAGCAACAGTCAGGTTATGAGTCACAGCCACTCCTGGACAGCTGTTTTGGGCTTATTATGCAAATGTCTTCAAGAATTATAAACTTTATTAAGTCGATGACAATTCGGTGCTCTCTCATTCAGCGCACTGCAGCGCCGAATCGACCCACCGAGCGCATCCGATAAACTGCCGAATCGATCAGAAAAACCGCTGAATCGATCCTATAACCCGATGAAAAACTACACAAAAATGACGAATCGATCCGATAACCCAATGAAAAACCGCAGAATGCCTCCGAAAAAAGACAACCAGCCGCCAAACAGGGGTAAAAAAAAAAAAAAAACTGCAACTTTTAAAAAGTGTTTTAAAAAAAAACGGGTGCATGAAAAGGCATGGAAATAATATATAATGTCTTATGAATAGCAATAAAAAGAAAGCGCCATGTAAAAATAAATCGGAATCTAAAATTTCGCAAAAAAAATGCCTAAAAAATAAATAAATAGATTTTTACTGCAAATGAAAAGAATAAATGGTTGTGTCGAACCAGTGGCGTCACTAGGGTTGGTGTCACCCGGTGCGGTAACTTATGGTGTAACCCCCCCCCCCCCGAGTTTTACAGATTTTTTTTAACTACTCTTACTCCTAAATCAGTACTCCCATATAACACTGAATGCTCATACACACAGCGCACATTACTGTGAGGTTTATTGCTTTGGAGCTCTCTCATATGCTCACACAACTTTTTGCCAGCTGCCAGCAAGTACGTTGCCTGTTCGAAGGCAGTGAAAGCACACATGGATATATATTGCCCCCAGCAGCTCTGGATATATTGCCCCCAGCAGCTCTGGATATATATTGCCCCCAGCAGCTCACCCATGGATATATTGCCCCCAGCTCACATATGGATATATTGCCCCAGTTCACAGTTATATATTGCCCCCAGCAGCTCACCCATGGATATATATTGCCCCAGCTCACATATGGATATATTGCGCCTCAGCTCACATATGGATATATTGCGCCTCAGCTCACACATGGATATATTGCCCCAGACCAGCTCACACATGGATATATTGCCCCAGACCAGCTCACACATGGATATATTGCCCCAGACCAGCTCACACATGGATATTGCCCCAGCTCTCATGGATACTGCCCCCAGCACACATGGATATGCCCCAGCTCCTCTCATGGATATTGCCCCAGCTCCTCATGGATATTGCCCCAGCTCCTCTCATGGATACTGCCCCAGCTCCTCTCATGGATATACTGCCCCAGCTCCTCTCATGGATATACTGCCCCAGCTCCTCTCATGCATATACTGCCCCAGCTGCTCTCATGCATATACTGCCCCAGCTGCTCTAATTGATAATGCCCCAGCTGCTCTCATGGATTTTGCCCCAGCTGCTCTCATGGATTTTGCCCCAGCTCATGGATATGCCCCAGCTCACGGATATTGCCCCAGCACATGGATACTGCCCCAGCTCATGGATATATTGCCCCAGCTCAAGGATATACTGCCCCAGCTGCTCTAATTGATAATACCCCAGCTGCTCTCATGGATTTTGCCCCAGCTCCTCTCATGGATTTTGCCCCAGCTCATGGATATGCCCCAGCTCATGGATATGCCCAGCACATGGATATACTGCCCCAGCTCATGGATTTACTGCCCCAGCTCATGGATTTGCCCCAGCACCTCATGGATATGCCCCAGCAGCTCATGGATATGCCCCAGCAGCACATGGATATGCCCCAGCAGCTCATGGATACTACCCCAATAAATGGATATGCCCCAGCAGATGGATTACTGACCCAGCAAATGGATATGCCCCAGCACCAGATGGATACTGCCCCAGCTCCTCATGGATATTCCCCAGCTCACCTCGGCCGCTTATTCGCTCCCTGCGAGCGTCCGAAGCATGCAGCTTGTATACTGCCCCAGCTCATGGATATACTGCCCCAGCTCAAGGATATACTGCCCCAGCTGCTCTAATTGATAATGCCCCAGCTGCTCTCATGGATTTTGCCCCAGCTCCTCTCATGGATTTTGCCCCAGCTCATGGACATGCCCCAGCTCACGGATATTGCCCCAGCACATGGATACTGCCCCAGCTCATGGATATACTGCCCCAGCTCATGGATATACTGCCCCAGCTCAAGGATATACTGCCCCAGCTGCTCTAATTGATAATACCCCAGCTGCTCTCATGGATTTTGCCCCAGCTCCTCTCATGGATTTTGCCCCAGCTCATGGATATGGCCCAGCTCATGGATATGCCCCAGAACATGGATATACTGCCCCAGCTCATGGATATACTGCCCCAGCACATGGATATTGCCCCAGCTCATGGATTTGCCCCAGCACCTCATGGATATGCCCCAGCACCTCATGGATATGCCCCAGCAGCTCATGCATATGCCCCAGCAGCTCATGGATACTGCCCCAGCAAATGGATATGCCCCAGCAGATGGATTACTGCCCCAGCAAATGGATATGCCCCAGCACCAGATGGATACTGCCCCAGCTCCTCATGGATATTCCCCAGCTCACCTCTGCCGCTTATTTGCTCCCTGCGAGCGTCCGAAGCATGCAGCTTGTATACTGCCCCAGCTCATGGATATACTGCCCCAGCTCAAGGATATACTGCCCCAGCTGCTCTAATTGATAATGCCCCAGCTGCTCTCATGGATTTTGCCCCAGCTCCTCTCATGGATTTTGCCCCAGCTCATGGATTTTGCCCCAGCTCATGGATATGCCCCAGCACATGGATATACTGCCCCAGCTCATGGATATACTGCCCCAGCTCATGGATATACTGCCCCAGCACATGGATATACTGCCCCAGCTCATGGATATACTGCCCCAGCACATGGATATTGCCCCAGCTCATGGATTTGCCCCAGCACCTCATGGATATGCCCCAGCACCTCATGGATATGCCCCAGCACCTCATGGATATGCCCCAGCAGCTCATGGATACTACCCCAGCAAATGGATATGCCCCAGCAGATGGATTACTGCCCCAGCAAATGGATATGCCCCAGCACCAGATGGATACTGCCCCAGCTCCTCGTGGATATGCCCCAGCTCACCTCCGCCGCATATTTGCTCCCTGCGAGCGTCCGAAGCATGCAGCTTGTATACTGCCCCTGCTCATGGATATACTGCCCCAGCTCAAGGATATATTGCCCCAGCTGCTCTAATTGATAATGCCCCAGCTGCTCTCATGGATTTTGCCCCAGCTCCTCTCATGGATTTTGCCCCAGCTCATGGATTTTGCCCCAGCTCATGGATATGCCCCAGCACATGGATATACTGCCCCAGCTCATGGATATACTGCCCCAGCTCATGGATATACTGCCCCAGCTCATGGATATACTGCCCCAGCTCATGGATATACTGCCCCAGCACATGGATATTGCCCCAGCTCATGGATATACTGCCCCAGCTCATGGATATACTGCCCCAGCACATGGATATGCCCCAGCTCATGGATATTGCTCCAGCACCTCATGGATACTGCCCCAGCTCATGGATATGCCCCAGCACCTCATGGATATGCCCCAGCACCTCATGGATATGCCCCAGCAGCTCATGGATACTGCCCCAGCAAATGGATATGCCCCAGCAGATGGATTACTGCCCCAGCAAATGGATATGCCCCAGCACCAGATGGATACTGCCCCAGCTCCTCATGGATATTCCCCAGCTCACCTCTGCCGCTTATTTGCTCCCTGCGAGCGTCCGAAGCATGCAGCTTGTATACTGCCACAGCTCATGGATATACTGCCCCAGCTCAAGGATATACTGCCCCAGCTGCTCTAATTGATAATGCCCCAGCTGCTCTCATGGATTTTGCCCCAGCTCCTCTCATGGATTTTGCCCCAGCTCATGGATTTTGCCACAGCTCATGGATATGCCCCAGCACATGGATATACTGCCCCAGCTCATGGATATACTGCCCCAGCACATGGATATACTGCCCCAGCTCATGGATATACTGCCCCAGCACATGGATATACTGCCCCAGCTCATGGATATACTGCCCCAGCACATGGATATTGCCCCAGCTCATGGATTTGCCCCAGCACCTCATGGATATGCCCCAGCACCTCATGGATATGCCCCAGCACCTAATGGATATGCCCCAGCACCTCATGGATTTGCCCCAGCAGCTCATGGATATGCTCCAGCACCTCATGGATTTGCCCCAGCAGCTCATGGATATGCCCCAGCACCTCATGGATTTGCCCCAGCAGCCTCATGGATATGCCCCAGCACCTCATGGATATGCCCCAGCACCTAATGGATATGCCCCAGCACCTCATGGATTTGCCCCAGCAGCTCATGGATATGCTCCAGCACCTCATGGATTTGCCCCAGCAGCTCATGGATATGCCCCAGCACCTCATGGATTTGCCCCAGCAGCTCATGGATATGCCCCAGCACCTCATGGATATGCCCCAGCAGCTCATGGATTTGCCCCAGCAGCTCATGGATATGCCCCAGCAGCTCATGGATATGCCCCAGCACCTCATGGATTTGCCCCAGCTCGCTCATGGATATGCCCCAGCAGCTCATGGATATGCCCCAGCAGCTCATGGATATGCCCCTGCAGATGGATTACTGCCCCAGCAAATGGATATGCCGCAGCACCAGATGGATACTGCCCAAGCTCCTCATGGATATGCCCCAGCTCTCCTCCGCCGCGTATTCGCTCCCTGCGAGCGTCCGAAGCATGCAGCTTGGGCGCTCGCCTGGGGGAGCCACGTGACCAGCCGCGATTGGCTGGTGACATGTTTCCTCCAGGCGAGCGCCGAAGCTGCATGCTTCGGACGCTCCCAGGGAGCGAATATGCGGCGGTGGGTGAGACACCCGCCCTTAGGGTGACGGTGTCACCATAAAGGCGTGTGTCACCTGGTGCTGGCCACACACCCCGCCCCCACGTTACGACGCCAGTGTGTCGAACGAAAGCACTGAAAATCTGGACATTTCAACAACTTTTCGTTGCTGTTCGGTGTTCTCTGAATAGATTAACCATTTCTTCTCTATGGGGATTTCACTTCCACCAAAAGTCACCGTATTTCGTTGGCAATTCGCCAATATTTGTCGAATCGCCAGCTTTTTGAATAGCTGAATCCCCACGAAATTGCATTGTATGGGAAAATTCACCGTTCTGTGCAATTCAGTGGCCGATTCGGTGCTTTTTGAATAATATTTCAGTCCTTTATGGACTTTTCTTGAGCAGCAGTACAAATAAAGCAGGACTGCAAGCTACAAAGGCGCGTGTTTATTAGGGGGAGACAAAGCTACCCAAAAAAAGGAATAGTGACGTTTCTGCCACAGAGGCCCCTAACACGCACCTTTGCAGCTTGGAGTCCTGCTTTATTTGTTGTGCATGATTTGGAGGGGCTTCGGTGACCTTTTCGGCAGAGACTCGGCGCTGGTGCGGTGGGCTCCCAGTTCAGGAGGATTGCGACGCTTGTGGATGACGTCTTTTCTTGAGTAGCATCTGCCCAATGATTTAAGTGTTTAAAAAGGAGGGGTCTACATGTTTGAGAGACTGGCTATTTAAGGTCAAATGTGGAACATCAGAAAAAAGAGCTACAGCTCGTACTTCATGTGTTTAAATGCGAAAAAACCAAACATTAAGTCCTACATCTGACTGTTGGAAATGGGGATCTGTGGGTGGAGCATTTTGGACCACCCTTATATATTTTTATTTTACAAAATATTTAATATGTTTCTTTAGATGACTTTTCAAAAATGTATATTCACAGGTTTAACGGTGTCAGAGGCAGTGGAATGTATAAGAACCGAAACTGTACGCCGAGTTTTTTTTCGCAAGAAGAAAAAGGTTAGAGTGGAGTGCACGACAAACAAGGTGTCAGAGCGCCATGAAGGTAAGAAAACGCAGAGTCTGGCGATTAAGACCGATTTGTTGTTTTGTAATAAGATTTTATTTTGTATGAAAAAAGTTATAGTAGCAAGATGGACTTCCATCAGTATAGTGAGCCTCAAAATTCACACTCACATGCCTGCCATTGGCGAGTGTGAATTGAGCCGAACTGGAGTGGAGAGCGTTTAATATTATCGTTATGCCATACACTGTCACCAAGATTGTAAACTCCTCTCAAGGCCCTTGACACCTCTTACCTCTGGTTCCTAAGTTTGTCATTTGTTAGTTCATTTCTCCTCTATTTATTGTAAAGCCCAGCAGAAACCGCTTTATAAAGGATAACGATAATATTAATAATAAATGAGAAAGAAGTCAATAGCAGCTTCACACTATTAAAAGCACCTGGCTGGAGCTGTGCTTGTCTTAGTGATGATTAGCTCAGCTCCCTTGCAAAATCAAACTGAAATTAAAGTGCACTAATCGCACCCAAAACAACTTTAGCTCATTTGAAAGCTCTCCCAAATCTGGCTAAACTTTCAGGGTAATTCAAAGAGATTTGAAAAGTCACCGCACGTTCGGTGACTTTTCATTCTCTTCAATTCGGTTCCTTTTGCCGATCCCATTTCGGTGACCCTGCAAACACCACAGGGTCCCCGAATTGCAGGGAAAAGCTGCCGCAAACCTGACGAAAACTAACCGCAAAACCCAGTGAATGCACGCTGAAAACCGCAAAAACATCTGGATTAACCTGCCGAAAACCACAGAAAAACCCGAACAGGAGCTGATCGCAGCCTCCGACACCCAGTGGTGTATTTAGGTTTTATGCTGCCCTAGGCCTGACTAAACTCGTGTACCCCCTAATTTAAATGAGGCACCCCTTCCAAGGGCACACCTCTTCCTGGTTAATCCCCTCCCTTCCTCTTTAAGCTCTACCTTTTCCTCTTAGAGCTCCGCCTTTTCCTCGCTTTAAATTAAAAGTGGATACCAAGTGCCTACTTGTATATTTTGTATACCATTTCAAATGTATCTATTGAGATAAATAAAATTATGTAATGTTTAAATTCAAGCATTTTTACAAAAAACAGCCACGCATGTCAAGTATACTGGATCACAGCCACATACTGGTTCACAGCCACTCTAATTGGTTGAACAATAAAATCCACAGAAATGTGCACTGCATATGAGCGTATCACAGAGCTGCACAGCAATAAAACCCACAGAAATGGGCACTGTGTATGAGCATATCAGAGCTGCACAGCAATAAAATCCACAGAAAAGTGCACTGTGTATGAGCATATCACAGAACTGCACAGCAATAAAACTCACAGTAATGTGCAGTATGTATGAGCGTATCTCAGAGCTCCAGGGCAATAAAACTCACAGTAATGCAATGTTTGGTGTGTGTCAGCATATCAGAATCCACAGCAATAAAAATTCCAGCAATGCAATGTGCAGTGTGTATCAGAATCCACAGCAATAAAACTCCCAGCAATGCAATGTGTGGTGTGTATGAGTGCATCAGAATCCACTGCAATAAAACTCCCAGCAAACCGAGTGTATATGAGCACACAGCAATTATTTAGTCTATATTTACCGGCCTCTGTCCGCGGTAGGGCTGTGTGCAGAGTCAGCATGGACTGTGTACGGACTCAGCAGGAGGTCCCTCCAGGCCACGTTAGGATCACAGCTGTGCCTGTGCGTGGAGCCATCTTGTCAGCAGTGGGGTGCCACTGCCAGAGGGTGCACTGTGGCTTTTGATTCCCTTCCCGGTGGGTGTTCAGTCCAGAATAGAGTGAGAGTCCGTGTTAACGAAAGGGCGGGCAGCTGCGTGCGTGTCACGTGGTTTAGCCAGTCAGGTGGTACTGAGACTCAGTACCACCTGACTGGCCGGACCGTGTGACCTGCACGCACTCAGCCTCACTAGGAGCCAGGCAGCTCAATGACAAATTTCTATCACTGCAGTGCTAGTTAAGGAAAGGTCCACTTTAAACAGCAGTAAGCAGACAGGGCTTCATATTCTGCTGATACCCCCCCCCCTTTACCTGCCGTTTACTGTCATCTTCTCTCTCTGCACACAAATCACATCCCCCTCCCCTCTCCTAGAGTTGCTGCGGGGCAGGGGAGGAGCTATGGAGGGAGGAGAGTGGGATTTTTATTATATTCGATTTTATTCCGTATGCAAACGCCCTGCTCCGCTGCTCGCTGTTTGAGAACACAGCTCAAAGCTGACACACAGTGACAGTAGCACCTCCTAGTACCCCCTAATGACACCCCAATAATCACTGGTACCTGGGGTGGCCCGCCTCCGCCACTCCCCTAAGTACACCACTGCTCTGTGATATGTTCACACACAAGTTTGGCGAACTGCCAGCAAGTACGGTGCTGTTTGAAGGCAGTGCAAATCCACATAGAGAAGTAATGGTTAATCTATTCAGAGAACACCAAACAGCAGAGAAATGGCAGTGAAATGCCCTGATGTGCGGTGGTTTCAATCAGCAGGTTTATTCAGGTGAACCCCATAGGTTTCAATGTTAAAAATATTCATGTTTTTATGCAATATCTAATAAACCATTTATTATTTTAGTCTGCAGTAAAAAGTCTTTATTGATTTTTTTTTTTTAGTACCTTTTAGTCATTTTTCAGATTTTTTTGGGCAAATTTCCCCCCTCTTTTTTTTAATAGCAGTTTTTCTTTTTTCTGTAACAGACCTTTTTATTATCAATCATAGGATCTTATATGTAAATTCCAGACATTTTCGTTAAGTAGTTCTTTTGAAAACAGCAGGCCACGGGTTTGCGGTGGCAGCATTCAGCGGCCGACTCCCTGTACTTTGGGGATCCTGCAGTGAATGGTGAATTCACTGCAGGGTGGGGAAATTTTATTTCCCAAAGTGCAGGGAACTACAGAACACCAAAATGTTGGCGTCATTTCGGTGCTCTGTGAGTAACCCATTTAGTGGTGAGGTTTTTTTTGCTGCCCCCTGGAAAGTGAAAGCCTAGGCCTTGCCTACCCAGGACATACTTGAAAATTATTGAAATCTCAATGTATCCTTCCTGGTAAAATAATTAGCAAAAGTAGGCCAAAATACACCACTGCCTACACCGCAGAAGAGGCAGTGAATAAATTAGGAAAACAGTTTGCTTGAATGATTGAAAAGTGAAACGCTGTTTGCAAAGAAACTATTTAGCGAAAATGTCTGAAATTTACATATGAGGTCCAGGGAATGATAATAAAAAGGGCTGTTACAGAAAAAATAAGTAAAACTAAAAAAAAAAAATCGGACTTTTAAAAAAAAAAAAAAATCCAGTAAAATGCTTAAAATATCCTTAAAAATCTATGAATAAAGAGACTCTTTACTGCAGAATTTTATAATGAACGGTTTATTAGATATTGAATTAAAACCGGAATATTTTTAACATTGAAGCCTATGGGATTCTCCTGAATAAACTTGCCGAATGAAATCACCGAATGGCAGGGCATTAGGGGAACCTTTCACTGCTGGTTTGTGTTCTCTGAATAGCCAAAGCAGTGCCTTTTCATGGGGTTTTCACTGCCCTCGAACAGGCACCGAACAGGCACCGTATGTGCAGGCAATTCGCCAGGATTTGGCGAATTGCCTGCTCTCTGGATAGCCGAATGGCCAGGAAAGATAACCGAACGCTGAAAATCGGCGTTCGGTTACCTTTCTCAAGCAATTCGGATGTCTTTGAATAACCCTGATAGTTTAAAAAAAAAAACCTTGTAAAGATATCTCACTGAGCTTCCTGTTCACTCTCAGTGCTGCGGCATGCCGCATTTCCCCAGTGAGTGATTTATGGCTCTGACAGCAGGGGACACTCCCCCAGAGCTGCTGTTTGAACACAGAATCCCTACAGACTCAGAGACTAAAATTAAGGCTACTTTACTTATAATAACACTGAAAAAAAATTGATTATGGTTGTGATTCATTTCCTTTTTTTTTTTTTTTAAAGCATATGGTATGGAAAGGATTTGGTTCCAGATCTTTAGGGAATGAAGAACATGAAGCTGCATAAAATTAATGAGTAATAGATAGTAAAATGTTATACCTGGGTATGACTTAAAGAGGTACGGATTGGCGTTGCATGTCCCTCATCTGGCCGCACAGTACAGCTTGCGGCAAGAGTAGATTAGCAATTCCCAGCGATAAGATAACTACAGGAGACACTATGGGCCCTCTCACCTCCTTAACGCTAGAGCTAGCGGCTAGGTTGAATGAGGTTACTGTATGCCGCCCAGATCATAACAGGTTAATAAAAACATTAACGCAATGGTGATAGCGTTCCATACTGCGAGCTTCCTGTACTTTGCGTTCCCTATACTTAACATGGGAAGCGCAAAGAGTTAATTAGCGTTAGGACAAGAAAGTTATTACATAGTCCTAACGCTAATTACCGCACCGCTGCAGTTCACTTAAAAGTTAGCCACAGCTGTAAGCTGGTACTAACTGATTCCGTTCTTGGTGAATCTGTAATCACCAGCTGAACCCCCCCCCAAAAAAAGCCAGATACTTACCTCTCATCCCGCGGCGTGAATGGTGGACCGATCTGCCGCTGCTGGCAGCCGGGTCCAGAGTGAGACTGGAGACAAAAAGTCTCCTGTGGACCTCCATGATCACCCCGCAGCCCTGCACAATCTCACAAGAGCGAGATCATGGAGGTCACATGGCCCAGCAGCACAAGCCTCCAGGAGATGATACTCGCAGCGGTGCAGTTGGAGCTTAGCGCTGCTTTTCAGGGCAGGCTGCTGAATCAGCGCCACAGAATGCCAAATCCCATAGGATCAATGTAAATACTATCATTTTTATTTTATTTTTCAAAAGAAAGTTTATTTTTTTTATTTTTAGAACAACTTTTTTTTATTTCTTTAGACAAAAAAATTCCCAATTTTTTTAAAATGTATTTTTTTTATTCTGTAGCAGACCTTTTTTATTATTTAGACACATTTTAATACATTTTTATTGATTTAAGCACCTAATGATATGAATTCTTTTTTGATCTACATTTACTTTTTTACATGAAGTATTATCTAATGTATTTTCTTCTATCCTGCACAGGATCCTTTTTGCAGTCGTCAAAGAAATCCACATCTTTCACAAAAGGCGGGAAAGCAGAATTTGCCGCTAAACTTGGATTCGTAACAGATGGGAAGGGTCCAGAAGAGAACATATTTGAAGAATGGGTGTCATCTATTGTAGACAATCCAGTGTTGATTGAATTTGAGGTGGGTTTGTGAGGTTGAATGAGCAGAGGAGCAATGTGGTGGGGCATCAAACCAATCATACCAGCCAGAGGCATAACTAGAAACCTCAGGGCCCCGGCGCAAAAATCCATGAAGGCCCCCCCCCCCTAGCGAGAGAATTTTGCATTTTTACTGAAAACATTTTGCAAAAATACCTCTATATATGTCTCCTGCGCTATCCAAAAATTGCTGGTTCCCTATAATATTAATATTACCATAGCATTAAATTCCATAGCTAATGGATATATAATAGGGATACTAGGCGATAGATCGCCGAAACGTTGGGGTGCCTTGTCTTGGCTTTCAGGAGTTTGTACTGACCCACTTTATGGTTTGGCTGCTTTTCGCATCGTGCTTTCCCTAATATTGCATATTTCATATGGTTCAACTGTTTGGTTTTTCTTGTGCTTATTTTTGCTGAGCCTGTGGGGCCGCCTTACTATATGCTGCATATTGTGTACTGTAACTACATGGAACATTTGTGAAAATTTACTCTTGTTATTGACATTACATATTTTTACTTTTGGTAAATATTATTTCATGGTTGTGCCCTCTTGATTTATTGTGGTTTAATTACACATTTATAGGACCTTGGTGAGTCCTTCTTGCAGATGAGCACCCTTTTTGTGATTATTTTATGAAAACAGTGTGCAGAAGAACTACTTTGTTTCAAGAGACAGATAGGGACACATCACGCTTGAGCGATCACAAGCAAGCGACCACCAGACCTGCAATGAGACACCAGGAAGTGTCAGACTCATGATGAAAAATTTGAATTTTAAGCAAACAAAAACAAATTCCCTATCATAATTACCATTTATGAAATTTCAATAAACCTTTTCCAAGTTTCTTCTCATATATCAAAACTGAAAACAGACGCTGTGCTTCGCCATGGCGAGAGACACCAAAATCAGCCACAAAGCAATGTAGCGTCAGTCATGTCTAAATATAGTTTCCTAGACAGACTATTTTATTAGATTACAAAGAATTTATAGCCAATCAGCATACAGATACATTTCTACATCAGAGTTTAACCACACGGTTTAACAAACACTTATTGCCTTATATGGTTTACAAGAAATGTTTTTCCTATCTCCCTGCTTCTGCGCACATTTTCCTGCACTAAACCTAACAGGAAGTCGTCACATCCTCCTATCCTACAGAAGGACCAACTGTCTATGCAGAATTAAAAGAAACATAATGAAGGGGGGGTTTCACAGCCCATTTTATACAGGAAATTAAAATCTAACACAAGATGGATAGAAAAATAACAAGAAGAAAAATAACAAGGCCTCTGCTGCCTAATTAACCTCATAAATGCATTGACTTTAAAGACCCTTGGTCCTTAAAGGGTTACCAGTGGTTCCACCATTGCCTGGGCCCCCCCTTCAGTGGTGGAATGCCAGGGCCCGGCCGCAAGTGCAACCGCTGCGACCCTTGTAGTTACGCCACCACCTGTGTAGTTCTATGAAGCCTCTGTGGACACGCTTGTGCTACATTACACAGGAGCCCGATGCAACATAGCAAAAACTATAGGACTGAAACAACTAATCGATTAAGGGACAACTAATCGATAATGAAAATAGTTGTCAACTATTCTTATCAATTAATCGGTTGTTGTTTAATCGATTTATATACATACAACGTTTGGACTCAGACTGAGTTAAATGTTATAATCACATACTCTGCTTCGGAGCTGATTGCAGAAGATGCGCCGCTGCTTTACGCGGTATGATTTAGTTCTAGGTTTATGTCAGACATAACCAGTTTATTTACATTCAGTTTACAACTCTAGCAGCGCTATAGCACTAACCTCGGGATACTGTCACTGGGTATGGGCACTGTACCGCTGTTTTTTTTCCTTGCTGGATGTCACGTTCCACATTCCTAGGCCTGTCCCCTGTATATGTGATATGTTCAGGCCTTGCGTATGTTGTCATTCAAGATGGTTGCAGCAAGAGGTTAACGGTTTCTGCTCACTTAGTTCACCTGTCTGTCTTTTGTCTTGATATCCACCCTATTTAAGAGCAATGCGCCCATAGTGCATTGCTCCATGATTTTCACACTTCCTGGTTTCTCCAGTGTTTTGTATTCAGAGAGCTCCCTGCTGTTTTGTTCCTGATCAATTTGTATATTCTGTTTATATTACTTTTGGTCCTGTTTCCCCTGTCTGTCTGTCTGTCTGTCTGTTACTTCTGCCACTGTGTTCCTGGTTTATTTCTAGTTATTCCTGTGTTGGTTTTCGCTGGCTCTATTTTGGTTTTCTGTTTATTGTTTATGCTGATTACCTGTGTACCAATTATTGGCTTGTGTGACAACCCTTCTGGCTCTAGAACCCTGGAATCTGGATATCATACTCTCACTGGTTTTCCTCAAGACTATGCTTTTGTAGGTTCCGTCTGTACTGATATCCTGGTTTCTGTATATTTCATCGGACTCTGCACGGCTACGTGGTAACTTTTCCTCTAGCGTAGATCCGGCTACTTTAAAGACCGGTCTATCAGTTTAGGGATTCTTTGGTATTGCCATGCGGCAGTCTCTGATTAACTCTGTGTTGTTCTTGCCACCTCATATTGTCTGCAGTAGTATTCCTGCATATAGGGGCTTTCCACCTGAATCTGGGCCCCACCGTGGCGCAAGCCTGGTGCCGCCAGCGTGACACTGGAGTCCTTTGCCACCACCCCAACCTGCCTGCCACCCCCTCTTTGGTTTGGAGCTGCCATTCTCTCTCTTTTGGTCTGGTCCCTTCCCACAAACTCCCTCCCACACTCAGGTCCAGTTTGTCCAAATCCACTCCCTCTCATACTCGGGTCAAGTCCCTTGCCCAAACTCACTCCCTTCCACCTCCGGACTCTCCACCCGCTCAGTTTGTTCATGAACTTATTCTAAAGGGACACTCTACGCACCCTGACTACTTTAGCTGATTAAAGTGGTCAGGCTGCATGGAGTGCACCCCATTCTCACCCTGCTTTCGTGCTGACATCATGTCTACCCGAACTCCCATAGAGGTGTTCAATTGGGGAGAAATCAGACACGGGCTTTCGATGTGTACACAGCATCAACCCATCACTCTGACCAAGTGCTTATGTACCTTGTGTGCGAAAAGTATGCAATTTGCGTATATATTAAAAAAAGGAGGGGGGCAGGGGTTGATTTTTTTTTACATAATATTCCTAATATAATATTTAAGTAATTGATTAATCAAAAAATAATTAGCCAACTAATCGATTATGCAGATAATCATTGATTGCAGCCCTAAAAAACTTCACTTGTACCCATTCAACAACAACACACCGCCATTATAAAGTTGTTACAATGTTGTGTAAAACTTTCCAATGATGTAGGGTACATTGGTGACTATAGGAACCATAAGCAGGGGGTACAGATGATGCCACAGTCAAAACTGGGGGCACTTGTATAGAGTTCACTATATCCCCTACAACAATAAATTTCAGCATTTCCCGAAAGGAAAATTCAAGCAGCGGCAAGAGAAGACTTGACACCTTAACACACACTGATCCTGATGCTCCTTGCACTGGCTCGAGATCGTGTCTGCCTCCATCAAGTTCTATGGACTCTTGGAGCTGATAACAGCATGGTGCTTAGTGCTGCCAGTGTTATCATATTGTGGCTGCAAAGCAGGGCCGGTGCTAGACTATTTTGCGCCCTAGGCAAGACCAGCTACTTGCATGGATATGTTTGCCCCCAGCTCTCACATGGATATATTGCCCCCCCCCCGCTCACATGGGTATATTTGCCCCAGCTCACATGTGGAGATATTGCCCCAGCTCACACATGGAGATGTTGCCCCAGCTAACACATGGAGATATTGCCCAGCTAACACATGGCATGGAGATATTGCCCCAGCTAACACATGGATATCTGCCCCAGCTAACACATGGATATCTGCCCCAGCTCGCACATGGATATCTGCCCCAGCTCGCACATGGATATCTGCCCCAGCACACACATGGATATCTGCCCCAGTTCACACATGGATATCTGCCCCATCTCACACATGGATATCTGCCCCAGGCTCACACATGGATATCTGCCCCAGGCTCACACATGGATATCTGCCCCAGCTCATACATGGATATCTGCCCCAGCTCACACATGGGTATTTGCCCCCAGGCTCACACATGGATATCTGCCCCAGCTCTCACATGGGTATTTGCCCCAGGCTCACACATGGATATCTGCCCCCAGGCTCACACATGGATATTTGCCCCAGGCTCACACATGGTATCTGCCGCTCCAGCGCCGTCTCCGTCTTCCTCCACCTCCTTGTAGCCAGTCCCAACACGTGCTGGTGTCGCTGCTGGCGTCAAGGAGACAGAGGCGTGGACTTGGTGCAGGAAGCTGGAAGCACCAAGTCCACGCCTCCGTCTCTTTGACGCCGGCACGTTTTTGGGGCTGGCTGCAGCACGCGGCCGCCCCAGGCTGCCCCGCGGCCAATTTCTTTTTTTAATTGGTCGGGCCGGCTGCGCCCTAGGCGGGCACTGCGCTCTAGGCGCCTGCCTAGCTGGCCTAGCGGCAGCGCCGGCCCTGCTGCAAAGTATTACGACTCGACCTACTGAGAAAGCAACTCAGACACGATACAGATGTTAAAGACAAACCAATAATAGAAAACAATGCGCAAGGTTTCCATTTGCGTCTTGCGTTTAAGGCTGGCGTCAGACGAGCACGCTATGTGCACTCGTACTGACGTGCTTACCGGCATCCGTTGCAACGTTGTGATGCTGCAGCAGGGCTGGTCACACGCTTGTGCACGCAACAAGCATCCATTATCCAAGCCTCTCCGGCAAAGCGCTAGGACGCGCGTTGACTTAACTGCAAAGCACAATTCTCATTGGAGGATCGTGCTTTGCAGCGCTGAGCGCACTGAGTGCACTCAGCGAGGTGCCCAGACAGGCGTTGAGTGGAAGGAACGTCCACTCTCACGGACGTTCCTTCCGCTCTCCAAAGACGCTCATCTGACACTAGCCTAAATTGTGATCTGGCCTAAGATCCCGACCACAAGTGTGATTGCGAGCCGAGTGTTATACTGGCTGATCAGATTGGAATTTTAAAGTAAAAGGTATCACAAACCCCACCATCCAATGTGACATAACTTTGGGGTTTCTGTATATTGTGGGGCCCTCTCCCATATCACTTGCCCACTGGTGGTGGGTTTAATCCAGAGCTATATAAACAAAGGGGATGAATGAGCCGCAGATCCAGGCGGATACCTCAAAATAGGCAATGTGGAATGTCAACTGTATAAACTGTATGCTATACCTTTCTTCCAGCTGGCACCGATTCTGGACTTGGTAACTGGTTTCCCATGCGCAGTGACAAAGCGACGCAACCTCCTAAAAGCATATGACACCTATACGGGAAGATTTGATCCGTGTCAGTGTTCCTGGTGTCCTAATAATGCCCAGGCAGTTTTGTCAGGAAAAGAGTGTCTGTGCGTTTGTGAAACTGGAACGTACGGCAAATACTGTGAGACGCGAGCGCCGGATTACAAATCAGGTATGAAAAGTAGATTAATAACCTGTAATTCTCTATGACTTGGGACCTGATTTAATTCCATTGGCCAATTGTTCGGAAAATATATAGGCCGTTTAAGGCTGATTCAGTTGAAAATATTCAGCAAAAGCAGATATTCAAAAAAATTACGCTGGCTCGAAAAAAGCTGGCCAGTAAAATGGCAGAAAAAGCTTATTTTTGACCAACATCATATAAATGTTTGCCTTTAAACGTGACATTCCTAATAGATTAGTTAGAGAAATTTCTAATAGAAATATCCACTGTTTAAAAAAAGATTTTTATCTTATTCGGTCTATTTTTCTGCCTGAAAAAAATCCATTTATCAGCACCTTTTCACAGCTGATAATTTTTCAGAAATCGACATACCAATGAACTCGTATTGAATCCCTGTTTTGTCTGAATATTTATTGCAAATTGAAATGCAGATAAACCCAGATCTGAATCTCCCGAACGAAAAAGGCAAAAGTGCAGCTGAAAAAAATGCAATTTTTCGGATATGAGACCGATTTAATTCGAGGCCTGAGTCGTACAATATTTTTTTATTAAGTTATTCCACATATATATATATATTCCACATAAGTGCTTTATAATTGTGTTTAATAATGGATTTTTGCGCCGGTGTTTGCAACACTGACACTTTGTGAACAACCCATATAGTATTATAAAATGGAAAAAAAGGGAAAAGTTCACAGACTTGTTTGGTTTCATATTTCCTGTTTCCATTATCCAAAAAAAGAGGAAAAGGGGGGAAAAAATTCTGATTGTTCTATACCGGAGCATAGAATGTGTGTCTGCCACGACCTTTATGTTTCAAGGTTCCGTAAAGCCAGATGAAGCATAAAGCGGGTAAGTACATACAGCTTTGCTTGCCATGGCGGCTCTTTTTGTCGTCCCTTTCTAGCTCGATCACTAAATGCAGATTATACCATACTGGACGTCCAAGATACTTCCAAATGATAAACCCTTAGCCAGGCACGAATGGCTTGAATTCTACGCCGTTCGCATTTCCTCTAGGTTTAATTTCGTGCAGCCTGGTGATACACGCAGATTGTCTGCAAGATAGATGAAAGGTCCTGTTGCTATAGCAGCAATAAAAAAAAATAATAATGCTCTCTTTGTTTTCCCTGTTACATTAATGGTTGTGAATGGTTGTCATGTAGCCGGGACTGAAATATATTTGCGGCTGAAATATTGTTGCATTGTCAATCATCTATAGATGTGGGAAAAGGGCGCAGCTCGTATAGTCAGTGGTCCCCAACCGGGGTCCTCAGGTCAGCCCTAACAGGTCAGGTTTTCCAGATATGTGAAGCACAGCACAGGTGATATGATTTGCTGCTCAGTGATTGCAGGATTCAGTCTGCGTTTCCCCAAGGTGACCTTTAAAACCTGGCCGGTGAGGGGGACTTGAGTAGGGATGAGCCGAACACCCCCCGAGTTCGGTTCGGACCCGAACCCGAACTTTCCAAATGTTCGGATCTGAACCCGAACCCGAACTCGAACTCAATGCAAGTCAATGGGGCTGAAAATTCGTTTTTTAGAGTGGCCTCCAAGAGGGCATATATGCTAGATATTTGCCATAAAAGGTGTATGGGGGTCCGGGTAGTGCCCTGGGGGACAGGAAACAAGGACAAAAAGTTAAAAAAAAAACGTTTTTAAAGGGACAGTTAGTTTTCCATGAAATAAGGGTTAAAAATAAAAACGAAAAATTCCTTCAAATATCGTGCCTAGGAGGTCCCCATAACCTGCCCGTGAAGTAGCGGATTTCTAGGATGTATAGAAATATGCAAAAACCAAAAAATGACATTTCAAATGACGGTAAATGCTTTTCCTTTAATCTATCCATAAACAACTGCTTGGGGCGGCAGTCTGTATGAAAAGAGGAGACATTTTCGGACACGCAGAAAAGGTTTACTGATTTTTTGGCGGTGAAAAGCAGGAGAATGACTCGAGAATGGAAAATTCTAGACCTAATAGCCGATTTGGAAAGTGAGATAAATGGGAGAATTTTTCTGGTTTGGCTATTTTGACCTAGAATTTTCTCTTCAGTCATTCTCCTGAGTTTCACTTTTCTCTGAATAACCCTGTCAGGGTTATTCAGAGAGCGGTGAAGAGCAGGAGAATGACTGGAGAATGGAAAATTCTAGGTCAAAATAGCCAAACCAGAAAAATTCTCCCATTTAGGCTAGGGTCAGACTAGCGAATTTTTAATGTGCGTTTAGGCGCACTTAATCACGGCCGCACTAGCAGCAAATGACGGCCAATATACGAAGTACGGTCGCACAAAAATCCGGCTGCGCAACGCAAGTGGAAAATGAACGCATTTTTTCGAGAACGCAGAACCGCTAGTACGATGTACAGAGTGCGCTGCGTCCGCTAGCGGCGTGTGTGCGTGATTTGGAGACGTCAGACCCTGCTCATGTCCGGTCAACATAACGACCAGACACCCAAAGTTTCCTGGTTTGGATCCGTAAAAAATGACCGTTTTCGGCATTCCGTGAAAAAATATGGCAATGCGTTCGGACGCACTTTTTGACGGTCGCTGAAAAAAATGCGTTAGTCTGACCCTAGCCTTATCTCACTTTCCAAATCGGCTATTTGGTCCAGATTGCTCTCTTTTCCTGCCATTCTCCTGGTTTTCACCTTTCTCTGAACAACCCTGAGAGAGAGGTGAAAGCCAGTAGAACTGCAAGGAGAAGAGAACAATCTAGACCAAATAGCCGATTTGGAAAGTGAGATAAATGGGAGAATTGACCTATTTTGACCTAGAATTTTCACTTCTCCAGTTATTCTCCTGCTTTTCACTGCTCTCTGAATAACCCTGTGAATGTTTAATCCCGAGTTGAGAAATAACATTGCTTTAGATATTAAGAGAAATGAGGAAATTTTGTATTTTTTCTACATGATCGTGTTTGGTCTCATTAGAAAGGCAGCATATTAGAGGAGAGAAATTAACACTTCTCAAAAGCAGACACCACACCCCTCAGTATAGTCTACATACATACAACGTATCAAATTCATTAGAACAGACTAAAAACACCTGGTGTTTATGCCCGTTTGTGAACAGAGGTCATTTAGAGTTGAGAATCTTTGCACGTACACATTAGTTTTTAATTCAATATCTAATAAACCATTGCTTATAATATTCTGTAGTAAAGAGTCTCTTTATTTCTAGATTTTTTAGTATTTTTTTAAGCATTTTCTATACTTTTTTCAAAATTTCTTTTTTTTTTCGAACTCGAACCGAACACACCCAAAAAGTTCGAAGTTCGCGAACTTTCGAACAACCAAAGTTCGGGCCGAACTCCGAACCGTCCGAACCGAACAGCTCATCCCTAGACTTGAGGACCAAGGTTTGGGAACCACTCCGCTAAATGAAAGAATGGTTGCGTGACTTTTGAGAACTACGTGAAGTACAGGAAAAAACCACGCTGAATTCAATATAACTGTCACAGAAGTTTGCCATATTTTTACACATTCCACAGTAGTTTGTGGCATTTTTACTCAGCGTACTATTCAGCGTTATTATTACTGTTGTTTCTAACGGAGTCTTATGGAGATCACCACTATATCCCCTTCAATAACAAATGATTTTACCTAAAAACACTGCCAGGACCCAGTGGATTTATGGAAAATCACTTTCTATTACCTACACAGTAAGAGGCACTATCACGTTGCACTCACTAAAACCGGGACGCTAAGGGGAAAAATTAATATCCTGCCCCTTAACGATCACTAAGCTCGCGGATGATGGGGCAGCTCTACAGCACCGTCCCCAGCATCCCCTCCATGGCATCCATAGGACTCCATGGAGGATCATGCTGCCGGCTAACATGACCGGCAGGATCTCGCCTCTTGCGAGATCCTGCTGGTCGGCAGAGTGATTGCAGAGGGAGACAGGGGACTTTCTTCCCCCAGTCTCACTCTGCTTCCGGCGGTCAGAAGCACTGGATCGTGCCGCCGTTCTCGCCGTGGGATGAGAGGTGAGTATGTGATTTTTGGGGGGGTTTTGAGCTACAGGTAATGGATTCTGCAGCAGCGCAATCCATTATCCACACCTCTGAGCTAGTGGCAACTTTTTCGTTAGGACAAAGTGATCCTAACGCTAGTTAATCTGTGCTTTCACTTTGCGCTCCCCATGTTAGGTATAAGGAGCGCAAAGTATAGTAAACTCGCGCTACCCATGAGTGCACAGGTGAATTTATGTAAAGTGTATTTAATTGATTTATATTTGTTAATATAATATAATATGTATTTAATTTAACAGTTGTGGTTGACGGGTCGTGGAGCTGCTGGGGTCCCTGGACTAGCTGTGATATTGCATTAACAAGAACACGGAGTAGGGAATGTAATAACCCTGCACCTCGTAATGGCGGGAAGCCTTGTGAGGGCGAGGAGACGCAGGAGGAGCGCTGC
Organism: Leptobrachium leishanense; assembly: GCA_009667805.1. NCBI lineage: Eukaryota > Metazoa > Chordata > Amphibia > Anura > Megophryidae > Leptobrachium > Leptobrachium leishanense. Next base: position 6,283,481 of record CM019063.1, on the reverse strand, counting down.
TTCATCTCCTTATTTGAAAGAAAGTAAGTAAATGAGTAATATTCTACAGGGGCCAAATCCTAAAATACGAGTGTGGGAGCTCACCAAGATTCCTGTCGTAAGACAGATATCTGGATGTCATAGCAGCTGCAGTGTTTCTTTATTTATGAGAATGCCATTATTGAGATTTATACATAATGTGTAGATTCAAGACTGAGCTCCTACTAACTCCTGTCTGATGCCTCCCCACTTCCTGACTTCTCTATCTTGATCTCCAAAATTTCCAAAATTCAGCCATTTCTTACCACTGACACCAAAAAAACTATTTATCCACACCCTTGTAATCTCCCGATTTGACTATTGTAATTGTCATCTCTCTCCTGCGTCTCCCCCCTACAATCCATTCTGAACACCCGCCGCTCTGTCTCTGCGGCTCCTCTCTGCGAGTCCCTTCACTGGCTCCCCATACACTGCAGAATTAAATTTAAAATCCTTACCCTGGCCTACAAAACCCTCACTAACTCAGCGCCCCACTACCTGTCCTCACTAATCACCAAATACACCCCAGCCCGCTCCCTAAGGTCAAACAGTGACCTGCGCCTAGCTTCTCCCCGCATCACCTCTTCCCATGATAGACTGCAGGATTTCTCACGCGCAGCCCCCACTCTCTGGAATGCTCTCCCTCGTACTGTCAGACTTTCTCCAAGTTTTGCTTCCTTCAAATGCTCCCTTAAAACATTTCTATTCAGGCAAGCCGACCACCCGACTCACTAATACACCTCACTACCCCAACCGGTCCATCACTCTCACCTTGCACTCCATCACTCTCACCTTGCACTCCATCACTCTCACCTTGCAGTCCTTCACTCACCTTGCAGTCCATCACTCTCACCTGGCAGTCCATCACTCTTACCAGTCCATCGCTCACCTTGCAGTCCATCACTCTCACCTTGCAGTCCATCACTCTTACCAGTCCATCGCTCACCTTGCAGTCCATCACTCTCACCAGTCCATCACATTCACCTTGCAGTCCATCACTCTCACCTTGCAGTCCATCACTTTCACCTTGCAGTCCATCACTCTTACCAGTCCATCACTCTCACCAGTCCATCACGCTCACCTTGCAGTCCATCAATCTCACTAGTCCATCACATTCACCTTGCAGTCCATCACTCTCACCAGTCCACCGCAATCACCTTGCAGTCCATCATGCTCACCTTGCAGTCCATCACTCTCACCAGTCCATCACACGCACCTTGCAGTCCATCACTCTCACCTTGCAGTCCATCACTCTCACCTTGCAGTTCATCACTCTCACCAGTCCATCACACTCACCTTGCAGTCCATCACTCTCACCAGTCCATCATTCTCACCTTGCAGTCCATCACTCTCACCAGTCCATCACTCTCGCCTTGGAGCCCATCACGCTTACCAGTCCATCACTCTCACCAGTCCGTCACTGTTTCCACCCCAACCCTTGCAGATTTAAAATTCCCACGGGAATAGGGCCCTCGTTTCCTCCTGTGCTGGTTTGTCAAAATGTTGTTCAATGTATTTTAACCCTGTCTATACTGTGCCCATTGTTCAGCGCTGTGGAATATGTTTGCGCTATATAAATAAAGAATAGTAATATTTATAGACAATATTTCTAATTTTATTGATTTCTTGAATTTTTCAGATTCTGAGCAGGTGAGCAGGTTATATTTGAACCCCTTCACACAGACACGGCAGCCCGACATCGTGATAACACAATCTGGGGCTATGCTGTATGATTGCTGCAAACTATTTTCATATGCTTATGGGATCCAGAAGGTGCCCCAAAGTTTTAGTCCTGTGGGCATAATGCCCGAGGCGTAAACTGGTTATAAACTGAGCGAGAATGTCCTCACATATTATATTGGGCATTCCCCAGCTGACACAGAGCCACGGGCTGCAGTTCTGCTTGCAGTAACTCAATTTGGCCAGCAGATGGCGACATGTGACTGACAAATAAGTTATTACAGTAATTAATACATTGGGAATATTCCCAAACAGTTCTTACTGTATGATTAATTAAAAGTGATTTTCCAAAAAAACACTGGTTCCTGGCAGTGTTTTCTTGATAAATCACTTGGTAGTGAAGGGGTTAATTATATATAGCAATTATATACACATGCAAAGGCTGTAGGCCTGGAGCTGTGGGAGAGGTTAGTTGCCCACTTAAATACTTACCTCAATTCCTGCAGGGCACATCACCACTGGCAGCTTTATATGCCTCCACCCACTGTATATACTGTATATAATTATATACAGTCAGGCCCAGACTTGCCATTGGGCAACTTCTTTGTCCACAGAGCTCATGTGCTACATTCCCCATATGCAGCAAGGAACTCTGGGTAAGACATGCAAATAAAGTTTCCAATTTCTCACTTTTTGTATCCAGGGTCTGTTTTAACACAGAAACCTCCTTGCCAGTGCAATGCCATACTAGATGGCTTTTTAGCAAACGTCAGTTATGCAATGAGTCAGTCACTCCTGGACAGCTGTTTCGGGCTTATTATGCCCTCATCAGCAGGAGATAGGCCGTGACTCGTTGCTATTTGATGCTTTACCCAGAGGGCAAATCAATAGACATTTAAGTTATTGTGTAGGGCAAAACAAAAAGTGAGATTAAAAACCTCCACATAGCAAATATATACAGTATGTCTATATATATATATATATACTCAGACACATATAGGTACATATATACCTTTAAGCATAGCAGAGATAATCTTTAGGTTAGAACAATGTAGCGATACAGATTGTGGATCTAGTTGTGTGAATTGTATCATTTTTGCATGACAATTTCACTTAAGAGACCTATACCATAGCAATAACCCTGAACTAGGTACAATAAATGTGAATATTCCAGATATTGGATTCCCAGTGCTTAAAATGTATACCTTGATATCTCCAGTGCTGCACTGTGCATTAATGAAGACGATGAGAAGAAGGAAACTGACCAAGTACAACCAGAACGAGACAGTGGATGCAGCAAACCAGACCCTCCACAGAAAGGATACTTTGTTGTAAGATATGGTTTTATTCTATTTCCCTAAACTGTTTATCATATGTAATAAGAGGTCACAGGACCAAAAATATTTCCCAAAATGTCACAAATACCATATTTCTATTGAAATTTACTGCTATTTTAGTAACCGTGTAAGGTCAGAGTCATCAGTGATACAATGAAGCGAGGGGCTTCTAAACGCCAAGAGAGGTTTATAGAATCTCTCTCTGTTCACAGGATTCCCTATGAGACAATTAGAAAAAAAATCCTTTGTGTCTGTCCCCTTAACCCCTTCACTACCAAGATCAAGGTATCTCAGGCTTCAAAGTCACCATCCGATGTCCCGATATCGAGATATCTCGACCTGCTGATCTGCAGCCCAAAAGCAAATTAAATTTGTTTGCTGCAAACAGATTTTGTTGCTTTTGGGCTGCAGAAGGCATCCCCAAGGTTTTAGCTCTGTGGACAAACTGTGTAAAATTGGCTGAAGAATGCCCTGAGATTGGACATTCAGCAGCCGATAGGGGGGGGGGGAATCGAGCTGCGGCTCAAGCAGCTGTAACTCAATATGGCAGTAGATGGCGCCATCTAGTGGCCAAAATAGCTTATTTACTGTAAGAAATACACTGGGAATATGCTCAAATATTTCTTCCTGTATAATTAATTAAAAATGATTTTACAAAAAAACGCTGGTTCCTGACAATGTTTTTTTCTGGAAAATCACTTGGTAGTGAAGGGGTTAATCAATTGTCATGGAGGCGTGAGAACACGTTATGATTATAAGCAACATTTTACATATATTTTCTTTCCGATTTATTTCATGTTGTGATGTTTGTATCAGGGTTATTCAAAGAGATCCGAATGGCTGGAGAAAGGTAACCGAACGCTGAAAATCAGCGTTCGGTTACCTTTCTTGGCCATTCGGCTATCCAGAGAGCAGGCAATATGCCAAATCCTGGCGAATTGCCTGCACATTCGGTGCCTGTTAGGGGACAGTGAAATCCCCATAAAAAAGCACTGCTTCATCTATTCAGAGAACACAAACCAGCAGTGAAAGATTCCCCTAATGCCCTGCCATTCGGTGGTTTCATTCGGCAGGTTTATTTAGGAGAATCCCATAGGCTTCAATGTTAAAAATACTACGGTTTTAATTCAATATCTAATAAACCGTTCATTATAAATTTCTGCAGTAAAGAGTCTCTTTATTTATTGATTTTTTTGAGAAATTTTAAGCATTTTTCTGGATTTTTATTTTTTTTCAAAAAAGTCCGATTTTTATTTTTTAAGTTTACTTATTTTTTCTGTAACAGCCCTTTTTATTATCATTCATTGGATCATATGTAAATTTCAGACATTTTCGCTCAGTAGTTTCTTTGCAAACAGTGTTTCACTTTTCAAACATTCAAGCAAACTGTTTTCCTAATTTATTCACTTCACTCGTCTGCGGTGTCGGCTTTTTCTGGCAGCTTTGCTGTGTGTGATCGGCTCCTGCTCGGGTTTTTCCGGCGTCTTCGGGCGGGTTAATCCAGATGTTTTTGCGGGTTTCGGCGTGCATTCGCCGGGTTTTTGCAGTAACTTTTCGTCGGGTTTGCGGCAGCTTTTCCCTGCGCTTCGACGGCCCTGTGGTGCTTGCTGAATACACCGCAGGGTCGCCAAAATGGGATTGCCGAATTGGCCCGAATTGAAGAGAATGAAAAGTCACCGAACATGCGGTGACTTTTCGATTCTCTTTGAATAACCCTGCATGTGCGCATCACTTCCCAGGAGTGAGAATCCGAATCTGTGTTAGAAAAGAGGCCCTGATTCATCTAATGTACTGAAACGATGAAACCAATGTACAAGTTTATTTATTTATAAAGTATTTTACCAGGAAGGATACATTGAGATTTCTCTCGTTTCAGTATGTCCTGGCTTCAAGAACATTGAAATGTTACAGTCGTTACAGAAACACAAAGTAATACAATGCATAGATATTAAAAGTTGCAGCTTTGTCGTTTATTAATTCATACTGAAGTATATATATATATATAAAAAAAATCATAAATCAGTACTGTGTTTTGCTACCCTCAGGAGGATAAGAAGTGGTATTCTGTTGCTGAGGAGGTTGAAATAGCTTGTGAAACAGGACATGAGCTTTTCGGGTACCAGTTCTTCCGGTGTCTGCCAGACGGGACCTGGAAGCAAGAGGCCATCGAGTGTCGCAGTAAGATTTCTGTTCATGTCTCTGGAATAAATTCATTTATATGGAAACGCTTAGAATCAAGAAAAAAAAATGTATTAAACATGAATAGCTCATCCAATAATGACAGTAATAAATAATAAACCACAGGACGGTCAGTATAAAATACATTTAAGTTACTGTTTAACCCTCCTAGCTTGTCAATGTGCCATGTTTTCAAACAGAGCGTTAATAGCAGATAAACGACATTGAAACTGATAAAATATGTATTTTCACATAAAGCAGAACTCCTTCTAACAAACAAATAGGTCAAGTAATATGACAATTATTTATAAAGCGCCAACATATTCTACAGCACTGTACAACAAAAAAATCAACAAATTGGTTGGACACAGGGAGAACAGTCCGAAAAGAGGACCCTGCTCCTGTGAGCTTACAATCTAAGAGGAGTGGGGGACACACTGAGGTGGGAGTAAATGCAGGGTATGGGGAGTATTGGGATTCATGGTTGCTGTGACGGGTACAGATTGTTGGCATTTATGGCCACGGTGACATAATATGCCTTTGTGGCTGGGATTATTAGTGTTTGCGGGTCACTCATTCCTTCCTACGTTGCCGAAAAATAAATAGGATTTGGAAAAAACACCCTAGAACATGCGCAGACTAGAGGTCGTGCTGCGAAATTTATCCAGGTCTGTAGAAAATACAGAAGAAGGTCGCGGTGCTCACACAAAGATCACAATTTCAAGGATTAAAACCAAAGCAAAATATGGTGATGAGGTCACACCATAGGTCCATGTCAAGTCTACCACTATGCAACAGTGTCTCATTTATGGTGGGTCCTGCCCTATATTCAACGTGGAAGGTAAATTTGCATTGCAGTGTAACTTTGTTGCATCATACTATAAGGAGGCGCAGTCCCCTATTAAAGCTACATTCAGCTCATTCTTAATAATGCAACTGATAGTGGGGAGTAGAGGAGCTTAATCGGCCACAGCCACCAAAAAATGACATGTCCTTATTGTGTTTATGTTGCTGATATCTTACATGCGCTTTGTTTTTCTCTTGTTTGTTTAGTTAAGAAAATATTTTACTCTATGTGTGTGTCACTGGGTGCATCCATTGTGTGATATTTTGTGTTGTAACTCCCCTCCAACAGTATCTTTACCTCACTCGTTCCGCGCGGTGCCTCCCAACAGTATCTTTACCTCACTCGTTCCGCGTGGTGCCTCCCAACAGTATCTTTACCTCACTCGTTCCGCGCGGTGCCTCCCAACAGTATGTTTACCTCACTCGTTCCGCGCGGTGCCTCCAACAGTATCTTTACCTCACTCGTTCCGCGTGGTGCCTCCTAACAGTATCTTTACCTCACTCGTTCCGCGCGGTGCCTCCCAACAGTATCTTTACCTCACTCGTTCCGCGCGGTGCCTCCCAACAGTATCTTTACCTCACTCGTTCCGCGCGGTGCCTCCCAACAGTATCTTTACCTCACTCGTCCCGCGCGGTGCCTCCCAACAGTATCTTTACCTCACTCGTTCCGCGCGGTGCCTCCCAACAGTATCTTTACCTCACTCGTTCCGCGCGGTGCCTCCCAACAGTTATCTTTACCTCACTCGTTCCGCGCGCGGTGCCTCCCAACAGTATCTTTACCTCACTCGGTCTGCGCGGTGCCTCCCAACAGTATCTTTACCTCACTCGTCCCGCGCGGTGCCTCCCAACAGTATCTTTACCTCACTCGTTCCGCGCGGTGCCTCCCAACAGTATCTTTACCTCACTCGTTCCGCGCGGTGCCTCCCAACAGTATCTTTACCTCACTCGTTCCGCGCGGTGCCTCCCAACAGTATCTTTACCTCACTCGTTCCGCGCGGTGCCTCCCAACAGTATCTTTACCTCACTCGTTCTGCGCGGTGCCTCCCAACAGTATCTTTACCTCACTCGTCCCGCGCGGTGCCTCCCAACAGTATCTTTACCTCACTCGTTCCGCGCGGTGCCTCCAACAGTATCTTTACCTCACTCGTTCCGCGCGGTGCCTCCCAACAGTATCTTTACCTCACTCGTTCTGCGCGGTGCCTCCCAACAGTATCTTTACCTCACTCGTCCGCGCGGTGCTCCCAACAGTATCTTTACCTCACTCGTTCCGCGCGGTGCCTCCACCAGTATCTTTACCTCACTCGTTCCGCGCGGTGCCTCCCAACAGTATCTTTACCTCACTCGTTCCGCGCGGTGCCTCCCAACAGTATCTTTACCTCACTCGTTCTGCGCGGTGCCTCCCAACAGTATCTTTACCTCACTCGTTCCGCGCGGTGCCTCCCAACAGTATCTTTACCTCACTCGTTCCGCGCGGTGTGTCTTTGGCCATGGAATGGAGTCTATGGGTCGATCACTGACTCACATCATTGTACATTGTATTGTGTGGGATGAATTTAAAGGACAACACCTGGGGGTAGATTAGAAGTCTTTTAAACTCCCTGTTTTATCTGATTCAACTGCCAGCTCTTATCTGGAGTAGCATACAGAACACAATACACCACCTGCTGCCTTAGCTAAACATTCCCTCCTCCACCTTATTAACTGTTAAATACTGAATAGGATAAAGCACAGTCATAAATTAAAACTCACCATGGAAACAAAAATAACAACTAATTTTATTTTTCCTTTTTACATGCAAATACGTCAAAGAAAGAGAAAGAAACAGCAGCATGTGTTTTATAATGTGTTTTATAAGGTGGTTTTGTTTGTAATGCACAATATTCTAGTTACATATTATGTAAGTGGTAGTGTCCCTTTAAAGGTGTAGAGAAAAGCTCTAAGCATTGTTACCACTCTATGGGTTATATCACCTCCTTAACGCTAGTGCTAGCGCTCACATAAACGAGGTGGTTTATGTGTAATGCTAACGGGATAAAAAAAAAGTTAATGAATCGGTATTAGCGCTTTTTAGCATAAGCTGACTGTCCGTTGCGTTCCCTATACTTAGCATGGGGAGCGCAAAGTGTAAGCAAAGAGTAATTAGCATTAGGATCACAAAGTCCTAACGCTAATTACTCAAAGCTGTCGCTAACTGTAAAAGATAGAATCAGCTTAGAGCTGGTGCTAAATGATTCCACTGCTGCAGCAGGAACCCCCCAAAAATATCACATACTCGCCTCTCATCCTGTGACAAGAACGGTGGCTCGATCCGCTGCTTCTGGCCGCCAGGAGCAGAGTGAGACTGGGGGAAAAAATCCCCAGTCTCCCTCCGTGATCACTCTGCCGACCTGCAGGATCTCACGTGAGGCGAGATCCTTCCGATCATGTGGCCCAGCAGTAGAAGCCTCCATGGCATCCAGGACCATAGTGGCCGCTATGGAGCAGGCTGCTGGACTCAGCGCCTGCCCTGTAATCCACTGGGAAAATGGGGACACTAAGGGGAGAATAGCGAACGTGAATATTTTCCCCTTAGCCTCCCTGTTTTAGCTCAGGGCACATGATAGTGCTGTATGTATATAAAGTGGTCACTGTGCCCTCAATGTACTCACCACTCTCTCTCTGCTCTGGAGGGCAGAGTCAGAAGGGGCTTAGGTCCTCCCTGAAGATCAGACCAGTGTGAGTTGGCCTGAGATTCCAGGATCGGGACCTGGACGCAGAAACTGATTCGGATCCTAAATTCCTCCAGTGGCTCTCAATGCACTTGAATTTGGAGCCACTTGATTGGTAGAACCCCCGCGGTCATGTGATATGTTGCTGCTTGCAGGAAGCTAGCAGCATGTCACGTCAAGAGGATTAGAGAGCCAAGGTGAGTTTTTTATTTTAAAAAAACTATAAAGGATACAATGAGAGTGGGATCAGAGGTGACAGGTGGGGGTAGTGTTTAACCCTCCATTCCCCCCATCAACCATTTCCAGAATGTGAACCAAAACTATAAACCAGAAACATTAGCGGAAGACAAGTTCATTGCAAAACTTTAGAAAAACCTTGTTTGGAGAGTATTTAAGCGGATGAGAACAAACCAAACCACCAAAAATAATCTTTATTCACCTCATGTACAGTTGTGTTCAAAATTATTCAACCCCCACTGAAATTGAGTGTTTTGGCCAGTTTGACATTGATTTTTATCATTCAGTCATCTTGCTTACAATTAAATCAAAGAGGCACGTGTAGGTCAGACAAATATAACATAACATTTATAATGAAATAACCACAAATGTCTTTTCTGTGCTCACATCATTATCAGTTTTATTCAACCCCCAAGTGACATTCAATCTTAGTACTTAGTACAACATCCTTTTACAGTTATAACAGCTTTTAAACGTGAAGCATAGCTTGACACAAGTGTCTTGCAGCGATCTACGGGTATCTTCGCCCATTCGTCATGGGCAAAAGCCTCCAGTTCAGTCACATTCTTAGGCTTGCGCACTGCAACTGCTTTCTTTAAGTCCCACCAGAGGTTCTCAATCGGATTTAAGTCAGGTGACTGCGATGACCACTCCAAAATGTTCCAGCCTTAATCTGCAACCATGCTCTAGTGGACTTGGAGGTATGCCTGGGATATTGTCCTGTTGAAAGGTACAACGTCTCCAAGCCTCAGGTTTGTGACGGACTGCATCACATTGTCATCCAATATCTCCTGGTACTGAAGAGAATTCATGGTACCTTGCACACGCTGAAGCTTCTCTGTACCTGCAGAAGCAAAACAGCCCCAAAGCAAGATTGACCCCCCGCCATGCTTCACAGTAGGCAAGGTGTTCTTTTCTTCATAGGCCTTGTTCTTCCTCCCCCAAACATAGCGTTGATCCATGGGCCCAAACAGTTCTAATTTTGTTTCATCAGTCCACAGAACACTATCCCAAAACTTCTGTGGTTTGTCCACATGACTTTTGGCATACTGCAGTCGACTCTTCTTATTCTTTGGAGTCAGCAAGGGGGTGCGCCTGGGAGTTCTGGCATGGAGGCCTTCATTACGCAGTGTGCGCCGTATTGTCTGAGCTGAAACTTCAGTACCCACATCTGACAAATCTTTTCTCAGTTCCTCAGCAGTCACACGGGGACTTTTCTCCACTCTACGCTTCAGGTAGCGCACAGCAGTCGAAGTCAGCATCTTCTTTCTGCCACGACCAGGTAGCGTTTCAACAGTGCCCTTTGCCTTGAATTTGCGAATGATGCTTCCTATGGTCTCTCTTGGTATGTTTAACATCTTTGCAATCTTCTTATAGCCATTGCCCTTCCTGTGAAGAGTAATCACCTCTTCTCTTGTCTTCCTGGACCATTCTCTTGACTTCACCATGTTTGTAACCACACCAGTAAATGTCTAGAAGGAGCTGAGTATCACAGTCATTTTAAAGCTGCCTAATTGGTGCTTATTATGCTTTATTGCTGCTCCGTGACATCCACAGGTGTTTTCAATACCTGATTGAAAACACTTGAATGAACCTCTGTTCTTCAGAGTGGTAGTCTTTAAGGGGTTGAATAATTGTGTCAATGAAGAATTCACAAAAGAAACATTTACTACTGTATTACAAAACCAATTGATGTCATTTTAGTTGCATATGGTTCTTAAAAAGTCCTTGTAGGATTTCATTCTGAATACAATTACAAATGTACACTAAATTCCCTAAAACCCTTTACAGCATTGGGGGTTGAATAATTTTGAACACAACTGTACAAGCAGTGCCAAAAACTCACCATTAGTATGATTTTGTGTGTTTGTATAGACCAGTGTTTCTCCACCACGGTCCTCTCTAACAGCTCAGATTTCAAAGATTTTCTGGGGGAAATGCAGACTTAGGCTAGGGTCAGACGAACGCAGCTTTAACGTGCGTTTAGCCGCACAAAATCACGGCCGTGCTAGCAGCAAATGACGTCCAATGCCGGGGAACACACGAAGTACGGCCGCACGAAAGTTCGTCCGCGCAACGCAAGTGGCAAACGAACGCATTTTTTTCGAGAACGTCAAACCGCTACTACTGACGTACAGAGTGCGCTGCGGCCGCATAGCGGCGTGTGTGTGTGATTAGGAGACGTCAGACGCTGCTAATGTCCGGCTAACATAACGTCCAGACGCAAAAAGGGTTTTATTGATGATCCGTACAAAATCACGGACGAAAAGGCGCATCGTATGACCGCTGCCGCGTATTCCGTGAAAAAATATGTCCGTTCGTTCGACCGCACTTTTCCACGGTCGACGCGAAAAATGCGTTAGTCTGACCCTAGCCTTAATCCTGCAATCACTAAGCAGCCAATCATATCACCTGTGCTGTGCTGCAGATATCTGGAAAACCTGGCCTGTTAGTGGGCGCTGAGGACCAGGGTTGGGGACCACTGGTGAAGGACATCAAGAGATGAGCTGCATTTGCTAATAGTTATACAGGGAGCAGATCGGGTGGACTCGGGTCACTATTCCCTTTGTGACTAAACTTTAATTTCTTGTTTGCTTTTTCCCCAGAATCGTCATGCTCAAGGCCTCCGGTATCTGATGATGTCACGATAGTCCAGTATAGAAAAGAATATAAAGTCGGGGAAACAATTCAGCTAAGTTGTCCTCTGGGCTTGGTCGTAACTGGTCAAAATCTCTACAAATGTGCAAGTGATTATACGTGGCACCCGCCTATCACGAAGCAACTTAAGTGTGAAAAAGGTCAGCTGCTTTTCAATATTTTCCCAAGATTTAGCTTTTGGAAAGTTTTTATCACATGCTGATATGTATACGTACACTCGAAATGGAATCACTAATATTCTTGTGTGTTTGCTCCAGAACCGGCAAAGGTATCTCAAGGAAATTGCAATCCAGGCAAAAAGCAAGTGGGATCTGAGTGTGTCTGCATGTCCCCAAAGCAAGATTGTGGGTAAGGAACGGAGGCATGTAGTCAACAGGAGACACGGTGGGAATGGCTGGGCAAAAGACTAACTTGCAGAAGTATAATGCTGCCTTCAGAGAGCACTATCTCGTTGCCGTCGCTAAAGCCGGGATGCTAAGGGGTATTGCTTTCGCTATTTTCCCCTTAGCGTCCCGATTTCCACAGCAGATCGAGGGGCAGGCGTCGAATCCGGCAGCCTGCCCCTTAGTGATTGCTTTGCTCGCGGATGCTGGTGGCAGCGCTACAATGCCATCCCGGCATCCCTTCCATGGCATCCATAGGAGGATCGTGCTGCTGGTCGGCAGAGTGATCGCGGAGGGAAACAGGGGACTTTCTTCCCCCAGTCTCTCTCTGCTCCCGGCGGCTAGAAGCAGCGTATCGAGCCGCCATTCTTGCCGCGGGATGAGAGGTGCGTATTTGTTTTTAGAGGGGGTTTTGAGCTGCAGGTAACAGATTCTGCAGCAGCACAATCCGTTACCTACACCTCTGAGCTGGTGTCAACTTTTTCGTTAGCGCCAGCTCTTATTAACTAGCGTTAGGACCAAGTGATCCCAACGCTAGTTAATCTGTGCTTTCTCTTTGTGCTCCCCATGTTAGGTATAGGAGTGATTACTACATCTGTAGACTCAAAATTTGTTGTGCGCCATGACACAAAGGTGGCTGCCACAGTGATTTTTCCAATACTAAGGCTGGGGTCAGACCAGCGCACTTTTAACGTGCGTTCTGGTGCACTTAATCACGGCCGCACTAGCAGCAAATGACGGGCAATGACGGCCAATATACGAAGTACGGTCGCACGAAAGTCCGGCTGCGCAACGCAAGTGGAAAATGAACGCATTTTTTCGAGAACGCTGAACCTCTAGTACGGACGTACAGAGTGCGCTGCGTCCGCTAGCGGTGTGTGTGAGTGATTTGGAGACGTCAGACCCTGCTCGTGTCCGGCCAACATAACGTCCAGACGCAAAAAGTTTCCTGGTTTGGATTCGTAAAACATCACGCACGAAAATGCGCATCGTATGACTGTTTTCGCCTATTCCGTGAAAAAATACGTCAATGCGTTCGGACGCACTTTTTTACGTTCGCGTGTAAAAATGCTTTCGTTTGACCCTAGCCTAAAACATAGAGTCAATCGCTCAAAAATGCTCACGCTGTGTTAAACCAGTTGAGATGGATAAACCCTTGGGCCAGTTACCTACAGACGACACACAATTAGATGAATAAAGCCAATATGTCTGCAACTAATGAGTTACGTGATCTACAGATGAACAAACCAGATTTCAAAAGTGCCGGAGTTTGTCTAAGAGCATTTCTAAAAGATTAGCACAATGAAGGATATGGAGCTATCAACAACAGTCTGGGATAACATTCTGGAAAAGCATAAATCAGGGTTGAGTTAAACTATCCCAACAAGAATCAATCGCTTAACTAAGGAGGGCTTTGGTCTAGAAAATAGGCAAGAAGCCAGTGATATGTCTTAAAGGGCCACTACCACCAAAAAAATGACATGTCCTTATTGTGTTTGTTTGACGTTGCTGATATCTTACATGTGCTTTGTTTTTCTCTTGTATGTTTAGTTAAGAAAATATTTTCCTCTACATATGTCACTGGGTGCATCCATTGTGTGATCTTTTGCGTTGCAAACTCCCCCCCCCCCCCAGTATCTTTCCTTCACTTGCTCCTCACTCCGTGGCAATGGAGTCTATCGGTCGATCACGGACTCAAATCATCGTATTGTGTGGGATCTATTCAAAGAACATCACCAGGGGGTAGATAAGAAATCTTTTAAGCTCCCTGTCTTGACTCATTCAGCTGTTACAGTTCCGAGTATTTATAAAGCGCTAACAAGGTCCGTAGCGCTGTACAATGGGTCAGACAGAATAACAAATATACATACAGGTTAAACGCACAGAACAGTAGGAGAGAGGACCCTGCTCCAGAGCTCACCATCTAAGAGCTGTCATCTTTTATCTCAGCTTGGAGAACAATACCCTCCTGCAGCCTTATCTAAACATTCCCTACTCCTCCTCATTAACTGTTAAATAATGTGGATTACATAAACAAGAGCCACAAAGCAAAGCTTTTGGAAAATGTTGCAACATGGGAAAAATAGTAATACACAAAATGGATCTGGTGATTAAAAACCTTCCTCTTGTACATGCAATTACTTCTTACAAAGTAAAAACAGCTGCATGTGTTTATAACGTGGTTTTGCTTGTATTGTATTTGTAAACTAGTTACAGCTTATGTAAGTGGTCGTGTCCCTTTAAGAAGGCGGAGAGGAATACCGCAAAGATACTATAGAAATAGTCAACGGGACACAGTTACTACACAAAGCTGAGATTTTTCAATGTATAATCAGAAAGAAAAGAAAGATATTTCACCTGTTTGAGATATAATTCTGAAAGCTGAACTCTTCCCTGTCTCTTCTGGTGCCTTTAGGCAATATACAGATCCTATGTGCACATATGATGAAAGCGCGGATCACGATGTCACTATGTCAAGCTGTCAGTACCTGGCTGAGAGGTGCTTGGGAACAACAACTCTTCACTTCTTGAACAATGGACCCTGCAATGATGTCAACCTAAACTGGGTCCGCAACAGGCTGGCCTTGTCGGAAAACAGTGTGAAGAGAGAGCCTTGCGGGTTTGATTTCTGCTTTGACTGGGAGAAATGTTCAGGTACATTTTTAATCCTGTCAAAAAATTGTTAATCAAGTTGTTATTTTTTATTATTATCCTTTATTTATATTGCATCACACATTCCACAGCGCTGAACAAGCTCAGTGTACAAGGGGTTGATACATTGGAATATCACACATGGATGATACGGCCTGATTCAGGGGGTCCCTGTTCCCAAGGGAACTTACAATCTATGAGATGTACAAGTATTTTGTGAGGTAGGTGCATCCATATCGTTAGGTGTCTTGCCCAAGGACACTGCTGGTGGCGTCTTCTTAGTGGGATCGAGCCGTCTTTCCATGATTGTAGATCAGCGACCTGTTGGTTAGGTTGAACCCGCTTCTCGTAAAGTCGAGACTTGCTTCTCCACAGTTGTATTGGAGGCATGTGCTGAATGGGATTTTTTTTACTTGTTTCTCCACGGTCAAAGGGCAGAGACGTTACCACTGGATTCCACAGCTGATATTGTGTGGTAGGCAAATATGTACCATTTGGTGTCTTGCTCAAGGACACTTACTGGAGTGGTGCTCTGGCCAGGATTGGAACCTTGGTCTCCACGGTTACAGAGCAGCGATGTTACCTCTACTCCATCCAGCCGGTACAAAGTTCCTCTCATATCACTTTGTTCAGAATAAAGCGCATAATAAATTATATTGAAGGGAGAGTTAAAGTTTAATTGCCTTTCTATACATTTTTCAGACAGTTTAAGGTTTTTCAATGCTTTTCATTTGGCTGATATATTCTCGTTCGGTTTGTTGTGGAGTCGCTGATTTAAAAATCAGATTCATGGTAATCTTCAAGAATCAGTATACACTACCTGGCCAAAAAATAAGTCAGTACCTCCTGGAGAAGCCTGTTATGATTTGGGGTTGCTTCAGTTGGTCAGGTCTAGGTTCAGCAATGTTATTTTCTGAAAAATGAGGTCATGTGACTCCCTGAATATACTGAATGAGCAGGTTTTTCCATCAATGGGTTTTTCTTCCCTGATGGCACAGCGGGCATATTCCAAGATGGCAACGCCAGGATTCATTGGGCTCAAATTGTACCAGAGTGGTTCATGGAACATGAGACATTATTTCCACACATGGATTGGCCACCGCACAGTCCAGACCTTAACCCCATTAACAAGCTTTGGGATAATGTGCTGGAGACTTTACACAGATCTGCGACTCTCCCACTGGGCATGTCATAGACGTAGACCTAAGAAACCCAAGGCATTATTCCTAGTGAATCTAGTTTTTCTACTAAAACTCCAACACCTTGTTAGGTCCATGGACTTGCCCATTTCCCCCCATATATATGTCCCACTACCCCCCCCCCTCCTCCCCATATGCTTTGGCAATGCTAAAATGTATTTGGTCCTGCCAATAAAGCTTATTTTGATTTGATTTGATTTGATTTGGTTAGAACATGTAAGAAAAGACACCATTGTAAAAGGCTGCCTAGCGTTAGGACGCCAGGGAGAAAACCCAAACAAACTAGTGTCATTTTACTGGCACCGGCGTTAGTTTCAAGGTTAAGGTTTATTTAGTCTTATGGTTAGGATCAAAAGAAGCAGACAAATCTATTGACCAAAAAAGGAGCAGAATCTATTGGTTAGGTTATACCTAATATTAACCCTAACCGTAAAACAAGCACAATCCTAGTAATCCTAACTCTAATACTAACCTTTAAGTGGCAGTTTTACTGGGATTAGTAAAATGAAACAAGTATGGTGCTGTTTGACCAAAAAAGGCAAACGTGCAAGTGCACCATGTTTCCTGTCAAGTATGACTTTTTTCCCTAATGTCCTGATGTTAGAGAACATTTTTAAAAGGCAACTTTTTCTACTCATCCTAACCTGCAGTGAGTTTTATGCAGGATATCAGTAAAAAGCAGTCACTACATTGGCTTGTGGTGCACAAAAGGTGTTATTCAGAGACAGCCGATCGGGCCCCGTAATGGCACCGAACAGTGAATTTCTCCATACAGTGCATTTTCATGGCCATTCGGCTATTCAGAAAGCAGGCAGTTCACCAAATTCAAACAGCAGAGAAATGGCAGTGAAATGACTTGATGTTCAGTGTTTTCATTCGGCAGGTTTATTCAGGCGAATCCCATACGGTTCAGTGTTAAAAAATATTCCTGTTTTTATTGAATATCTATAAAACCGTTTATTCTTTTAATCTGCAGCAAAAAAGTCTCTTTATTTTTTTTAGCAATTTTTCGGCATAGAAAAAAAAAATCGGATTTTTTGAATTAGCGTTTTTTTTCCCTGTAACAGACTTTTTATTATTATTCATAGGAACTTATATGTTAATTCCAGACATTTTCATCCAGTAGCTTTTCGAATTTTAAACTTTTAATCTTTTTGTTTTTTTTACTCCGTTCATCGGCTTGTTGACTTTTTCCGGCTGCTGGTCGGCACTGTGATTGGCAGATCGTCGGCTTTATTCAGACGCGTTTGGGTTTTTTTCCAGCAGTTTTGCGGTGGATGGTTGGCTTTTCTCAGATGTGTTCGGTATTTTTTTGGAGGTTTTGTGGCGGTTTTTCTGTTCTATGTGATGGTTTTTCGGATGCGGTCGGCACATTTTCCCTGCACTTCAGGGACCCTGCGGTGAATGCTGAATTCCCCTCAGGATCTGAACATTTGATTCCCCGAAGTGCTGGGAATGAGAGAGCACTGAATTGTCGGTGACATTTTGGTGCTATCTGAATAACCATGAAAGTGAAAGACTGCAGCTCCTCCATCATTTACCTGGTTTAGAAAATTTACAGGGTTATTCAAAGAGATCCGAATGCTTGAGAAAGGTAACCGAACGCTGAAAATCAGCGTTCGGTTACCTTTCTTGGCCATTCGGCTATCCAGAGAGCAGGCAATTCGCCAAATCCTGGCGAATTGCCTGCACATTCGGTGCCTGTTCGGTGCCTGTTCGAGGGCAGTGAAATCCCCATAGAGAAAGCACTGCTTCGGCTATTCAGAGAACACAAACCAGCAGTGAAAGGTTCCCCTAATGCCCTGCCATTCGGTGGTTTAATTCGGCAGGTTTATTCAGGAGAATCCCATAGGCTTCAATGTTAAAAATATTCCCGTTCTAATTCAATATCTAATAAACCGTTCATTATAAAATACTGCAGTAAAGAGTCTCTTTATTTATAGATTTTTTTAGGATATTTTAAGCATTTTTCCTAATTTTTTTTTTTTTAAAAAGTTCAATTTTTTTTTGATGTTTTTTTAAGTTTTCTTCTTTTTTCTGTAACAGCCCTTTTTATTATCATTCCCTGGACCTCATATGTAAATTTCAGACATTTTCGCTCAGTAGTTTCTTTGCAAACAGCGTTTCACTTTTCAATCATTCATGCAAACTGTTTTTCTAATTTATTCACTCCACTCTGTCTGCAGTGTCGGCTTTCTCAACTTTCGCCGGAGGCTTCGCTGCGTGTGATCGGCTCCTGCTCGGGTTTTTCCATGGTTTTCGGCAGGTTAATCCAGATGTTTTTGAGGGTTTTCGGCAGCTTTTCCCTGCAATTCGGGGGCCCTGTGGTGTTTGCTGAATACACCGCAGGGTCACCAAAATAGGATCGGCAAAAGGAACCGAATTGAAGAGAACGAAAAGTCACCGAACGTGCGGTGACTTTTCGAATCTCTTTGAATAACCCTGACAATTTTTTAGAAAAAAGCATTATACATTTTTTGCAATTTTACAAATGTTAAAATACTTTATTCCATAGGATACAATCTCAGCGTATGAGTTTTCATGTGTGATGTGGTAGTGTGTACATCACTGACTTTCTCTCTTATATTTTGCAGATACTGAATGTTCTTGTATTAATCCGACCCAGTGTCCTGAGAATAATGCCCAGCAATACTGTATCATACCCGGGTCATCCGGGAGACGGAGAACCGTCAACCACTGCGCATTGGCATCCTTAAAATGCAGACATATGAAGATTGAAGTCCTTTATAACACTGCCTGCACATTGTGAAAAAGAATTCACAGAGAACCTACACTCACATAATACACACAACAGAATTCTGTTGGATGAAAGAATAATATTAATTTACGTGAGTTGTTTTATGTCAGAAATTTTCTTTCAAACTGGAAAGTGAATAAACTATATTCTACATGCTATAAATGCAAAGTGGTAATACTGCTAAATTGTCTATATTACCTGTAAAAGATTAATTTCATATTCACCAAAACATGCAACCCAGAAGATTTCTGTATTCCTCATGTAAGGCGAGGCAAGCGCAGCGCAGCACTAATTAGCTAGGGAAGGCAGTAAAGACACATACAAGGTGTAGAATAAAAAACGTTTTCAGCTTTCTTTTACTTATTAGACAAATAAAATAACAAGCAAAGTGGTGTAGCGGCGCAGATCACAAATATGGACGATCACTCTGAAGCAGCAAAGGCTAAAATACACATTCCGACTTGGTGTTAACGGATTCCGCTTCTGCTGAATCCGTTAACACCAGCCTAAAAAAAAAGAAAAATCCTATACTCACCTCCTGTCCCACGGTGAGGACCATGGCTCCAACCTCCTCTGCCGTCCGACGGGAGCAGGGAAAGACTGGGGGAAAAAAAGTCCCACCAGTCTCTCCCTGCTTATCACTACGCTGACTGGCCGGATCTCGCGAGGCGAGATCCGGCTGGTCATGTGACCGCTGGCGTCTGGCTCAATGGAGTCCTATGGAATCCAGCGAGTGGATGATCATGGCTGCGCTCAGCGCTGCCGTGAGCATCACGGGGCCGTAGCGTGGGCTAACAATGCAGGCAGCTTTTTAAGCACCTGCATTATAATTCCACAGGGGCGGTAGGGGGAAAACTGTGGGCGCCCCGTTTTAGCGTGGAGATTGTAATGTAGCCCATAGAGTCCTCGCGCTTGCAAAAACGTCCAGAAGAAAATGTACTCCAAGCGATCTAGAAGATAAAAAGTGGGACGCACATAGCACAGTATATCCTAATCAACAGTCGCTCTTACAGAGAAGTTATCATCAAACTCACTTTTTAAAGAGCCACATAAAGCCGGCTCTAAACTGTATAAGCAAATTGGTGCAGATGATACTGCAGAGGGTACTGCTCACCAGTACATCCCCGATACTTCGGTTCCCAATATTTCATCAGTCCACGTGTCGTATCCAGTGGTGGGCCCAGCACAGGATGCGACACGTTGACCGTGAGTATGGGGTTGTTAAGTTTACAACAGCTCTGGTTAAGTTAGCACCACCTTTGTAATATAGTCCTAAGTCTTTGTGCTAAACAGTCACATCTTCCAGAGCCAAAAAAATCCCAGCTCTGGTTATAGGCCCATACGGCCAACTAAAGGGTGACACAATCCTTTTCCTGGATCACCTGAAAGACAGAAAATTGGAAACGGCACTCTCAAATTGGAGACCGCATAATTTGTCACAACACAATGCAGCAGTGAAACCGTAAAGAGAGAACCACTCACGTATTGAGGAGCCACTATTTCTATAGTCTCATAGGTCAGGGCTCAAAATTTCAGGCCCCGAGCTACTAGCCAGGCCTTAAGAGTTACTCGCCAACAGTTGCCCCACCCAACCCCTAACCTTAATTCCACCTCTAAACACACCCTCTTAAATTATCATTTCATTATCATTAACAATATAACAAAGCAATGTAAACATAAAGGAAAATAATGTGCAGTGTGTATGAGTAAATCACAGAGCTCCACAGTAATAAAACTCATGCGTATACACACTGCACATTACTGTGAATTTTATTACTATGGAGTGGAGCCCTGTGATACGCTCCTACACACCGCACATTATTGTGAGTTTTATTACTGTGGAGCTCTGTGATACAGTAATGTGCCGTGTGTGTAGGAGCAGATCAGAGCTCCACAGCAATAAACTCACAGTAATGTGGTGTGTGTATGAGCGTGAGCTTATTACTGTGGAGCTCTGTGATAAACTCACAGTAATGTGCGGTGAGCGTATTACAAACTCCCAGCATACTTATCCACATGAGATGATACGGGCACTCCAATTCAAATTCAGTAAGGCTTTATTGGAATAGCATCAAACAGAGTCTTTTTCAAGTTTGGCCTCCAGTTGTAATAGCTGCAGATTATTTTAAGATAACATCAGGAGCTGTATTGACTAATGGTTGCAGATGTGAGTTTAATGACTAGGCTGGCATCGGGCCCATCGGTTTATGTAAATATTTTGATATAGCCACTGGACAAAGGGATCAGTGTTTCCACTTTTCTTTATTGTGCAGCCATGAAATATAAAGCAAATGCCTACACCTTTATGCGGAGGCTAAATAAACATTCTGAATTCCTGTCTGAAATATTGGGCGGCTAAGCCGCTTACCAATCAATGAAAACAAAATCAAATACACTTTCCTTCTGTGTTCAGAATTTCGGTTCCTTCCCTGCTGCACCCTGCACCAAAATTGCCCTCTCAGAGGGATCCACATCTCCTAGAAGGGCAGGGCAGTCCTAATCAGGCATTGACTGCGAGTTAACCCTATAGGGGGAAAAGGGAGTTTTCATTCACCTGCTGATAATCCTGTGGTCTACCATCCTGCCCTTAATCACACTGTCACAACATGTATAAGAATTCTAGTTATATTTATATGAAAGCTTATGTAATACATATTAGGTAGTGTTTCAAGGTATAGCGTGCCACCCTTATAATAGATCTGAATATGCTATACCTTTGAAAGGAAATCAAAACATCATGGAGTTCAAATGAAATGTAAGGGCCCAGTTTATTTCCTCCTTGTTTCAGCCAGATTCAGCATAAATCAACATACATAAATATATTATGACCTTGATATCTATTCCCATCATTTACAGCCTAGGGAAAATTATTGGCCTTATTATGCAATTTAATATTCCCCAGATCCTCATTGTCTTGGAAGCAGAAGAAGATATTTTGGAAGCGTCTGAACAAAATAATCGTCAAATTATTATTGTCTATGTAAATAATTTACTGCCGCCTTTCTCATAATGTCTTTCTCACGGAAATTGGTATTCGGCACCAATTCTATATTTGAATGAAGTTTTATGGAGATCTAGGGCAGCATAAAATATATGTCAGTGATAATGAAGAGCGCCTAAAAGAGTAACAGGACATAGTGTATGAATTGCTATATTAAAATCACATTATATGTTAAAACAGGGCTCAAAATTTCAAGTCCCAAGCTACTAGCCAGACCATAAGATTTACTCGCCACCAGTTGCCCCACCTACCCTGCCCTAAACTCGGCTCCTAAACACGCCTTCTTAAATTATCTTATGAAATTACACTGTTAAAGGTTTTACTCAGAATAAAGTTACAAAATAATAAATAACATTAATACCCAAGCACCAGACCCAGACAAGTAGTTTCATCCATTAAGTACAGACTCCTCTCCAACAGTTTTTAGGACCAAATTAATTTGGTGTTTATGCATCCAATATATCAAGTGGAACCTAATACTCCCATTATTCATATGCCAGGTTATCACTAGAAGTTAGAGGACCCCAAAGTCAGGTTTCCCCCTTGGATGCTGATATAGATGAATCCATTAATTTTCGTCTGCGATACTTCCATCCCCATTTTTTCTTTTTTTTGCTCCTTCTGTATCACTCATCTCTTTCTTTATAAATAGGATTTATTTTGCATAACCTCAAATGCCTTCACCACCATTTCACCAATTATGGCCTCTAGCGGGAGTTGTAGTAGCGGCGCTGGTTCTGGCGTCACTTCTGGCGCGCTGACAGCTTGGCAGCATTTTTACTTTCCCTTAGTTTACACCAGGGGTGAGGAACCTTTTTTCTGCCAAGGGGCCCCCTTTAATTAATTTCTCTCCCCACTTGAATTCACTTCTCCCTCCCTTTAATTTCTTTTGCCCAATTAATTTCTCTCTCCCCAATTATTTAATTTCTCTCTCCCCAATTATTTAATTTCTCTCTCCCCATTTATTTCATTTCTCTCTCCCCATTTATTTCATTTCTCTCTCCCCAATTATTTAATTTCTCTCTCCCCATTTATTTCATTTCTCTCTCCCCATTTATTTCATTTCTCTCTCTCCAATTATTTCATTTCTCTCTCCCCATTCATCTCCTCCTCTTCATTCATCTCTCTCCATTTCTCCCCCCAATTCATCTTCCTCTCCATTTCATTTCTCCCCCAATTCATCTTTCATTTCTCCCCCATTCATCTTTCATTTCTCCCCCCCAATTCATCTTTCATTTCTCCCCCCAATTCATCTTTCATTTCTCCCCCCCAATTCATCTTTAATTTCTCCCCCAATTCATCTTCCTCTCCATTTCATTTCTCCCCCAATTCATCTTTCATTTCTCCCCCCAATTCATCTTTCATTTCTCCCCCCAATTAATCTTTCATTTCTCCCCCCAATTCATCTTTCATTTCTCCCCCCAATTCATCTTTCATTTCTCCCCCAATTCATCTTTCATTTCTCCCCCAATTCATCTTCCTCTCCATTTCTTTTCTCCCCCAATTCATCTTTCATTTCTCCCCCCAATTCATCTTTCATTTCTCCCCCAATTCATCTTTCATTTCTCCCCCCAATTCATCTTTCATTTCTCCCCCCAATTCATCTTTCATTTCTCCCCCCATTCATCTTCCTCTCCATTTCATTTCTCCCCCAATCATCTTTCATTTCTCCCCCCAATTCATCTTTCATTTCTCCCCCAATTAATCTTTCATTTCTCCCCCCAATTCATCTTTCATTTCTCCCCCCAATTCATCTTTCATTTCTCCCCCAATTCATCTTTCATTTCTCCCCCCAATTCATCTTCCTCTCCATTTCATTTCTCCCCCCAATTCATCTTCCTCTCCATTTCATTTCTCCCCCAATTCATCTTTCATTTCTCCCCCCAATTAATCTTTCATTTCTCCCCCCAATTCATCTTTCATTTCTCCCCCCAATTCATCTTTAATTTCTCCCCCCAATTCATCTTCCTCTCCATTTCATTTCCCCCCCAATTAATCTTTCATTTCTCCCCCCAATTCATCTTTCATTTCTCCCCCCAATTAATCTTTCATTTCATTTCTCCCCCCAATTAATCTTTCATTCTCCCCCCCAATTAATCTTTAATTTCTCCCCCCAATTAATCTTTCATTTCTCCCCCCAATTAATCTTTCATTTCTCCCCCCAATTAATCTTTCATTTCTCCCCCAATTCATCTTTCATTTCTCCCCCCAATTCATCTTTAATTTCTCCCCCAATTCATCTTCCTCTCCATTTCATTTCTCCCCCCAATTCATCTTTCATTTCTCCCCCCAATTCATCTTTCATTTCTCCCCCCAATTCATCTTTCATTTCTCCCCCCAATTCATCTTCCTCTCCATTTCATTTCTCCCCCCAATTCATCTTTCATTTCCCCCCCAATTAATCTTTCATTTCATTTCTCCCCCCAATTAATCTTTCATTTCTCCCCCCAATTAATCTTTCATTTCTCCCCCAATTCATCTTTCATTTCTCCCCCAATTAATCTTTCATTTCCCCCCCAATTAATCTTTCATTTCTCCCCCAATTCATCTTTCATTTCTCCCCCCAATTAATCTTTCATTTCATTTCTCCCCCAATTAATCTTTCATTTCATTTCTCCCCCCAATTAATCTTTCATTTCTCCCCCCAATTAATCTTTCATTTCTCCCCCCCAATTAATCTTTCATTTCTCCCCCCAATTAATCTTTCATTTCTCCCCCCCAATTAATCTTTCATTTCTCCCCCCCAATTAATCTTTCATTTCTCCCCCCAATTCATCTTTCATTTCTCCCCCCAATTAATCTTTTATTTCTCCCCCCAATAATCTTTCATTTCTCCCCCCAATTAATCTTTCATTTCTCCCCCCAATTCATCTTTCATTTCTCCCCCCAATTAATCTTTCATTTCTCCCCCAATTCATCTTTCATTTCCCCCCCCAATTAATCTTTCATTTCTCCCCCAATTAATCTTTCATTTCTCCCCCCAATTCATCTTTCATTTCTCCCCCCCCAATTAATCTTTCATTTCATTTCTCCCCCAATTAATCTTTCATTTCATTTCTCCCCCCAATTAATCTTTCATTTCTCCCCCCAATTAATCTTTCATTTCATTTCTCCCCCCAATTAATCTTTCATTTCTCCCCCCAATTAATCTTTCATTTCTCCCCCCAATTAATCTTTCATTTCTCCCCCCCAATTAATCTTTCATTTCTCCCCCCAATTCATCTTTCATTTCTCCCCCCAATTAATCTTTCATTTCTCCCCCCAATTAATCTTTCATTTCTCCCCCCAATTCATCTTTCATTTCTCCCCCCAATTAATCTTTCATTTCTCCCCCAATTCATCTTTCATTTCCCCCCCAATTAATCTTTCATTTCTCCCCCAATTAATCTTTCATTTCATTTCCCCCCCAATTAATCTTTCATTTCATTTCTCCCCCCAATTAATCTTTCATTTCATTTCTCCCCCCAATTAATCTTTCATTTCTCCCCCAATTAATCTTTCATTTCTCCCCCAATTAATCTTTCATTTCTCCCCCCAATTAATCTTTCATTTCTCCCCCCAATAATCTTTCATTTCTCCCCCCAATTAATCTTTCATTTCTCCCCCCAATTAATCTTTCATTTCTCCCCCAATTCATCTTTCATTTCTCCCCCCAATTAATCTTTCATTTCTCCCCCCAATTCATCTTTCATTTCTCCCCCCAATTCATCTTTCATTTCCCCCCCAATTCATCTTTCATTTCTCCCCCCAATTCATCTTTCATTTCCCCCCCAATTCATCTTTAATTTCTCCCCCCAAGTCATCTTTCATTTCTCCCCCTTTAATTCATCTCTTTCTCTCTGTTATGCTCTCTGCTTGCTATAACACTCTCCATTTCACCCCCTGCCGTTTATTTCATCCCCCCCCATCCACTTACTTGACCTGGAGAGTAGAATGAGGGGGCGGAGATTATCCTTCACACTGTGCCCGGAAGATAAGGGGCCCAGCGTGAAGGAGAAAGATCCAGCTTGCAGCAGGGTGGGCTGATAAAGGTGCCGAGGGTGAGAGTATTTGCAAACCCCCCTCCCCTCCCTCCCAGGAAATGATTCCCGTTTGCTGAAAGTCCCGTTTGCTGAAAAAAAAAAAGCAGACAGGCTGACCTGAAGAAGAGAAAAAAACAACACGGCCGCCGGCTGAAAACGCAGCGCAGGCAGCACGATAGACTTTATCATGCTCGCTGCGGGTGCAGTTTCACTCGCCAGTACTAAATTTCCCCTCGCAAAACGCAAGTATGCGAGTGGAAATTTTGAGGGCTGTGTTAAAACACAATGGGCCTTATTCCACTCTTGCTGCTAAGATATCGCCTGGAGCCAAATACAGACCGACGACAGGTCACATCCAAAAGGCTGGAGTTGCTGGTCCTACCTTTCTGCAAGCTTTGCTATCACTAATAGCCCCTGTAATTAATTGCCTCCTATACCCAGGGCCAGATTTATAAATAGGAAGAGTAGGCATGTGCCTACAGGCGCCTGTCACACAGCGGCGCCTTGCTCTGTAAAGTAAAAAATAAATAAATTACAATTTACAATCATTTAGACCCCAGTATCTCTGGAGCCCTACAGGCCAGAGGGACATATAAGGTATTATTGAAAAGGCCAGATCATGACCTTTCCAATGATAACAGAAATGATCAGGTTAGGTCTATGTAACAATAAAATAAAAAAATAAATTCTTTTAAAATGCAGCACTATTGTTCACTTTACAACTATAAAGTTCACACTGATGCTGCGCTAACTCACCTTCTCATTTCCCACACTGCCAGCAAGTGTGGAGGTGATGGCACAATGCTTTGTTTCACTGATAACCTAGACTGTAGCCAGAGGCGTAACTAGAAGCCTCAGGGCCCAGGTGCAGGAAACATGACGGGTCGGGCCCACTCACCCTATGCAAAAACATATTTTGTCCTCATCCCATCAACATGCATTGGTCCGCTCCAGGTCCACAATGTTGATTCCAGACAATCAGTGTCCCATATTTTCCAGGTCCACTGTGACCTTTAGTCCATCCCATTTTTAATGTAATGTGCACTATGTGTATCTCACAGAGCTACACAGCAATAAAAATCAGTAATGTGCAGTGTGTAGGAACATATCACAGAGCTTCACAGCAATAAAACTCACAGTAATGTGCGGTGTGTATGAGCGTATCACGTAGCTCCAAAGTAAAGTACAAATTAAATTAAAAAATAATTATATATATATGAAATATAGACAAGCCCCCAGTCCCAAGCAGGCGAGCGTGGTCTCAAGGGCCCAGGTGCGGTGGCACCCTCTGCACCCCTGGTAGTTACGCCCCTGACTGTAGCACTGCAGTGAGGAGAGACAGAGTGCTTTTGAATCTGGCATCTCTGATTTTTTACAACACACAAGGTCAAGTGAGTGAGGTGTCATTGGAAAGGACACTGTCTGGCCTTTCCAATGATACTAAATATGACCATGTAATGTTTAAAGATAAAAGCTTTAAAAATGTTAAATGCAAAATTTACTTTTTTTCTCTGTTCTAAGGCAGAGGCAATATAATATGCTTTTACTTATAAAGCAAACAATTCCACTGCATTAACTCAACTAAGGAAACCGATTCTGCCCCTTCTTTTGATTTGAGCGAAACCATTTTTTCAGTTTCCAGTTTTTTCAGTGGAAGGGCACTCCACAATTCTGTGCCTACAGGCTCCTGAGATGTAAATCCAGCCCTGCCTATACCTTGTATTGGATACGTTAATTGGTGCCTGGATTAGATGATCGTGCTATTTCATAGTAGATTGTTCGTCTATTCCAGAGACAGTGGGCCATATTACAATGTTAATGCGTATTCATATGCTGCATTAATTATACTGCAGAGAGGTGCTTCCCAGCAGTGTGTGGATTCATATGCTGCATTAATTATACTGCAGAGAGGCGCTTCCCAGCAGTGTGTGGATTTTATTATACTGCAGAGAGGCGCTTCCCAGCAGTGTGCGGATTCATATGCTGCATTAATTATACCGCAGAGAGGCGCTTCCCAGCTATGTGTGGATTCATATGCTGCATTAATTATACTGCAGAGAGGCGCTTCCCAGCAGTGTGCGGATTCATATGCTGCATTATTATACTGCAGAGAGGCACTTCCCAGCAGTGTGCGGATTCATATGCTGCATTAATTATACTGCAGAGAGGCACTTCCCAGCAGTGTGCGGATTCATATGCTGTATTATTATACTGCAGAGAGGCGCTTCCCAGCAATGTGCGGATTCATATGCTGCATTAATTATAATGCAGAGAGGCGCTTCCCAGCAGTGTGTGGATTCATATGCTGCATTAATTATACCGCAGAGAGGCGCTTCCCAGCAGTGTGCGTATTCATATACTGCATTAATTTTACCGTAGAGAGGCGCTTCCCAGCAGTGTGTGGATTCATATGCTGCATTAATTATACCGCAGAGAGGCGCTTCCCAGCAGTGTGCGGATTCATATGCTGCATTATTATACCGCAGAGAGGCGCTTCCCAGCAGTGTGCGGATTCATATGCTGCATTAATTATACTGCAGAGAGGAGCTTCCCAGCAGTGTGCGGATTCATATGCTGCATTAATTATACTGCAGAGAGGCGCTTCCCAGCAGTGTGCGGATTCATATGCTGCATTAATTATACTGCAGAGAGGAGCTTCCCAGCAGTGTGCGGATTCATATGCTGCATTAATTATACTGCAGAGAGGTGCTTCCCAGCAGTGTGCGTATTCATATACTGCATTAATTTTACCGTAGAGAGGCGCTTCCCAGCAGTGTGTGGATTCATAAGCTGCATTAATTATACCGCAGAGAGGCGCTTCCCAGCAGTGTGCGGATTCATATGCTGCATTATTATACCGCAGAGAGGCGCTTCCCAGCAGTGTGCGGATTCATATGCTGCATTAATTATACTGCAGAGAGGCGCTTCCCAGCAGTGTGTGGATTCATATTGCTGCATTAATTATACCGCAGAGAGGCGCTTCCCAGCAGTGTGCGGATTCATATGCTGCATTAATTATACAGCAGAGAGGCGCTTCCCAGCAGTGTGTGGATTCATATGCTGCATTAATTATACCGCAGAGAGGCGCTTCCCAGCAGTGTGCGGATTCATATGCTGCATTATTAATACTGCAGAGAGGCGCTTCCCAGCAGTGTGTGGATTCATATGCTGCATTAATTTATACCGCAGAGAGGCGCTTCCCAGCAGTGTGTGGATTCATATGCTGCATTAATTATACCGCAGAGAGGCGCTTCCAGCAGTGTGTGGATTCATATGCTGCATTAATTATACCGCAGAGAGGCGCTTCCCAGCAGTGTGCGGATTCATATGCTGCATTATTATACCGCAGAGAGGCGCTTCCCAGCAGTGTGCGGATTCATATGCTGCATTAATTATACTGCAGAGAGGCGCTTCCCAGCAGTGTGCGGATTCATATGCTGCATTAATTATACTGCAGAGAGGCGCTTCCCAGCAGTGTGTGGATTCATATGCTGCATTAATTATACTGCAGAGAGGAGCTTCCCAGCAGTGTGCGGATTCATATGCTGCATTAATTATACTGCAGAGAGGTGCTGCCCAGCAGTGTGTGTATTCATATGCTGCATTAATTATACTGCAGAGAGGCGCTTCCCAGCAGTGTGTGTATTCATATGCTGCATTAATTATACAGCAGAGAGGCGCTTCCCAGCAGTGTGTGGATTCATATGCTGCATTAATTATACCGCAGAGAGGCGCTTCCCAGCAGTGTGCGGATTCATATGCTGCATTATCATTATTATACTGCAGAGAGGCGCTTCCCCGCAGTGTGCGGATTCATATGCTGCATTAATTATACTGCAGAGAGGCACTTCCCAGCAGTGTGCGGATTCATATGCTGTATTATTATACTGCAGAGAGGCGCTTCCCAGCAATGTGCGGATTCATATGCTGCATTAATTATAATGCAGAGAGGCGCTTCCCAGCAGTGTGTGGATTCATATGCTGCATTAATTATACCGCAGAGAGGCGCTTCCCAGCAGTGTGTGGATTCATATGCTGCATTAATTTTACCGTAGAGAGGCGCTTCCCAGCAGTGTGTGGATTCATATGCTGCATTAATTATACCGCAGAGAGGCGCTTCCCAGCAGTGTGCGTATTCATATGCTGCATTAATTTTACCGTAGAGAGGAGCTTCCCAGCAGTGTGTGGATTCATATGCTGCATTAATTATACCGCAGAGAGGCGCTTCCCAGCAGTGTGCGGATTCATATGCTGCATTATTATACCGCAGAGAGGCGCTTCCCAGCAGTGTGCGGATTCATATGCTGCATTAATTATACTGCAGAGAGGAGCTTCCCAGCAGTGTGCGGATTCATATGCTGCATTAATTATACTGCAGAGAGGCGTCCCAGCAGTGTGCGTATTCATATACTGCATTAATTTTACCGTAGAGAGGCGCTTCCCAGCAGTGTGTGGATTCATAAGCTGCATTAATTATACCGCAGAGAGGCGCTTCCCAGCAGTGTGCGGATTCATATGCTGCATTATTATACCGCAGAGAGGCGCTTCCCAGCAGTGTGCGGATTCATATGCTGCATTAATTATACTGCAGAGAGGAGCTTCCCAGCAGTGTGCGCGATTCATATGCTGCATTAATTATACTGCAGAGAGGCGCTTCCCAGCAGTGTGTGGATTCATATGCTGCATTAATTTACTGCAGAGAGGAGCTTCCCAGCAGTGTGCGGATTCATATGCTGCATTAATTATACTGCAGAGAGGTGCTGCCCAGCAGTGTGTGTATTCATATGCTGCATTAATTATACTGCAGAGAGGCGCTTCCCAGCAGTGTGTGTATTCATATGCTGCATTAATTATACAGCAGAGAGGCGCTTCCCAGCAGTGTGTGGATTCATATGCTGCATTAATTATACCGCAGAGAGGCGCTTCCCAGCAGTGTGCGGATTCATATGCTGCATTATTATACTGCAGAGAGGCGCTTCCCAGCAGTGTGCGGATTCATATGCTGCATTATTATACCGCAGAGAGATGCTTCCCAACAGTGTGCGGATTCATATGCTGTATTATTATACCGCAGAGAGGCACTTCCCCGCAGTGTGTGGATTCATATGCTGCATTGAAACCTATGGGTTAAAAAGCCTTGTTTCTTTTAAAAAAAAACTTACCTTAATGGCTCCTGCCGATATTACAATCAACCCACAAGCTCTGTTTGTAACTCAGACGTTTCAACAGGTTACTGTAAATTAGCGTTTCCTATGCTTTGTATCGGAGCCATTCATTTGCACCTAAAAGGAGAAGAACAAGAGTCCATTTTAACTTGTTCTTCTCCTTTGGAGCCGTTATTTAAAAATAAACACTGGTTTTCAAAAGCTTGTGTTAAGTGATTTTGCAACAGCAAAATCACTTAACACTTGACTATAAAGAGTTTGAAAAAATCCGTTACCTACCTGAGATCCCACGGTGCAGAGGACAGTGCGATCTGCCACTTCCTCTGGCTATAAGCGGCAGAAGACTGGAAACAAATAGCTCCCAGTGTTCTTCTGCGGCTCCTCCTGCGGCTCCTGTGTGTCTTTACTCAATTGAGCTCACACAGAGCTCGTGCAGGGACGCGATAAGCTCCATGGAGTCCTACAGATTTCAGATAAGGGGCTCCAAACCTATACATTTGTCCATAGATAAATGAACAGTTGTTTTTTTATAACTATGTTAATTACCTTTTAATTTCAGGATGTCTTTTAGCCTTTTTTAGAAGGAGTTACCGGTATTAGTCCATAGAATGGTGGGTATCAGCGCTTGTACTCAATGGCTCTATCTTCTAGGACCGCCTTCGGTTCCAGTATTCCTTTAGGCCATACACCTCGATATAAAACATATAGAATGTGTGCAGACTGTTTAACTGGATTTAAATGGTAAATAATGGTCATTTACTCACATTTCTTGGTGCCCTTGGATAAGAGGCACCGAAATACTGGCAGCCAGTGAATCAAGGGAGCACTGGATCTCCCATCACTCCCGGGTAGTCCTCAGGAAGCAGCAGAAAAGCAAACTGGGCGGCGCCAGAGATACACTATATCTGTTTTTACATAAATAAAGATGCTTTCGAAAATGTATCGTCCAAACAAACTTTATTGGTAAGCAAAAAAAAAAACCACAGTGGAAGAGAGTAAGACACAATTTACAGTAGGATGGTAAGCACATGGTCTGACACACTGAATTTGTTAGATCTTGTACACAACATGAATTTTTTTTAAGGATGAAAGACGTTCTGAAACGCTGAGCGGATTTGACGTGCTCTATATCAGTTTTGGATAAAGGAAGCGCGCGGTGCTGTGATTTCTCTATGTATCACAAGGACTTATGCTGACAATTCTGACATTCTCCCCTCGGCACTTGAGGACTCCTGCTTCACATTCAGTTAGGGTTCGCTTTGTGCCATTTGATTCGACACAAATGCTGATCCCTTCATTTCCACAAGTGTGTGACTCTCTGCAGACGCATTCTTTAGCTTTATCTAGACATAAAGGGAAAGGGATGTGTTAGCGGGCAGGACACATTGAACTCCGCCACGATCATTCTGTACAAATAAATCTGTGAGTCCTGTCATTTTATCTTGGATTTATTTTTAAGTTTAACAGTTCTATTGCTTGTGGCCTTGAAGTCACTCGAACGTCTATAATATCATTCGACGTGAGATAGCAGAGGTCCTGCTTCAGGATACTCTTATCTCCTACCAAAACCCCATAGTGCTATGTCTTAGACATGTGCAATTCGCTTCAGACTTATTTGGAAATCGTCTGAAATATTGGCATTTCAGCAGTTTGGATCGATCGGAATTGCAGAATCAATTTGGTTTCAGAATAAAATCTTAATTATTATTAAATTATTTGTGAAGCGCCAACACATTCCGCAGTGCTGTACAGAGGTGCACTGGGTCACAAGACACTTTCAAATTAATACAAATTTTTTGGATTATTATCAGCCAGGTTCGAATATTATCCTAAAAATTCAGATTTAATCGGAATAGTAAAAGGGGGAAAAAAAGGTAATCCTAACTAACCCTAAACTATTCCTAGCTCAAACCTAATCATATTACACAGAAACTGTCACCCCAATCCTAGTCCTAACCTAACCCTAACATAACTCTAGTGCTAACCTAATCCTAGACCTAGCCCTTATCATATGACACAGAAACTGTCACTTTAAGCCTATCCCTGACCTAGCCCTAACCTAACCCAAGCGTTAACCTAACACTAAACTAACTCTAGCCCTAACCTAAACCTAACCCTACACTATTCCTAGCTCTAACCTAATCATATTACACAGAAACTATCACCCCAATCCTAGCCCTAACCTAAACCTAGCCCTAAAATAACTCTAGCGCTATCCTAACCCTAGTCCTAAAGCTAACCCTTATCATATGACACAGAAACTGTCACCATAAGCCTAGCCCTGGCCTAGCCCTAACATAACCTAACCCTAAACTAACTCTAGCCATAACCTGACCCTAACCCTAAACTATTCCTAGCTCTACCCTAATCATATTACACAGAAACTGTCAACCCAATCCTAGCCCTAACATAACCCTAGCGCTAACCTGACCCTAATCCTAAACCTAATCCTAAACCTAACCCTTATCATATGACACAGAAACTGTCGCCTTAAACCTAGCCCTAACCTAACCCAAGCGTTAACCTAACCCTAAACTAACTCTAGCCCTAACCCCAAACTAACCCTAGTGCTAACCTAACCCTAAACTAACTCTAACCCTAATCTAATCCTAAACCTAACCCTTATCATATCACACAGAATTCACTGAAGCAGTTATTGGACGTCAGAGAAAACTGTCAAACTGTGCCTAATTGACATCAGCAAATTCCACCAAACTGCAAAAAGCAAAAACAAAACAATGAAAATCTCCTATTCTCCTCATAGGTGTTTAAAACAAAAAAAAAAATATTAATATGAGTCTAAGGCTAGGGTCAGACTGAGGCAGTGCGAACGCGCGTTCTGGCGCACATAATCACGGCCGCACTAGCAGCAGATGCCGGGCAATGACAGCCAATATACGATGTATGGTCGCACAAAAGTCCGGCCGCGCAACGCAAGTGGAAAATGAACGCATTTTTTCGAGAAGAACGTTAAACCGCTGGTACTGACGTACAGAGTGCGCTGCGGCCGCATAGCAGCGTGTGTGCGTGATTAGGAGATGTCAGACGCTGCTAGTGTGCGGCCACATAACGTTCAAACAGCCGGATTTCCCTAGACTTCTTTTCACCCCATCGTCATGAAATACGTCCAGAATTGCGCATCGTCTGACCACTTAAGCGTATTCCGTGAAAAAAATGCGTGCGCACGCATCGACGTACATTTTGACGGTGGCCGCAGAAAATGCGCTCATCTGTCCCTAGCCTAAAGAATAAAAAATTTCCTTTAAAATAAAAAAAGGTCTGTTACAGAATAAAACACAAAAAAAACTTTTAAAAATGAGCAAACAGAAATTTCGTAAAAAAAAAAAATACAAATAGCGGTTTTAAAAAAAAAGTTTTTTTTGTTGAAAATGTGAATGTGTCTTAAAAAAATTTAAAAAGATATTGCATTTTTACATTGAATCCTAAGAGATTTTCTGGTTTAAACACATCGAACTGAAACACCGAAAATCAGGTCATATCACCGACATTTCGGTTCAGTTTGGCGTTCTGTGAATAGATTAACCATTACTTCTGTATGGGATAATATCGGTGACGCAAAAGACCGCCGAACTGCGACGAGCTGCAATGTATTTCGCCGTCAATTCGCCTGTATTTTTCGAATTGACAGTTAATGATTAGACAAACTGCCTCGAAATTGCACCAAGCGATGAAATTTACCATTCGGTGCAATTCGGTGGCAACTACGGAGGTCAGTGAATAACCTCTTTTGTGTTTTTGTAGGTTCCGTCCGCCCGACACAACAATCTCTGCCACTGTCATTTAGTCACCATACCTGAGTAAACCTCCCACAGGTGACACGCATCTCTTGCTCTTTTTGAGTCTTCTGGGAAATTACAATTTGTATCTTCAGTCAGAGTGTATGTTCTCCCCAAACAAGTGACCACATGCATCTTGCAGACTGTGAGTGGAATGTTTTTCTTAATCCTCCCATCGACAGCACACACAGGGATTGACGACCTAAAAGAGGAACCTGTTACATTTTGCTGTTGTTTATACGGACTTTTCAGTAGCCAATAGCGTGTGTTGTGTTTCCACCAGTTGTTCGTGGCTGTAAAGTTACGGACCTGACAATTCCATTTCCATCAGACTTTATGTATGACCCAATATAGGGCTCTATTACATTCTTCACGCAAAAATGCACAGTAAACGCGTGAATTTTTGTGCGAAGCATTAAACATTAACGCGCTTAAATTAACGCTGGTATTACAATCCTCGCGCATTATTTCATCTGTCAAAAAATAACGTGTGTAAAAAAGACGCGCAAAAACGCGCACGCATTAACGTTGCGTGCAAAAATCAGTGTGCGGACTGTTTTTCCACGCGATTAACCCAATCAAAATTAAGAACCGTAATTGTCTCACGTTAAGTTTTTGCTCCTGTCAAACTCAATCTGCGCATACTGTATGCTGCATCCAAAAAAAAACCACGCACAACTTCTCAAATTTATTGTTTGGGTATGTGTAGAATGTGTAACTATACTTTGCTGTATTTTTTTTTTCGGGCTGGTGTACTTGGTTTCGTCCAGGACGTTCAGATTTGCCGTTACCACCAGCTTTTCAAAGACGTTAAAATTATGCTCGCAAACGCTGTGCGTTAAATTTTGCGCATAGGTTGCAATACCATCCGCATTCCAGCACACAAACGCATTTGCGCTCACAATGTTAAGTATAGGACGCGCGCAGTACAGTACGCTCGCGCAGCGTTTGCGCAGGTTCACCCGCGGTAGACGTTAACGTGCATTTTTTGTGCGGACATTGTAATACGACGTTCAGCGCAAAGGGTTTTGCCCCTCGCGTTAATGCATTTTTACGCACGCGTTAACGCGAAGAATGTAATAGGGCCCATAAAGTATTAAGTATGACCCAATATTAGCTGTTCCCAAATTATAAATTGCAATTTATTGATTATTGTGTGTTTTTTACATGCTTTAGTCCTCTTTATAGATAAACCGTAGATCCATTATTACATTACCCGCATTCAGACGGCATTTTACAGGCACATTCCGAATCCTGGATTTTTTCCCACGGTTGGCATGCAAGTCTCGGAGTTTTGGGTGTCATTCCACTCACTGTAACAAAATAACATGCGCTGTACCATCATGCCACATACTCAAAATGAATATAAAATAAGGACATACTCTAATGAATTACATCACTATAAAGGGTTAAATGCAGGGGTCAAGTGGATGGGGAACGTGTGGGAGTGCAGTTCCACCACTATTCTCCCTGAGAGGACAGAGTTCCCTTTTGGCCCACACAATAAAAAGCTTTTATTAGCCTCAAATCCTGTTTACTCATGAAGTCACCGGAAATACGTATATAATATTTATTACGGGGGTGTGGCCTGACCTAGCTCTGTGATGGCCGCTTGAAGTGAGAGCTCCAGCGTGTTGCCTTTCTAATTGCTTTTATTCAGCGGATCAGCAAGCAATGGTGAAAGGAAAAGCACGGGGGTCGACTGCTACTACACCAGGGACCCCTCGGCCGACTTTACAGGGCTCCATGGACACGTTTTTACAGGGGCCGCCGGCTTCACAGTTGGGGCCTAGTATGGCGGCGGCAGCCTCTCCGACGCAGTCGGAAGCCTCGTGGAGCGAGGATCACCCGCGCCTACGCAGGATGGAAGACATGATGGCGTCCCTACCCTCTAAGCAGGACCTCCTCGATCTGGCGGCGACGCTGGGAGAATCGCTACGAGGTGAGGTCTTTGCCATTAAAACGGGACTGGCAGACTTGGAGACCCGGGTGCTCCACCTTGAAACCAGGGCCCAGCACGTGGGAAGTGACTCCCAGGGAGACCCTAGCTCTCCGGTTCTGTCTGCGCTGTTACGTCGAATAGATGATCTGGAAAACAGGTCGCGCCGCCAGAACATTCGTGTACGAGGGGTACGAGAATCGGAGACAGAGCTGACTGCATATTTGGCCCGGTTTTTTACTTTCCTTTTGCCGGGTGCAATAGTTTCCCCCTCTGTGATAGACCGAGCACACAGGGTCTATAGGGCAGCGTTGCCGGAGGGACGACAGACCGGGACGCGCGATGTTCTATGTCATGTCACAGACTTTCGGGTGAAGGAGAGAATCATTAAGGCGGCAAGGACCCAGCGCTCCTGGGACTTTGAAAATGATAAAGTGGAGCTGTTTAACGATTTGTCCCGCTTCACACTTACGGCCCGTAGGGCTCTACGACCGGTGACGTTGGCGCTACAAGAGAAGGGCATCCTATACCGATGGGGTTACCCATTTTCGCTTTCCACCTCTTATAACGGTGTAGATGTAGCGATTAGAACACCTGCGGATGTCCCCAACTTTTTATGGGATCTACAGTTGCCTGATGTGCAGATTCCGGACTGGGAAAGAGCCCTGACGGAGGATACCGCTCGTGGCGCTCTTGGCCCCCCCCCGAGGCAGCGGAGACAGCGCCGAGAGAGGAACCGTGGGCGTCTGCGAGAAGAAGATGCTGGAGATCCCCCGGCCCTGGAGGAATGAGGGCACTGGAGATGTAATATAATTTAATGCTGGCTCGTTGCCTATATGCGGCTCTGAAGGATTGCGCCCTTCTTCACTTTTGCGGATGGGGAAGGCATACCTACCTAGAAAAGGCATGTGTTATCTTTCTTCGGGCCTTCCGTTGCTCGCCTCCCCTTCCTGACTGAGACCGGTGAACCCTGGCCGACTGAGTAACGGTTTTGGGGGTGGATTTGTTCCTGAACGGTTTGATCGGAACCCCCACACTTGGGAATGGAGAGTTGGCTGTATAGCGTGGACTAGGATGAAGACTCCCAATCGCCGCTACACTGACTGTTGGTAATAGTCAAGGGCCGGGTGAGACCCTGGTACTGGGTACCGATTGACACGGACTGCCCGTGAGAGAGAGGGGGGACGAGGTCGCAGGGCGTTCCTCAAGGGAGATCCCGGAGGGTATTGCGTAATTTTGTAAGAATAGGGTGTGGGGGATAGCATATCCTGCTACACTGTTCGGGGAGGGGGATAAATATAACGTACATTTATTGTTTAAGACAAAAACAAACAAACAAAAAAAAAAAAAAAAAGAAGAAACCCAAAAAAAAAAACAAAAAAAAAAAAAACTGTAAGTTTGCTTAAGTAAGAGGGGGGGGGGAGGGGATGGGGGAGGGGGATGAGTATAACGTGCATTTATTGTTTAAGACAAAAAAACAGGGGGGGGAAAAATTGTAATAATTTAATTAAGTCACATGTTATGTAAGTTTGTAAAGTCAAGGGAGGGTAGGGGGTTGGATATTATGTTACATTGTAAGGGGAGGGGGGAAAGGGGGGATGGATATAACAGAAGTCTGGAAACTTTTTAAAAAAAAGGGGGGGGGAAATAAAAAAAAAAATAAACAAAAATAAAAAAATGTATATACTTCGTAAAGTTACCATAAGTGAGGGGGGGGGGAGGATAGAATATTGTGTTAAGCGGTAAGGGGAGGGGGGACGGGAGATGACTATAACGTGTATTTTCCAAGTTTGCATAAGTAAAGGGATGGAGGATAGAATATCATTTTACTCCATCTAAGGTAGGGGAGGGGGGAGGGCTACAATGTGCAAGACGGGGGGGGGGAATGTACTTTAGAAGTCTGCATAACTGGGAGGGGGGGGTTGACGCGTATATTGGCCAGTAGAGGGGAAGGCTCTAACATGCATCTACATTGTTATTGTTATTTCTTCGTTTATTGCTGTGATGTTGAGTCTTTCAACCCTGTCTACTGTGATGTGCTTAACAGAGGTGGATGCCAGTGGGTATCGGAGCAACGGAGACCTAAGCTGTATATCAAGGGCGTACTAAATGACGTCTCGCCCAATGCCCATTTCTGGCCTACCTGTGCTCTTGTTATAACTTACATATTGCCTACCTAAAGCACGTATATTGCTTGCTATTGCTGATCCGCTGATGATGATTATTCACTACCGTGGCAACACGTTGGCCTCTGGCCTGTTTTTTCGTTTTTTCTTTTCTCTTCTTTTCTTCTTCCTTTTCTCTGCTCTTCTAGCGAGGCACTCGGCTGATTGCCTCTCCTTCCTTTTTCTTCTCTTATTCGTCTTTTCTTTGCCTACCCCGAGGTATTGGCGTCGAATTTTCTCAGGGGAACTGTTCAGGGCGGTTTTATACCCCCTTGGACAGGTAGCCTGACGGACGTTTGAGCCTCATCAACCACCTAGTGTTTTTTGTTTTGTCTTGTGTGTGTTTATCGTTTGTGTGCGTGTTGTGAGCTTTCATTCCTCCCCCCCCCCCTATTTTTTATTTTTATTTCTTTATCTCTTTCTCCTCTCTCTCTCTCTCGCCTCTTCTTTTCCTCTTACTCCCTTTCTGTCCAACTACTCCTTTTTTCCCTTTTTTATTTGACTGGGGTCTGGGAATATGGCTGATGGAGATATGATGGCGGGGGGCGGCTCTGGCACTAGCAGCTCTGGAGATAAGTCGGCTTTCCTGCCACGATCGTTACGCTTCTTGACTTATAATGTCAGGGGACTTAACATTCCGGAGAAGCGTGGACGACTCCTTCGTGAACTTCAGGCCCTACGATCCTCGGTGGTCTTCTTACAAGAAACGCACTTTCGTGCAGACGCACCCCCCCAACTGCTCACTCGAGCATTCCCCACGGGATTTTTCAGCAATTATACGCAGGGCAAGTCGCGTGGTACAGCGATCTTATTCGCAAAAGATGTCCCTTTTGTGGTTACTGACACGTTGTGTGATGATGAGGGCAGATATCTTTTTGTTAAAGGTTCGATTTCAGGGGTGGCCTATACTTTCGCTTCTATCTATTTGCCGAATGTAAATCAACATAGGTGCCTTGCGGGGATCGTAAAGGCCCTGGATAAGTTCCAAACGGGCATTCTGATTCTGGCAGGGGACTTCAACGTCCCTCTGGATCCGCGAATAGACACTTCCCGTCGTCAGTCGAATATCCCACCAAGCTCTATTAGACATCTTAAACGTACCCTGGACTCTTTGCACTTGGTAGATGTTTGGCGTGCTCTGAATTCAGGGGCCTGAGATTTCACTTATTACTCGTCGGTACATGCTTCTTCCTCGAGAATCGATTATCTTTTATGCAACAACATCAATTGCACTTGCTACTTGAGGCGGATATCGGCACACGTACGTGGTCGGACCACTCGCCTGTTTGGATGTCACTGACCTCTCCGCTTTTCCGCCCACGGGAGAGATCCTGGAGACTGAATACGCACCTGCTTGAGGATCCCGGTTTTTCGAGGGAATTATCTGGAGCTATGAAGCACTACTTCGAGGAAAATGCTGGGGTAGGTGAGGTTTCGGAAGTTACGGTCTGGGAGGCACATAAGGCGGTAGTACGGGGCCTGCTTATCAGCAAGGCTGTTGCACTCAAAAAGGCCAAATCAACAGAGACGGTAGATCTTTTGAATGGCATCAGACGCCTGGAACAGTCCCACCTCTATTCGTCAGACGACGCAGACTTTAAGGAGGCTACGCTACTTAGGCGACGCCTAAACGACATCCTTAATGAGAAATTAAGACTGGATGCGGCGCGCGCCAAATGCCGATTTGCTTTGCAGGAAAATAAGCCTGGGAAGTTGCTGGCGCACTTACTTCAACAACGTCTGGAAACTAATTATGTCTCTAAGATCAAAACAGGGACGGGACGAACGTCACCCCTGCCTGATGTGATCGTCAGGGAATTTGAGTCCTATTACCGTCAGCTTTATGATATGGAGGGTACGACAGGAAGAGTTATTGCGCCACCAGCCATCTCCAGATATCTACAAGATAAGATTCATACTACACTGTCACCCTGTTAGGACCCGAGGGTTGCGTCCTCCTCGCGGTCCCTCCTGGTGTCCTATGCGCGCGGGCCGCCGCCGCTTCCGGGTATGAGGCTTCCCAGCGGCGTGACGTCATCACGCCTCCACCGTGGTGCCTCCTGTGTCACGTGATCCTGTTGGCCAATCGGGAGGCAGGGCGCCTGATTTAAACCTGCTTTTTGCTTTTGTCTGCGCCCTTTCGTGGTTTTAGCTTGCTAGACCCTTTGGTGCTGTATTCTAGATTCTGATTTGACTTACTGTGCATGACCTGGCTTTTGGCAACCGACTCTGAGTATCTCTATATCCCTTTGACCCGGCTTTTGTGTTTTGACGCTGCATTTGGTTTCTCCCTGTGTACTGTACTGTATTACTACTCGCTATCACTTAACCCAGCCACCACAAGGACTGGTATTGTGATTAGATTTCGAGGTTTTTCCTGTTACCTGTGTATCCTCCTAACGTACCCTTCGACTTGCGTGTACTAGCTTGGACGTACACTCTCTGGCACTCCGTATTGTCTTGTTTCTAGACCAGCCACCCTTAGGACTGGTCTCTGTCCTCTTTGCCTACGTCCCTGCCTTATAGGTTCACTTCTAGCTACTGCGTAACCCAGCCAACTACAAGGACTGGTATCGCATTTAGGGTTCCACCCTCCTGTTTCGCCTAGGGCTGACTATAGCTACCTACGGGTACGTGTGTCCGCCTGACATCACGAAAGGGCCATGGACCTTGCAGGGACCGCTCAGCAACTCTCTGGCTTGGAAAGTCGTTTGGAGGATCAAGATCATCGTCTTGATCAGTTCGCCCAGGCCCTCCAAACCCTACTTAACCGCACTGCCCCTACCCAGGTAGAGGTTTCCCCTCCAGTCAAGCCGCCTCCTTCCGAACCATTTTCTGTGCCTACTTCGTATCCTAACTTGCTACCTCCGGTACGTTACGGAGGTGATCCTAACGCTTGTAGAGGTTTTTTAAATCAGATCTCTATTCACTTTGAATTAACCCCGTGGTCTTACCCTACTGATCGTGCCAAGATCGCCTTTGTTATTAACCATCTAACCGATAAAGCGCTATGTTGGGCTAACCCTCTCTGGGACACCGATAAACCTATTGTGTATAATTATCGTGAATTTATGTCGGCTTTTCGTAGAGTGTTTGACCCTCCGGGGCGAAAAACCAATGCTGCTAAGTCCTTGTTGCGCTTACGTCAGGGTACGAAATCCCTGGGTGATTATGCACTAGAGTTCAGATCTTTGGCCTCAGAATTAAACTGGAATAATGAGGCTTTAGTAGCCGTGTTTTCTGAGGGGTTAAACGACGAACTTCAGGACGAAATAGCAGCCAGAGATCTCCCAGAAGAGCTAGAGGATTTAATAACCTACCTGTCTTTCATAGATGAACGTCTTCGCCATCGTAGACATACCAAGGAGAGGTCGAAAAAACCACTTCTTAGGACGCCTCCCCGGTTCTCTGTACCTTTGCTTCCCGAGTCACACCCTCCCGCCGAACCTATGCAATTAGATAGCACCAAACTACCAGACAGTGAGAAACAACGCCGGAGGCGTGAGGGTTTATGTCTGTATTGTGGATTGGGGGGTCACTTACTGAAGGGTTGTCCCAAGCGCCCGCAGGGCCCATCGGGAAACTCTCGTGCCTGAGTGCCTTTAGGGGACAGCTCTTGGGTACTTTTCCGTCGTCCCCCAAACTGGAAAATAGACTCCGGGTTCCGGTTACTCTATCCTGGGAGAGTTCCCGTAACCCGGTTAATCTTTACGCATTAGTCGACTCCGGTGCTGCCGATAACTTTATCGATTTGGGTTTCGCCCAGAAACATGCCATACCCCTTGTAGAAAAGAAAACGCCACTACTC
Organism: Leptobrachium leishanense; assembly: GCA_009667805.1. NCBI lineage: Eukaryota > Metazoa > Chordata > Amphibia > Anura > Megophryidae > Leptobrachium > Leptobrachium leishanense. Next base: position 6,240,930 of record CM019063.1, on the reverse strand, counting down.
GTACAAGCCATTGACGGTAGACCTCTTGAAACCCCTTTTGTCTTGTTTGAAACTCAGAACATTTCTGTGGGGATAGGGTTATGTCATAAAGAAGAGATGTTTTTTCATGCCATTACTTCGCCTTCCTATCCTATCGTACTTGGTTACCCCTGGTTAACCCGTCATAACCCTGTCATTGATTGGCGAGCCCGTCAGATTGCTAAGTGGGATAGCGATTGTTTGCTCTCCTGCATTCAGATTCCCTTGTCCGTTAACACCCTTAACGTACCCACGTCTCCACCTCTCTCTACGATTATTCCCCCTCCATATGCTGATTTGGCTCCTGTGTTTGATAAAAGAGAGGCCGACAAACTACCCCCGCATCGTCCCTACGACTGCGCCATTGACCTTCTCCCAGGTGCCGTTCCTCCCCGAGGGGCAGTTTATCCGTTATCTGAAAAAGAGAATAGGGTACTGGAGGAGTACATTACCGATTCCCTCCAAAAGGGGTTCATTCGCCCCTCGTCTTCCCCAGCCGGTGCGGGTTTCTTTTTTGTTCGGAAAAAGGAGGGAGATCTTAGACCCTGTATCGACTTCCGTGGTTTGAATAAAATAACCGTCAAGAACGCCTATCCCATTCCACTCATCCCTGAATTGTTCGATCGCCTGAAATTCTCCAAGGTGTTCACTAAATTAGACCTTAGGGGAGCTTACAATCTTATACGCATTAGAGAGGGGGATGAGTGGAAGACTGCCTTCAATACTAGACTCGGTCATTACGAGTACTTGGTTATGCCCTTTGGCTTGTGCAACGCCCCTGCGATTTTTCAGGCATTCATTAATGATGTGTTAAGAGAGTATACTCCTTGTTTTGTTGTAGTTTATCTTGACGATGTCCTGATACATTCACCTGACCTGGAAACACACCACCAACATGTACGACTAGTCCTATCCAAGTTATTATCTAACGGTCTGTACTGTAAACTCGAGAAATGCTTGTTTGATGTACAACAAGTACAGTTTTTAGGGTATGTGATCTCCTCTTCGGGTTTCATGATGGATTCCTCGAAACTAGATGCAATCCTTCATTGGCCTCTTCCCAAAGGTCTCAAGGCCATTCAACGATTTATTGGTTTCTCCAATTATTACAGAAGGTTTATTAAAGGGTTTTCATCGATTATTGCACCCATTACAGCCTTGACCAAAAAGGGTACTGACACTCTGAGCTGGCCTCCCACCGCTGTGGAGGCATTTGAGAAACTAAAGGCCGCCTTTTCCACAGCTCCCATTCTTAATCACCCTGACCCCACCAAACCTTTCATATTGGAAGTAGACGCCTCAGAGTCTGGGGTGGGAGCTGTACTGTCCCAACGTGCTGCGGAGAACCAACCTTTGTTACCCTGCGGGTTCTTCTCTAAAAAGTTATCACCTACTGAGACCCGTTATGACATCAGAGACAGGGAATTGTTGGCTATCATATTGGCTCTGAAAGAGTGGCGCCACCTGTTAGAGGGTTCCATTTGCACATTTTCCATACTAACCGACCATAAGAATTTAACCTATCTATCTGAGGCTAGGAGGTTGAACCCCAGACAAGCCCGATGGGCTCTTTTCCTTACTCGGTTCGATTTTGTCATTTCTTACAGACCCGGGTCTAAAAATGTTAAAGCCGACGCACTATCTAGACAGCACGAGCCCATGGCTACTCAACCCCTAGTACCAGCCCCCATTGTACCCGAGGACAAAATCCTGGCTTCTCTGAACACCCAAATTGATTCTCCGTTTTGGAAGTCCTTACTATCCAAACAAGCTCTAGCACCTTCGTCTAAACCACCCGATAGGTTATTCGTTCCTCCCGAGGAGGTTCTAATGGCTCTAAGACGGTTTCATGAATCGAAGTTTGCCGGTCATTTTGGTATAGAAAAAACTCTATCTCATATTCGTAGGCACCTTTGGTGGCCCACACTTGCTAAAGACGTTAAAGATTTTGTTACTACCTGTCCAGTGTGTACCTGTTCCAAACCCTCCCGGCTAAAACCCACTGGTCTCCTCCAACCACTACCTGTACCTGAACGTCCCTGGTCCCATTTAGCCATGGACTTCCTAGTGGAACTGCCTCCTTCGTCTGGTCATACAGTAATTTTTGTCGTGGTTGACCGCTTTTCTAAAATGGCACATTTTATTCCGTTGAAAAAACTTCCCTCCTCTATCGAGCTGGCACACGTTTTTACTAAAGAAATATTCCGACTACATGGCGTTCCTAACGTGATTGTGTCAGATCGTGGTTCCCAATTTATTTCCAAATTTTGGAGGGGTTTTTGTCAACAATTAGGAGTTCAGCTCTCATTTTCCTCTGCGTATCATCCACAGACGAACGGATTAGCTGAGAGAACAAATCAGACACTAGAGACGTATTTAAGGTGCTTTATTTCTGATGCTCAGGATAATTGGGTCTCACTATTGCCGTGGGCGGAATTTGCGTACAATAATGCCACATCTCAGTCAACCAAATATTCTCCGTTCGAGATCGTTACTGGTATGCACCCCACTGTGTTTCCGTCTTCCTTTACACATCGAAACATTCCGGTCCTGGAGGACCACCTCCGTGTCCTGCGTTCCATCTGGGAAAAGACCAAGTCGAATCTCGAATCCGTCTCTCTCATCCAGAAGCGTTCTGCTGACCTGAGACGCAGGCCATCACCGGTCTATCATGTGGGGGACAAAGTATGGCTCAGTACACGACACATTAGGTTAAAGGTCCCGTCCATGAAATTTGCACCCCGATTTATTGGACCCTACAAGATCCTTCGGTGTATTAACCCCGTATCGTACGCCTTGCAATTGCCCCCGTCCCTTCGTATACCCAATACTTTTCATGTGTCCTTACTTAAACCTCTCCTGTGTAATCGTTTTACTCGTCCTGAGGGTCTCCCTCCTCCTCCTGTTGTGGTGGACGGGTGCCCTGAATTCGAAGTTGAGTCCATTCTAGATTCCCGGCGCTCTCGGAATAGGCTGCAATACTTGGTTCATTGGAGAGGCTATGGTCCCGCGGACCGGTCATGGGTCTCCCTCCGCGATCTTCATGCCCCCCGTTTGTTGGCCGCTTTCCATCGTCGCTATCCTGCCAAACCGGCTCCTGTCCGCCCGGTGGGCGTTTCTCGAGTGGGGGGTGCTGTTAGGACCGAGGGTTGCGTCCTCCTCGCGGTCCCTCCTGGTGTCCTATGCGCGCGGGCCACCGCCGCTTCCGGGTATGAGGCTTCCCAGCGGCGTGACGTCATCACGCCTCCACCGTGGTGCCTCCTGTGTCACGTGATCCTGTTGGCCAATCGGGAGGCAGGGCGCCTGATTTAAACCTGCTTTTTGCTTTTGTCTGCGCCCTTTCGTGGTTTTAGCTTGCTAGACCCTTTGGTGCTGTATTCTAGATTCTGATTTGACTTACTGTGCATGACCTGGCTTTTGGCAACCGACTCTGAGTATCTCTATATCCCTTTGACCCGGCTTTTGTGTTTTGACGCTGCATTTGGTTTCTCCCTGTGTACTGTACTGTATTACTACTCGCTATCACTTAACCCAGCCACCACAAGGACTGGTATTGTGATTAGATTTCGAGGTTTTTCCTGTTACCTGTGTATCCTCCTAACGTACCCTTCGACTTGCGTGTACTAGTTGGACGTACACTCTCTGGCACTCCGTATTGTCTTGTTTCTAGACCAGCCACCCTTAGGACTGGTCTCTGTCCTCTTTGCCTACGTCCCTGCCTTATAGGTTCACTTCTAGCTACTGCGTAACCCAGCCAACTACAAGGACTGGTATCGCATTTAGGGTTCCACCCTCCTGTTTCGCCCTAGGGCTGACTATAGCTACCTACGGGTACGTGTGTCCGCCTGACACACCCGAGGATACGGAGTCGCTTTCGGCACCGTTTACGGAAGTAGAACTCTTAACCGTAATGAAACTTATGAAAAAGGGTAAAAGCCCTGGCCCGGATGGGCTGTCGCTAGAATATTATCAACATTTTGCAACGGAGCTATACCCGAGAATGCTTTCGGCTTTTCAATCGGTGGGAGCGGATACTTCTTTTCACCCTCACACGGTGGCGGCTACAATAGCAGTTATACCAAGCCGGGAAAAGATGAGTCTGAATGTAGGAACTATAGACCCATCTCCTTGCTGAATACAGACGCAAAAATATTTGCTAAACTTTTGGCGGAACGTCTGAAACCTTTTCTGTCTAAATTGGTCCGACCGGATCAGGTGGGATTCATTCCGGGAAGGGAAGCCAGAGATGCCACCTCTAGAGCGCTAGGTGCAGTTGCTTACGCAAAAAAGACAGGAGAGGGGGTGGTGCTTTTATCAATGGATGCCGAAAAGGCGTTTGACAAAGTGAGCTGGTCTTTTCTGTTTTTAGTATTACGACAAATGGGGCTCCCAGATCCTTTTTTAGACCAGATACAAGCTTTATATACGAATCCGTCGGCTCGTATCCGTGTGAATGGAGCACTCTCTGCCCCCATTCCGATCTGTAATGGAACTAGACAGGGTTGCCCCTTGTCGCCGTTATTGTTCGCTCTGTATTTGGAACCACTTCTGGAGGCGGTTCGTTCTACCGACTCCATCACGGGGATACAAGGCACCTCTACCCATCACGTGGTCTCTGCTTATGCGGATGACCTGCTTTTTATGTTGACGAATGCGGACACTTCATTGCCAGCGGTGACAAAGGTCTTATTGGATTTTGGTGAGGTCTCCGGATTTCGGGTAAACATGGACAAGTCGGAACTACTTAATGTGAATCTCTCGCAGGCTCGTGTGGCTAGACTAAAGAGGGCGGTTCCATTTACGTGGTGTAAGGACCGATTGAAATACCTAGGAATATGGATCTCCCCATCCCCTGCTCTGCTTTACGCTCTTAACTATCAACCATTGTTAGATGTTTTTGTATCAGAGTTATCTGGTTGGTCGAAAAAGTTTATTTCCTGGTCGGGCCGGATTAATACTTTGAAAATGAATATAGTACCCAGACTTCTATATGTACTTCAAGCGGTCCCGATCTCTCTGCCTGCCAATTTCTTCAAGCTCTTCCGAACAGCGGCACTGCGTTTCATTTGGCCTCAAGGGGGCCCGCGTGTCAGTTATGCTACGTTATGTCGTCCTAAGTCGGAAGGGGGTCTGGCATTGCCTGACGCTAAACTTTATTACTACGCAGTACATCTTGCGCGACTCCTGGAATGGTCTGTCCAAAAGTCAGAGAAGCTGTGGCTGGACATGGAGGAAACGCTGGTGGGAACGCCCCTGTGGACACTGCCGTGGATTCGTTGCCAAGGTCCTTGGGAACAACAAAGGATTTGGTGCCTTACGACAGACACGCTGGGTATCTGGAGACGATTGCGTATGCAATTTGGGCTGACATCTGCGATTTCACCACTTTTGCCATTACAAGACAACCCCGATTTTACACCAGGGGTATGCACAGCCCTGAAAGCGCGGTTTGACCTTCCGGATAGGATCACGGTGGCTACCTATTTGAAGGATGGTAATCCTCCCCCGTTGCAGCACTCGGAGGGAACACCTTCGATCCGTCTTCAGGAACGGTTCAATTATCACCAGATCCAATCGTATCTGCGCTCTTTGAAGGCTGGATTCAGTCTTACTCGCCCTCTTACGCCCTTCGAGCAATATTTCCAGTTTGGTATTCAGTTGGACAGAGGTGTTTCTACCATATATCGCATGCTTCTTGGGCGATATGCAGAGACTCCTGCTTACAGAGAAAGGTGGAGTGCCGTGGTGGAAAACAGATTTCAGATGAGGAATGGAATAAGACTTTTACGCTCATTCACAAGAGGACCGGGTCTTTACATTGCGCGGAAAATGCTTATAAAATTCTTACATTCTGGTACCGGACTCCAGATCGGCTACAGAAGATGTTTCCCCTTCATGATCCGCAATGCTGGCGGTGTAAGGCGGCTTTTGGGGATTTTTTACATATTTGGTGGGACTGTCCTGATATTCAGGTTTTCTGGAAAATGGTTCACAGTGCAGTTCGTGCAATTTCAGATGAGGAATTTGAGTTCACTCCATCTAACTATATCCTGTTGCAGTTCCCGGCACCCGTAAAAATCTTGAAGCGGTCGGTAGTATTGAGATTGGTGACAGCGGCCAAATTGCTGATCCCTCTGCATTGGAATAAGCAGACGTTACCCTCTTGGCGAGAATGGGTGGCTAAGGTAGAATTCTTACGCAGGATGGATAACCTGGTAGCGAAGGACCTAGACCAAGTCGAACAATTTGTTATGAATTGGTTTCATTGGGATAACTATGTGAGCTCGGCACCTGAGAGACGCCTAGAGGTGACTGACACATGAACGGGTGGGCGGATTGCTGGAGTTTGAGTTAGGACGCTAGAGACCCCAATGGAGACTGGAGAGCCTGGGAACTGCCATTGTCCAAACGTGTGGTCCACCAGTTGGTGCGTCAGAGCCCTCTTCCCCCAGGAAGAAGCTGCCCCCTCCCCCCCTTTTTTTTTTTTTTTCTCTTCTCTTCTCCACCTCTTCCCCACTTTCTGAACTACTTCATTACCCTGAACTCTGCCCCTTGCTGTAGTGTCTTTTCTCTTGTCTCTATTGTTGTCCTGTCTGTTTTGTTGGTCTGTCCTGTCTGCTGTTTTGTTATGTTTGTTCTAGTCTGTCTGTTTTTCACAACCGGGAAGACGTAATTAAAGGCATTGGACATTTTTCTCAGAAGCTGGTCAGCATTGGTACAGCATACGATTATAGATGTAGCTTGCAGCACCTTGATCTCGACCGATGTAGGATCCTGCTTTTTACCAATTGCAAATCAGTATGGTGTTAATCTTACATGACTGCTGCTGTATGCATTGCACGATTTGTGTTACCATGTTGAACATGCTAATGTGATTTATGCTATTGTATGCCTATTTCTGATAATAAAAATTTGATTACAAAAAAAATAAAATAATATTTATTACAATTATCATGAGGATTCCCTAAAACCCAGCCTATCTTTAGGTTTAAACATTGACATCAAACGTGCATTTGGATTGGTGGGTTAAGTGTGAAATGTCAATGGTTAATGGAGAAGCAGAAATCTTGGAGGGTTAATGTGTTTGTTTGTTTTCAAGATGGATGGAGTAGAGGTAACATCACTGCTCTATAACCATGGAGACACAGGTTTGAATCCCGGCAAGAGCACCTCTCCAGTAAGTGTCCTTGGGCAAGACACCTAACGGTACATACTCGCCACCCAGGACATACTTGAAAACGGAGAAATATGAGAAACAATATGTGTTATTTAGTATTTAATATGCCCAGTCAATGGTCGATTTGCTCATGGACTCTAGGATAGAATTCCCAAAACTTTGCATAGTTGGTCTACAAATATAAATTATTCGGATACCCAGTCAGTTAGACCCGCTAGAAGTGCTTTGACTGGGAAGAGCTCATTGGCAAACTTGCCAAAGGTCTGTGAGAGTATTACCATTTCCACATTACATGACTCGGAGCCATCCTCATAGGCCGTTTGTGGAATATTTAATGTCTCCAGGTAGGCGAAGGAGTGAGAAGGTGACTTACGATGACGTGAGAGCCTCAAATAGCGCTAGAGCCTCAAAAAAAAAGCATGAAAGACCTGTGACCTAGACAGGATGTCTGGCTGCAAAGTCACTTTGGGTTACATGACTTACGCTCATGCTATAATTTATCCCGCAAGTTGAAGATGATGGAAGGTCATTAACTCATTCCTGGTACACAATTATTATTTATTTTCTTTACAAAGTATTTTACCAGGAAGGATACATTGAGATTTCTCTCGTTTTCAAGTATGTCCTGGGTGGCGATTATGTACCGTTAGGTGTCTTGCCCAAGAACACTTACTGGAGAGGTGCTCTTGCCGGGATTGAACCTGTGTCTCCACAGTTATAGAGCAGTGATGTTACCTCTACTCCACCCCGCCGGTTAATTATTATGTCATTGTTTTCCTACAGTTAGGGACCCGTTATGTAATAAATATGCCATCTGGCTTACAAATTCACTTTGAAGCCCATATGAGTGGTGATCAGTCAGATTAATGCTGTTGCTGGGCATTCAATGCGCACCAGTAGAAGCAAATCATGATATCCCAGCACATAATTTGAATAGCCAATCACAGCACTATGTGGTATAATTTCCCCCTTTTTTCCTCGAAAATAACAACAAAAAATGACCTGAAATTCTAGGTATAAGATGTATTCTTTAAATCAGGACAAATAAATGATCTTATTTTTAATTACTTTGCATTACTTATACTTATGTGCACATTACGGCGGAAATAGAAAAAAAATGTGTTTCTTGCATTTTTTTCAAAATAAAGTAAATAAGGTATATTTTTGTATATTGTGACATCAAATTGAAGCCAATTGTGCCATTTAATAGAAAAAAACAGTATATAATAAATGTGGGTGTAGTAAATGAGAAACACGAAAAATTGCAGATCAACACACTCAAAGCAAAAATTCTATAATTATTTGGGTTCTTTAAGTACCAAGTATGCAAAATGAGGCTGTAAGGAGTTAAATAAGTTTTACAAGGGAAGACCTTCTATAAGTGCTCAACTGGAATGCCTGGGTCCTAGACAATATCTACAGTGATATGGCCACCGGATGCAGGGATCAGTGCTTCCACTTTTATTATGCAGCCATGGAATTTGCAGGGTTCATTATGAACAGAAAATAAACAACTATAAAACAAACACTTTATGCGGAGGCTAAATCAACAATTCAGAGTTCCTGTCTGAAGTATTGGGCAGCTAAGCCATTTACCAATCAATGAAAACAAAATCAAATATACTTTCCCTCTGTGGTCAGGATTGTGCTTCCTTCCCTGCTGCACTCAGCACCAAGACTGACCTCTCAGAGGGAACCACATCTCCTATAAGAGCAGGGCGGTCCTAATTAGGCATCGTCTGTGAATTAACCCTATAGGGGAAAAGGGGAGTTCTCCATTCGCCTACTGATAAACTCGTGGGCGACCACCGTGCCCTTATTTACACTGTCACACTACTTATCAAGACTATCTGTTTAACAACCACCAACACTCACACACCCCAACAGAAAACCTCAAATTGACAAGAGATACACAACTGCATTGTACAGTACTTGCCTTTTCTCTTACACTGCACACTTTCGATATCAGGATACCAATTGAGACTGGACCTGCATGAAAAGCTGTCTGGACCATGTAACTCGAATCCTGGTCCGCATGAAATTGCTATTTTATCTCCGATCTGATAAGCCTCATTTCGTTGAACACTTCTGATATTGGCCGGAAATGCAGGGTAAGAGCACATGACTCCTGAAAAAACATATACATAATAAAAATAAATAATGTTTCCAATGCAATGACAACAACCGGGGATAAAACGAAGGGGACAATGGCACAATATAGATAAGAATGTGTGACTACCACCATGTGAGGTGAGGTGTATGGGCATAGTGGAGGTGAATGGGACTGAAATAAGGCACATCAACAGCTTTAAGTCCAGGACCATTAAGATCTTGACAGAAGATCACGTCATCTAAAATCCTATGTCTAGATTTTCTTAAAAGAACACTCTACACACCCTGTCACCTTTTAGCTTTCTAAAGTGGTCAGGCTGTGTGGAGCCCTCCTCCCCCTCCGTCCTGCCCCGTTTTCCCGATACTCTTGTTTGAAGCGGAGGAGTTTCCTCTTTCCACACAAGTATCACCAGACAGACAGGCATGCTTTGCCAGCATACTGGGAGATAGGAGCAGAAGGAAGGGGTCTGTGTTTGTGCTGACACTTCAATGTTTTTCTCAGGCCCTAAGGAACTTGTGAAGAAAAGTATGCATGCTCTATGCCAGTGGTTCCCAACCGCGGTCCTCAAGTACCCCTAACAGGCCAGGTTTTGAGGATCACCTTGGAGAAATGCAGACGGAATCTTGTAATCACTGAGCAGCAAATCATATCACCTGTGCTGTGCTTCAGATATCTGGAAAACCTGACCTGTTGGGGGCACTTGAGGACCGCGGTTGGGAACCACTGCTCTAAGCGATGCACAATTTCAGAATTGTCATGAAACACGAGTTGTATGTGTACATAAATTGCATTAGATAGCTGCAGGGACTTCTGCATTTCAGAAGCCCTGAGCTGAAAAGGAGGAGCAGTGCACGCTGAGGGAAAAAGGTGAGTATTATCACCTAATCAAAAAAAATTGAAGAAAAATAATTGGGCAGAGTATGCCAGCAGCCTCTGCTCAATTATTGAAGGGCAAAAAATGGGGTGTTCATTAAAGTGCCCCTTTAAATGTTTAGCTACGTATGTTTGTTTTTGAATCCGTATAGCATCTCTGTTACGATAACATGCAGCTGCTGTTACCCATTTTGATACAGAACTTGCAGCAAAAATATTTATTACCCAACTAATTACTAAGATCCCAATAGACCCCTTAGGGTGACCATATCGGCCATGTTTAAAGGGACACATATAATTTATTCATGCTGATGGGCAGTGCATGAACAATGTGACCCCGCTGCATGTAGAACCCATATACTGCAGGAAAGAAATCAAAGAGGAATTCCAGATGACCTGCCTTGATTTCCTTCCTGCAGCATTTGAATTATACAAGTTGCGGGGCAGCACTTTTCCCTGTGCTCCCCACTCCATGAAATAGCAATATGTGTCCCTTTAAACATGGCCTATATGGTCACCCTAGTAATAATTGATCTACATAAAACAGAAGAAGTGATTCAGGAAGAAAAGACCCGTGTGTTTACTTAATGTCAAGTTACACTTACTCTTACACTGCAACGGCTCAATCTGCCAGGTAAGATCCTTTCTGCATTCTGCAATAGGGTCACCTACCAGGGCAAACCCTACATTGCATGTATATGTAATGCGTATTCCTACATGGAATGATGATCCAGCATCCTGTAAAGAGATTTAAGAGGAGAAACATTGATGGGAGGCTTCACTGAGGATCACAGTTTGCATTTGAGTTTTGGATTTGGGATAATTTCAGATTTTGGAATATTTGCATATAATAATGAAATATCTTGGGTCGGGACCAAGTTCAAACATGAAATTCATTTGCGTTTCACATACACCTTATACACAAAGCCTGAAGGACATTTTATATAATATTTTTAATCATTTTGTCCCCGCCACATGAGGTCAGATGGGAACATTTTCTACTTTTAGCATCAACTTGTTGCTCAGATTTGGTTCATTTTGGATTTTGAAATTTAGGATAAGGGATACTCAACCTGTAATACTAGATTTTACACTAGAATTTTTGGTCTTTGGCTGCTCTTTGTTCATACTGTCACAGGATGCAGATATAGCGAAATAATGGGCATATTACATTTCAGCTCATTCAGCTTTTATTTGTAGTTCTATGTTACGTTAGTTCTATGTTACGGTAGTTCTATGTTATGTTGATTCTATGTTATGGTAATTTTATGTTATGGTAATTCTATGTTATGGTAATTCTATGTTATGGTAGTGTTATGCTTTGGTAATTTTATGTTATGGTGATTCTATCTTATGGTGATTCTATATTATGGTAATTTTATGTTATGGTAGTTTTATGTTATGTTAATTCTACGTTATGGTAGTTTTATGTTATGGTAATTCTATCTTATGGTAGTTTATGTTATGGTAATTCTATCTTATGGTAATTCTATGTTATAGAGAAAAAGGGTGAAGCGCCCACTGGATACAGGTGCCTTAACCACACGCTGAATGCTGTAAACGGAGGTTCCTCTATAAACCTGGATAACGAATGGATAAAGATAACACAACACTGCGCTAAATGGGCCTAAGCCCGTAAGAAAGTGGAAAAGGCACAATAATATGTCCACAAATAATGACCTTTGTTTTTTCAAGCAAATGCTTCTTTATGGTGCATATGGTGGAACATATACTGTAAAAAGAAGAAGAGAGGACCGGGATTGCGCAGTATATCAGCAACAAAAAATAGAGAGTGTTCTTGTTCTCATTCAACTCACATTTGAAGGAACCCACAGCCGGCTCTCAGGATTATAGCAGACATGGACTTTAACTCAGGTGCCCATATACCCCTCAGTTGGTTTCTCCGTGTCGCTACTGTGGTGATAAATCAGGAACACAGCAGAGAGATCAAGTATAAGGTTCACTCTGCTGTGTTCCTGATTTATCACCACAGTAGCGACACGGAGAAACCAACTGATGGGTATATGGGCACCTGAGAGCCGGCTGTGGGTTCCTTCAAATGTGAGTTGAATGAGAACAAGAACACTCTCTATTTTTTGTTGCTGATATACTGCGCAATCCCGGTCCTCTCTTCTTCTTTTTACAGTATATGTTCCACCATATGCACCATAAAGAAGCATTTGCTTGAAAAAACAAAGGTCATTATTTGTGGACATATTATTGTGCCTTTTCCACTTTCTTACGGGCTTAGGCCCATTTAGCGCAGTGTTGTGTTATCTTTATTAATTCTATGTTATGGTAGTTTGATGTTATGGTAATTCTATGTTATTATTGCTATTATCCTTTATTTTTATAGCGCCACATATTCCGCAGCACTTTATAAGATCAGTGTACAGGGGGTTGATACATTAGAATACCACACATAGATGATATGGCCTGATTCAGGGGGAACCTGTTCCCAAGGGAATTTACAATCTATGAGATGTACTCAAAAATACTGGTCCCTATCTTGGCTGAGCTAGCAACGGGAAATAGCAAATGCTAAAAGTCGGCACAAGCCACTCAGCACCAGCGGCTCCCTAATACCAGGCAACCTCTATTATGAGGGAGACACTATGTTAGCAGCTTGGCACATATTAGAAGGCACAGCTCAGCAAACTTGGCCCTCCAGATTTTTGGAACTATATTTCTGATGAGGTGCGTCCAATCTAATGAGTACTTGAGCATCATGGGTGATGTAGTTTCAAAACATCTGTTGGGCCAAGGTTGCTGAACCCAGATCTAAGGGAACAACTAATGGAGACAGGCAGCGAGGGCGCGTGCTGCTTTCCGTATCCTCTTCTGCAGTCCATAGGACATAATTGGAACGTACCTGGACATATCCATTTAGAAGAGGAGGAGGAGGTTGACAAAATTCTTTATGTTCGAAAGAGACCTCAAAACAGTGTGGTTCGACGGTACTAAAAAAACAAAATAGTAATAATGACGATAAATGGTTACAAAATATTAAGAAAAATAGTAAGTGACAGAATAAATGATACATCCAAAATATGATATCATTGCTAAAAATGCTAAATAAAGAAAACCTAAATGTAAAGTTTCATTATCTTTGCTGTCTTAATAAGATGCCGGATCGCGGTGCGGCATGCTATGCCATCCCTCAGCCTACCTGCCTCCCTTTAGATATGGTGTTAAGGGGTTAAATAAGAATAACTTGTCACTGGTAGGAAATAAATAATGGATGTAAATGAAGACAATACTTGGCTTAACAGGTTTATTTTATTTAATTAAGATAAAGAAAGAAACCACCCACACTTGCCTTTAACCCTTACACTACTGTGATCGTGTTAACACGATCTGGAACTATGCTGTATCAAAGGAAATAAAATTCCTTGGTTGCAAACCAATTTCATTTGCATTTGGGCTCCAGAAGGCGCCCCCAAAGTTTTAGTAGCTCCCTGGGCGTAATGGCTGAGTTTGTTAACACGTTTTAAAATCAGCTTGGAATATGCATTAATGACATCACTCCAGAGAATCTTGCTCAGTGCTCAGTAGTGCAGTAATTTCACAGGGCCAGCAGATGGCGACATCTGGCTGCCAAATAGGTAATTACAGTAATGGATACATTGGGAATAATCCCAAATATTTCTTACAGTGTCATTAAATAAAAACATATCTCAAAAAAAAAAAACACTGGTTCCTGACAATATTCTTTTGGAAAATCACTTGATAGTAAAGGGGTCATTATATCAAACCCCCAAAATACTTATATCTTGAACCGTCATTGATATTCCCTGTTAACATACCTCAATACAGAATGCACCTGTAAACATGTAACCTAGTGACTATATTTCCTACATATTTATTTTCTGTTAATCTGTATATTTGTGTTGTTAATATCTTACATTGTATTACTTTGTATTTCTGTAAATGTAACACTTCAATGTACTTGAACCCAGGACATACTTGAAAACGAGAGAAATCTCAATGTATCCTTCCTGGTAAAATCCTTTATAAATAAATAAATAAATAAATAAATATTTATCACTGAAGGCCATGTCAGTTTTCCTAATCCCGGTGCTAACAGGACGGTTAAACTGTCATCACCTACAAATTATTTTCTGCATTGAACTGAAAATTATCTTATTGTAAAGAAAGATAAAGCTCCGATGTAATCCGATGTTAGCTGACATTTCAGAGATCCGGTATATTGAATTTAGAACATTGGAATTGACAGCACGCATATTGACATACTTAAAATCTCGCACAGGAAGCATCATATAGTACAATTCACACATTATAAATATTACAAATACCAATAATCCTAAATAGCTGCATTATATACCGCATATGTATTTAATAAACAATATAAATATGTATCTCAGTGCTTAAAAGCGTATGAGAATGAAATAGGGGCATTTTTCTGTCTAGTTTTCATACACACTGAGCATATGCATGCGTTTTTGATAAATTACATATTTAGCACTGGGGAGATTTAGCAGCGCTAATGAGGAATAATGCATTAATGTGGCAGCTCGGAGAATGAATTGTTCGGCACAGCTGCCAAAAGGTCTTTGGGATAAAACAAGTAACCTTTGTATTATATTTCCTGATATGCATATGTAATAAACTCATGACTTTCATCGTGCGAATGACTGATTTTAAAAGTCAAAGCACTCGTGGTGACAAAGTGACGGCGGCAGCCGCCAAATACGTTAGACCCTGCGAAGATACACAGGGTTATTCAAAGAGAATCGAAAAGTCACCGCACGTTCGGTGACTTTTCGTGCTCTTCAATTCGGTGCGATTTGGCGATCCCATTTCGGCGACCCTGCGGTGTATTCAGCAAGCACCACAGGGCCGTCGTAGTGCAGGGAAAAGCCGCCGCAAACCCGACGAACACTCACCGCAAAACCCGGCGAACGCACACTGAAACCCGAAAAACATCTGGATTAACCCTGCCGAACATGCCAGAGAAACCCGAGCAGCCATCGATCACAGCGCAGAGCAGCCGCCGGGAAAACCCGACACCGCAGACGAATGGAGTGACAAAAAAAAACCAGTACGCTTGAATGTTTGAAAAGTGAAACGCTGTTTGCAAAGAAACTACAGAATGAAAATGTCTGAAATTTACATATAAGATCCAATGAATGATAATAAAACGGGCTGTTACAGAAAAAAGGAAAAAATGTTTTGCTTATAAAGTCCTGAAAAATGCCTAAAGGATCCTAAAATATCTAAAAATAAAGAGACTTTTTACTGCAGAATATTAAAATCAACGGTTTATTAGATATTGAATTAAAACAGAAATATTTTTACATTGAAGCCTATGGGATTCTCCTGAATAAACCGGCCGAATGAAACCACCAAATGGCAGGGCATTTCAGCAACTTGTCACTGCTGTTTTGTGTTCTCTGAATAGATGAAGCAGTGCTTCTCTATGGGGAATTCACTGCCCTCAAACAGGCACCATATCTGTAGGCAATTCGCCAACATTTGGCGAACTGCCTGCTCTTTGGATAGTCGAATGGCCAGGAAAGGTAACCGTACCCTGAATTTCACTGTTCGGTTACCTTTCGCCCACAATTCGGATCTCTTTGAATAACCCTGACAGTGTGAGTGACATTTTGGAGGGATAAATATTAGCTTGTGGCAGATGCTGGATGTGTATCTAAGGAATGCTATCAGACATAGGCATGAACACAGGGTGCGCTGGGTTTGCCCATACACACCCCAGTGGTCGTAAACCAGTGAATAATTGCCCTCCAGCCTGGCCTGTATTCTTGCACAGGCCAAGTGGGCTTGGACCAAGAACAGCAGGATAGAGGGGGGCAGCATTTTTCCCTAATGTCCTTTCTTTTAAGGGGTTATTCAGTAGGCTTGTGCACCGATTTTTTTTTCGGTTCGATTCGGTTCGATTTTTCGGATGTTTAAACTTTTCGATTCGGCTCGTTTCGACCGATTTCGGTTTCGATTCGATTCGGTTCGGCCCGGTCCGTTTTTCGGGTACATTTTTTTATTCGGAATATCGACCATTTTTTGTATTTTCGTGTCACTGTGCTCGGTTTTTGTATCGACTTTTCGTAATTTCGGAAATTTTTGTTTTTCGGAATTGCACATTTTTCGGAATATCGACCATTTTTCGTATTTTTCCTGTCATTTTGCCCGTTTTTTGTATCAACTTTTCGTTTTTTCGAAAAAATTTCGTTTTTCAGGAAATTTTCGTTTTCACAAAATTTTCGTTTTTCGGAACATTTTCGTTTTTCGGAAAATTTTCGTTTTTCGGAACATCTGTTCTCCTCGTTTGACACATTTCAAGTCCATTCGAAAAATCCGAAAATATTTCGTTTCGGCTCGGAAAACATTTCGGATCTGAAATTTTCGTATCTAAACTTTTTCGGAAATTCGGCCGCATCCGAAGACACGAATCGGCAAATTGCGTGAAAATTCCGAAATTCCGAAACCCGAAACGCACATCCCTATTATTCAGAAAGGACCGAGCTTGCCACCAAAGGGCACCGAATAGTGAATTTCCCCGTACAGTGCAATTTCGTGGCAGTTCGTCTATTCACTAAACTGTAGAGGTGTGCACAGCCAAGAAAATTGTTTGTCTCATTTCATTTAGTTTGAAACAGAATATGTTTGAATACTGATTCGTTTCGTTTCATAATTTGGTTCGTAATTTCTTTTGTAATTTGGGATCGATTCGAAATCAATTCGATATTGATTCGAAGTTGATTCAGATCACAAACAAAACATGAGGTTTAAATGGCAATCTAGGGTCAAATATTCAGCAGTCTATTGGCCTGTGGTGCTGAATACAACTGATCCAGCACCACAGCCGATTGACAGGGACGGGGTGCTTTGTGAAACAGTAAAATGTAACTGATTAGTTTTCAGAATTTCGTTTGTAATTTGGAATCAATTCGATATTTATTTGACATTAAATTGAATAGAATCCAAAAAAAAATCTAATCCTGCTCAATTACTGTTAGGATAGAGGGTACAGTATAACGAATCAATTTCATCATATACCGTTTCGTTTTCGTTTCAATTCGGATTAAATTGATTCATTATTTCAGAAGTACTTATGAAATAAGAATTTCGTAATGAATTCAGATTCATTACGAAACGAATGCACACCTCTACTAAATTGTCAATTCTCCAAATACTGCCGAACTGACAGCGAAATACGGTGCAGTTCGCTGAAATTCGGTGATCTTCGGGGGCAGTGAAATTGTCCCATGGAGAAGTAATGGTTAATCTATTCACAGTACGCTGAA
The DNA here is from genome assembly GCA_009667805.1 of Leptobrachium leishanense. Taxonomy (NCBI): domain Eukaryota; kingdom Metazoa; phylum Chordata; class Amphibia; order Anura; family Megophryidae; genus Leptobrachium; species Leptobrachium leishanense. Next base: position 6,223,466 of record CM019063.1, on the reverse strand, counting down.
CTGCACAGAAATGTCAGTGAAGGCTAGGGTCAAACGAAAGCATTTTTACACGCGAACGTAAAAAAGTGCGTCCGAACGAATTGACGTATTTTTTCACGGAATGCGCGGAAACGGTCATACGATGCGCATTTTTCGTGCGTGATTTCTTTCGGATCGTCAATAAAACTCTTTTTGTCTGGACGTTATGTAGGCTGGACATTAGCAGTGTCTGACATCTCCTAATCACGCACACACGCCGCTATGCCGCAGCTGCGCACTCAGTACGTCAGTACTAGCGGTTCAGCGTTCTCAGAAAAATGCGTTCGTTTTCCACTTGCGTTGCGCGGCCGGACTTTCGTGCGACCGTACTTCGTATATTGGCCGTCATTGCCCGTCATTTGCTGCTAGTGCGGCCGTAATTATGTGCGCCAGAACGCACGTTAAAAGTGCGTTAGTCTGACCCCAGCCGAAATGCCCATATTTTCAGTGATTCAGTATGACAGGTTTAAACAGGCGAATGCCATAGGATTCAATGTAAAACAATATTATAGTTGTTTGTTTTAGTTTTAAATTCAAATGTTTAATCTTTGCTTTTTCAGCAAATCGTCTTTTTTATTTATATATTTTTTTGAACACTTTTGTAAATTTATTTTGACAAAATTTTTCATTCACAATTTTTTTTTTGTATCAAGGTTTTTAGTTATCACGATATAAAGTCAGCAAAGTAAGCACATAGAAAGAGGCCTCGCAGGGCCAATGTGTGTCATCGAGAACATGGGATAAATGGTCGCGCAGGACCAAAATATGTCGGCTTACAGAAAATCATATTCAGTATAGCAAATAAACATGCGAACATACTGCGTAAAAGTACTTAAAAATCGTACAAGGACAATCATCCCCGATTGGGGGGTCTCATCAAAAATTAGGGATAGAGATGTAGCGCAGGCTACTTGAACTGTGTGTGTACTATTGTGTTTCTCAGACATGCAGCCTGTCACAGCTGCGGAGTACTTCCCCCCTCCCTTTTCCCTTTCTCTTCACTGGCAAAGGAAGCTGTTAAGACAGGAAGATGCAAAGAATTCTGGAACATGTAGTCTCAATTACAGAGGGCCTATGCAATTTGTCAGGAAAAGAACTACACCTCCCAGCAGTGCCTAAGGGAAGGGGTGTTTTCCAAGGGTGGAAGAGCACGTGCAGAGCAAGGAGAAGGCAGAGAAGGGGAGACTGCTGAGGTGAACAGTCCTATGTGGTGGATTGTACGTCCAGAGGCTGCCTCGTGCGTTCAGCGAAGGAGAGATCCAGTTGCCCTCACGTGTTGCCAGTACCAGCGGATCGTGCATCCAGCTGTCCTTGTGCATACAGTGAAGAAGGGGTCCGTCTGCCTTCGTGTGTGTTCCAGTGACAGAGGGAGCGACCGAGTACATTCAGCGGAGAAGAAATCCGGCTGTCCTTGAGTGATTCCAGCACTAAGAGATAGCGATCGAGCTACCGTCCAAACGGAGAGAGGTATTCAGCCATCCTGCGTGCGTTGATATTGCCAACTTTATTGTCTGGCCTAGTTCTACTGCCTGCGCAGTTGCAGCTAAAAGGAGGATCGCTGCAGTTACAAATCTTGCTGTTCTGTGACACTTTGCGAAGATTTCTTTTTCACTTTGTGGAATACAAATATGGTTTCATGTTAAAGGTACCCAACGATAGATTCAAGGGCCCCACCGCTAGCAATCTTGAACGCTTGTATAATTTCCACTGGCCAGTGGTTAGGCAGAATGTATAAGGTTTAGATAGGTTACTGATATTGGTTACGTTGACTATAGTTGATAATCGAAACTGCACTGAAATATGGTAAAGATTGCTGTCTTGTTCATTCATTATTGAGTTGAATAGCAATGCTAAATTAACTCTTTCAATACTGTTATACTGTTGATTACTTTGTCCTACAAAGGGTTTGCTCGCTAGTCCTAATAAACCCCTTTTTATTTAAAGTAATCTTGTCCTGGTGTTACTTGGCGCCGAAGGTGGAGGTGGATAATCACTGGAGTGAGACAGAAAGCTCGTCAAACTCAGCGGCTCTCGCAGGAGTAGCGCTACAGAGATACAAAAAATAGCCTCGCAGGGCCAAAGCTCGTCTTCTAGTAGACAACACAGGAAAATAAAATATAATGGGGGAGGGGAATGAAGGGTGGGGAAAAAATGGCAAAGGCCATATCGATGCTTCCCCTGGCACTTACCCGACCGTCCAAGAAAAGACCACGGGAGAAGGCCACGGGGGGAAAATAGCACTTGGGGTAAAGCCGGGCTCCAGGCCACGGCCTAGCCCCCAGGACCACCCAATAAAGCCAAAATAAAGAAAGATAGGGAAGGGAAGATACAAAGGGAGGGGGAGGGGACACGAAAAAAAAAGGGGGACAAAAACCAGAGTCTGCAGATTTAGAGCAAAAAAAAAAAAAAAAGACATCTGTGGTTGTGAGACAGCAAAGGGGGACACATCTAAAAGATCTCACAGGGATGGCACTAGCTTTAACGGGGACGGGTGTCCGGTCAAAACATATGGGGAGAGGCACTTCAGCCTGTGTCCAAACACGGTACCGCAGCCACGGCAGGCAACTTATCGCAGCCAAGACATGTTACCTCAGCAGTGAAGTCGAACTCCTCTGGGCCTGTCCTCCCAAAGGGCCCGACTGGTAAACGGTCCCGATAGCGCTCCATCCATTCTCGGAGCAACTCAAGCAGACCAAGGCCGATAGGTCTTCTCCCACGCAGGCAGCACCTCAAGGCGCGGCCACTCCTCTACCACCAACCTCACAGGGGGGTCCAGCCCACCAGGATCAGGGACCTCCACCTCGATCTCCAACCAGGCAGGGGCCAGCATTCCCCCGTCACACAAAGTAATAAGCGCCTCCGTAGACATGGGATCAGACAGCGGCACAGCTTCAGAACCTCCGCAGACACAACAGCTCTCCTCATTCCCTTGCGGTTCAGCCACACTCCGGACAGGCGCAGTAACCTCCAACTCCTCAGTGACCAGGGCCACCTCAAACTCAGCTTCTCTGGGTAAGTCCACTCCCCGACAGCGCCACAGGACGGCCATCATTTGACGCCACGTGCCCTTAGTAAGAGGGCCGGAATCAGCCTCCCCTAGTAACTCGAAAGCAGGCTTCAAGGTCTGCTAGCCCATCCATTTTCTCTTTGTGGGGGGAGGGGACGACCCGGCTCAGCAGTCCACTCGCGACACCCGGTTTCAGTGCAGCAACCACCGCAGCAACCCGGGGATTGGGGCCCTCCTTCCCCCCAGCAGGCAGACGTCCGCCCCAAAAGGAGCCGTAGGGAAGAGCTCGGCAAGCCTGGGGAACAGGCCCCAAGATGGCCACCGGCACAGCACTGCAGCCGAGGATCAGACAGCCAGAATCACGTCTCAAGTCCGGAGGGGGGGGGGCAGAACAGGCTCCGGATGATACCTTGCTGATGGTCAGCCGTTCAGGTTTTCAAATAATGTGTTTACATCAAAGAGGGTCACCCCAGAAACCCCCTTCTTAAAGGCACCATGCGGAGCTCTAGAAAAGCAAGTCTTCTGACATTCACAATTTTTTAAAGGCTTTTTTTAAAATTCTGTAACACACCTTTTTATTATATTTTTAAAGGACCTATATATTATTTAGACACATTTTATTGCAATTGGTTTAAACACCTTTTAGAAGAATAGCAGAGTTAATTTTTTTTGCAGGTCGACGGTCTTCAGCGACTCCATTTTCAGTGCACATCAAGGACCCTGAGGCGAATAGTGAATGCACTGCAGGGTCGGCAAAATGAAATCGCCGAATGCACCGAAGTGTGGCGAACTAGAAAGCATCGAAATTTGGCTGAAATTTCAGTGCTTTCTGAATAACCCCTTGAGAGGTCCAATTAATTGAGGTGTGCATGTTTATAACAGAAACACACTTAACCCTTTCACTGCTGAGGCATTTCACCGCTGTGTGCTGAGCTCATTTTTACCGCTTTCACTCATCATGTTTAAACGCGATTTGAACCACATTTTATTATACGACCCAGACATATTATATATATCGTTCTTTCCGGCAGACTCGGCAGATTCATAATATGTCATTATTATATGTATACGTCATGTCCTGTCTGTATATTATAACAAAAAATGCAATAAAATTTGAATTTTTAATCATCTGCAGCGTGTAAAGTGTTTTTTTTCACCTTTTATCACATGAACATTTGCGGTTATATTTTCTATGGGGTGCGCTTGTACAAAAATTAGAAATGGGGACTTGTTAAGTTTTTGGGGGGGAATTACGTGAATTTTAGCAAACGCACCCCATAGAAAAAAATCATTAGTGCAGCATCACTGTTCACATTATAATTGAAATAACACACAAAAAATACATGTTTTTATTATTTTTTTATTTTTTATTATTATTATTTTTTTTTTCTTTTTACCTGGTCATGTTGGGTATCATTCGAAAGGCCATGCTCAGGCCTTTCGAATGACACCCTCCATGACCCCCCTATCTCCACCAGGGGATTTAATGCGTGATGACGTCAGGCAGCGAGGGGGGATCCGGGGTGGAACCGCAATCCAAGATGGCGGCCCCCACCGGAGCTAGGCCGCACTTCGGCGCCGCAAGGCGCTGAAGTGCGACCCGATGCCTAAGGGGTTAAAGCCAGGCACCGCTTAAAAGGGGAGACTCTCCCCTTTTAAGCGCTGCCTGGCTTCTCTTTGTGGGACCTCCCGATCGGGAGGGAGAGGGATCCGACCGGATCCCCCCTCCCTTCCAGGCAATCTCCTGGCATTGCCGGGGGGGGGGAAATCGCCTGGAAATTGCATTGGGCGGGTCTTAACTTCAGCATCTGAGGATGCTGAAGTCAGACCGCCGCGGGACCCTGGACAGAGAGGTGAATATCTCCACCGGGGATCCCGCAAAGCTGATGACGTGTGGTACACGTCCTCAGCATACAGCGGGAGTAACTGAGGACGTGTCCACACGTCGTCAGCAGTGAAGGGGTTAACAAAGATTTTAGCATACGGCATTTCTGTGAGAAATACTGTAACCGAAGCTCCCTCTACCTTGGTGCCCTCATCCTCCTTGACAGCCTTGCCCACACTATACATGCCCTCATGTCTGTTGGATAAGTGTATATGCAAGCCTCCTGCCAATAGATCGTGGACGAATATGGCAAAGACAGTTCTCAAGGACAATGGGCATAAGTGGGCACCTAAGGGTTAAATGTATTTAATCTTGAAACTGTTTGTATTTTAGGAGTTAGTTTGTGTTAGTGATAAAATGTAGACATATTGTTCTTGCTATCTGTTTGTCCTTAGATTGATTTAATGCTGTGTGCTTGTATCTAGTGTAACTGATCAGGTTTCTTCGTCTCCCGAAGGAATTCACCACCTCTCATGTAGACAATGTATTCTGTTGATTATGTCATGTTACCTCCCCCTCCCAGTTTCTCATATAATGGACCTAATTTCCAATAAAGCATATTCATTCCACTGCATTAAGCTGTGTCTGATGTTTGGGAGCGATACATAGAAATATACAGCACGCCCTCAAATTCTGGCTGAGGGCTGTGAGAAGGAAAGCTGCTTGACTAAATAGAAGGGATGGACGTTGTAACAGATTTGGGTCTGGTCCACAAGCCGGAGACCAGTAAACCCCAGTTGCTGTTACTTACAAGTACCATCTCCAGAATGGAAACACAAACATCTTGGACTATTTCTGTGAGAAATACTGTAACCAAAGCCTCCTCCTTGGTTCCATTCTGAGGTATAAATTAATGCTTCCTATACAAGTTATAGGAGATGGTAAATCACAGTAAGGAGGCACAAGGAAGTGGAACACTCAAGTCGCAATCCTGGTTTGCTCCAAGAGTGGAATAGGGCCTCCAGGTGATAAGATAACTTCTGAAGACAATATACATAAAATCTTGAAAAGTTATCTTATCGCCAATCTTGGAATAGGACCCCTAATGAGTACCAGGGCATCATAGGAGATGTAGTTTCAAAACCTCTGGCAGGGTTGCTGATGCCCCTCCTAATCAGACCTAGACCTAGAGAAGAGGGATCAAGTAAAGGGTGAAGTGTTGGGGTGGTACAGGATCACAACAGGGGTGTACATGCAAGTGTGACTAACGAGGCATGTTGTAAATACACAAGTCAATGAAGCTAATGAGGAGACTGTCCACACCAAGGGTAAACAGCAGAAAAGGTAAAGGTAAGAGGTCACACTGGCAGTCGTAAAGCTGTTTCATTCACCTTCCATCCATCATATGTTTGGCGCGGACAGACATGCGATGAGGGTCAGACTTTCAGAAAAAGAAAAACCTACCGGAAATGTGTCAGTTCATCGTCTTCGCACATCTGTGATTCTATTGAGTCACCAATGCAATTCTTCCCACCACCACTAGGTGGTGGATTATTGCAAACCCGATTTCTTACTCTTCTTCCTGACCTGGACAGACAGGTACTCCACGAGGACCAGCAACTCCAGCTACCATCAATGACATCTAGAAATGCAGAATGGTAACAGCATGGTAAAACATCACTGGGATTATTCAAAGAGCACCGGTGATTGCCAAAGGAAAAATCCAAACGATGGCAGAATAAACTTCAAAGCAAAGCTTCTCCTGTTGCCCTTTGGATTTCTCTTTGGTGAAACGTCGGCGACTGTCGCAACAATGGCTGGTTTTGGCAGAGTTTGCAACTTCGGCAAACACCGGCACTTTTTGACTAACCCCCCACTGTGGCTAGATTCAATGACAAGACAAAAAGAATTGGTAAATCGTTGTATCCGTTGGATTCGAATGCAAATTAAACATAGTTCACTAATGACAGGAATAATTTATGTCAAATCGTTAGATTATTCTGTACATAATCACTAAAGTGAGAAACCATTTAGAGATCATTATCGATAATTTATCACCAGTTACCAAATGGTAATTTTATAATCAAAATGCCTGAAGCCGGACATTAATCTTTACGACTGGTTAAATATCTGATGATATCAGGATACTCAATAAAATCTCCTTTTTTTGATAGCCTGCTGCATTAAGAATACCAAGCTATGGAAGCAGGATAAAAACGCATGATGTCTGCAGATGTCAGGCTTGGCTGATTTGCTTCTCAATCCCCTACCTGCCTGCTACTGCTTCGCTTTGTAATAAAAACATAAAACTATGTATGTTGCCCTGTGATCTTACTGCGTTTCACAACTCGCACGGACCTTGACATTATTTCAGCACGATCCAGAAAAAAGCAGGGACGATGTCATCTCCTCAAATGTATGCCAGCGTTACTGTATCAGAAAATGTGAAGCAGGGAACGGGATGGGGAGGGCCTTACTCATCTGGGGCCTGTGTTAATGCACTGAATTATCTACTGTGTGTGGCATTTGCTACCACATACAGACATTTCCCAAATTGTGAGCTCAAATCGTGAGAATTTGCAGCAATATACACTGCCTGATCAAAAACAAAGTCACCACCAGGCTTTAACTAAGCAAACAGGAAAGACCTTCCATTGGATAATTACTGCAGTGATTAATATGTTTCAGATGAAAAAAATTGAGGTCATGTGACTTCCTGACAGTGGCGTGCGGTGAGGTCAGTGGCTGGTGAGGCACTGGCTAGTATCATAGCCAGATATACACAGGTTATGTAGGTTCAGTGCTCCCCAGGAACTGGCTGCTCTCAGGACTCCCCAGGAACTGGCTGTTCAGGGCTCCCCAGGAACTGTCTGTTCAGGGCTCCCCAGGATCTGGATGTTTAGGGCTCCCCAGGAACTGGCAGCTTTCTGTGCTCCCCAAGATCTCTGCATCCTCCTCAGGGCAGCATGACCTAGTGTGACACTCAAGCCACACCCCGAGAACACCCCCGCATCCACTGATTGTGTGAGACAGTCACATAACTGTACTGTGCCAATCAATGCCTAGGAGGCCTGCCTCCCATGCAGGCGTTTTTTGCATTGCTTGGACCAAATAGCGCTTTCCTATTGATCCAAGCTATTTCATTGCTCTCCCAGTGCCTCTGAGGCACTGGGAGAGCAATGTTCAGGAAGTGGGCAGTGCTCAGACGTCTGTTCATTGAACAGACATGCTGTGCTGCACACTTCTTGGCAGCCTACGGGATTTGCGTAGCGTCCCGCTATGCAAATTGCGTAGGCTCAGTCTGCGGAAGGAAAAGAAAAAAGAATGTTTTTGGCGCACAGAGAAGACAGAAGGAGCCGACAGCGGTCGAATGAGGAGCAGGTGAGTTTGACTGCAGCTGCCCTTAATAGCAGGTGAGGCTCTGCCTCACCTGCCTCCCCTGACCGCCCGTCCCTGCTTCCTGAATATACAGAATGAGCTATTTTTTACCATTAATGGTTATTTTCTTAGAAAGAGTCTGCTCTGGGTCCCTAGGGACTCAAAGATTGAGAGAGTAATATTGGATATTGTAGAGATGGGATTAAACCCTATAACATACTGTACTTGAAAAGAGGGATATACAGATCCTAAAAAAATAACATTTTATTGAAAAATCATCATATAGGTTTTGAAACACACATACTAGATTGAAAACACAGTCGGAACAGGGGTTACGTAGAGCTAGTTTGTAAATAGCGGCAACCTTGGGGGAGGTAGCAACCGGAAACAACAGGGTATAGTTTAGAAAATAATCAACAGCCGATTCGTCAGCTCTGTCAGGGTGTTAACAGGCACCTATTAGGACCATATGCGCCTCGTAGAGGAATCAGCCGCAATGTCTATTCAGCAAAGCATGTTATTTAGTATCGGTACTAAGTGCACATACACCGCAACTGGCTAGAACCTCAGTAGTACGTGCTGCCTACTATACCCGCTACGGGTTTGGGTCGAAATCCCTACAACCATGTTCCCTAATGCCAAAATCCCGACGGCCAACTTCCCTACACAGACAACTCCCTGACGGCCAACTTCCAGACATCCAAAATCCCAGCGGCTAACACTAACCCTACTCCCTAACCCCCTAAACCTAGCCCTAACCCTAACCCCCTAAACCTAGCCCTAACCCCCTAAACCTAGCCCTAACCCCCCTAAACCTAGCCCTAACCCTAACACCCCAAACCTAACCCTAACCCCCCTAAACCTAGCACTAACCCTACCCCCTAAATCTAGCCCAAACCCCCTAGCCCTAACCCTCACCCCCTAAACCTAGCCCTAACCCCCTAAACCTAGCCCTAACCCTAACCCCCCTAAGCCTAGCCCTAACCCCCTTAAACCTAGGGTTAGGGTTTTAGTATTACGGTTAGCCTCTGGGTTTATGAATGTCTGGAAGTTGGCCTTGTAGGGAAGTTGGGATGTCCGGCACTTGTTCTGTCTGGAAGTTGGCTGTCGGGATGTTGGCATTAGGGAACCTGGCTGTAGGGATTTTGTCCGGCACCTCCCCCCCCCCCGCTACTTGTTTATACCATTATACTGTTCACCATCTCAATCCAAAGAATCTGCCAAGATCAGGCCAGGATGCTCAAATCCAATTCGGACAAACAGTAGACGACACACTGTTAAAAATGCATGCCTCGCATGATTCAACGCGTTTCGCCATTACATCGGCTTTTTCAAGAGTTCCAGTTGCAGTATATGCGCATTTAGTGCCGATACTAAATAACATGCTTTGCTGAATAGACATTGCGGCTGATTCCTCTACGAGGCGCATATGGTCCTAATAGGCGCCTGATAGCATCCTGGCAGAGCTGACGAAACGGCTGTTGATTATTTGCTAAACTATACCCCATTCTTTCTGGCTGCTGCCTTCCCCAAGGTTGACGCTATTTACAAAATAGCTCTCTGTAACCCTTTATTCAGGAGTGTTTTTAATCTATTATGTGTGTTTTAAAACCTGTATGTTGGTTTTTTCAATAAAATGTTATCATTTTTTTATGATCTCTTTTCAAATGTTTTTTTTTCCTCCTGATGGCACGGCGGGCATATGATGGCAATACCAGGATTCATTGGGTTCAACTTGTGCAAGAGTGCTTCAGGGAACAGGAGACATCATTTTCACACATGGATTGGCCACCACACAGTCCATACCTTAACCCCATTGAGAATCTTTGGGACAATGTGCTGGAGAAGACTTTACGCAGCGCTGAGACTCTCCCATCATCAATACAAGATCTTGGCCACAAATGAATGAGAGTATGGACGGAAATAAATGCTGTGACATTGCATGAACTTATACAAAGGATGCCGCGGCGAATGCGTGTCATAATTAAAGCAAAAGGCCATCCAACAAAATAGCGTGTGATGTGTTTTTTTGGGCAGGCAATGTACTCACCTTATGCTGTTTTTTATAGGTAAAGAATTACCCAAAAATATTTTACACTGTTAACTCCCCCTATATTGCGCCATTGTTCTTATGAGAGCGTTTTGCTGGATTTTTGGAAGATTTTTTATTGAACGATTATGGTTTTCCCTGGTTATTTATACATTTGTAGCGCTCACTCCCGGAGGAGCCGCTGAAAATGAACCACGGGTCAGTCTCCCCGCACTAGGGAATAAATATACTCCAACACGCTGGACAGTTTTACAATTTAAAAGGTTTACTAAAAGGTTTGCAGCTCTTAAGACACGGTATATGCAGGAAGATTTACAGTACTTACGTAACACGATAAACGCGTAGCGGTAAAAGAAACGAAAACACGAGGGCTTCGTATTTTCGGAAAAAAAAACCCCGACCGAGCAGAAAATTAAAAGATACGAAATTCGAGGAAAAACCGCGTAGCGGGACACAATAAAATACACAGTTCTCGTATCACGGTGAACGCGCAGCGGGAACAAAAAGAGGAAAAATGTTCGGAATGTAACTTTAACTTTGCCCCCTTGTCCCGGTTCGGAAAAGGAAAATGAGTCCTGCACAGGTTAAGTCCCAGAACATGAGGTGATATGTATTTGTGTGTGTAGGGTACCCGGGTACTTCTCAACTGGCCAGTGAGTTTGCTTTAGCGATGTCTTCGACTAGTCAGTTGGGGCCCTGTGGGTTTTAGAAGAAAACAGCAGCGTACGCTCTTATTTAAACACGGCCTTGGGGCCTCTCACCCATCCAGCGCAAGCTTGAGATTCGGCTGGCTCAGGACGCCTCTCCGCTCGATGTTGCCGGGGGATGCCCACCACCGGATCTGTTGTCTGGCCCTCCGTCTGTCAGCCGCGACTCATCCAGCTTACCGCCTGCTCCCCGCTTCGATCGACCGCGGTGCTCCTCACTCCTGGGATCTTCTCTCCTTCAGCTGCACTTGAATAGCATAGAGGGTGAGGTCTGTGTCCCGCAAGCTGAGTGAGCAAATCCTGAAAGCCCGATCCACTCTGTCTGCGCTCCGGCCTATCTTTGGTCTCTCTCTTTACTTTGTGCATCCGCTCTCCTTGACTCCCTGCCGCGCTCTCCCTGTTCTCCACGAGGTGCAGGATGTACAGCTCTCCACAAACCCACCCACTTCCTGTTTCTTCGCAAAGCATGCATGGACATGTAGTTCAAGTGTCCAGGGTCTTTAATCGTGATAGTCTCCATCTTGTGGCCAAAAATGGGTACTGCCACAGTAAACTTTAACACATCGCTACACATTTTATTGCACATTACTTCATAATATGTTTCTTGTTTACAGGAGAAGCTCAGGAGCCTTAACGCTGCCCTGTCTGCTGCGCAAACAGTTTGCTCTTGGTCTCCATACTTTTATCAGATCCCTTAAGTCGGGTGCATACGAGCGGAGCTAGTGCGCCTGTGCGCACGCACTTACCGGCGCCCGGCGCAGCCATGTGACGCTGCGACGAGGCCGGTCACACACGCTTGTGTGCGCGCAGCATGCATCTGTCTAGAGAGCCTCCCTGTCGATGCGCTAGGATGCGCAGCGACAGGGCTGCAAAGCGCGATCCTTTTTGCAGCGCTGAGGGGGGGCAGGTGGGCTTCGAGTGGAAGGAACCTCCACTCCCACGGACGTTCCTTTCACTCTGAAGTGCGCTTGCGTGCCCCCGGCCTAAATGTAGCATACTACAGGGCGTATACTGAGAAAAATAGATGGTCATACTTGCGTCATCCTGTATTAATATTCCTTCTTCACACGCGGAGCCAGCGGTGTATGGCTTACAGTGGCACACGCATCGCTTCCCCACAACCATAGGCAGGCCTTTGTTCTGGCACGGTTTACATTTACACGAGTCTTCTTCATTCAGGTATTCTTCAATGGCTTGTTTCAAATAGAACCTCTTCACTGCAGCACATGGGACCTCTCGAACCAGTTCATACAACGGTGTTAGCTACATTTTAAAAGAAACCAAAACATTATTTAGGTGTTAGTAATAAACAATATGATTCAAATATTATAGTATAAATCATATATATATATATATATAATAAAATGGAAAATCTATTGTATCATGTATTTTTATATTACAGGGGCACTCTATGGTAAAAATGGAGGGAAAGTGAAAAGCAGAGGGGCAAAATATTAACCCCTCCTGGCCCCCTCCTGCTTTAACCACTGAGTGTCATTTACTTCTCATGGGAGTTCCTGGAAAACAAACATTTACCCTTCATTCCAGCACCCTCCCTCTGCATTGGTCCAGATCTTGAAACTGCTGTTACTTCCTGTAACAGCGGCATTAAAAAGCAGATAAAGGGCTGGACACTTGATCGGGTGTCCAACCAATCCAACGGCTCTCAATGCAAGCACATGAAGAGCCACTGGCTAGTCAGGATCATTCTAAGCAGGGTCGTGCTGCCAGGGTAGGCAGGGAAGGCAGAGCCTCACCTGCCATTAAGCTGTAAGATAATAATATAAAACAAGCTCACCTGCACCGTGCTCCCCCACCATCGTCTAGGTCCTCAGCCTCTGCACGCATTGTTTTTAAAGCCTATGCAATTTGCGCAGTGGTATGCTTCCCGGTTATGCTACTCGCGTAAGCTGCTCTAAGAAGTCTGCACCGCGAGTCTGGTCAAATAGGAACACACATGCGATGCCTACTTCCTGAACATTGCTTGTCAGAGCCTCAGAGAGGCCCTGACAGAGCTTGAAATAACCTGGACCATTGGTCCAAGCCATTCAAAAAAACACCTGCATTAGAGACTGGCCTCTGATTGACAATGAAGGGGCCCAGTCAGCTCCCTCTGCTCCCTCTAGTGGCAGATACAGAGTATGACAGGCACAGGGCACAGAAAAACAGTTATTCTATCATATTTATTTTTAAAAGTAAAGTATATGATATGATGAAAATAATGGTATCTTTCGAAAGTCCATTTAATAGCGGGAAAAACTGTATATAATATTTGTGGATACAGTAAATGAATAAAAGGTAATTTACAGCTAAACACAAACCACAGAAAGTTAGTTAATATCTGTGTATATCTGGCTCTGATACTAGCCAGTGCCTCACCAGCCACTGACCTCACCACACGTCCCTGATTCTAAGACAGTGGTTCCAAACCCTGGTCGTCATGTATCCCTAACAGGTCAGGTTTTAAGGATTACTTTTGAGAAATGCAGCCTGAATCCTGCAATCACTGAGCAGCAAATCCTATCACCTATGCTTTGCTTACGATATTTGACAAACCTGACCTGTTACGGGGATCTGAGGACCAGGGACGAGAACTACTGTTCCAAGAGGTTCAGCCCTGTGAGCAGAGAGCTTCCACCTGCCAGGACAGCTGTCAGTCATTGAGTTCAGGATATTCTGGGCCATCCAAAGGAGAGAAAGAGGGCCAGATTACCATAAATGATCAAAAGTGTAATTTTAAGTCTAAAACTCTCCACATGTATATCAACTATATCTCTTGTACTTACGAAGGAAATGCTCATTTTTATTTTCGTTATCATGAACCAAATAAGGAAAACTCGAAAATATTGGATGGGAACATAAAAGGTTGTAAGCAGATGTAATTAACCAAGTGGAAACTCCTTTCTGTGCCCAGCTAAGAAATAATTTATGATTATTTTTCCATACAATGCTGAAACCTATCTACTAACCATCCACCAAATGTTCTATCTACGACACAGGGTTTATTTTCGTCTTTGGCTTTTCAGTTCAACCAATTTTATAAACATGAGCAATATACTATAAGCTAGATTTAAGAGCTGCCGCTTTCCTCAAAGCAATTCGAAGCTTTCCGGAAAAAGATTTCTGCATTAACTTCACGTCACATGAAAACAGATCTTAATATAAAAAGCGCGTTTGCTCTAGTTATTTGCAGGTTTGCATAAATGATATATAATACTGTTTATAGCTGCTGTGGTTTGCAATAAAGTATTCTATTCACAGTGTGTAAAGTGAGATATACTGAAGAAACAGTTTATTGTGACAGCAGGGATTTAACAACAAAAAAACCCTCTCATCAGCATATTCTGAACTCACAGGCTGATATTATTCATTTATTTGCTGAAAGAAGGGATGCGCCACCCTTTATTTAGCAGGAGGCTTGTTACACCCAGAGCCGGGAATTATCAGGCTCTGGAAGATGTGAGTTGTATGGTATTGCAACATATATATCAATTATATACCTCAGTTCTGCAGGACTTCTCACCCCTTGGACAAGTAACAAGGACACAACTTTTGGAGACTTTATATAAGTATATTTTTTTGGACTACATCATTCAGGGCACTATCGGCTGCCTCTTGCTAAAACCGGGACACAAAGGGGAAAATTTAGCTTCCCCTTTGCGTCCCGGTTTCCCCAGCAGATCGCAGGGCAGGCGTCGAGTCCAACAGCCTGCCCCTTAGAAATCGCTAAGCTCGCGGATGCTGTGGGCACTGGTGTATTTTGGCCTAGGCCAACAAGGCCTAGGCCTAGGGCGGCACTCTCCAGGGGGCGGCGGCCCGCCGGGTGGTCCCACCCCTATAAAAAAATATATATATTTTTTTACTTTTGCAAACTATTTTACCAGGAAGGAAACATTGAGATGTCACTAATTTTCAAGTATGTCCTGGGTAGGCAACGCCTAGGCTTTCACTTTCCAGGGGGCAACAAAAAACCTCACCACTAATTGGGTTACTCACAGAGCACCGAGATGACACCAACATTTTGGTGTTCTGTAGTTCCCTGCACTTCAGGGAATAAAATTTCCCCACCCTGCAGTGAATTCACCATTCACCGCAGGGTCCCCAAAGTGCATGGAGTCGGCCGCTGTATGCTGCCACCGCAAACCCATGGCCTGCTGTTTTCAAAAGAACTACTGAACGAAAATGTCTGGACTTTACATATAAGATCCTATGATTGATAATAAAAAGTTCTGTTACAGAAAAAGAAGAACCGATATTAAAAAAAAGGGGGGGATTTTGCCCAAAAAATTCTGAAGAATTACTAAATGGTACTAAAAAAAAATCAGTAAATAAAGACTTTTTACTGCAGATTAAAATAAGTGGTTTATTAGATATTGCATAAAAACAGGAATATTTTGAATTTAACATTGAAACCTATGGGGTTCGCCTGAATACCTGAACCTGCTGATTGAAACCACTGAACATCAGGGTATTTCACTGTCATTTCTCTGCTGTTTGGTGTTCTCTGAATAGATTAACCATTACTTCTCTATGGGGATTTGCACTGCCTTCAAACAGCACCGTACTTGCTGGCAGTTTGCCAAACTTGTGTGTGAGCATATCACCAGAGCAGTGGTGTACTTAGAGGAGTGGCGGAGGGCGGGCCGCCCCAGGTACCAGTGATTATTGGGGTGTCATTAGGGGGTACTAGGAGGTGCCACCGTCACTGTGTGTCAGCTTTGAGCTGTGTTCTCAAACAACGAGCAGCGGAGCATGGCGTTTGCATACGGAATAAAATCGAATAGAATAAAAATCCCCCTCTCCTCCCTCCATAGCTCCTCCCCTGCCCTGCAGCAGCTCTAGGAGGGGGATGTGATTTGTGTCCAGAGAGAGAAGATGACAGTAAACGGCAGGTAAAGGGGGGGGGGTATCAGCAGAATATGAAGCCCTGTCTGCTAACTGCTGTTTAAAGTGGACCTTTCCTTAACCAGCACTGCAGTGATAGAAATTTGTCATTGAGCTGCCTGGCTCCTGGTGAGGCTGCGTGCGTGCAGGTCACACTCGGTCCGGCCAGTCAGGTGGTACTGAGTCTCAGTACCACCTGACTGGCTGAACCAGGTGACACGCACGCAGCTGCCCACCCTTTCGTTAACATGGACTGTCACTCTATTCTGGACTGAACACCCACCAGGAAGGGAATCAAAGCCACGGTGCACCCTCTGGCAGTGGCACCCCACTGCTGACAAGATGGCTCCACGCACAGGCACAGCCGCGATCCTAACATGGCCTGGAGGGACCTCCTGCTGAGTCTGTACACAGTCCCTGCTGACTCTGCACACAGCCCTACCGCGGACGGAGGCCGGTAAATGTAGAATAAATAATTGCTGTGCTCATATACACTCGGTTTGCTGGGAGTTTTATTGCAGTGGATTCTGATGCACTTATACACTCCACACATTGCATTGCTGGGAGTTTTATTGCCGTGGATTCTGATACGCTGACACACACCAGAAATTGCATTGCTGGGAGTTTTATTGCAGTGGATTCTGATGCACTCATACACACCACACATTGCATTGCTGGGAGTTTTATTGCTGTGGATTTTGATACGCTGACCCGCACATTGCATTACTGGGAGTTTAATTGCTGTGGATTCTAATACACTCATACCCACTGCACATTGCATTGCTGGAATTTTTATTGCTGTGGATTCTGATACGCTGACACACACCAAACATTGCATTGCTGGGAGTTTTATTGCTGTGGATTCTGTGATACACACTGCATAGTACTGTGAGTTTTATTGCCATGGAGCTCTGGGATACACTCATACACACTGCACATTACTGTGAGTTTTATTGCTGTGCAGTTCTGTGATATGCTCATACACAGTGCACATTTCTGTGGGTTTTATTGCTGTGCAGCTCTGTAATACGCTCATATGCAGTGCACGTTTCTGTGGATTTTATTGTTCAACCAATTAGAGCGGCTGTGATCCAGTATACTTAACATGCGTGGCTGTTCTTTGTAAAAATGCTTGCATTTAAACATTTCATAATTTTATTTATCTCAATAGATACATTTGAAATGGTATACAAAATATACAAGTAGGCACTTGGTATCCACTTTTAATATAAAGAGAGGAAAAGGCGTAGCTCTAAGAGGAAAAGGTGGAGCTTAAAGAGGAAGGGTGGGGATTAACCAGGAAGAGGTGTGGCCTTGACAGGAAGGGGTGCCTCAAATTTAAATTAGGGGGTGCACGAGTTTAGTCAGGCCTAGGGCAGCACAAAAGCTAAATACACCACTGGCTGTGGGTAGCGCTACGGCGCCATCTCTAGCATCCCCTCCATGACGTCCATAGGACTTCATGGAGGATGGTGCTGCCGGGTCACATGACCGGCAGGATCTCGCCTCTTGCGAGATCCTGCTGGTTGGCGGAGTGATCCCGGAGGGACAGAGGACTTTCTTCCCCAGTCTCCTTCTACTCTCGACGGCCAGAAGCAGCGGATCAGGCCGCCGTTCTCGCCACGGGATGAGAGGTGAGTATGTGATTTTTGGGGGGGTTTTGAGCTGCAGGTAATGGCTTCTGCAGCAGCACAATCCGTTACCTGTACCTCTGAGCTGGTTTTAACTTTTCGTAACTCTTAGTAACTAGCGTCAGGACCAAGTGTTCCCAACCCTAGTTAATCTGTGCTTTCACTTTGCGCTCCCCATGTTAAGTATAGGAGCGCAAAGTAAATAAACTCACGCTACGAATTGCAAATTAGTGAGCGCAAACGGGTTTTTTAACCTGCTAGAGATTTGAAGGTGATGTGGGCGCAGCGCTGTGACCTCCATTAACCTAACGCTAATGCTGACGCTAGTGTTCGCTTGAAGGAGGTGATAGAGCCCTCAACCTCTTATGGGAGATTAAAGTGCACGTGTCAGTGCAATATCAAGAGTACTGCAGGGACGTGCGGTCAGGGGCGGTATGTAAGGCAGAGCCTCACCTGCCATTAAGGGCAGCTGCAGTCAAACACACCTGCTCCGTGTTCCCTTGCCGTCGGCTCTGTCCGTCCTCTGTGTGCACCGCACATTCCTTTTTTTTCCCCTTCAGCTGCCTGAGCCCACGCAATTTGCGAGTGGGACGCTACACAAATCGCGTAGGCTGAAAAGAGGTGTACAGTGAGGTGCGTCTATCCAATGAACAGACGTCTGAGTACTGCCCACTTCCTGAACATTGCTCTCCCAGTGCCTCAGAGACACTGGGAGAGCAATGGAATAGCTTGGACCAACAGCAATTCCTATTCAAAAAAACACCTGCATGGGAGGTAGGCCTCCCATGCATTGATTGGCACAGGAGAGTCATGTGACTGTCCTGTCTCACACAATCAGTGGGCGTGGGGCTGTGCTTGGGTTGTGGCCTCAGTGTCACACTAGGCTGCCTGGAATGGACGAGGGGAGCACTGAAAGCTGCCAGATCCCGGGGAGCACTGAAAGCTGCCAGATCCTGGGGAGCATTGAAAGCTGCTAGATCCTGGGGAGCACTGAAAGCTGCCATATCGTGGGGAGCACAAAAATCTGCCAGATCCTGGGGAGCCCTGAACAGCCAGATCCTGGTAAGCACTGAGAGGAGCTAGATCGTGGGGATCACTGAACAGCCAGATCATGGGGAGCACTGAACAGCCAGATCGTGGGGAGCACTGAGAGCAGCCAGATCCTGGGGAGCACTGAGAGGAGCTAGATCGTGGGGATCACTGAACAGCCAGATCGTGGGGAGCACTGAACAGCCAGATCGTGGGGAGCACTGAGAGCAGCCAGATCCTGGGGAGCACTGAGAGCAGCCAGATCCTGGGGTGCCCTGAGAGCAGCCAGATCCTGGGGTGCCCTGAGAGCAGCCAGATCCTGGGGTGGCCTGAGAGCAGCCAGATCCTGGGGTGGCCTGAGAGCAGCCAGATCATGGGGAGCACTGAGAGCAGCCAGATACTGGGAAGCCTTTAACAGCCAGATCCTGGGGAGCCCTGGACAGCCAGTTCCATGGGGAGCACTAAACAGCGAATTCCTGGAGAGCACTGAGAGCAGCCAGTTCCTGAGGAGCGCTGAGAGCAGCCAAATCCTGGAGAGCACTTAACCTGCACCTACATAACCTGTGTATATCTGGTTCATACTAGCCAGTGTGTCTCCAGCCACTGACCTCACCGCACCTCACTGGAGTACTGTATGCACAAGGGGCACTGATTTGTACAGTTTGCGTGCATATCATATCTATCTTTTTATTTCTTATTTTTATTTTTGCAATGGCACTTTATTAGAAGAGACACATCACCTCATAATGTGATCACTATTCTGGAATACGTGCACTATATATATTGCTTTTATTGTGAATATATCACGGATACTGTACCCACAGAGCTTTAGTTATTTATCTATTGACATTTATTACCCATCCTTCACTGCTCAATAGATGTAGTCACACCACCACATAAAATCCACCATTTAAGTCTGGTTTAATTACAGTGCGTCGCTAGGGCCACCTATAGCTACTGATATAATTTCATGTTTATTTAGTAGAGTCCTACACTCACCCAGCAATTTCTTTAGCTACCTTACTGTCTTTGTATATATAGTACAGGAGGGGTGGGGCGCGCCTATTCCCCGATGGGGCGGCTGAACCACCAAATGCATCCAGCCAAACAACATGTGTGAAACATAACAAAGAAAAAAATGTCATCTGCGCTTATTCCCATTATACCGTGTGAAACTAAACACAATTAGAGGTTTGGTTTCCTATTAATGGCCATTATAAGATTAAGCTCGCCCGCCAGCGTCAAGGCACCTCTAATGAGGGCGAGTCCTATCCAAAAATGAAGCCACAGGCTGCTGTATAGCAAACCATACCTGTTCATGCTGCTTGTCAGACATGAGGTAGACTGGTGGGCCTTTATTTATGCTCCCCCAGAAACAAAATCCACTTTGGGATCAAATACAAAGACATGGAGCGGAGCCTTGCTGCAGGGATGACCTGGCTGGAAGTACATTGAAATATACATAGTACAGGAGGGGTGGGGTCGCGCCTATTCCCCGATGGGACAGCTGGCACCACCAAATGCATCCAAGTGCACCACATAAAATCCACCATTTAAGTCTGGTTTAATTACAGTGCGTCGCTAGGGCCACGTACAGCTACTGATATTATTTCATGTTTATTTAGTTGAGTCCTACACTCACCCAGCAATTTCTTTAGCTACCTTACTGTCTTTGTATATACTACGCACATTGGGATGGTGTATTTATGATCTTTATTACGTTTGTATTTTTCACATTCGTTCAAGGTCTTAAGGTTTTAGGTAAATAAGGATAGCCGCAGAAGCCCGGAGCGCCATGTATTTTTCCTTTTTTTGGCAAAACAAGTTGTTTTATGGAAATAACAAGTGATTTTCTCATGATAGCAAGAAACTAGGGTTATGGCTAGGGTTCAAAATTAGGATTAGGGTTAAATTTAAAAACTTCTTCAACCCTAGCCCCGACCTTAATTTATAACTCTAGCCATAACCCTAACCCTAACTATAAGCCTGAAAAACACTGTAATTAAGGAGCAATCTAAAATTTTCCAATAGATACAAAATTTGATGAAAGAATTTGACTTCAGCCAAATTTTGTCCCCCGAAAAAAACACTGAGAAAATTGACAGGCAGAGGTTTTTCTTGACCGCGCCCGAAAAAAGTTGAAAGTTGTTATCGAGAAAGCCACCTGTTATCTTGAGAAAACAATACTTATGCCTAATCCAATTTCATCTTTTTTACTAGACAACTGCAATATACTGCAAATACAGCGAATGTCTACCTCATACTCAGCCAGTAGCATGGTTTGAAAAACAATTTCTAACAGCATTTATTATTAGTTAGATACATAGTTATTGTAGGTTTATTGCTACACCCGCAAATCCCAAATATATGGAGGAGCTCCAGAAAGGAGAAACATTAGGAAAAAAGAGGGACAGGGCGATTTGAGACCAAAATAGGACATTTGGGAGATATGCACCCAGATACACACTCATACAGAGCTTTATACAAACACCCAGATACACATTCATACAGGTCTATTCAAAGAAAGGTGAAACTCGGGAGAATGGCTGGAGAAGTGAAAATTCGAGCCAAACCAGAAAAATTCTCCCATTTATCTCACTTTCCAAATCAGCTATTTGGTCTACATTGTTCTCTTCTCCTGCCAGTTCTCCTGAGTTTCACCTTTCTCTGAATAACCCAGATAGTTATATATACACACCCATAAAAACACTTACGCAGCTATACCCGCAGGCTTGGACATACAGTATTACACATTATAGCGGTGTATAGATTTTAAATGTATCCAAGAAATAGCCTTGTCAATTCAACTCTGGAGGTTAGATACCTAGATGTTATCCCTTCCGCTTCACCCTGTGTGCAGAGCTTGTTTAGACTGTTTTTTGCTCATGACATGTAAACCGTATTTATATAAGTCAGGTTTTATAGCAGGACCCAGACAAATTATAGATCATTTTCTCAGGGGACTTAGCAGGATCAAAATGTATCATTACTATGTGTATATGTCGCTTCAGAATTGCAATAGCAAAAAAATTTCAAAAATGTGTATAATTCTGTTCAAATTTAAATTATTTACACTGTCAGGGTTATTCAAAGAGAATCGAAAAGTCACTTCACGTTCTCTTCAATTCGGCACGATTCGGCGATCCCATTTCGGCGACCCTGCGGTGTATTCAGCAAGCACCACAGGGCCGTCGTAGTGCAGGGAAAAGCCGCCGCAAACCCGAAGAAAACTCACCACAAAACCCAGGCGAATGCACGCCGAAACCCGCAAAAACATCTGGATTAACCCCGCCGAACACGCCGGAGAAACCCGAGCAGGAGCCAATCACAGTGCAGAGCAGCCGCCGGGAAAACCCGACACCGCAGACGAATGGAGTGACAAAAAAAAACAGTACGCTTGAATGTTTGAAAAGTGAAACGCTGTTTGCAAAGAAACTACTGAGCGAAAATGCCTGAAATTTACATATAAGATCCAATAAATGATAATAAAAAGGGCTGTTACAGAAAAAACGATTTTGCAAAAAAAAAAAAAAGGAAAAATGCCTAAAAGATCCTAAAAAATCCTAAAAAAATTAATAAACGGTTTATTAGATATTGGATTAAAACGGGAATATTTTTAACAATGAAGCCTATGGGAGTCGCCTGAGTAAATCTGCCGAATGAAACCACTGAACAGCAGGGCATTTCGTCAACCTTTCACTGCTGTTTTGTGTTCTCTGAATAGACGATGCATTGCTTCTCTATGGGATTTCACTGCCCTCGAACAGGCACCGACCAGGCACCGTATGTGTAGGCAATTCGCCAACATTTGGCGAACTGCCTGCTCTCTGAATACTCGAATGGCCAGGAAAGGTAACCGTACCCTGAATTTCAGCGTTCGGTTAACTTTCGCCAGCAATTCGGATCTCTTTGAATAACCCTGTGTATATTCAATTCCCCCATTTTATCATCCAGAACTTAGTAGTTATACATTTTAATGGGTTCTTTTTAAAAAATAATCAGAAAACATGGAGGAAATCCATTTTTCTAGAGAAATAAGCAATTGTAACCAAAATTGAAAAAAGAAATGTTCTTGTATTTTACATTTATCTTTTTATTTGTACATTATACATTGTCATGCCATTAAAAAGCACAGACTCTGACATTTAGGCTAAGGTCAGACGAAAGCAGTTTTAACGTGCGTTTAGCCGCACGAAATCACGGCCGTGCTAGCAGCAAATGACGTCCAATGCCGGGGAACATACGACGAACGGCCGCACGAAAGTTCGTCTGTGCAACGCAAGTGGCAAACGAACGCATTTTTTCGAGAACATCAAACCACTACTACTGACGTACAGAGTGCGCTGCGTCCGCATAGCGGCGTGTTTGCGTGATTGGGAGACGTCAGACGCTGCACACGTCCGGCCAACATAACGTCCAGACGCAAAAGGGTTTTATTGATGATCCGTACAAAATCACAGACGAACATGCGCATCGTATGACCGCTATCGCGTATTCCGTGAAAAAATACGTCCATTCGTTCGAACGCACTTTTTCACGGACAACGTGAAAAATGCGTTCGTCTGACCCTAGCCTTATAATGCCTACAGGGACGTAACTACAAGGAGTGCAGAGGGTGCCACCGCACCCGGGCCCTTGAGTCTGGGGGGCCCACACTTGTATGCCTGGGGGCTTGCTATATTTTATATATATTTGAAAAATTTATTTTATACTTAATTGTGAGTTTTTTTCTTTTGGAGCTCTGTCATACACTCCTCACATATTACTGTGAGGTTTGTTGCTGTAAAACTCTGATTTACACTGATACACACTGCACATTACTGTAAGTTTTATTGCTGTGGAGCTCTGTGATATGCGCATACACACTGCACATTACTGTGAGGTTTATTACTATGGAGCGAGCTTTGTGATACGCTCATACATACCGCACATTGCTGTGAGTTTTATTTCTGTGGAGCTCTGTGATACGTTCATACACAGCGCACATTACTGTGAGGTTTATTGCTGTGGAGCTCTGTGAGATACATACAGGGTTATTCACAGAGAGGTGAAAACCAGGAGAATGACTGGAGAATTGAAAATTCTAGGTCAAAATAGCCAAACCAGAAAAATTCTCCCATTTATCTCACTTTCCAAATCGGCTATTTGGTCTAGATTGTTCTCTTCTCCTGCCATTCTCCTGGTTTTCACCTTTCTCTGAATAACCCTGATAGTGCACATCACATTAAATATGGGATGGACTTAAGAGGTCCTATTGGACCTGGAAAAAATGGGACACTGATTTCTAGAGTCAACATTGTTGACCTTGAGGGGACCAATGCATGCTGATGGGAGGGGGAACAAAATATATTTTTACCTAGGGTGGGGGGCCCCATCATGGTTCCTGCACCTGGGCCCTGAAGTTTCTAGTTACGCCTTTGAATGGCTACTTACGTACTTGACCGTTTAGGGTTTACGTAACCAGAGATACAGGGGCCCAAATGACACCTGCATCTGTTACAACGTGATTTCCGCGCTTGGGGGGAGCACATGCCACCATGTATGTTAATACGATGATATTTCATAAAAAGATAAATTTGTGATTAGGTTTTCCCTTTAACCCCTTCACTGCTGAGCCATTTCACTGCTTAAAAAAAAAACACATTTTACTTTTTTGTATTATTATTGTTATTATTTTTTTCTTTACTTTAAACATGGATTGGTCATGTTTGATATCATTGGAAAGGCCATGCTCTGGCCTTTCTAATGATATCAAATATGACCCTGCTAGCTGAAAACAGTCAGGAGATATTGGAGTTCAAAGGAACATTTATTTCCACCCCTATCTTTCCTTAGGAGTCAATGAGGACGTTCCCCACACGTCCTCAGCAGTGAAAGAGTTAAGGGAAAGGTCGGTTTGGATATTGAATTTTTGGGCTAAAACAGAACCTTTCTACACGAGTCACTCGGTCACCTTGCAGCTCGTCTTTGCTTGTTTAAGATTCTTTTCTCCAGGAAGGATTTGACAAGTTCTGCATCAAGCAGATAAATTCATTCATACCATATGTGAGCACAGATGCACAGCCATGAATTACAAGGACATTATCTTTTTATAGACACAGTAAAGTCATTTAAAAATGATATAAAGCAGCTTTCAGGATAATTGGTGTAAAACACTCCACTGTATGCACAAGGACGTGTGATGTTATATGTGTTTAATGTTTTCAAATATTCACTTATTGAGATGCTATGACTAACCTACCCGCATATCACATATCATTTAAAATTTGATCTTGTTACTAATTGATGACAGTACAACTGCCTTCATTTTCCCAAACAAGCTGCATTTCACATTTATAATCACTCTCTGGTGTTGTTTGTTTATAATTTCTCCCTTTTAATCAGTAACGGAATATATAATCATAGGATCCATGGACTATGACCCCTGCATATTGCACAAAAACACACAAAACACATGCACACAAAGAAAAGAAGCATTACTCTATCACCATAAACTAATAGCTGGAAAACATTAAAATCCGTGTTACAGTATTGTTTGGAAACTGAGGGTTTATTATGAGCAAACTAGAACACTGTTGAGATAATCCAAACCCACACAAAGACATCAGGGGGTCAAGGCCTAAAAAATAAGTGCGGATACCTACCAAGACTTCTATATATAAATAATAAAGTTTAGAATTGTAGAAGACATTTACACACACCAGCAATTCAGAGAACTGCTTTACCCACAGAGCTCATGTGCTACATTCCCCATATGCAGCAAAGAACTCTGGGTAAGGCATGCAACTGAATTCCGCAATTTCTCACTTTTTTTGCATCCTGGGTCTGTTTTAACACAGGATCCTCCTTGCCAGTGCCCTGCCATATAAATGGCTTTTTAGCAAAGGTCAGGTTATGCAAAGAGTCACAGCCACTCCTGGACAGCTGTTTGGACTTATTATGCCTTCATCAGCAGGAGATAGGCCGTGACTCGTTGCTATTTGATGCTTAACCCATAGGGCAAATCACTACTCATATATATATATTTTAGTAAAAATATATAAGTGACAATAATTATATGATTTAACAGGGAAACATGTGATTGAATCCCTAGATACATGCATTATAGTGTATGGGACCACTGGAAACTCTGTTCCATCTGCAAAAATAATGGGGGGAAAGTGTTCCCACGTGTTTCCCTTTGACATGACCCCTGAAGCACATGCAGCACAGCAAGGGCTATCCAAAAGTGGGTCCAACAGAGTCAGTTAACGATTTAACAGAAAATCACACAAATCCATCAACATCAACTCTTTCATATCTCTGTCTAATTTCAGGTTATTTATCTCAATCAACTCTATGAGCAGAAAATCCCACATCTTTATTATTATTTTTAACCAGACACTTTCCATGGCGTAAAGTAAAATCAATTCTTATGAGTAGTAAACACACTCTATAGTGTGAAACGCGGCAACGTTACGAATTTACTTGCTGCTGGGGAGCGGTTTCTATGGCACTTTTTGTCTCTTGCAAAGAAGGTTTTATTTTAGGGCATTCTCATAATCGATTAGTTGGCCAATTATTATTTCGATTAATCGATTCATCGGATAAAAAAAAATAGAATAAAATTTGTTTACATAGAAGGAATTTTCTGTAAAAAAAATAAATAACCACAACCCCTACCCCTTTCTTCATAAGTAATTTGCGTAGTAACTTTCATACGACATACACAAATTGCGTATCTTGTGTACTTTTCACACAAGTTATGCAAGTGAGAAAAGGGGGGGTGTTTGTGAGGGTCCTGAGAAGTGCAAGTGCTTGGTCAGAGGGATGGGTTGATGCTGCATGCGCAGCTTAAGCCCATGTTTGCTTTCTCTAACGAACGCGGCTACAAGCACTTGGTCATAGATGATGATGTCAACATGAAATCGGGGTTAATAAGGTAAAGTGGTCAGGGTCTGTAGAGTGTCCCTTTTAAATAATTTTGTGAATAAACTGAGTGGGAGGAGGGACTGGAGGTGGAAGGGAGTGACTTTGCTCAAGTGACTTGACCTGAGTGTGAGAGGAAGTGGGTATGGACACTGGGTCTGAGTGTGGGAATGAGTTTGGGGAAAGGGACCAGACCAAAGGAAGGGAATGGAAGTTCCCGACCAAAAGAGGGTGTGGCAGGGAGGGTGGGGTGGTGGCACAGGACTCCAGCTTCAAGTAAGGATAAAACACAAGCATACAGCTCTTTCACCCAGTGGCAGAATCCTATTGTTTGTATTATAGCTCAGCTACTGTTGTAAACTGAATAAAAACAAACTGGTTGTATCTGACGTAACCCTAGAACTAAAGCATACCTAGTACAGCAGCGGCGCGTCTTCTCCAATCAGCTCCGAAGCTAATGTTATATACGTTTAATTCAGTCTGACTCTAAACAGTGTGTGCTGTACCCAGGACGATTAATCGACACTGATTAATCGATAATGGAAATAGTTGACAACTATTTTAATCATCGATTAGTTGTCGATTAATCAATTAGTTGTTTCAGCCCTATTTTATTTTAAAGAATGTTATAATAATTGTGAAGTCTTATTAACCCCTTAGGGACCGCTGTCGTACTATGTACGTCCTGCCCACGGGTCTCCCTTAGATCCGCGGACGTACATAGTAGGTCAGCGGCTCCTAACCTCCCTCCCGCCTGATACTCACCTTCCTTGCCGGCTCCCACGACGTCTGTGGCAAGCTTCAAGCTTGCCTCGCTGTTTTCTGGGGGCCGGCCGATCCGATGACGTCATCACGCTGCGTGGTGATGTCATCGGCAGGCGCCAGTGGTGAAAATACAGGAAGGGGAGGGTGGCTCATTTGGAGCCCTCTATCTCACCAACCATGTAAGCTACAGTGATGCTTCTTGCACCGCTGGAAAGGGGAGAGTCTCCCCTTTTCAGTGGTGTATAGCATTAACATTTTCGCTGTCGGATCGCGTTTCGGTGCTAATCGGCGCCAAAACGCGATTCGAACCTGGAGGGGGCTGACATCTTGGATGTCAGGCCAAGCCTCCAGGTCCCCCACCCACTGACAACCTCACCATATGTGTGAGGATGTCAGTGGGTCAGTTAACCCTCTAGCTGCCATGTTGAGATAAGGGGATCCAAAGGATCCCCCTATCTCCCGATCCGTGGCAGCTAGATGGTCATATTTGACATCATTGGAAAGGCCTGATCATGGCCTTTCCAATGATACCATGACATAATATGGGCAGGTTTGATTTAAAAATAAAAATAATAATAATGAAAAAAAAAATTGTCTGGGGGGGGTTTAATTAAATAGGACCTAACCTGTCATCTAAAAATAATTAGCACAAAACGGTCAGAATGAGCGCAGCGCACATAGGTTAACTGGCTCAGCAGTGAAGGGGTTAAAAAGCAAAAACATGTAAAAATTGGGTATTTCTATTCTCGGGACAAAATTTTGAAACTATTTAGCTGAGGTCTTTATTGGTGGTTGTAGATTTTGGGGATTAAATTACGAAAAAGTGTGTTTTTACCAAATTTTTCGTCATATTTCATATTTCTTTTATACTAGATTATTCGATATGATGGAAATAATGGTATTTTTAGAAAGTCCATTTCATGGCGGAAAAAACAGTGTATAATATGTGTAGGTTGAATAAACGAGTAAGAGGAAAATTTGACCTAAACACTAACAGCGCAGAAACGTAAAAACAGCAGCGGTCACTAAATTTGTGTAAAACCGCCCGGTCACTAAGGGGTTAAGAAGATAAGACTGTATCGGTGACTACAAGAGTTACAGCCTTTGCAAGTGCGACTGGTCCTGTCCCTAAAATAGTAACATACAAGTCGACCTGCGCTGCAGCATGAACCAGGCTCGGATATTTGCCTAGTGTGTCTGATGAGAGAGGAGAGGCCTGTGTCCTATAAGGGGGCAACCTGCTGGCCAGTGAGACACACAACATGCGTCTGATGAAATAGGCACCTTTTCTGTAGCTGAGAGGGAGAGCTTGCCTGCTGGACAGAAGGAGGGAGAACTTGCAACTTGACTTGTTGCCACTTAGTACTGTCATTGAAGCTGGGGGTCGATACTCTTTGACTGTCCAGCGGTCAGGACAGTCTCATGCTTGAGAGGTCCGAGTTTTTGCATGCCGTCCAACATGGCACGGGTTAATTCATAATTTTTGGTCCAAATATGCATCATCCATCCTTCTTTTAAGTAAAATCTCCCTTATTCAAGTTTATGTGGATGACCATGCTGTTTGGTCCTGGATAATTGGCTATCGGAGACCTGGTTTTACTAGTCCTGTACATATTTGTGTAATGTTGTTGTATTTTACACAAGGAACGGTGAGACCCTGGGCATACTGTATAATAAACGGAATTAGTATATGGATGCACTACATAGAGATATAGAAAAGGCTTTGATTTTTACAGCCTATTAGAGTTGCTGCTAAGCAATATAGAAAAATGCCACCAGACGGCTCAATAACTGGCGTCTTCTGTACAGCCGAGTCGGCTGAGCTGACATTTACTTTTTGTCGTGAATTTACAGCCTTACACAGTGATAATGTTTACTGAAGGCTATAAAATATATTGATTGATCACGGTTTGATAAATGTCACGGTATCTGCTCAGATGTACAACGAATCACTCATTTCTAAAATAAAATGCCCAAAAATAGTTAATAAATTAATAAATAAATAACGCACTGCCATTATACTCAGTATATGTTTCTATATCTATTACTGCTTCTAGGAGATGGATAGGGAATATTGTGCCTAAGGCTGGGGTCAGACCAGCGCACTTTTAACGTGCGTTCTGGCGCACATAATTACGGCCGCACTAGCAGCAGATGACGGGCAATGACGGCCAATATACGATGTACGGCCGCACAAAAGTCCGGCCGTGCAACGCAAGTGGAATTTGAACGCATTTTTTTGAGAATGCTGAACCGCTAGTACTGACGTACTGAGTGCGCAGCTGCGGCATAGCGGCGTGTGTGCGTGATTAGGAGATGTCAAACGCTGCTAATGTCCAGCCTACATAACGTCCAGACGCAAAAAGAGTTTTATTGACGATCCGTACAAAATCACGCCCGAAAATGCGCGTCGTCTGACCGTTTTTGCGCATTCCGTGAAAAAATATGTCAATGCGTTCGGACGCACTTTATCACGTTCGCGGGGAAAAATGCTTTCGTCTGACCCTAGCCTTAGGGAGAAATTAGTATTTAGATTAATAATGAATAAGGAGATTTATGCAGACATATGGACCTGGACTCTCTGACCCTGCATGTTAATGGGATATTGCTTAAGCTAACGAGTATGTACTAATACCCTAGTCCCCATCATTAAAATTGACACAATTTACTAGGATATAGATAAGTAGCAATAAATATTATCAGGGTTATTCAAAGAGAATCGAAAAGTCACCGCATGTTCGGTGAGTTTTCGTTCTCTTCAATTCGGTTCGTTTTGCCGATCCCATTTCGGCGACCCTGCGGTGTATTCAGCAAGCACCACAGGGCCGTCGAAGCGCAGGGAAAAGCTGCCGCAAACCCGACGAAAAGTCACCGCAAAAACTTAGCGAATGCACGACAAAACCCGCAAAAACATCTGGATTAACTCGCTGAAGACGCCGGAAAAAGCCGAGCAGGAGCCGATCACACGCAGCGCAGCCGCCGGAAAAAGCCGACACCGCAGACGAGTGAAGTGAATAAATTAGGAAAACAGTTCGCTTGAATGTTTGAAAAGTGAAACGCTGTTTGCAAAGAAACTACTGAGCGAAAATGTCTGAAATTTACATATGAGGTCCAGGGAATGATAATAAAGAGGGCTGTTACAGAAAAAAGAAGTAAACTTAAAAAAAAAAAAAAAAATCCAGAAAAATGCTTAAAATATCCCAAAAGATCTATAAATAAAGAGACTCTTTACTGCAGAATTTTATAATGAACGGTTTATTAGATATTGAATTAAAACGGGAATATTTTTAACATTGAAGCCTATGGGATTCTCCTGAATACACTTGCCAAATTAACCACTTCGCTGCTGAGGACGCGCTCAGCGCGTCCTCAGCAGTCCCGCTGGTATGCGGAGGACGCGCTGAGCGCGTCCTCCCATCGGGGTCAGCGTTCGGCCGGGTTCCGGCCGATCGCTGGCCCCCCCGGTGCGGGCTGACATCCTGGATGTCAGCCCGGCATCCGGACCTGCAGCCGCCAGAATTAGGTAACATCGCGGGGGCGCGATGACACCTAATTCAGGCGCCCCCCCGCATGTGCGGAGGCGGCGCCTGAAAGGGAGGGGGGAGGTCCTTCGGACCTCTCTCCCTCCCGATCGGCGGCGCACAGGGGGTTAACCCAGGCATCATTTGGAAGGGCACAGCCTGCCCTTCCAAATGATGCCTGGCATTAACCCCTGGGGAGCTGGATCGCGAATCGGCGCTGAAAAGCGCCGGTTCGCGATCCTTTCCCGGAGCTGGCCGACATCTTGGATGTCGGCCAAGCCTCCGGGAACTCCCCCAGAGGACTGGCGTCA
The DNA here is from genome assembly GCA_009667805.1 of Leptobrachium leishanense. NCBI lineage: Eukaryota > Metazoa > Chordata > Amphibia > Anura > Megophryidae > Leptobrachium > Leptobrachium leishanense. Next base: position 6,192,432 of record CM019063.1, on the reverse strand, counting down.
TCGTGCGTAGCACGATGACGCCAGTCCTAGACTTAACCCCTAACTGCCACCAACTGTGGAGATAGGGAGTTCATTGGAACTCCCTATCTCCCGATCCGTGGCAGCTAGGGGTTAGATTTTGGTATCGTTGGATCGGCCAGAGCATGGCCGTTCCAACGATACCAAACATGAAAGTGAAAAATTGTGTAAAAAAATAAAAAAAATGAAAAATAAAAATAAAAACAAATTAAAAAAAAAAAAAAAAAAAAAAAAAATAAACACTTTTTTTATTTTTTTGGCTTTGTTAATGCAGCAATATTGTTCCCATTTCAATTATAATGTGAACAATGATGCTGCACTAACGATTTTTGTATGCGGTGCGTTTGTTAAAAATAGTGTAATTTTCCCCAAAAAAAAATGTAACGAGACCCCATTTCTAATTTTTTTAACAAGCGCACCCCATACAAAATATAACCGCAATTGCTCGCATGTTAAAATGTGGAAAAAAACACTTTACACATTGTAAATTATTGAAAATACATATTTTATTGCATTTTTTGTTATAATATACAGACATGACATAACGTATACATATAATAATGACATATTATGAAGTCTGACGGAAAGAACGATATATAATATGTCTGGGTCATATACTAAAATAAGCCTTCAAAACACGTTTAAACATGATGCGCAAAACAGGTAAAAATGACCTCAGCATAGGGGCGGGAAAAGCCTCAGCAGCGAAAGGGTTAAACCACCGAATGGCAGGGCATTAGGGGAACCTTTCACTGCTGGTTTGTGTTCTCTGAATAGCCGAAGCAGTGCTTTTTTATGGGGATTTCACTGCCCTCGAACAGACACCGAATGTGCAGGCAATTCGCCAGGATTTGGCGTATTGCCTGCTCTCTGGATACCCGAATGACCAAGAAAGGTAACCGAACGCTGATTTTCAGCGTTCGGTTACCTTTCTCCAGCCATTCGGATCTCTTTGAATAACCCTGTATATTCTTAAATTTGGCTGATGTACCCATGCCATGTATAGTTATGGGGCTATATTACAATCTTTGTGCAAAAACCCTTGCGCAAAGCAAAAAAATTTTCACCAAGCGTTAAACCTTTGCGCGCGCAAATCACCGCGGGAATTACAATCCTTGCGGCTTTTTTCTTCCGCCGATCAATTGCGCACACAAACAGTACGCGCACAAATGACTCAGTGCCGTCTCACGCAAAAATCTTTGCGCGCACAGTTTTTTGCACCCATTCAGCCAATCAAAATGAAGAAACACACCTATCAAACGCAACTGAATTGCGTCTGCTAGAGGCATCGGAGACAGGTTCTGCGTCTATGATGCAAAATGAGCACATATGCTACAGTAGTAATACACACACACACCTGCCATCATGCATTATATTGGTGCTGCATTCCTTTTTGTGGGCAGGTTTTTTTTTTTTTGGGTTAGCCAAGTTGTTCAGATTTGCCCTTAACACCAGCTTTTAGAAGTTGCTAAAAGGAAACAAAGTAGCAAAACAAGAGGACAAACAGGATAATTCAAAGAGATTTCTCTCGTTTTCAGGTATGTCCTGGGTGGTGAGCATGTCCCATTGGGTGTCTTGCCAACGATACTTACTGGAGATGTGCTCACTGGGATCGAGCCCATGACTCCACAGGCTCTCTCCACGCAGAGCAGTGACGTTGCCTCTACTCCACCCAGCCGGTACGGCTTTTAATTCAATATCTAATAAACCGTTCATTATAAAATTCTGCAGTAAACAGTCTCTTTATTTATAGATTTTTTTAGGAAATTTTAAGCATTTTTCTGGATTTTTTTTTTTTTTAAAAAGTCCGATTTTTTTCATTCTCCAGTCATTCTCCTGCTTTTCACCGCTCTCTGAAAAACCCTGACAATTTTTACATGTTTTTTCTTTTTAACCCCTTCACTGCTGAGCCAGTTCACCTATGTGCGCTGAGCTCATTACGACCGTTTTATGCTCATTATTTTTAGATGACAGCCTAGGTCCTATTTAATTAAACCCCCCCAGACAAAAAAATAAATAAAAAAAAACAATTTATTTTTTATTATTATTTTCTTAATATTTTATTTTTACACCAAACCTGGTCATGTTTTTACACCAAATCAGGCCTTTCCAATGATTTCAAACATGACCCTCTAGCTGTCACGGATCGGGAGATAAGGGGATCCAAATAATCCCACTTTCTCCACTTGTCAGCTAGGGGGTTAACTGGCCCACTAACATCCTCACACATAAAGTGAGGATGTCAGTGGGTGGGTGGTGACCCGGAGGCTTGGCTGCCATCCAAGATGTCAGCCATCTCCAGGTTTGAATCGCGATCTGGCAGCGAAACAGTGAATGCTGTATACCATTGAAGAGGGGAGCCTCTCACCTTTCCAGGGGTGCAACATGCATCACTGTATCTTTAATGTATCTCTCCATCCTGAATTTTACTGCAGGCACCGACGGGCACCTGCCAATGACGTCACCACACAGCATCATGACGTCACCGAGCCTGTTGGCCCCCCGGAAATGGAAGGGCAGGCTTCCAGGCTATCAGAGACGCCGTGGGAGCTGGCGAGGGAGGTAAGTATCGGCGGGAGGGAGGTTAGGAGCCCGCAGATGTACCATGTATGTCTGTGGGTCTAAGGGAGACCCGTGGGCGTGACATACATGGTATGTCCGCAGTCGGTAAGGGGTTAAAAGATGAACTTTGGTCTGGTCAGTCTATAGGGAACATGTATATTTCATATGTGATCAATGATTATGCCTAATACCCTATTGATACTTACCTGAACCCAATAGTGATAAATAATATCAGCTGAAATTAGCAATAAGAGTGTGTGTGTAATACTGGAACGAGGTTCAATACTCCGATTACGTAAGCACCCCTAAGTGGGAACATCAGTAAAAATACCCACTAATGCTTCAAATAAAATTTTTAAAGTTTTTCGATACTCCAATAAAAAGTTTTTAGTTTTTTCTGGTTTACTCTATCCTATATTTTTCACTGCCTATATTGGTGAGGCACCTGCTAACTTTGTAGCCTTAGGACCCCTTGCTGAGGTTTATTTTCTTTTTTGTATTGAAGGGTTACCCCTTAGCGGGTGCCAATATGTTTGTGCGATATTTTCACGGTTTTCCACTTCCCCTTTTTTTTCTTTTATCTATACGTTTCTATTTCAACCTTATTTGTCTTCAACAAATTCATAAAAATCACATTTAATTTTTATTTTGGATTTATACACAAATATATATATATAGCTATATCTAGTTTCAGCAAACCGTGGACACTCACGGCACTTCACATCAAAGTCCAATCTTTATTTCAAATAACTCGACATTTCGGCTCTTTCGAACCTTTATCTAGACCATTAATTAGACATGTGCACAACGAAAAAATTTGTTTTGTTTCGTATTGAATCGTTAAGTTTTTCAATTAGTTTCAGTGCATTCGTTATGTTACAGTGATTCGTATTTCCGATTGATTCGTTAATTCAGACAATCGATAATTTGTATTTCCGATTGATTCGTTATTAGGTTTCAGCAACAAGAATAGCTGCTGTCCTTAGTACTGAATAGGTTTCAGCATTATAGACAGTACCTGGCGAACGCAGCCAGACTGAAAGAAAAGGTAAAGAAAACGCTGCGTTCGGCAAAGAAAAATAGCCTTGATGTTTTAAAATTAATTATGAACCCAAAAATTTCACCAAAAAAATTAGTATATAAAGAGACTTTTTGCTGCAAGAAAAGAACAAATAGTTGAATAAATATTTATTAAAAACGGGGAATATTTTTTAATATTGAAACCTATGGGATTCGCCTGTTTAAAGATGTCGATCAAACCACCGAAAATCAGGGCATTTCGGTGCTGTTCGGCATTCTCTGAATGGATTAACCATTACTTCTCTATGGGGAATTTCGCTGCCGCCGATTTGCACTGAATGGCACATGGCGCTGTCCATGACCTGTAGCGCTGAATGCAACAAATTAAGCACCACGGCTATTGGACAGGGACGCAGTGCCGAGTTTAAGTGAAAAAAAAATTGAAATCAATTTGTTCTATACCGTTTCGTTCTCAGACCATTTCATCTGAATTTTGAATCAGAACGAGACGAAACGAACACATCTCTACCTTTGATAAAGGCTTGAATGAGCAAAACATTGATTAATTTGAAATAAAGATTGGACTTTGCCGTGAAGACCTCTGAGTGCCCTCGGTTTGTTGAAACTGTATGTGCTGAGCAGGTTGCATCGGGGCTGAATCTTTTAATGGTGATTTGAGGGGCTGTGTGCCTCTCAAATGTTGGCGAATTGCCTGCACATATGGTGCCTGTTCGAGGGCAATGAAATCCCCATAGAGAAGTAATGCTTTGTCTATTCAGAGAACACAAAACAGCTCAGAAAAGTTGCTGAAATAACCTGCTGTTCAGTGGTTTCATTCAACAGGTTTATTCAGACGAATCCCATAGGCTTCAATGTTAAAAATATTCCCGTTTTAATTGAATATCTAATAAACCGTTTATTATAATATTCTGCAGTAAAAAGTCTCTTTATTTATAGATTTTTTAGGATCTTTTAGGCATTTTTAGGGATTTTTTTCAGAAACCTTTTTTACAGTTTATTTTAATTGTTTGTTTTTTTCAAATCATTTTTAAATTTTTCTGTAACAGCCCTTTTTATTATCATTCATTGGATCTTATATGTAAATTATTTTTTTTGTTCACTCCATTCGTCTGCGGTGTTGGCTTTTCTGGCGGCTGCTCTGTGCTCTGATCGGTGGCTGCTCGGGTTTCTCCGGCGTGTTCGGCAGGGGTTAATCCAGATGTTTTTGCGGGTTTCGGTGAGCGTTCGCCGGGTTTTGCAGTGAGTGTTCGTCGGGTTTGCGGCGGCTTTTCCCTGCACTACGACGGCCCTGTGGTGCTTGCTGAATACACCACAGGGTCGCCGAAATGGGATCGCCAAATCGCACCGAATTGAAGAGAACGAAAAGTCACCGAACGTGCGCTGACTTTTCGATTCTCTTTGAATAACCCTGTAAATAATATAACTTATTTATTATTGTTATTATTTTTGGCCATTGGAATACCATCCCCAGAATTATCTTACCTATGATGTTTTTTTTGCTTTATTTGTAATAGAATTATTTTTAATTTTTTTTTATTTTTTATCAATTTCTTTTTGTCACGAAATATAAAAAATTGTTTAAAGTTGTATAAAAGTAAAAAAAAAAATAGCAATATTAAAGTCTAGATATTCAACCATCAGAGTCTGAGAAGGATGAAAGAAATTACAAACAGTAGCAGATTGTCTGGATCGGAGAAGGTTTCATAAACTAAACCCCGTAATCTCATAACATACAGAAGCATGTCTCGGCCTATACCAGTGATACATTGCGGAAACCGACAGCGAAAAAAATGTGAACAGAATGCAAACCATATTGATAAACATATATCAAATGAAATCATTGATCATACAGAAAGGTCATCACCATTCCTGTCAGCTCCCTAATTACATTTTGTGTCCAATATTCCCAAATGAAAAAGGTGTAGAAATGTCTGGCAGAGTACGGCTGGCAGAGTACGGCATGATGAATGGGGCTGTCATAAAGCACTTGCTGAAATAAAGGTCTGCATGATTTTATAGAGTTTAAATATATCTTTCATTGTTTCTTCTACATTTAAAAAATGTTGCGTCCAACAGCAGGACTTTCAATTCATGGCAAAGGGTACATTGACATTCAATGTAAAACATTTCTTGTTTCGTTTTAAGCTAAGCCCTTCGCTGCAGAGTCCGTTCACCCACCCCACCCCCCGTGTGCTAAGCACGTTTTTAACACTTTTTGCTCATCACATTTAATCGCTTTTTAATGTCCTGTTTTATTATAGGACCCAGGCAAATAATATATCATTTTTTTTCCAGCAGATTTAGAATATATCATTACTTTGTGTATATGTCATGTCACTTCGGAATGCTATAATAAAAAAAGTTAAAAAAAAAGTGTAAATTTCCATTTGGATTTCAGTCATTTACAGCGCTTCAATGGCCAAAAAAACTAAAACCTCTAATTGTGTTTTGTTTCACATGGAATTGTATAGAAACGAGCACAGGTGACATCTTTTTTCTTGTTATATTTTATACATGAACTGGGCTGTTACTCCAGGCTGTTGCAGCCGCTCTGGTGAGTATAGGCACGACTCCTGTTTTTCTGCGTGTATGTATATTTTGTTGTAGCACCAGTTAAATTATTTTTGCTGCTGTTCCTTTTTCCATGTTTTTGTTTTCAACCCTAAATGGGAAGTTGAAAAACACAATTAGAGGTTTTAGTTTGCTTGAATGGCCATTGAAGCATAAGCTCACTCGCCCCATCGCATCACCTCTTCGTAGAGTGAGTACCTAACCAAGGTAACCAAGAGCCGCTCCTCGGAGCAGCTGCACGCTCTCTTGCTGCATTTCAGCTAAGAGGCGAAAATGGTGGGTTTTATTTATACACGCAAAAAGAGAGCGGGCAGCTGCTCAGAGTAGCGGCTTTTGGTTACATTGGTTAGGTACTCACTCTACTAAGAGGTGCCGTGATGGGGTGAGTGAGCTTACGTTTCAATGGCTATTTAAGCAAACTAAAACCTCTAAGTGTGTTTAGTTTCACATGGAATTGTGTAGAAACGTGCGCAGATGACATCTTTTTTCTTGCTATATTTACAGAGCGTAATGTCATTTTTTCACATTTTTATCATCCAAAACCTTTGTGGTTGTACTGGGTAATCTAATAAACAAATCAGAAATAGAGAACCTGTTACGGCATTTATCTAAGGAAACAAGCAATTTTAACCCCTTCACTACCAAGTGATTTTCCAAAAAAACTATTGTGAGGAACCAGTGATTTTTTTGAAAAATCATTTTTAATTAATTATACAGTAACATTTGGGCACATTCCCAATTAATGTTGTACTGTACTAACATATTTGACCAGTAGATGGTGCCATCTACTGCCAAATTGAGTTACAGCCATTGCAGCAAACCACGGGCTGCAACTGTATCAGCTTGCTGAATGGCTGATGTCAGGACATCCAGTTAACTGATATTACACACAGTTTTAGCTCTTTGGGCATTGGGCTAAAACTTTGAGGGCACTTTCAGCAGCCCAAAAGCAAAGGAAATTTGTTTGCAGCAAACAAATTTTGCTTGATTTTGGGCTGCAGAGCTACAAATCGAGATATCCCGATATCCAGCACCGGATGGTGCCTTTGAAGTCCGAGATATCTCAATCTAGTAGTGAAGGAGTTAATTAAAATTTAAGAACCCAAAGCTAAACTTTTCTCTTGTACTTTAGTGCATTGCTTTGCATGAATACCATGATCTCATGAGAATCTATAAAAAGATCACGTTTTATATTCACACTGTAGTGATCTTCTATATCCCGGGCCGTATAACCTGAGCGAATGCTGTGGAAGAAGCTGGCATAATTCAGACAAGCTGATCCAGTGGAAGACGTCCATCAGATAAGCCTTTGGTTTTTCTTTATTTGGTGCGCATAACCTATGCCTAGGAGGGCGAGATCTCCCGTTTATCACAGAGTTACGCTATATGCATTGCTTTTTTTGTGTTTATTGTAGTGCCTCTCTTATTCTCCTTTATTTTGCATGTGCCTTGGAGGAGCACATAGAGGATACTACAAGCGGTATTGTATACCGATTTTAGATTCTTGCACAGTGTGGAGTGCTTTCTACACCTTGTGGGTAGGGATGAGCCGAACACTCCCCGAGTTCGGTTCGAGCCCGAACCCGAACTTCCCATTTGTTCGGGACCGAACCCGAACCCCCATGCAAGTCAATGGGGCTGAAAATTCGTTTTTTTGGAGTGCCCTCCAAGAGGGCATATATGCTACATATTTGCCATAAAAGGTGTATGGGGGTCCGGGTAGTGCCCTGGGGGACAGGAAACAAGGACAAAAAGTTTTAAAAAAAAGTTTTTAAAGGGACAGTGAGTTTTCCATGAAATAAGGGTTAAAAATAAAAATGAAAAATTCCTTCAAATATCGTGCCTAGGAGGTCCCCATAACCTGCCCGTGAAGTGGCGGATTTCTAGGATGTATAGAAATATGTAAAAAACAAAAAATGACATTTCAAATGACGGTAAATGCTTTTCCTTTAATCTATCCATAAACAACTGCTTGGGGCGGCAGTCTGTATGAAAAGAGGAGACATTTTCGGACATGCAGAAAAAGTTTACTGATTTTTTTGCGGTGAAAAGCAGGAGAATGGAAACTTCTAGACCAAAAAGCCGATTTGGAAAGTGAGATAAATGGGAGAATTTTTCTGGTTCGGCTATTTTGACCTAGAATTTTCCATTCTCCAGTCATTCTCCTGAGTTTCACCTTTCTCTGAATAACCCTGTCAGGGTTATTCAGAGAGCGGTGAAGAGCAGGAGAATGACTGGAGAATGGAAAATTCTAGGTCAAAATAGCCAAACCAGAAAAATTCTCCCATTTAGGCTAGGGTCAGACTAGCGAATTTGTAACGTGCGTTTAGGCGCACTTAATCACGGCCGCACTAGCAGCAAATGACAGGCAATGATGGCCAATATACGAAGTACGGTCGCACGAAAGTCCGGCTGCGCAACGCAAGTGGAAAATGAACGCATTTTTTCGAGAACGCAGAACCACAAGTACAGACGTACAGAGTGCGCTGCGTCCACTAGCGGCGTGTGTGCGTGATTTGGAGACGTCAGACCCTGCTCATGTCCGGCCAACATAACGTCCAGACACCCAAAGTTTCCTGGTTTAGATCCATAAAAAATCACGCACAAAAATCTGCATTGTATGACCGTTTTCGCGCAATCCGTGAAAAAATACGGCATTGCGTTTGGACGCACTTTTTGACAGTCGCTGCGAAAAATGCGTTAGTCTGACCCTAGCCTTATCTCACTTTCCAAATCGGCTATTTGGTCCAGATTGTTCTCTTTTCCTGCCATTCTCCTGGTTTTAACCTTTCTCTGAACAACCCCGAGAAAGAGGTGAAAGCCAGGAGAACTGGAAGGAGAAGAGAACAATCTAGACCAAATAGCCAATTTGGAAAGTGAGTTAAATGGGAGAATTTTTCTGGTTTGGCTATTTTGACCTAGAATTTTCACTTCTCCAGTTATTCTCCTGCTTTTCACCGCTCTCTGAATAACCCTGTGAATATTTAATCCCGAGGTGAAAAATAACATTGCTTTAGATTTTTTTCAAACACCAGTTAACCACTTGGCTGCTATGGACGCGCTCAGCGCGTCCAGCCAAGTGGTTCTCCTGTGCTATGGACTCGCTGAGCGCGTCCATGCACAGGAGGCAGCAATCCGCCGGATTCCGGCGGATTGCTGCGCCCCCTGGTGTGGGCTGACATCTTGGATGTCAGCCCAGCACTCTGGGAACCCGGCGGAGCAATTAGATGTCATCGCGGCGGCGCGATGACATCTAATTCAGGCGCCCCCCCGCATGTGCGGAGGAAGCGCCTGAAAGGGAGGGGGGAGGTCCTTCGGACCTCTCTCCCTCCCGATCGCCGGGGGGCAGAGGGTTAATCCAGGCACCGTTTGGAAGGGCACAGCCTGCCCTTCCAAACGGTGGCTGTGATTAACCCATGGGGAGCCGGATCACGAATCGGCGCTGAAAAGCGCCGGATCGTGATCCTCTCCTGGAGCTGGCCGACATCTTGGATGTCGGCCAAGCCTCCAGGAACTCCCCCTGAGGACTGGCGTCATCATGCATAGCACGATGACGCCAGTCCTGGAGTTAACCCCTAGCTGCCACCAATGGTGGAGATAGGGGGTTAATTGGAACCCCCTATCTCCCGATCCGTGGCAGCTAGGGGTTAATGTTTGATATCGTTGGATCGGCCAGAGCATGGCCTTTCCAAGGATACTAAACATGAGCATGAAAAATGTTTTTTAAAAAAAATAAAAAAAAAAATTTTTTAAAAAAATTCTAAAAAAAAATAAACAAGTTTTTTTGTTTGTTTTTGTTTTGTTAATGCAGCAATATTGTTCCCATTTCAATTATAATGTGAACAATAATGCTGCACTAACGATTTTTGTATGCGGTGCGTTTGTTAAAAAAAGCGAAATTTCCCAAAAAAAAAATGTAACGAGACCCCATTTCTAATTTTTTTAACAAGCGCACCCCATACAAAATATAACCGCAAACGATCGCATGTTAAAATGTGAAAAAAAAACACTTTACACATAATACATTTTTGAAAATTCTAATTTTATTGCATTTTTTGTTATAATATACAGACATGACATAACGTATACATATAATAATGACATATTATGAATCTGCCGAGTCCGCCGGAAAGAACGACCTATAATAGGTCTGGGTCATATATCAAAATATGGCTACAAAACGCGGTTAAACATGATGAGCGAAAGCGGTAAAAATGACCTCAGCATAGAGGTGTGAAAAGCCTCAGCAGCAAAAGGGTTAAATGCAGCATATTAGGATGTTTTAGGGAAATTAATTCTCAAATCTCAATCAGAAGCAGACACTACCCCACCCTCACTATATTGTACAATGTATCAAATTGATTACCAGACTAAAAACACCTGGTGTTATGCCCGTTTGTGAACAGAGGTCATTTAGAGTTGATAATCTTTCCACGTACACATTAGTTTTTAATTCAATATCTAATAAACCATTGCTTATAATATTCTGCAGTAAAGAGTCTCTTTATTTCTAGATTTTTTAGTAGTTTTTTTAAGCATTTTCTATACTTTTTTCAAAATTTCCTTTTGTTTTTTTAACTCGAACCGAACACGCCCAAAAAGTTCGAAATTCGCGAACTTTCGAACTGCCAAAGTTCGGGTCGAACTCCGAACCGTCCGAACCCGAACAGCTCATCCCTACTTGTGGGCTCTATTTTCTTTGCTCTTAGCTACCCTTGTTTTTCTCACTAGAAGATAGATATATATATATAAATAGCAAAGGAAAAATGGTATAAATAGCACCACATACCGTCTGTTTTATCACCGATGGTAGATTTGATATGGAACCAGCCCAGGCAGCATACCGATCTCTGTTAGCACCTGGATTTTCTATATTGATGTATTCAAGAGCGCCAATGAATTTAGGTTCTCCTCCTCTGATCTTCACAGTTCCACGAACTTCATTACTGCTGGTTCCTACAGATATTTTAAATAAGTGGAGAAAGTGAGACATCATAAATCAAGTCTTAACAAGAGGTGCAGGAACTCGCCGAAGCGAAATCACGTCACATCAGAATCCCAGAGACGGTATTTCTTCTGTGAAGTCTGGCTCAAGTCAAGAATACTGCTGGCAGACCCTGGAATCACTTATAGTTCTCAGTTTCATTCTGCTCCAAGTGGCCAGAAGCGGCGGATCGGGCCATTGTTCTGGGTACGGGATGAGAGGTGAGTATCTGTTTTATTGGGGGTGGATTTTAGGGGTGCTAAATGAGTTTGCAGAAATGGTATCAGCTAGCACCAGCTTCTGGTTGACGGTAAAAAGCTGTTTAACCCATTGGTGCGGTAATTAGCGCTAGGACTTTGTAATACCTTACTTATCCTAATGCTAATTACTGATTGCCCTCCCCATGTTAAGCATAGGATGCGGAAAGTACAGTAAGCTCGCACAAGCTAGCGCAATCACCGATGCGCTAAGGGATTTCTTATGGGTTTAGCATCAGGAAGGTAATTTGGCGGTATGCGTTAAACTCACTTATCCTGCCGTTAACACATACATATCCAAACACTACCATTAGCTTTAACATTGTCATCTAGTCCATAAAATATACACACAGATACATGCAGTATACACAGATATACAGTACACACACAGACATCTGCACTATATATTTACTATATTATATAGACTAGATAGGCCATTTTAGTACATACAGTTGCAAGAAAAAGTATGTGAACCCTTTGGAATTACGTGGAGCTTTGCATGAATTAGCCATAAATTGTGCTCTGATCTTCATCTAAGCCACAACAATTTGAAAAACACAGTCTGCTTAAAATAATACAACACAAACATTATATGTTTTCATGTTTTTATTGAACAGAACATGTAAACATTCACAGTGCAGGGTGGATAAAGTATGTGAACCTTTGGATTTAATAACTGGTTAACCCTCCTTTGGCAGCAATAACCTCAACCAAACGTTTCCTGTAGTTGCAGATCAGACCTGCACAACGATCTGGAGTACTTTTGGACCACTCCTCTTCACAAAACTGTTTCAGTGTAGCAATATTCCTTGGGATGCCTGGTGTGAATCGCTCTCTTAAGGTCATGTCACAGCATTTCAATCGGGTTGAGGTCAGGACTCTGACTGGGCCACTCCAGAAAGCGTATTTTGTTTTGTAGAAGCATTCTTTTGTTGAATTACTCGTATGCTTTGGGTCATTGTCCTGTTGCATCACCCATCCTCTGCGGAGCTTCAATTGGTGGACAGATGGTCTTACGTTTTCCTGCAAAATGTCTTGATAAACTCTGGAATTCATTTTTCCATCAATGACAACAATCCGTCCAGGCCCTAAGGCAGCAAAGCAGCCCCAAACCATGATGCTCCCTCCGCCATGTTTTACAGTGGGGGTGAAGTTTTGATGTTGGTGTGCTGTGCCTTTTTTTCTCTACACATAGTGTTGTGTGTTTTTTCCAAACAACTCAATTTTGGTTTCATCTGTCCACAGAATATTTTGCCAGTAGTGCTGTGGAACATCCAGGTGCTCTTTTGCAAACTTCAAATGTGCTGCAATATTCTTTTTGGACAGCAATGGCTTCCTCCGTGGTGTCCTCCCATGTACTCCATTCTTGTTTAATGTTTTCCTTATTGTAGATGTGTCAACAAAAATGTTAGCATGTGCCAGAGATTTCGGTAAGTCTTTAGCTGACACTCTAGGATTCTTCTTTACCTCATTAGGCATTCTGCGCTGTGCTCTTGCAGTCATCTTTACAGGACGACCATGCCTAGAGAGAGTAGCAATAGTGCTGAACTTTCTCCATTTGTAGACAGTCTGTCTTACCGTGGACACATGAACATCAAGGCTTTTGGAGATACTTTTGTAACCCTTTCCAGCTTCATGCAAGTCAACAATTCTTGATCGTAGGTCTTCTGAGAGCTCTTTTCTGCGAGGCATGGTTCACATCAGGCAGTGCTTCTTGAAACCAGTAAACCCAAAACTGGTGTGTGTTTTTAAAGGGCAGGACAGCTTTCAGCAACAAATCCAATAATATCACACTGATTGGACTCAAGGTTGGCTCACTCCTGGCTCCAAGTAGCTCTTGGAGACGTCATTAGGCTAGGGGTTCACATACTTTTTCCACCCTGCACTGTGAATGTTTACATGTTCTGTTCAATAAACACATGAAAACATATAATGTTTGTGTTGTATTATTTTAAGCAGACTGTGTTTTTCAAATTGTTGTGACTTAGATGAAGATCAGAGCACATTTTATGACCAATTCATGCAAAACTCCACGTAATCCCAAAGGGTTCACATACTTTTTCTTGCAACTGTATGCCAAAATCACGAGTATAGCAGTATGTAGTGATACCTTTTTTATTGGACCAACGTTACATTTAAAAGACAAGCTTTCGAGAGTGTAACCTCTCTTCAGGTCTGGACGCTGTACTAAGCAATATCCTAGATTTGAACATTAAGACAATAAGGGGCACACGGGTGTGGGGTTAGAGGTCGTAAATAGTGAGAGTCAAATGGTATGGTCAAAATGGGAAAATAAACACATGAGAGATCTTAGGTCCATAAAACAACAGTGATAAGATCATACAACTTGAAAGAAAAAAAAAAGTTGGGAAGGCTGAAAAAGACAAAAAAAAAAAAAACAAGAAAAGACAAAACACCAGCCAGAATACTGAATGATATGTGACGTTATGGTAATGGGTTAAAAAAGCCAGAATCCACATTGAGTCCTTCTTTTATAATATGTGATCATTTGTATTTCAAATGTCTTACGTTTACGAGGGTCTTTACAATTTCCTTTAAATATTTAATTCTGAGGTTTTGGATGGAGTGGCCTGTTAGATTGAAGTGATGTCCCACCGGGGTGCAATATTTATTTTCCTGATTAAGGACCGCTGACATACCCTGTACGTCCTGTCCACGGGTCTCCCTTAGACCCGCGGACGTACAGGGTACGTCAGCGGCGCCTAATCCCCCTCCCGCCCGATTCTCACCTCCCTCGCTGGATCCCTCGGCGATCTGGCAGGGAGGAAGCCTTCCCATGTGATTTACATGGGCAGGCGATGCTGATGACGTCGCCACGCTGCGTGGTGACATCATCAGCAGGCGTCCCCATGCAAATCAATAGAGGGGAGGGGGGACTCCTTCGGAGCCCTCTATCTCTCCAACCATTGAAGCTAGGGAGATGGGTTTTGCACCGCTGAAAAGGGGAGAGTCTCCATTAACAGTTTCGCCGCCGAATCGCATTTCGAACAGATTCGAACCTGGAGGGGGGGCTGACATCTTGGATGTCAGCCAAGCCTCCAGGTCCCCCCCTCCCATTTGACATCATTTGAAAGGCCTGATCATGGCCTTTCCAATGATACCAAACATGACCAGGTTTGGTTTAAAAAAAAAAATTAAAAAAAAGAAGAAGAAAAATAATAATAAAAATTAAATAAAATAAAATTATTTTTTTTTGTCTGGGGGGGGTTTAATTAAATAGGACCTAGGCTGTCATCTCAAAATAATTAGCACAAAATGGTCAGAATGAGTGCAGCGCACATAGGTGAACTGGCTCAGCAGTGAAGGGGTTAAAAAGCAAACACATGTAAAAATTGGGTATTTCTAGTCTCGGGAAAAAATTTTGAACCTATTTAGCCGGGGTCTTTTTTGGTGGTTGTAGATTTTGGGGATTAAATTACGAAAAAGTGTGTTTTTACAATTTTTTTCATCATATTTCATATTTTTTTATAGTAAATTATTCGATATGATGGAAATAATGGTATTTCTAGAAAGTCCATTTAATGGCGGGAAAAAGGGTGTATAATATGTGTGGGTTGAATAAACGAGTAAGAGGAAAATGTGACCTAAACACTAACAGCGCAGAAACGTAAAAACAGCAGCGGTCACTAAAGGACGGATTTGTGTAAAACCACCCGGTCACTAAGGGGTTAAATGTAACGTTAGTCCAATAAAAAAGGTATCACTACATACTGCTATACTTGTGATTTTACTATATTATATATATATATACATATACACAGTCACAGTATACACACGCAGTATTCATCTTCTATGTACACACACACACACACACACGCACACAGTGTACACACAGACACTTGCAGTACGCACACATGTAAAGTATACAGAGAGGCACATGCAGTACGCACTCACATACAGTATACACACAGACACATGCAGTATATGTGTGCAGCAGTGTTATTGAGCCTTGTGGCAACTGCTGCCCAAATCTATTCGACTTGATAGTTGTGGAGGAGGATCAGTGTCTACTAAACCTGAACAAATTGGATGAATGTCTTTACGTACCTGATGATGACTTTATAGATTCTGCTACCTTTTTACATTCAGTTGATGAAGATTTTATGAAGAGAAAACCGCCTTCCTTTGTAGTACATTTTTCCATATCACTTGTTGTTACACCTGAAGCAGAAAGAAAGAAGAAATACCAGCTGTGAATATGGGGTGAATTGGGGCTGTATTACAAAGTTGTTGCTATCTTAGCCAGAGCTGTTGTAAGCTTAACAACCCCATAGACTAGAAAGGCTCTGGTAAGTTTACAACAGCTCTGGTTAAACTAATAACAACTTTGTAAAATGGCCCTTGAATTGCAAAAAAGGTTGCGCACACAAGGGGTTATTCGGGTACTGTTTGTCAAAGTTGCAAATCGCTAGTGTTCCAACTCTGATAAACGCCAGCGTTTCTTGAAAGTTAAACCCAAAAAGTGGCTTTAAAAGAAGTTTCTCTTTCTGCTTGTTGGATTTAATTTCTGAGAAACACTGGCATTTATTCTTGTTTCAAAACCAGCAGTTGTTGATATTGGTTGCAACTTCAACAAACACTGGCAGTGCCGGAATAATCCCATTTAATATATTATTCCTTCAATTTATTTTGTCTAACCATTAACATATCCCACCACAAATCCCAGCGGGACTCAAAATCTATAAAAGTAGACCAAATAAACTATTTTATCAGAAATTTATGTGCCATTGTGTTTTTTTTTCCTTTGCATATTTATTTACTTTTTTGAACTGCAGTTGATTGGCACATCGAGGGTTGCCATCAGGATTCTTGGGGCCCCTTACTACAACACTGGTCAGAACCCCCTTCCCTCAGCTTCCCATTTTAGTAGACTAAAAATAAAGGGCACTATCACGTGCCTGTAGCTAAAACGGGGATGCTAACGGAAAATTAGCATTTGCTAATCTCCCCTTAGCATCCCCGTTATCCCAGTGGATTATGGGGCAGGTGCTGAGTTCAGTACCACACCCCGTAGCGGCCGCTATGCTCCTGGATACTCAGGGCAGTGCTAAAGCGCCATCCAGAGCATCTCCTCCAAGGAGTCCATAGCGCAAAGTACAGTAAGCTGGCGCTAAAAAGCGCTAATACCGATTCGCTAACTGCTTTTTTAACACGTTAACAATTGGGTGGTGATACGGACGTAATGCTATTACCTCAATTAAGGAAAGAGTGCAGTGTCTGTGTGGCGCCACTAGATGGCTCTATTATCAAAGCAGGGAAATAAAAGAAAACAAAGTGTATATGCTATATTACTAATCGAACGGAATGATTAGAATGATGAGTGAAGAACAAGATGTGGGGACTAGAATTTAAGTACAGTGGTAGATAGGATTAATACACCTGTAACTCAATTCTACGAATAAACACTTGCAAAGAAGTAAAAAACGCAGTTGGACAGTTGTAATAAAGTAAAAACACCTTAAATAGAAAGGATATGAAAACCAGCTGTTCACTGATAATTACACCCACTGATGAAGCTCTGAGTAGCGAAACGCGTTTGAGGTGTATTTTAAAGATTGTTTTAATAAACCATTTGTGGATTTTATCATCTCGACTGATTTCCTGGTGATTTTATCCTTCCTACATTCTGAAAAGACATCTTGGAGGTTTGGATCTTCTGCTCCTGTATCGCTGAGAGGGGAATCGGTGCCCCTGAGTTTAATCCACCGATCTGCATACTGTTTGGTGCCTGTTAATCAAATTGGCACCTTAAAGTGTGAGTATATCTCCCTTCCACCTAATATACTCATTGAGTTATCACAGGCTGCGCAATATTTCTCCTTTTTGTATTTTTCCCTTCACCATCTCACCCTCGGAGGACGAGACACTAGGCTGGATAGCCCCTACTGGATCTGGAGATACCAAGTGACAGCGCCTGACACCAGCTCTAATATCTGGACTATTACCTCAATTAACCTAGAGCTAACGCTCATTTATGAGAGCGCTACCAGCCACTAAGGAGGTGATAGAGCCCAAAATAATTTCCCTTCTAGATCATTCGGTCTGAACCTCTACCTGGCGCAGACAATAATAATCACTCCCTCATTGAAGAGTCAGAGTGCTCTCACCAGCTCCAATTGCTGCAGCACACCTAGAAATTAGATGGGGTCTTGGTGGGCTAGTCCTTGGACAAGCTGCACAGAGTTAGGCAAGCATCAGGGCCGCGTGAAGGCACTGGGTCCTTGAACATATTATGGGCTATCACCCTCTTGCTGGCAGCCCTTTGCTCATCCATTAATGTGTACAGAAAATTGCATCGGGGAAAATGTATTGTTAAGCTTATAGGAGATCCATCAGTCTTTTGACATTGCAAAATCGGGGGAAAATCCCATAAGAATTTAGTGAAACATGAATCCACGCCACAGTTTAATTAGGAAATAACATGAAAACAGTACCGTTCCTGGTCATTTTTTCCGTCTCCAGAAAAAAAAGAAAATTATATTCTCCTCCCAAGGATCCGGACTGCAGGAAGTGGGTTCCATAATTTTCGATGAGCTTCCTGTAGGCGGTGTACTCGTAAACCGATGGGAGATTGAAGAGCTCTTTCCAGAATGGTTCAGCGAGAGCTAAAAACTCTGCGTTGTTGTTTAGGAACTGAGCCACTTCTACATAATTCTGAATGATCATGAGCTGCGAGCTCTGAGTGGGAAAAAAACAGGTATTACATAACAAAGAGTCATTTAAAAAAGCATTAATTATTGTGACCAACGGTCACCACACTGGTTGTCTGCATTTCATTTTCTTATATTCCGTTGCCCCTGTAGTTAGGGTAGAGTGTGTGGGATACACTGTGCTGTTTTGCCATTGTTTTTGTACATTTCTCCTGTGTGTGTGTGTGTTTTTTCTAATTATAAACATTTGTCGGCTTCGCCCACCCAACCCCCAGTAACTGGTCTGGACTGGATATCACAGCTACCTTCCCCCAGCCTTTGTCTGTAGACCAGGACATGTGTGAGTGGGGGAAAGGGGCTTGGGAGGATCTGTAGGCATGGAAACACTGAGGCGTGTTTTTACGTTTGAATGTCTAACTGAAAAACCTCTGAATAAAGACAATAACTTAGTACTGTGACCCTTGCAGAGTGAACACCTAAGTGTCACCTAGTCTGTGGAGGTACGATCACCTCCTTGTACAGCAGAAAGGGGCACCCGGACCGATTACCGAGCGTAGGGGTACTACTAGCATCTGTAACAATTATGACGACATAACTGATGACACATTGTTTGCATATTCGGTAGCCCCGGCACTTGTGGCGTTGTTCTCGAAAATGACAATTGTTGGGGATTCACAAAAAAAATAACAATAGAGCTCAATTTATTTCTAACGGCTGCTAATTCAGAAGAAATATCAGCCGCATGAAGCCTCTAGTTTTTTTTTTCGAAATATTGGCAGATTCAATTGAAACAATTCATCCAGAGACAATACTGGTGAAATGCAGCTGATCCAACAAAAATGGACGAGTAAAAGACCTGAAAAGACTTATTTTCGGTGAGCATCATACAGATCTGTGTCTTTACACATGACTATTAGAAAAAACTTATGTTATAAAAATGATTTAGGTCTTATTCCATGTATTTTTTTGCCGGAAAATCCATTTCTCAGCATTTGATGTTTTTTCGGGAATTGGCATATCAAACTTGAATTGAATCGTTATAGCTGATATTTCCATTGAAAAGTATAGCCGTGGGAGCTGACATTTGACCCAAATTTTTTTGGGGAGTTGAAATGTCGGTCAACCCAAATTTGAGTCTCTCGCATAATTGACCACAATGCAGCCAAAAAAGCCAATTTGGCTGAATCTAATGGAGGCCTTAGTCCAAACAAAATGAGAACCAAGAGAAAAAATTTAGATGAGAGGCAGAATTTTACTATTTTTCTTTATATACTGTTATGGTGGTTTTAACTTTGCATGTTTTCATGCTACTTCATCGAGCAAATGCAGATAATTGTAATAAAACAAAAACACAAAAGGCACTATTCCCCAATGTGCACTAAAATCGGGACGCTAACGTGGAAAATCTGCATTTGCAAATTTCCATGTAACGTCCCCATTTTAGCGCGAGACTCCAGGGCAGGTGCTACCATGGCACTTTGCCCCGGAACTGTCACGGCTCATGCCCCTGTAGCTGCCTGGCACCCAGCAGCGCCATCCTTGCTGCTCGCTGGGCCGGTGCCGAGTGATATGCCGGCCCAGGGCGATCACGTAACTGGCAGGGAGAGGGGGGCACGGCATGATGACGCGGAGCCGCCGAGTCTAAAAGCCAGTATGCAACACTAACGCCTTGCCCTGACGTGGAGTTTACTTCCCCAGTGCTTTAATGAGATATTTATGGCTTTAACTGACCCTGCTTTGTCTGAGATCCACGCTCCATATACTGACCCTGCTTTGTCTGAGATCCACGCTCCATATACTGACCCTGCTTTGTCTGAGATCCACGCTCCATATACTGACCCTGCTTTGTCTGAGATCCACGCTCCATATACTGACCCTGCTTTGTCTGAGAAACACAATTTGTATATCGGCCCTGCTTTGTCTAAGAACCATGATTTGTATATTGACCTGACTAGTTTTGGTAACCCTGCTTCCTACATCATCCTTGGTATAAGGGTGACCCTCTTTCCTGGCACTAAGATCAATACTGTCTAGGCCTGCTTTGTGTTTCTACTTTGTTGCCTGTTAACCCATGCTGAATGTAAAAGGATCGACTCCCTGAAGATAGTCAGTTATACCGACCATTCAAGGATTGGAGGGATAGATAGGGTACAGTGACCGAAATCTTGTTATCAGGGGGGATCCGTGACAGGAACCATGCACTAACTGCCGAGATACCCGCGTTAGTGCTCCCCACGCTGCCGCGAGTATCACCTCCTTGAGTCCATATAGGACTCCATAGAGGTTTGCGCTTCCAGACCATGAGCCCTGGCATGTAATGATGACGGTGGGAGACTGGGAACTATTTGTTCTCTGTCTCACTCTGTTCGCAGCCAGGAGAAGTGATAGATCGGGCCACTGTTCTCGTAGCGGGATGAGAAGTGAGTATCGGATTTATTGGGGACTGGCTCTAAGATGGGTTATCTGTGTCCGTTGTTTAAACTGCTACCTGCATGTTGGGACATAGTCTCACCATTACACTGTGTGTCCAACTATGTATTATCCTAATATATTGTAACCCCTGTAAAATAAATTAATAATAATTATTTTTTCCAATACAATAGTTGAGATATCGAGATATATATATATATATACATATTGCATAGTGTGTTTCATTTTGTTTTCTGTCCTTGTGAGAGGTGTATATTAGTTATTGTGAATTTACCTTTTGCTTTGTATGACTCTCCTGAGCATAGCGATCACTGTAATCCTTACTGTTGGTCCGAACGTGGACTTCGGTACTTTTCACGTAAGACCAGCTGCTGTTGTAGAAGTCGTAGCTGAAATCATTCTTGGTTAATATCTGTAAGAGAAACAGAGGGTATTTTTTATCGCTCGTGAAATGTTCACGCAGCTGTTAAACTCGTCTTATAACATTATGTAGCCCTGTGGTTATTCCTGTTTCTTTGAGACTGCAGCTGTTACCACCACAAGAGGGAGCCAGAGAGCACAGTTTGTGGGACATGTGTGTGCAGCATAAGGAAGATGCATGGACCAATAAACTACACCTCCCAGAATGCTGCAGGAGGGAGAGGAAGTAAAGGTCTGGCACCAGGAAGCAGCGTGAGAGGAGAATCCAGGAGGAGAGGACGGAGAAAGCAGCCTGTCAGAGAGTCTCTTGCTCGTGCATGCTGGAGTGCGGGGAGACTGTGCTGCATTGGTCATGGAGGCAGCCCGGGAGGGTCAGCTGTCGCGCTGAATGTCGCAGTGAATCGCTCCTTCGGGGGTTTTTGCTTCAATTATATAAAACATTTAAAGGTAATGCTGTGATTCAGGGACACAGTAAGTCTGTAATGTAATTTATAGTAGGAATATCTAGTTGTTATTAAAATAGTGCAGTTAACAATGATAAAAGTCATCCATGTTTCTGTTACTGCTCACAATGTCCATGAATTACAGACAGGCGGGATGGTAAGAGCCAACCTAGAATTTACAGGAGTATCCGGGGTCACATGTCTGTATGATGAACTGAAGAGACTGGACAGGACAGGATAGATAAGATAGATGGTACCGGCTGGATGGAGTAAAGGTAACATCACTGCTCTATAACCGTGGAGACCCAGGCTCAAATCACATCCAGAGCACCTCTCCAGTAAGTGTCATTTAAGCAGGCATGGGATAGGCATAAGGCTATCCTAAACGAAAGATAAATCCAGGTAAAGTATCCATGTAATTGGGCAGACTAGATGGGCCGAAAGGTTCTTATCTGCCGACATTTTTTCTATGTTTCTTTGTTTCTATGTTAAGTGTCCTTGGGCAAGACACCCAACGGTACATACTCGCCTACCACAATTGTACACTGATTACCACCTCTTTCTTGTTAGGTTTCATACATGAAGTGGGCTGGATACTTCTGGTTTACGCAGTGATACAGGGACACAGTAAGTCTGTAATGTAATTTATAGTAGGAATATCTAGTTGTTGTTAAAATAGTGCAGTTAACAATGATAAAAGTCATCCATGTTTCTGTTACTGCTCACAATGTCCATGAATTACAGAAAGGCGGGATGGTAAGAGCCAACCTAGAATTTACAGGAGTTTCCAGGGTCACTGGTCTGTATGATGAACTGAAGAGACTCAGTCCCCTATTATTAAGGATAGATAGACAGACAGACAGATATGGGATAGATAGAGAGAGAGATAGATACTATAAATGGAAGGATAGATAGATAGATATATTATATATATCTATCTAAGGAGAAATTAATTAAATAAAAACAAATCTATGAAATATTCATATAATAACAACACAGGGAGCATACCTTAAATGTGTATGACAGGACATTGTCACTTAACCTGTAGATCTGTTTGTTATCAGCATTGAGTATCTTACGACACTTCCCACCAAAACTCTTTGTATGAATGACACCGCTCTTTAACTTCTGAGTGAGGATATCAAACCTTTAAAAGAGTATAGTAATTAATATGGAAAATAATTTTTTTTTATATATATATATATATATATATATATATATATATAGAATACACGAGGGCAGCACTCAACCTTTACTAAGCACAGAGGGCGGGTGTATATATATTACTTTTGACATTAATAAAATTGTATTTTTAATTTTTTGAGTGCGGCCACTCTTTGGACTTTGTACATTTTCTTGGGCCTCGCACCATATTTTGCATCGGTTTTGCATTTTTTGGAAGAAGTTGCTGGTATCCTGTATATTTTATATATAGAGAGAGAGAAAAAGAGAGAGTAAGCATATATAACGTATTCAGACCCATTCAGAAATAGATAAATTTGCTAAATTTTGACAACATTGCAAATGTATCAAAAAGAGCCCTTACACCAGTTTTTAGATGAAGCATCTTTGACAACAAAGTGAACTTTCACGTTGACGAAACAAATGAAACATTAGCAGCATAACATTGGCTCATGAACTGAGGGGACAAAACAAACCAAAGTACTGGAGGAGTAGGAAGTATTGTCCTTTTTTTTGTCAAATCACCACCTCACTATCTATGCCATCATGTACAAGGGGTCTGTTCAATGATGTGGACCGTATCCCCTACCCAAACCCCAGTTAGAAAACTGATTGTTATATAGTGGACAGCCAGCAAATAATGATCTGTCACAGGGAAAGCGATCACTGGAGGGAGGAAAAGGACAAGTCTATAAATGTATTATTTATTTAGGGCCACATTATATTCATGACGCTAACGTTAACTTGCGTGAGCATTAACGTTAGCCGCGGTGTTTACCGCATATTACCATCCAAACGCTAACGGAAGTAACCCATTTGCATTTGGTACCTTGCGCTTTTCAGTGCGAGGTTACTGTACTTTGCGCTCCCTATACTTAAAATGTGGAGCGCAAAGTGTTAATCAGTGTTAGGATTACAGAGTACTAACGCTGATTAACATCTGGCTTTGGTTAGCAAAAAGTTAACCACAGCCTGGACTTGGTGTTAACAGATAGGGATGAGCCGAACACTCCGAGTTTGGTTCGAGCCCGAACCCGAACTTCCCATTTGTTCGGGACCGAACCCGAACCCCCATGCAAGTCAATGGGGCTGAAAATTCGGTTTTTTGGAGTGCCCTCCAAGAGGGCATATATGCTACATATTTGCCATAAAAGGTGTATGGGGGTCCGGGTAGTGCCCTGGGGGACAGGAAACAAGGACAAAAAGTTAAAAAAAAACCGTTTTTAAAGGGACAGTGAGTTTTCCATGAAATAAGGGTTAAAAATAAAAATGAAAAATTCCTTCAAATATCGTGCCTAGGAGGTCCCCATAACCTGCCCGTGAAGTAGCGGATTTCTAGGATGTATAGAAATATGAAAAAACCATAAAATGACATTTCAAATGATGGTATGATGGTTTAATCTAACCATAAACAACTGCTTGGGGCGGCAGTCTGTATGAAAAGATGCAACATTTTCGGACACGCAGAAAAAGTTTACAGATTTTTTGGCGGTGAAAAGCAGGAGAATGGAAACTTCTAGACCAAAAAGCCGATTTGGAAAGTGAGATAAATGGGAGAATTTTTCTGGTTCGGCTATTTTGACCTAGAATTTTCCATTCTCCAGTCATTCTCCTGAGTTTCACCTTTCTCTGAATAACCCTGTCAGGGTTATTCAGAGAGCGGCGAAGAGCAGGAGAATGACTGGAGAATGGAAAATTCTAGGTCAAAATAGCCAAACCAGAAAAATTCTCTCATTTACGCTAGGGTCAGACTAGCGAATTTTTAACGTGCGTTTAGGCGCACTTAATCACGGCCGCACTAGCACCAAATGACAGGCAATGACGGCCAATATACGAAGTACGGTCGCACGAAAGTCCGGCTGTGCAACGCAAGTGGAAAATGAACGCATTTTTTCGAGAACGCAGGACCGCTAGTACGGACGTACAGAGTGCGCTGCGTCCACTAGCGGCGTGTGTGCGTGATTTGGAGACGTCAGACCCTGCTCATGTCCGGCCAACATAACGTCCAGACACCCAAAGTTTCCCGGTTTGGATCCGTAAAAAATCACGCACAAAAATGCGCATCGTATGACCGTTTTCGCGCAATCCGTGAAAAAATACGGCAATGTGTTCGGATGCACTTTTTGACGGTCGCTGCGAAAAATGCGTTAGTCTGACCCTAGCCTTATCTCACTTTCCAAATCGGCTATTTGGTTCAGATTGTTCTCTTTTACTGCCATTCTCCTGGTTTTCACCTTTCTCTGAACAACCCTGAGAGAGAGGTGAAAGCCAGGAGAACTGGCAACAGAAAAGAACAATCTAGACCAAATAGCTGATTTGGAAAGTGAGATAATGGGAGAATTTTTCTGGTTTGGCTATTTTCACCGCTCTCTGAATAACCCTGTGAATGTTTAATCCCGAGGTGAAAAATAACATTGCTTTAGATTTTTTTCAAACACCAGTTAAATGCAGCATATTAGGATGTTTTAGGGAAATTAATTCTCAAATCTCAATCAGAAGCAGACACCACCCCACCCTCAGTATATTGTACAATGTATCAAATTGATTACCAGACTAAAAACACCCGGTGTTATGCCCGTTTGTGAACAGAGGTCATTTAGAGTTGATAATCTTTCCACGTACACATTAGTTTTTAATTCAATATCTAATAAACCATTGCTTATAATATTCTGCAGTAAAGAGTCTCTTTATTTCTAGATTTTTTGTATTTTTTTAAGCATTTTCTATACTT
The DNA here is from genome assembly GCA_009667805.1 of Leptobrachium leishanense. Classification (NCBI taxonomy): domain Eukaryota; kingdom Metazoa; phylum Chordata; class Amphibia; order Anura; family Megophryidae; genus Leptobrachium; species Leptobrachium leishanense. The sequence continues at coordinate 6,167,122 of CM019063.1, read as the reverse complement.
TTTTCAAATATTCTTTTTTTTTTCGAACCCGAACCGAACACGCCCAAAAAGTTCAAAATTCGCGAACTTTTGAACTGCCAAAGTTCGGGTCGAACTCCGAACCGTCCAAACCCGAACAGCTCATCCCTATTAACAGATTCCACTTCTGCAGAATCCGTTAACACCAGCCTAAAAAAACAAAAACAAGTCAGATACTCAGCTCCTGTCCCGCGGCGAGGACCGCCTCCTCTGTCCGGCGGGAGCAGGGAAAGACTGGGGGAAGAAGTCCCCGCAGTCTCTCCCTGCATATCACTACGCCGACCGGCCGGATCTCGCGAGGCGAGATCCGGCTGGTCATGTGACCGGCAGGGGGAAACTCAATGGAGTCCTATGGGCTCCATCGAGTGGATGCTCGCGGCTGCACTCAGCGCTGCCGCGAGCATCCTGTCCCGTAGCACGCGGTAACAATACAGGCAGCATTTTGTGCGCCTGCATTGTGATCTAGCGTTAAAACGCGGGTGCAAGGGGGAAAACTGTGGGCGCAGTTTTTCTCCTTTGCACCCGCGTTTTAACGTTAGGATCGTAATGTGGCCCTTGATGTTATAGATTATTACCACTGAACAGAAGTAGCTTAATTCAGTCAACAAAAATGTTATGACGCATTAACCATTTTATCATTTACTAATGAGCTATAAAATTAATTAAATGCAATTTCATCATAGAATTAAAATATATTAATTACAATATATTAGAATATATTACATATACAGTCTTTTTCACTTAAGATGGAATCAAAGTTTTTTGTACTTTTTATAAGCAAGCCTTCAGTGTGCGTCTCTTCCTTTGGAATATATATATATATATTCTTCATGACATAATTGTATGATTTGAATTTTCCCTGTTGTAACAACCAAGGGTGACATTGGAAGAAGGAAATATAAGTAACTGTTTCATCACTCTTTGCTTTGCACTGTAAATCCTATCAAATTATACTTGCAAATTCTAAAATTTAATCTCATCTTGATTTGAACCTATGATAAAAAAAATCCAAATATGCTCTTTCAAAATAAATAAATAAGGACCAGCCAAAAATATCATGATATCTGAATATATTTATCATTTCCCATTTTAACCTTGTATTCCTTATTCATGGAGACCGTGACACGGCAGCCAATGTGCATAATAGCACGCCAAGGTGCTCTTTGCCTGAATCCAATTAATTCCAAAGGATGAGGATACGTCGGACTTGAGTTAACATATAAACTAGTTTGAGCCATTCTATTTTGGATAACGTCCAGAAAAAATTATATTTTTATCATATACATGTAGTTTATAAATTAGATTATGTTTTATGATGTCAATGACAAAAAAATGGTAATCGCATCTAGCAGTGCAGTATATCCGAGTTTATGTATCTATTATGTTATTATTATACATTTATTTGTATTACGCCAACATATTCTACAGCGAGAAACAGAGGTTCAATAAGTAAGGGCAGGAGTCAAGTCCTTAAAAGAGAAGTGTGGGAACTCACCAACATTTTTGTCCCCCAATTAGAAACTATCATCCCACACTTAACACAAGCCACACTCCCATCACTCAAACCTTATACATTCATGCATATATGTGGATTTTAGCGAAAATATATATTAAATCCTATATTTATTGTGACTTAACAGGGAAAGATATGATTGAACACCTGAATACAAGCTTTATAGTGTGTGAGACCAATGGGAATTCAGTTCCCTCTGCAAAAATAGTGCAGGAACTGCGTTCCCACACGTTCCTCTTGGACTTGACCACTGAGTAAGGGTAATATATAGTAATACTGAAATAAGGTAGAGAAGGTCCTGCTATCTAGTTTAATGTTTTAAACTACAGGGATCGTTCCCCGCACTTCAGGGAATAAAATTCCCCAACCCTGCGGAGAATTCAGAATTCACTGCAGGGTCCCCGAAGTGCAGGGAACGGATCCGAAAATCTGCCGAAATATCGCCCAAAACCCAGCCGATACGCCACCGATACAATTCGAAATGCAGCAGAAAACCTGCCGAACATACCCGACGATCCGCCGTAAACCCGTCGACCGTGTCCGAAAAATGCAGTAGTAAAGATTGTTGAGCTTGTTGCTTTGGTGAGGGTGAGGCTGCTACTTGTGCCTCCTTTACAGTAATACAGGGTGACAGGAGTGAGATCTCAATGAGAATTTCATCATTTTTCCACAGGGAGAACACTAACCTTGCATTAAAAATGTATTCTAATGGGGTTTATGTGATATTTTTGGGTGTATATTGTATTGCAGTGCAAAATTGAATTTACACATTTTTGGTAGTGAAAGGGTTAATTATATATATATCATTATATATTACATTTTTTATTGGTATATTATTTTTATTGGTATTATTATTGGTATATATTTGTATATTATTCATATACAGCAGCGCAGTTTGTTTTATATTTCCACATTATTTATTTATTTTTTTTCTTCTTAATTCTTTATTTTAGAATTGTTGCATAGTCAAACAAAGCCAACAAACTGAAGTGGCCACACGGAGCCAAAATAGGTCAAAGGGGGACAAAATGGGGGAAGGGCGAGGGATATAAACTCATCGGGAGGGTAAACACCGGAGGGTGGTGAAGTCCGGCAGGGAGGGCACTAGGGAGGCAAAAAAGCAAAAAGGGGGGGGAATGAAGATGGTGAGGGACTGCCTATTAGGTTGTGGAATTCCTGGCTCACCTCGACGGCCATGAGGAAACCGAGGGCCATGGAAGAAGTCACGTGGCCGGGAGACCTGGGGCCAGGAGGACGAGCAGAGCCTAGGTAGCCGCCCTAGCGGTTCACCCAGGTTTCCTCCCTATGTCCACCACCATAAAAAAAAAGGGGGTGGAGTGAAAGGATCCCAGTACTTCAGCAGAGAAACAGCAGTAAGCCCTAAAATTCAACAGGTAATAACAAAGCCAATCAGGTGTATATATAAAAAAAAGGAAGGTGGGGGAAGAAAAAGGAGGGGGGAAACTTGCAAGAAATAATCAAAGATTATGCTAAACATGAGGGGGTGAACACAATCAGCCAGGTTCAGTCATCAGGGCCATCGGACCCGGCGGCTCCAGTCCAATTCCTGAAGAAATCAGTACTGCCCACGCTTCCGCCACAAATGTTACTGTATGTGACTTGCCATCATGACTGATAACGAGCGAGCCCAAAGATCCCCATCTGTAGCGTATCCCACGGGTGCGCAGCAAAGAAGTAATCTCCTTGAAACGTCGGCAGGCCACCAGCGCCAGAAAGGGCAAATCCCGGAAAAAAGTAAGACCGCTGGAGGCATGGGTGACCTGGAACAAGGGACCAACCGCAGATAAGAGCTGAGAGTGAACATCCATTTCCCTTACGACCAGCAGGACATCGCGCGGTTCATCTCCCGGGGCTGTTGCAGACTTCTTCAGTCGTATCGTCGACATGACCAGCGGAGCCGAGGTATCCCCATCCAGCCACAGAAGAGAGGCCACCAGATCCAGCACGTACTTGAGGGTCTCGCCCCCCACCTGTACCTCCTCGGGAACTCCCCGCAGCCTGAGGTTCTTGCGCCGGTGTCGGGCCTCCAGAGCTAGGACTGCAGAACTAAGGTGAGTAACTTGTGCCTGGAGTTCTTCAACCGTGGCAGCAGTAGCCACCTGGACCGCCGCTGTTTCTTGTGCCTGAATCTGGACGTCAGAGAGCTGTGTCTGTAAGGGCTCCAAGGCAGTTCGTACCTCCTGCAGGTCTCACCGCCAGGGTTCACAAAAATCCTCCATTACTCTGGGGAGATCCGCAGCGGTGAGTGACGGCGCCACAGGCAGCACGGCAGGCGCACTCACAGGCAGGGGCCGGTTAGCATCATCCAAAGACAGCGAGACAGAGGTAATCTTAGGGCCTCCAATCCCTCCCGTCCGTCCAGCTCCCAGAAATGTCCGGATATTGGGTAGGTGAGAGCCCCCAGCTGTTCCGGTATCTTTCAATTTCTTGCCCATGAGTGTCTAGTGTAGAGAATGTGGAGACACAAACACAGGCCGCAAGACGGCCGCCACGTGCTGTAGGCCGCGGATGGGAGAGACAGCAAGATGGTCACAAGGACCCAGGGTCTCAGCCACACCGATACGTCAAAAGGATCCCGGGACAATCAGCGACCCATCAGAGGAGAGTGCGCCAAAAACAGGGTACAAAAACTGCTGCTGAATAGCAAAATCCAGCGTCTCAGTACGGAGCTCAGCAAAGAGGCAGCTATTCTCCTCGAGGTCAGGACACGCCCCCTTTCCACATTATTATGTCAAATCATTTTTAACTTTTTTTTGTTGATTTAATTATTCTGGCTCCATTAGAAAAATCTTGCAACATTGCCCAACGGCAGAGAAAAACTGAGATACCTGGCATCCATCCTTCCGTATGAGAGAATTCCAGTTGGATTCGTTTAAGGGGGACACATTGGGGCCCTATCACCTAGTGTGAGCTAAAACGCCATCGCCAAAGAAAAAATTAAGCATGAGTCGCAAAAGCTTAGCGCCCGGCGACCTACTAACAGATCGCCTTGTCTGTGGGAGTCTGTATACAAGGTCGTTTGGCGCACGCTAGGGAAACGCTAAGACCTGGGCTGAGAACCAGCGCTAATGCGTTTGTGTGGAGGATAGAGCTGTTTTTTTCCAGTGCAGAGAGCCGGGCCATACCTATCCCCTGCCCTCACAAGCGTGTATAAGTATGAACACATCCAGCGAAGAGCCCTCACACCCCTGCATTATTAAAATCCTCCAAGGTGGCCGTATCTTCCATGTTTAAATGCACACATATATTAATTAAGGCAGATGGGCATTGCATGATAAATGCCACCCGACAGCATGTAGAATCATTGCCTTGCATTTAATATATCCAAAAAGGAAGGCCAGGTGAACGACAATAATATCCCTACTGCAGCATATAAATAATACATGTTTCAGGGCAAGACATATTTATTTATAAAGGATTTTACCACATATCCATGTGTCCCTCTAAACATGGTCCACATGGTCACCCCAATAGTAAACCGCTTACATACTATGAATAACCCCCAGCATAAAATGTTTAAAATTAGGCAATAGATCAGAATTAGGATATATATGGATAAAAGGATACATTTATATCATAATAGAGCCTACTGCAACAGCAGCAACATTGATGACCAGATCCATTACTATGGTGTATGGGGCCAAGAGAAAACCTGTACTGCATTCCTTTCAATTGCCTGTTAATTTTGAGTGAGGACCTGCTTTTTGTGAAGTTAGCACCAGGGTTGAGCAGTAGGTAAGATTTTGCGATTAGCAAAAGAAAGGATTGGATTACAAAGAACCCAAAGGTGAGGTGGGAATAACAGTTAAAAATGTAAACCTTTATTAAACTTATAAGAGAGTAAAAACGTACACACCCACAAAATATATAAAAACAAGATGTCATGAACCTGAGACCATAATTAAAGGTCAATAACTAGTCACAAAAGCATCTAATGCAGGGTGAGGTCTCTGTATCAGCAATTGTATGTCAAAGCTAAGAACCACCACCATGACCTTAATAAAGTCAAGCAAGAGATGCATAGAGATCCCCTCAAAATGTATAAACTCGTTGGAGTATGCTCGATGTTTAGAGGCATACACCACCAAATTGGTTGCTATAATTAGCCTGCACCATTCAAGAAAGTCACAATGAGGTGCAAGCAGTAGTGGTCCTACAGTAGTAGTACAGTAAGCTCGCACTATGAATCACTAATAGCGACGCGCTAAGTGATTTTTCCCATTTCTAGCGGGAGGAAGACCTGTTGGTCAGGCGCTAGACTAAATTAACCTGGCGATAGCGCAAAAACATGCCGACGCTAGGGTTAGCTCACACCAGGTGATAGGGCCCATTGTCGGAGGTTGTAAAAGCGATTTGGAAATGTTGACTATACAGCAATGCTTGGCTGGAAGAAAACCAGTTTCCAATCCTTTTGAAGTAGGTTGGATCGTCCAAGTGATGTTACTGTTTGTCCACCAGCTTCAAAAGGCTATTTCTTATTTTATAGACACACAGTACATTCTTTAAAGATTTTTCCTCTCATGATGTCTATTATAAGTATATCAGCTTTAGATGATCAAGGGCAGCTATGCACCCACAGGATGAGCGTAATGAAAGGTGGTGGTGGCGACATTTTCTTATTCATTTTTTTAAGTCCCTCTCATCATACACCATCGAAAGCAATATCCACTTAAAGTAATTCAATGTCTAGGTATATATTGTAGCAACACTCAGAGGTGTAAGGAAATTAATAAATAGTCCGCAAGTGTTTTGCAGTGAGATGGGACCCGACTGTAATGAGAAATGCCCCTTGGAGACATATTATGAGTATCTCAATAGAGGCATGTGTGTTAGTGTGTATGATTCAATGAGTTACAAGTCCTAACAAAGGAATATGGACGTGAAAGGGTTAAGGAAAACCTGCCTCGCTCCGCAAAATCTTTCCGAGTGAAAATATGTACTAAAACCTTGTTTTTTCATTTCTCAAGGTAGATAAGAATATTTACTAGGGATGTGCGTTTCGGAATTTCGGAATTTTCACGAAATTTCCCGATTCGTGTTTTCAGATGCGGCCGATTTTCCGAAAATTTTTAGATCCGAGAACGGCAGATCCGAAAAGTTTTCCGAGCCGAAACGAAATATTTTCGAATGGACTTGAAATGTGTCAAATCGAAATTTATTGCTTTGAAACGAGGAGGAAAGACGTTCCGAAAAAACGAAAATTTCCAAAATCACGAAAAGTCGATACAAAAAACGAGCAAAGTGACACGAAAATACGAAAAATGGTCGATATTCCGGAAACATGTACAATTCCGAAAAACGAAAATTCCCGAAATCACGAAAAGTCGATACGAAAAATAGTCGATATTCCGAAAAAAAATGGACACGAAAAACGAGTCGAGCCGAACCGAATCGAAACAGAAAGCGGTCGAAACGAGCCGAAAAGTTTGAAAATCCGAAAAAGAAAAAAAAAAGCCTAATATTTACATGTTCTCTGGACTTTTGAAAGAAGACTTGCCCCAAGGTCGGAATGCTAATCCTCCCATGGTCATGCAGTTTAACCAAAGTATATTTCGTTACATGTGTTAAATATCCCATATTACTTTTGTTTCATTCCTCCTGTGTCCTGTTTAAATAAACCTTTTTTTCCATTTATTCAACATACACCTGCCTACACTCCTTTTGTTCACTGCATATTGAGCTCGACCTTGCAACCCCGTAAGCTGGATCCTGACAGGTCCACATGTTAGTCTCTGAAAGATACAGTACTGTATATAAGCAGGAGCCGCAAACTGAGTCTGTGTGTCTTTCATGCAACTCCCTTGCGTGACTCCAGTTCTTCTCAGGTACCTGAGGCCGTGATCAGGCTCAGGGAGAGAAGGAGAAAGTCTGCAGCAGCTGAAATAGTCACCCGGGTGAAGAAATATCAGTCTATCGGTATTTTTTCTTACTATACTATAATTGTGTATCTTAAGATTTCTCAATAGATTAATTACAAAACCAGTTTGGAAAGCCAATCTCATGGGTGATCACCCAGTGAGTGAGTATTACTTACTTTATATATTCCCTTCACTGCCGATGCTTTGAGTCGATAAAAAAGTAGCAAGACATTTAAAACATGGCTTTAGTAGGTAACACTTACACGCAGGATTTAAAATCTATTTTCTGTATAGATTACTATAGGTTTTAACCATCGCAGAGGTAACAAAGTAAATTTGCTTATGTTATATTTTCCATCGGTTCATTCATCCGTTGTAAAGATATTAGTGATATTACTGTTACAGTAAAGATGCACCTGTCTAGGATTTATAGAAATAATGAGTTAGAGCTGTGCATTCGTTTCGGAAAAATTCGGAATTTGTAACGAAATTTGATAATTCGTAGTTCAGAAGTACTTCCGAATAACGAATTGTTACGATACGAATTCGAAACGGTATATAACGAATTTATTTCGTTTTACACTGTGTCATCATCATAAAAGAAAAATTTGAATAATCAATATCAACTATTGAATTTGAAATGAACTATCAAATTGATATCAACTATCGAATTGATCTTAACCCTTTCGCTGCTGAGGCTTTTCCCGCCCCTGTGCTGAGGTCATTTTTTACCGGTTTTGCTCATCATGTTTAAACGTGTTTTGAAGGCTTATTTTAGTATATGACCCAGACATATTATATATCGTTCTTTCCGTCAGACTCGGTAGATTCATAATATGTCATTATTATATGTATACGTTATGTCATGTCTGTATATTATAACAAAAAATGCAATAAAATATGTATTTTCAATAATTTACAATGTGTAAAGTGTTTTTTTTCACATTTTAACATGCGAGCAATTGCGGTTATATTTTGTATGGGGTGCGCTTGTTAAAAAAATTAGAGATGGGGTCTCGTTACATTTTTTTTTGGGGAAAATTACACTATTTTTAACAAACGCACCGCATACAAAAATCGTTAGTGCAGCATCATTGTTCACATTATAATTGAAATGGGAACAATATTGCTGCATTAACAAACCAAAAAAAAAAAAAAAGTGTTTATTTTTTGTTTATAATTTTTTTTTGAATTTTTTTTTATTTTTATTTTTCATTTTTTTTTTTGACAAACTTTTTCACTTTCATGTTTGGTATCGTTGGAACGGCCATGCTCTGGCCGATCCAACCATACCAAACATTAACCCCTAACTGCCACGGATCGGGAGATAGGGAGTTCCAATGAACTCCCTATCTCCACAGTTGGTGGCAGTTAGGGGTTAAGTCCAGGACTGGCGTCATCGTGCTACGCACGATGACTCCAGTCCTCAGGGGGAGTTCCCGGAGGCTTGGCCGACATCCAAGATGTCGGCCAGCTCCGGGAAAGGATCGCGAACCGGCGCTTTTCAGCGCCGATTCGCGATCCAGCTCCCCAGGGGTTAATGCCAGGCACCATTTGGAAGGGCAGGCTGTGCCCTTCCAAATGATGCCTGGGTTAACCCCCGCAGAGCCGCCGATCGGGAGGGAGAGAGGTCCGAAGGACCTCCCCCCCTCCCTTTCGGGCGCCTCCTCCGCACATGCGGGGGGGGCGCCTGAATTAGGTGTCATTGCGCTGCCGCGATGACACCTAATTCCGGCGGCTGCGGTCCCGGATGCCGGGCTGACATCGAGGATGTCAGCCCGCACCGGGGGGCCAGCGATCGGCCGGAACCCGGCCGAACGCTGACCCCAATGGGAGGACGCGCTCAGCGCGTCCTCCGCATACCAGCAGGAATGCTGAGGACGCGCTGAGCGCGTCCTCAGCATTGAAGTGGTTAACTTAAAATACAAGTAGTAGTCAGCAAAGCACTTTATGAAACAAATTAATTTTGTTTCACTGTTTAATTTGACTCAAATACTAAACTATGTGACACTGCTTAAAATTTAACCGTATCTTTTCTTTTAACAGCAAAATTTGATTAATTGGGGTTTTATTTAGTGATCCAAAATTCAAAGTGATATCAACTGTGGAATTGATATACTAAATTTGAATCGATACGAAATCGTTAACAGAAGGAAAGGAAACGAAATACGAAATGAAATTAGTTACAAAATTCCGAAAAATAAATTATTTAAAACCATAACGAAACGATACCAAACTAAACAGATTTTTCAGCCATGCACATCCCTATGTCTGGAATTCATTATATCTGGGATTTAACTCCTTTTCTGAATGTATGAGCCAAAAGAAGTAGAAAAAGCCCATAAATATAGGAGAAAAAGATAAGACATAAGTAGGGATTGAACTCAGAACCATATTACACAAAAACAAAAAAGGATTGTATGTCTTGAAACATACGTATAACTTTACTAATGATTGATACTAAAATTGACAAAGTGGGATAGATAGCATCACCTGCTGGTCTCTATCGATACCACACTTGACATGAAGACTAAACCTGTGGACACTGTAAATAATGTGAATCCATATGGTGTATAATAATTATTGGAACACCATAAGAAGCACCAACAGTGTCCCGCCCCCAAAGAAAAGCCCAAAATATGAAAATGTACCACATGTCTCACAGGACGAAGATTAATGCTCACCATACATCGCAGTCAATCAGCAGCACAGGTAATAGCAATAATAATAAATACAGTGACTGTCCAAGCTAGCTGATATCGCAGCAGTTCGAGCTGCCTACTCTACCCAACTGGACTGCATCAACAATTAAAGGTGCATCAAAGTAAATAATAAAGAAATATGTAGAAATAAGTGTGATAACACATTCAGGGACAGTCTGACCAAATTACAAACTGTTAAAATCCATCGATGAAAGAACAACGCATTTCGCCGCCCACTGCGACTTCCTCAAGAGTAAGTCCACCTTACCTTATGTCCTGATATATATACTGTAATGTTAATTATGAAATAAGTAGCAATTAGCACAAGGCCGCCGTTAGAATGTGGCCACCACTTCTGCGTCACAACAAGCTCTACTAATTTAGGTGATGTCACTTTCAAATACGTATCAGCGCAATGGAAAATGTTTACATGTATGTTTCAAGAACTACAATCCTTATTGTTTGTGTGTAATTTATTTATTGTATTTACAGTAAGACTCGCGTTTATAACAATAAAACGCACAATCTTCGTGAAGTGCGAGCCGGACCACTACATTAAATGGCACTAGTAGCATCCAGAGAGCCATTTATCACCACCTTTCAACATTTGATATTTTTTCAGAAAAATACACACCAATAAACTCAAAATGCATGGCTAAAGTCCATATTTCCATTAAAAAGTATTCCTGCGAGACCCGATAACTGATTTGAATTTTTAATGGGTAAGTAAATCTGATAAAACCACATTGGAATCTCCGAAAGTGCAAATTGTCGGAAAAACATCAGAAATTTGTATTCTATAATCCAGATTGTCTTTATTTTTAAAGAACACAATCATTGCTGAAGCCAAAAAATAATAGGGATGGGCGTAACATCAGATGCTGATGGATAAACCCTGCCATGTTTGGTATTGATGGAATGGCCTTGTCAGGTCCCACGGCGACGCCGTGGCAAAAAGTCCAAGTCATGAGACCAACCCTGATGGCAAGCTCATGTACAGCAGTATGCCTTAGCCCAGCTTTTGTATCAGGGGTCAAGTCATGGGAAAAAAAGTGAGGGAACTCACCCACGAATTCCACAACCCCCATTACCTGAAGAAAATATATATATATATCACGAGTATAGCAGCGCGTGCCGGTGATACCATTTTAATTGGGTTAACTTTACATTTAAAAGACAAGCTTTCAAGAGTGTAAACTGGAAACTATACTGATCAGTGAAAGGTATCACTACGTACAGGTATACTCGTTATTGTGGCAACTGGACTAACGCATTTTATATATATATATATATATATATATCTCCAGGCACAGACCCCCAGAATAATATACACAGCGCTGAACCCCCAGAATAATATACACAGCGCTGAGCCCCCAGAATAATATACACAGCACTGAGCCCCCAGAATAATATACACAGCACTGAGCCCCCAGAATAATATACACAGCGCTGAACCCCCAGAATAATATACACAGCGCTGAGCCCCCAGAATAATATACACAGCACTGAGCCCCCAGAATAATATACACAGCACTGAGCCCCCAGAATAACATACACAACACTGAGCCCCCAGAATAATATACACAGCGCTGAGCCCCCAGAATAACATACACAGCGCTGAGCCCCCAGAATAACATACACAGCACTGAGCCTCCAGAATAATATACACAACACTGAGCCCCCAGAATAATATACACAGCGCTGAGCCCCCAGAATAACATACACAGCACTGAGCCTCCAGAATAATATACACAGCACTGAGCCCCCAGAATAATATACACAGCACTGAGCCCCCAGAATAATATACACAGCACTGAGCCCCCAGAATAATATACACAGCACTGAGCCCCCAGAATAATATACACAACATTGTGCCCCCAGAATAACATACACAGCACTGAGCCCCCAGAATAACATACACAGCACTGAGCCCCCAGAATAATATACACAGCACTGAGCCCCCAGAATAATATACACAACATTGTGCCCCCAGAATAACATACACAGCACTGAGCCCCCAGAATAACATACACAACACTGAACCCCCAGAATAATATACACAGCACTGAGCCTCCAGGATAATATACACAGCACTGAGCCCCCAGAATAACATACACAGCACTGAACCCCAAGAATAATATACACAGCAATGAGCCTCCAGGATAATATACACAGCACTGAACCCCAAGAATAATATGCACAGCACTGGTTATATGGATATATTTTCCCCAGTTCACATGGATATAATTGCCCCAGCTCATATGGATAATGCCCCCAGCTCATATGGATAATGCCCCCAGGTCTCATGGATAATGCCCCCAGGTCTCATGGATAATGCCCCCAGGTCTCATGGATAATGCCCCCAGGTCTCATGGATATTGCCCCAGCTCTCATGGATAATGCCCCAGCTCTCATGGATAATGCCCCCCTGGTCTCATGGATATTGCCCCCTGGTCTCATGGATATCCCCCCTGGTCTCATGGATATTGCCCCCCTGGTCTCATGGATATTGCCCCCCCTGGTCTCATGGATATTGCCCCCCCTGGTCTCATGGATATTGCCCCCTGGTCTCATGGATATGCCCCAGCTCTCATGGATAATGCCCCCAGCTCTCATGGATAATGCCCCAGCTCTCATGGATAATGCCCCAGCTCTCATGGATATTGCCCCAGCTCTCATGGATATTGCCCCAGCTCTCATGGATATTGCCCCCTGGTCTCATGGATATTGCCCCCTGGTCTCATGGATATTGCCCCCTGGTCTCATGGATATGCCCCAGCTCTCATGGATAATGCCCCAGCTCTCATGGATAATGCCCCCCTGGTCTCATGGATATTGCCCCAGCTCTCATGGATATTGCCCCCTGGTCTCATGGATATTGCCCCCCTGGTCTCATGGATATGCCCCAGCTCTCATGGATATTGCCCCTGGTCTCATGGATATGCCCCAGCTCTCATGGATAATGCCCCCAGCTCTCATGGATAATGCCCCCAGCTCTCATGGATAATGCCCCCAGCTCTCATGGATAATGCCCCAGCTCTCATGGATAATGCCCCCAGCTCTCATGGATAATGCCCCCAGCTCTCATGGATAATGCCCCAGCTCTCATGGATATTGCCCCGCAGCTCTCATGGATAATGCCCCAGCTCTCATGGATAATGCCCCAGCTCTCATGGATAATGCCCCAGCTCTCATGGATAATGCCCCAGCTCTCATGGATATTGCCCCCTGGTCTCATGGATATTGCCCCCCTGGTCTCATGGATATTGCCCCGGCTCTCATGGATATTGCCCCAGCTCTCATGGATATGCCCCAGCTCTCATGGATAATGCCCCAGCTCTCATGGATAATGCCCCAGCTCTCATGGATAATGCCCCCAGCTCTCATGGATAATGCCCCCAGCTCTCATGGATAATGCCCCAGCTCTCATGGATAATGCCCCCAGCTCTCATGGATAATGCCCCAGGTCTCATGGATATTGCCCCAGCTCTCATGGATAATGCCCCAGCTCTCATGGATAATGCCCCCCTGGTCTCATGGATATTGCCCCAGCTCTCATGGATATGCCCCCAGGTCTCATGGATAATGCCCCAGCTCTCATGGATAATGCCCCAGCTCTCATGGATAATGCCCCCCTGGTCTCATGGATATTGCCCCAGCTCTCATGGATATTGCCCCCCTGGTCTCATGGATATTGCCCCCTGGTCTCATGGATATTGCCCCCTGGTCTCATGGATAATGCCCCAGCTCTCATGGATATTGCCCCAGCTCTCATGGATATTGCCCCAGCTCTCATGGATATTGCCCCCCTGGTCTCATGGATATTGCCCCCCCCAGCTCTCATGGATATTGCCCCAGCTCTCATGGATATTGCCCCAGCTCTCATGGATATTGCCCCAGCTCTCATGGATATTGCCCCCTGGTCTCATGGATATGCCACAGCTCTCATGGATAATGCCCCAGCTCTCATGGATAATGCCCCAGCTCTCATGGATATTGCCCCCAGCTCTCATGGATAATGCCCCCAGCTCTCATGGATAATGCCCCCCAGCTCTCATGGATAATGCCCCAGCTCTCATGGATAATGCCCCAGCTCTCATGGATATTGCCCCAGCTCTCATGGATATTGCCCCAGGTCTCATGGATATTGCCCCAGCTCTCATGGATATGTCCCCAGGTCTCATGGATAATGCCCCAGCTCTCATGGATAATGCCCCAGCTCTCATGGATAATGCCCCCCTGGTCTCATGGATATTGCCCCAGCTCTCATGGATATTGCCCCCTGGTCTCATGGATATTGCCCCCCTGGTCTCATGGATATTGCCCCCTGGTCTCATGGATATGCCCCAGCTCTCATGGATAATGCCCCAGCTCTCATGGATAATGCCCCAGCTCTCATGGATAATGCCCCAGCTCTCATGGATATTGCCCCAGGTCTCATGGATATTGCCCCAGCTCTCATGGATATGCCCCCAGGTCTCATGGATAATGCCCCAGCTCTCATGGATATGCCCCAGCTCTCATGGATAATGCCCCAGCTCTCATGGATAATGCCCCAGCTCTCATGGATATTGCCCCCTGGTCTCATGGATATTGCCCCCTGGTCTCATGGATATTGCCCCCCCCAGGTCTCAGGGATACTGCCCCCAGCCCAGCTCACCTTTGCTGCTGCTGCTTCTGCTCCTCTGCCAGCGGCCGCGTGCTTCCTGCTTCAGTGGCCGCGGACAGGAAGTGCAGCCGCTCGCCTGGGAACTATGAAACAGCCAGGCGAGCGGCTCCACCTCCTGTCAGCTGGCCCTTGTAACAGGAAGCACGCCGGCCGCCGGCAATGTGCGGCGCGGCGTTCGGGCTCGGGCCACAGCGGGAACGCTGCGTTCCCGCAGCGTTCCCGCTGTGGGAAAAGTGCGGGAACGCCGTTCCTGCGCGTTCCCGCTCGACTCGAGCCCTGTTTTGTATACTGCATCAGGTGGATGTAATGAGCACTGGCTGGGTTCCTTAAAAGAACCACTCCCACATCCAGCCAGTGCTCTGTCATTAACGTTGGATTCCTAGAGAAAGAAAGGTGCCTGATCTATCCCACGAGCCAAGTGACCAGCCTTGCCGTTTATTCTTATTCACGTGTACCGGACCCCTGGCTATTCCTCTGGACTTCGCTTCTCTTACTCCTTGCCGGTACAGTCTCAAGAATGTTACATCATCTGCGTTTGTTTTCCAAGCACTTATTATTTATACAGATTCCTGCCTTTTATTTGTATCCAGTTATTCAATATAAGTTTCTGCTATTTTCACCAAGCCTTTTGTTGTTGCCTTATTTACTGCATCCTGGGTTCATCTTCACGTCACCGGTGTCACAAGAACCCGGTCCCTGACAGAATGACAGAGCCCGCTGCAAATGAACCCGCAGTAAATAAAATTCTGTTGGACTTTCTGAAAGCTACCTTCCAGGAGCTAATGACCCACCTGATACAATGCTTCAAGGAGCTACTGCAGAGTGCCTGGGACTCATCTTCTAAGGTGTGCACTCCAAGAGGTCAAACACGCTATGGTCCTTTAAACTCTGAAGAGCGTGACAGAAGACAAGCTAACAATCTGTGTTACTACTGTGGAGGGGACCATTATTTAAAGGACTGTCCTGTAAGACCCCGCAAACCTCTTGCTCCAGTGACCAGACCGTCTCCAGGACCCAAGACCACCTCGATGCAAAAGTCTGTACCCCCATCCAGGCCTGCAGCCAGGAAGTCTCCAGCAATTAAACCAGCAACCAGTAAGTCCACTCGTACCAAATCCAAGAAAAAACTGTTTATGGACAATGATGAATATTATGATTATGCATATCCTGCACCCTCACGGGCAGAACTCAGATGCCATACATCCTGAATCTGTCTTGCCTGATGTAATGGATCCACCAGTGCCTATGGAACATGAACCCTCAGTGACTATGGATTACAATTGCCCTGAGCCTATGCAGATTGGAGCTGCTGTAGCTACCAGGATTGCAACTCCCATCACTCTCAGCAAACAACCTGTGAAATCCCTACCACCAGACTGCACATATACTTCGGATGATAGGAGGCCTGCCATAATGTTCCTAGTGAAGGTATTGAAACCGAATAATTATTGGTACAACGATATAGCGGAAGTAAGAACTTCCAGAGATAGGGGATAACCCAAGGATCAATTAGAAAAAACAATATTTCTGATGATAGGAGGCCTGCCATAATGTTCCTAGTGAAGGTATTGAAACCGAATAATTATTGGTACAACGATATAGCGGAAGTAAGAACTTCCAGAGATAGGGGATAACCAAGGATCAATTAGAAAAAACAATATTTCTGATGATAGGAGGCCTGCCATAATGTTCCTAGTGAAGGTATTGAAACCGAATAATTATTGGTACAACGATATAGCGGAAGTAAGAACTTCCAGAGATAGGGGATAACCCAAGGATCAATTAGAAAAAACAATATTTCTGATGATAGGAGGCCTGCCATAATGTTCCTAGTGAAGGTATTGAAACCGAATAATTATTGGTACAACGATATAGCGGAAGTAAGAACTTCCAGAGATAGGGGATAACCCAAGGATCAATTAGAAATTGATCTAATTGATCCTTGGGTTATCCCCTATCTCTGGAAGTTCTTACTTCCGCTATATCGTTGTACCAATAATTATTCGGTTTCAATACCTTCACTAGGAACATTATGGCAGGCCTCCTATCATCAGAAATATTGTTTTTTCTAATTGATCCTTGGGTTATCCCCTATCTCTGGAAGTTATATTCAATATAAGTTTCTGCTATTTTCACCAAGCCTTTTGTTGGTGCCTTATTTACTGCATCCTGGGTTCATCTTCACGTCACCGGTGTCACAAGAACCCGGTCCCTGACAGGCCTTTTCTTACTGAAATAGAATATCAGATTATTTTGTACATAATGTGTAAACTGTCAGGCTTTGAAGTCTGGGAAGCACACACAGATGTGCCAGGGGTCTGGATTGCCTGATAAAGGCCATAAAAGTGGACATTCCCTCTCCTGTACAACCATGAGACTTGGTGATGGGATGGTTCAGACAGGAAAGAGTCATGAATGCTAAGTGGATACAGGGGCGGACTGACCAGTCGGGTAAATTTGCAATCGCCCTGCAGCAGCTCGCAGGTCGACGCTCCTGCTAGGGCGCAGGTGGCCCCGACCCAGAGTTTCCCCAGGCCCTAGCTGCTGTCACTGGGATCCATCACACTGCGCCCTTGCTCTGGGTGCAGTGTTATCATGGAAGATGTTAGCTCACGGTGGCTGTCCAATAGAGAGTGAGAGGAGCGGGGTTAACCCCGCCCCCTCAGCATGGACAGCCACCGCATGCCAGAAACAAAGAGAATGAGAATGCAAATGAGGTACTGGGGGGCCTGGGGGTTATAAATTTATACATGCGGGCCTGGGGGTTATTAATTTATACATGGGGGTTATTAGTACATGGGGGGCCTGGGAGTTATTAATACATGGGGGGCCTGGGGGTTATTAATTAATACATGGGGGGCCTGGGGGTGATTAATTAATACATGGGAGGCCTGGGGGTGATTTATTAATACATGGGGGGACCTGGGGGTTATTAATACATGGGGGGACCTGGGGGTGATTAATACATGGGGGGACCTGGGGGTTATTAATACATGGGGGGACCTGGGGGTGACTAATTAATACATGGGGACCTGGGAGTTATTAATTTATACATGGTGGGCCTGGGGGTTATTAATTAATACATGGGGGGCCTGGGGGTTATTAATTAATACATGGGGGACCTGGGGGTTATTAATACATGGGGGCCTGGGGGTGATTAATTAATACATGGGGGGCCTGGGGGTTATTAATTAATACATGGGGGGCCTGGGGGTTATTAATTAAGACATGGGGGGCCTGGGGTTATTAAATTATACATGGGGGACCTAGGGGTTATTAATACATTGGGGGGGACCTGGGGTTGACTATAGTCGTATGGTATTTCAGATGCTCCGATATTTAGGTCGATACGGTAATCCTGCCGATTCGATCCTTCGGCCGTATCGTTTTATATGAAAGATCCTTTTTTTCTTATTAGTATGCATTGCACAACTTTATTTAATCATATAAAATATCAATATCTTGTACTGTTAGCTTTTTCCCTAAATCCCCAGTCTAATTAAATATTTAAAATAAATATATTATTGATGCAGAAAGGAAGCACTGGAACAAGTAAAAAAAGTGACTGACGATACGAAATTACGAAATCAACAACGGAACCGAAACGGACTCGAAACAATACGAAAATAAGTTTGTCCGAAATGAACCGAAATCACAAATAGAACGAAAATGACTTGCGATTTTACAAATTTCATGTCCATATGAAATAACGAAATTTTTTCGTTTCGTATCGGGAAATATTTCTGATGGTGCGTATTTCGTTGCCGGTCCGGTTTGGAGCATCAGACGAATCCGAAGCACCGAATCGGCCTGTTTCGTGAGAAAAACAAATCGGTACGAAACGCACATCCCTAGTGTAAATTCATGTGATCAGTGGAGCTTCTTCCATGCTTTTACTCCATGGAATCATCTGAACCATTTATAGTTAAAAAAAATAATAATCATCATTAAGTATCATTTTTTTTTAGAGTCAGATTCTTACCCCAGTCCAGTGAGTTCTGTGTTGGGAGGGTATTTATCAGTGTCACAGACTTTCTGCCTAGCGTCACAGTTTGCTTCGTCCGCACTGTCCTCTTCACAGTCATGGTCACCATTACACACCAAGGACTTGCTGATACATTGCCCTGAAAAACGATACAAAACTATTCTTAAGGAAAACTGAAAGACTTTAAAAGTTACAGGTTTTTGTCAACTTTATAGCTGTTCATACAGAGTGTCTTTTTCCATCCGTGAGTGAATGGTTTTTGACCTGTAATGTAAGTGTCACGTTAGGGATATCGGCGGTGTGGGAGAGAGGCATAATTAGGGATCCCTCAACTCTTAGACAAAGAGCATGATTCTCCAAAACATTCTGATTGAATCCAATCGTAAATTTTTCACAGTTTAAAATAGTCACAGGATTTTATGTCCATGGCTGAGTATACTGTAGGTTCAAAAGCATCTGCTGGAGCCCAACGTCAAGTAAACACAACCCGGTCATTATTTGGAGCAATGCGACGGAATGTCGTTTAATGCGGAATTCATTCAGCGTTTTTTCGGCTGATTTGCCCTGCAATGTGGGAACCCTGCGGAGAATGCTGAATTCACCACAGGGTCGGGGAATTAGATTCCCCAAAGTGCGAGGAACAAAGTGACATTTCAGCGCTTTCTGAATAACCCCTGAAAGGTGAAACTCAGGAGAATTGGCAGGAGAAGAGAACAATCTAGACCAAATAGCCGATTTGGAAAGTGAGATAAATGGGAGAATTTTTCTGCTTTGGCTATTTTGACCTAGAATTTTCCATTCTCTAGCCATTCTCCTGAGTTTCACCTTAATGAATAGACCTGCAAATATTTAAGGCGACTTATTAACAACTCAACGGAAATTCTTGCATTGTGATTTGTGCATTGAGAGCATTGTTTAAGGGATTATTCACTAACCTCCGAATTTGCCTCTCTCCATTCCTGCAGTTCTCTGCACTTCGGGAAATCAAAGTTCCCCACCCTGCGTTGAATACAGAATTCACCGCAGGGTCCCCGGAGTGCAGGGTAAACCCGTTGCAATCCCGCCGAACACCCGCCAAAAACCCACTGGAACCACTGCAAAAAACACACCGAACACGCCGGAAAAAGCAGCCGAGCCGCCAATCACAGCACAGACCAGCCGTCAGAAAAAGCTGACGAACAGGGTAAACAAAAAAACAATACGATTGAAAGTGTCAAAACTGAAACGCTGTTTGCAAAATAACTAGTGAACGAAAATGTCTGGAATTTACATATAAGATTCAATGAATGATAATAAAAAGGGCTGTCACAGAAAAAAGAAAAGACGCTTTTGAAAAAAAGCGGGAAAAAAATCCAGAAAAATGCATAAAAGTTCCTAAAAAATCTATAAATAAATAGACTTTTTGCTGCAGATTAAAATAATAAACAGTTTATAAGATATTGAATAAAAACAGGAATATTTTTAACATTGAAACCTATGGGATACCCCTGAATAAACCTGCCGAATGAAACCACCGACCAGCAGGGCACTCCGGCAAATTTTCTCTGCTGTTCGGTGTCTCTGAATAGATTAACCATTGCTTCTCTATGGGGGATTTCACTGCCGTCGAACAGGCACCGTACGTGTAGGCAATTTGCCAAAATTTGGCACACTGCCTCTCCTCTGAATAACCGAATTTCCAGGACATGTAGCCATACAGGGAAATTCACTGTTCGGTGACATTTTGGGGCCAGATCAGCTGTCTCTGAATAACCCCTAAAGCTGTCTATTCACCAAATACAAGTGAATTGACAGAGAAATATGGTGCAATTCACTGTGATTCGGTGGCACTGAAATTGTCCCATTGGAAACTATCGATTCGTCTATTCGCAGAATGCTGAATTACACCAAAATTTCAGTGAAAAGACCGGATTTTAAGTGTTTCAATTCAACAGGTTTAAACAGGTGAATCAATGCAATAAATGGAATGTCTTTATTAAAAAAAAATTTAAAGACCATTTATTCTTTTTATTTTCTGCAAAAACGTTTTTGATTCTTATTTTTTGTACTAATTTTAATACATTGTTATTGATGGTTTTATGACCACCAGGTGGCACTGCAGCCTGTTAGAATTTAAAGCCTGTGCTGCTGAAATTTAGTACAACACTTCCACCTAGTGGTAGTATGACCAACTGCAGCATAAAAGAGATATTACTCTGTTCTTTATGTGATAACCTTGCTAACACTAGGATCTCTGACTTCCAAGTCTACTATTATTACATTAATATTATCGATTTCAACATTAACTGCAGACAAATATTGTTCACATTTACACGGTGTATATGGTAATATAACAGCAACACCCAGAATTAAGGAGCTGGGCTGTGTATTGTGCATTCCTTTTCCATTTTACAGTTTGTTGTTTATACTTTTGCTGTAAAGTCCCACTCTGAACGAAAGTAGAAAGTCTTGTATTAATAAAAACAATCAACACGTTTCATATATTATCATAATGTTTTTGCATCAGGTTCAGATTTCCCATTCTGCCCTCACTGATTCCATAAATAGTGAATATATTGAATTTTCGGTGAAATGGGCCAAAATGCAAAACACCGAAATTACCTTCAGTTTATCCTTCTGCCTAGACTAGAGGATTAAATCGAACCCTTTGTCCGTGTTTTTCGACAAATCACCTGAATGGCACAAATTTCTGCGTTTCAGTTTCGCAGAGCAAACAAAACACAATAAATCAAAAGACTATTCTGTAATTTTGTGTCGACATTGACAGAAAATAAAAATTGAGGCACATAGAGTCAGCAGACTGTTTACATGGCCAGAGCCACAGAAGATGTACTCGAGTGTATAACCAGTAAATAATATGTTATAGTACCTGAAAAGCATCGAAATCGGTCCCCGCATCCGCTTTCGATTGGACATCCTTTTGTAGGAATGCATTGTCTTGTGACAAAAGTGCTTCCTGCACATTCCTGCCCGCCGAACTGGGCGTAGACAGCCACAGACCGCCTCTGCGTCTGAATATATATATGTGTAAGACACAGAAAGCATAATCAAAAGTTAATGAGATTAATTCGACAAATTACAACACTATACAAAGAAAAACAAAACTGCAGATATTCATAAAATATTAACCCCTTCAGTACCAAGTGATTTTCCAAATATCCCCTACCAGGAATCAGTGAATTTTTGGACAATTATTTGTAATTAGTTATACAGCAAGAAATATTTCAGAATATTCCCAATGCATTTCTTACTGTAATAACTTGTTTGTCAGGCAGATGGCGCCATCTACTGGACAAGTAGAGTTACTGCAGGTAAAACTGCAGCCTGTGTCTCCGTGTCGGCTGGGGATATGTCTGGGCATTCCTTAGGTGGTTTTAACCAGTTTTAGCATCTTAGGCATTATGCCCACAGGAATAAAACTTTGGAGGCACCTTCTGGAGCCCAAAAGAGAACAAACTATGTTTGCAACAGACAAATTTCATTTGCGATCACACAGCAAAGTACCAGACCCTTGTTACATGATCTGGGGCTGCTGTGTCTTCTACCTCTGATTGTGTTTACATGAAAACGGTAGTGAAGGGGTTAAGTTGCCTCTGTAGTTCAGGCCAGGAATAACTGTTGGGCAAACTTTTGTGTGCAGTGAAACTTAAAGGGCCAGTACCCCCTTCACCCTATTTCACGTTTGCGTGAAGATTGTCATATAGCCCTTAACCCTTTCGCTGCTGAGGCTTTTCACACCTCTGTGCTGAGGTCATTTTTACAGGTTTTGCTCATCATGTTTACTACTTTAAACGTGTTTTGAAGGCTTATTTTAGTATATTACCCAGACATATTATATATCGTTCTTTCCGTCAGACTCGGTAGATTCATAATATGTCATTATTATATGTATACGTTATGTCATGTCTGTATATTATAATAAAAAATGCAATAAAATATGTATTTTCAATAATTTACAACGTGTAAAGTGTTTTTTTCCACATTTTAACATGCGAGCAATTGCGGTTATATTTTGTATGGGGTGCGCTTGTTAAAAAAATTAGAGATGGGGTCTCGTTACATTTTTTTTGGGGGAAAATTACGCGATTTTTAACAAACGCACCGCATACAAAAATCGTTAGTGCAGCATCATTGTTCACATTATAATTGAAATGGGAACAATATTGCTGCATTAACGAACCAAAAAAAAGAACAAAAAATGTTTATTTATTTTTTTATAATTTTTTTTTTAAATATATTTTTATTTTTAATTTAAATTTTTTTTAAAAAACTTTTTTCACAGTAGTGTCTGGTATCGTTGGAACGGCCATGCTCTGGCCGATCCAACCATACCAAACATTAACGCCTAGCTGCCACAGATCGGGAGATAGGGAGTTCATTGGAACTCCCTATCTCCACCGTTGGTGACAGTTAGGGGTTAACTCTAGGACTGGCGTCATCGTGCTACGCACGATGACGCCAGTCCTCAGGGGGAGTTCCCGGAGGCTTGGCCGACATCCAAGATGTCGGCCAGCTCCGGGAAAGGATCGCGAACCGGCGCTTTTCAGCGCCGATTCGCGATCCAGCTTCCCAGGGGTTAATGCCAGGCACCATTTGGAAGGGCAGGCTGTGCCCTTCCAAATGGTGCCTGGGTTAACCCCCGCAACGCTGCCGATTGGGAGGGAGAGAGGTCCGAAGGTTATTAAAGGAATATAGAATCACAGACAATATAGAGGGTTATTCAGAGAGAGGTGAAAACCAGGAGAATGACTGGAGAAGTGAAAGTCCTAGGTTAAAATGGCCAAACCAGAAAAATTCTCCCCCATTTATCTCTCTTTCCAAATCAGCTATTTTGACCTAGAATTTTCACTTCTCCAGTCATTCTCCTGGTTTTCACCTCTCTCTGAAAAACACTGATAGGGTTTTCCCCACACAAATCACATGAACATATAATCCCCCAGCGATGCCAGAGGAATACAAGAATCTACCTGTGTGGAAGTTAAAACTTAATTTTTAATTGTTGAACCAATTGTGTTTCTTTAAAAAAAACAAAAAACAATAACAATAAACATGCCACAAATTTGGGTCCTAAAAAAACCAAAACATCACATAATAAAACCAAATCCACTGTATATCAACAGCGATGCTTTCCCTATATACAACCTGCTTGTTATATCTGTATTTTGGCCTTAGGTATCTATTATATTCTCATGTGTAGAGACAGCCAGGCCACCACAATTATTAGCAGGGGGAAATAGAAAAGAAAGAGACCGAGGAAACAAGAGATGGGTATTGAAAGTCATGTATCAGTGTTTGCAGATGACACAAAACTAGGAAAAGTAATACAATGTGAGCAGGATGTTACTTCGCTGCAGAGGGATTAAGGCTGGGGTCAGACGAACGCATTTTTCACGTGCGTTTAGCCGCACAAAATCACGGCCGTGCTAGCAGCAAATGACGTCCAATGCTGGGGAACATACGACGAACGGCCGCACGAAAGGTCGACCGTGCAACGCAAGTGGCAAACGAACGCATTTTTTCGAGAACGTCAAACCGCTACTACTGACGTACAGAGTGCGCTGCGCCCGCATGGCGGCGTGTGTGTGTGATTAGGAGACGTCAGACGCTGCTAATGTCCGGCCAACATAACGTCCAGACACAAAAAGTGTTTTACTGATGATCCGTACAAAATCACGGACAAAAAGGTGCATCGTATGACCGCTATCGCGTATTCCGGAAAAAAATACGTACGTTCGTTCGAACGCACTTTTTCACGGACAACGCGAAAAATGCGTTCGTCTGACCCTAGCCTTAGATAGATTGGGGGACTGGGCACTTAAATGGCAGATGAGATTTAATTTAGATAAATGCAAAGTTATGCACTTTGGAGTGAAGAACACACAAGCAATGTATACCCTAAAATGGTACGGAGTTATGGAAATCCAAGCAGGAGAAGGATTTGGCAATAATCATAGACTTCAAACTAAGTAACAATGTGCAATGTCAAACAGCAGCCGCCAAGGCCAGCAAGGTATTGGCATTAAAAGGGGATTCACTCTCGGATGAAAATATAATTTTGCCTCTGTATGAATCAATGGTCAGGCCGCACCTTGAATATGCCGTGAAATTTTGGGCACCTGTCTAAAGAAAGGATATTATTGCGCTAGAAAAAGTGCAGAGACGGGCGACTAAATTAATAAGGTGAATGGAAGGGTTAAGTTATGAGGAAAGACTAACAATCTTAAACCTGTTTAATTCAGAGAAACAGCGCCTTAGAGGGGATCTGATAACTTTATATACCCAGGACATACTTGAAAACAAGAGAAATCTCAATGTATCCTTCCTGGTAAAATACTTTATAAATAAATATAAATATATACGGGGCCATTATAAACCATTGTCTGGAAACCTATTCATTAACAGGACTATACACAGGACATGGGGTCACCCAATTATACTGGACGAAAGGAAATTCAGCCTAAAGCATAGGAAGGGATATTTTACAATGAGAACAATAAAGCTGTGGAATTCTCTGCCTGTTGAGGTGGTTGGGTCAGAGACTGTACAGACTTTTAAAAAACGACTGGATGACTTCCTGCAGACACAGAATATTAAGGGTTATAATATTTACTATGTGGGTAAAAGCTTCTTCATCCAAAGAGAAATCTCACGCCATTCTGGGGTCAAGAAGGAATTTTTTCCCTACCCCAGCTACCCCATGCCATACTGACTGAGGAAGTCACAGGTTAAGTGCCGAAACACGTTGCAGGCAACCCCTCACCCCCCATATGATTTTAACATACCAATACATTTTTACCTTTGCCCTTATCATTTTGTGGAATAATCAATACAATCGGATTTATCTATCAATTTCATTCCCCCAGACTGCTATTGAAGGTCTGAGGGCAGCACAATAGTAGGGGACCACCCCCCTCCTCTATCCATCTTGGAATCAACTCGGATCTGGAGACAGGAGCTGAGAGACAGTTCGAGAGAGAGGGGTCAGGTGCCCACCTAACTAAGGAGTACCATTCTCCCATAAGCCGAGCCTGATATAACCGAGGTTCCAACATCGGCGAGTTGGACTGATAGCACAAATTTACTGGTTTTATAAACTGTGTTATGCTATGGGAGCCACGTTTTTTTTTTGTGTATTTCATTTGAGGCCACTGGAGGACATAATGAAGGGAAACGCCACCCTATATTTGGTGTGAGTCGCTCCAACCTAGAGCCGGGGAAATATTAGGCTCAATGATCCGTGAGTGTGTTTTTTTATCATATACTCACCAGAAGCTGTAAGAAACAGTCTGCACTATTGTCCTTTTTCTCTCTCTCTCGCTCTGCATTTAAACTGAGATCCGTCAATTGATGAGAAGAACTACGACGGCAGGAAATCCTATTTCACGGCGAAACTATTTTGCTGTACGTGACTTGTGAACACCTATACGATTTTATCTAAACTGTGCACTTTTGCACGTGCACCTTCTGTGGTTTTAGGAAGTATCTAGTAATGAACATTCTCATTTGAAAGAGGACAATATCTTTGATCTATGTGCACATCACTTTGACACTTTTTCTGTGTATGCACTTTATGAGAAGGAATTATATAAGAGCACATGCACTTTATATTGGCATTTGCACATGTGTTTTTTTTATTGTACAGGAATATAGCATAGGAACTAGAAATTTTATGCACGTAAGAAATTGATTCTCACTGTCAGTTTGGACGGTTTTGTGATTTTGCACATGTTTGGTATTTGCTGGTCCATTGAACAGCATTTTATATGCTAAGTGACTATTGTTATAGACCTAGGCATTATTTGAAATACATACAGGGTTATTCAAAGAGCTCCGAATTGCTTGAGAAAGGTAACCGAACGCTGAAAATCAGCGTTCGGTTACCTTTCTTGGCCATTCGGCTATCCAGAGAGCAGGCAATTCGCCAAATCCTGGCGAATTGCCTGCACATATGGTGCCTGTTCGGTGCCTGTTCGAGGGCAGTGAATCCCCATAGAGAAGCACTGCTTCGGCTATTCAGAGAACACAAACCCGCAGTGAAAGGTTCCCCTAATGCCCTGCCATTCGGTGGTTTCATGCGGCAGATTTATTCAGGCGAATCTCAAAAGCTTCAATGTTAAAAATATTCCAGTTTTAATTCAATATCTAATAAACCGTTCATTATAAAATTCTGCAGTAAAGAGTCTCTTTATTTATAGATTTTTTGGGATATTTTAAGCATTTTTCCTCATTTTTGTTTTTTTTAAAAGTCCAATTTTTTTTAAAAAAAAATTTTAAGTTTTCTTCTTTTTTCTGTAACAGCCCTTTTTTATTATCATTCATTGGACCTCATATGTAAATTTCAGACATTTTCGCTCAGTAGTTTCTTTGCAAACAGCGTTTCACTTTCACACATTCATACAAACTGTTTTGCTAATTTATTCACTGCCTCTTCTGCTGTGTCGAAGGCTGCGATCGGCTCCTGTTCGGGTTTTTCTGTGGTTTTCGGCAGGTTAATCCAGATGTTTTTGAGGGTTTTCGGCGTGCATTCGGTGGGTTTTGCGGTTCGTTTTCGTCGGGTTTGCGGCAGCTTTTCCCTGCAATTCGGGGACCCTGTGGTGCTTGCTGAATACACCGCAGGGTCACCGAAATGGGATCGGCAAAAGGAACCGAATTGAGGAGAACGAAGAGGCACTGAATGTGCAGTGACTTTTCGAATCTCTTTGAATAACCCTGATAATGGATGTTTAGGTATATGTCTAGGAATATCACTTGTACATGAGAATTAATTGATTCAAACCATCAACTGCGCCACTAGGAACCCCTCCTTTTTCTCGCATTATAATTTGCACATTTTGTTGAGGTTTATGTGCAATACCTTGTAGGCAGCAACCCCTAATTTACATTTAATATTAATTAAGCACCTCCACAGACACCCATTTCTGTCAGATTCTCATATTCTTCTGGCATCACAGGGGGGGGGGATTATATGTTCAGGCGCTAATCCAGTTCCCTTGTTGAGGGAACAACAAATTTCTTGAAGACTTATTTATTTATTTATTCATAAAAGATTTTACCAAGAAGGATACATTGAGATTTCTCTCATTTCAAGTATATCCTTAGATTAACTGAGGTTTAATCCTCACAACAGGAATATACAATAAGAAGCTGGTTAAGGCTAGGGTCAGACGAAAGCATTTTTCCCTGCAAACGTGAAAAAGTGCGTCCGAACGCATTGACGTATTTTTTCACGGAATGCACAAAAACGGGCAGACGACGCGCATTTTCGGGCGTGATTTTGTACGGATCGTCAATAAAACTCTTTTTGCGTCTGGACGTTATGTAGGCTGGACATTACCAGCGTCTGACATCTCCTAATCACGCGCACACGCCGCTATGCCGCAGCTGCGCACTCAGTACGTCAGTACTAGCGGTTCAGCGTTCTCAGAAAAATGCGTTCAAATTCCACTTGCGTTGCACGGCAGGACTTTTGTGCGACCGTACATCGTATATTGGCCGTCATTGCCTGTCATCTGCTGCTAGTGCGGCCGTAATTATGTGCGCTAGAACGCACGTTAAAAGTGCGCTGGTCTGACCCCAGCCTTAATCACGTTTATCTGGAGTGTGACACCCCAGGTTCAATTTCTTTCGTTTTTTATGAATATTTAAAATCGTTAATATTTTTACCTCACAAAAAGAGCACTAGCGAGATATCTTTTGTGTTAGAAAAGGAGAAAGCTAATCTTTTTATCTGTAATCTGATACCAATCCTCTCACTCCCTGCGGAGAAAGCAGAAACTACCAAACCCCAATTTAGGATAAGATGCAAGAAGCTGAGTCTGCGCACCCTGGAGGCTGCTGAATATATAGTTATTGTTGTACAGCGTGGAAAAAAGACGAGACAAAGGAGATATGATAGAAACATTTAAATACGTAAAGGGAATCCACAAGATAGGAGGAAGGGAGTATATTTAAAAGGAAACAAAGTAGCAAAACAAGAGGACATAGTCTTAGATTAGAGGGGCAAAGGTTTAAAAGTAACATCAGGAAGCATTATTTTACTGAGCGGGTGGTGGATACATGGGACAGCCTTCCAGTAGAAGTGGTAAAGGCCAAAACAGTAATTGAATTTAAGCAAGCATGGGATAGGCATAAGGCTATCCTAAACAAAAGATAAATCCAGGTCAAGTATCCATGTAATTGGGCAGACTAGATGGGCCAAAAGGTTCTTATCTGCCGACATTTTCTATGTTTCTACGTTTCTATTGTAAGTAGTTTCGCTTGCTAAAATGCTTCTTTTACCAAACTGTATTTATTAAGACTAGAAATAGCACAAGAACGACTATTTAAGACAGTGTTTCGAGCAATAGACCTGAGATTTGGTGCAGCCGTCACACTCTGACCAAGGGCCAAACGAATTCCATTTGCAGTTCACCGGTGTAGCTTGCCTGCCAAACACATAATATTGGTTTTAATAAAATATTAGCGATATAATAGTTTTTGTACCAAATTAAAAATAAACCAAATGGTTCCATGGCTTAGATCACTAGCAGTCAGTGGGTAACGTTAGACACAGGTGATGCATATTCAGTAAATGGTGTGGGATGGAATACATTTTAAATTTTTTGATCATTTTTGATAATTCAGTGCGTTAATGTGATTTTAAATAACTTTTCCAAAAAAATATATGCTTATTCATATTTTACTACTAACCTTGAAAACGTAGGAGCAAATATAACGATTCCTAAGAGCGGCAATCCAAACAAAAACGGAACCTGAAAGTTAAAAAAGGACATGTAGATATCCTGGTGACCGGCACGTAACGAGGCTAATGTATGCAACGGCTGAGGAATTTATGGTATATTTTATATAATTTAGATTATACATGGTAATTCATATAGAGCCAAACGCAAGGTTTTCATTACAGATTGTAAACAAATGAAAGGGAAAAACAAATGAAAGGGAATTAATAAGAGTTTCCGGAAACGTACCTCCTCTTATGTTGAGCGTATTCCATCATAGCAAGTGCTACAACGGACGTTAGGAGGCAGCACTGCTGTAGGAATAGAACTCACACCCAGCAAAATGGTTTAATATTTGGAAGAGCACAGGGTGACTTCCAGCAAGATGCCAAAACATGGCGCCCATCACGTGAGTCAACGGTGACAGTCTATGGTTTTTTAGAAGACCGTGCCATTTCCAAAAGTCTGTGTCCAACCTGGTATCCCGATCTTAACAGACAGGACTTCTTTTTGTGGCGCTGAAGCATCGACTGTACTGTAACAAGTCACGCATGACTGGCGCCTTGGGTGATAACATTAGGAATGAGAGCCAAAACATTGATGATGCAATAGTGAGACGCAGCAACAACATGCAGTGACGCGTCAACATGTGCCTAACAGAAAATTAACATGCTGTGATGGCAAGTGCTCAACATAAGAGAAGGTACACTTCCTGAAACTCTCATTAATTTCTATACATTCGTTTAAGATCTATAACGAAAACCTTGGGTTGGCTCTACAGTTGTGTTCAAAATTATTAAACCCCCACTGAAATTGAGTGTTTTGGCCAGGTTGACATTGATTTTGATCATTCAGTCATCTTGCTTACAATTAAATCAAAGAGGCACGTGTAGGTCAGACAAATATAACATAACATTTATAATGAAATAAGCACAAATGTCTTTTCTGTGCTCACATCATTATCAGTTTTATTCAACCCCCAAGTGACATTCAATCTTAGTACTAAGTACAACATCCTTTTACAGTTATAACAGCTTTTAAACGTGAAGCATAGCTTGACACAAGTGTCTTGCAGCGATCTACGGGTATCTTCGCCCATTCGTCATGGGCAAAAGCCTCCAGTTCAATCACATTCTTAGGCTTGCGCACTGCAACTGCTTTCTTTAAGTCCCACCAGAGGTTCTCAATCGGATTTAAGTCAGGTGACTGCGATGGCCTCTCCAAAATGTTCCAGCCTTTAATCTGCAACCATGCTCTAGTGGACTTGGAGGTATGCTTGGGATCATTGTCCTGTTGAAAGGTCCAACGTCTCCCAAGCCTCAGGTTTGTGACGGACTGCATCACATTGTCATCCAATATCTCCTGGTACTGAAGAGAATTCATGGCACCTTGCACACGCTGAAGCTTCCCTGTACCTGCAGAAGCAAAACAGCCCCAAAGCATGATTGACCCCCGCCATGCTTCACAGTAGGCAAGGTGTTCTTTTCTTCATAGGCCTTGTTCTTCCTCCTCCAAACATAGCGTTGATCCATGGGCCCAAACAGTTCTAATTTTGTTTCATCAGTCCACAGAACACTATCCCAAAACTTCTGTGGTTTGTCCACATGACTTTTGGCATACTGCAGTCGACTCTTCTTATTCTTTGGAGACAGCAAGGGGTGCGCCTGGGAGTTCTGGCATGGAGGCCTTCATTACACAGTGTGCGCCGTATTGTCTGAGCTGAAACTTCAGTACCCACATCTGACAAATCTTTTCTCAGTTCCTCAGCAGTCACACGGGGACTTTTCTCCACTCTACGCTTCAGGTAGCGCACAGCAGTGGAAGTCAGCATCTTCTTTCTGCCACGTCCAGGTAGCGTTTCAACAGTGCCCTTTGCCTTGAATTTGCGAATGATGCTTCCTATGGTCTCTCTTGGTATGTTTAACATCTTTGCAATCTTCTTCTAGCCATTGCCCTTCCTGTGAAGAGTAATCACCTCTTCTCTTGTCTTCTTGGACCATTCTCTTGACTTCACCATGTTTGTAACCACACCAGTAAATGTCTAGAAGGAGCTGAGTATCACAGTCATTTTAAAGCTGCCTAATTGGTGCTTATTATGCTTTATTGCTGCTCCGTGACATCCACAGGTGTTTTCAATACCTGATTGAAAACACTTGAATGAACCTCTGTTCTTCAGAGTGGTAGTCTTTAAGGGGTTGAATAATTGTGTCAATGAAGAATTCACAAAAGAAACATTTACTACTGTATAACAAAACCAATTGATGTCATTTTAGTTGCATATGGTTCTTTAAAAAGTCCTTGTAGGATTTCATTCTGAATACAATTACAAATGTACACTAAATTCCCTAAAACCCTTTACAGCATGGGGGGTTGAATAATTTTGAACACAACTGTATATCAATCGCACTGTATTTAATTAGATTGTATTGTATTTACAGCCAAAGAATGGGTCTTCACGCGCTGAGGCTTCATATAGTTATATACTATATATGTGATGTACACTTAATGCTATGTGACGTATTGATGCATGCAACTAATTCTCTGTCTGGTGGTCGGGGTGTGTAGATGGTCCCTTTAATAACCTGATCTTTATTGTAAAAAGCTAAGGAAACAGTGGGCGGTATATAAATGATGATGATCATAATAATAATTAATATTCATAATAATGAAACAAACAGCTATTTCATCATTTGGAATAATATATGTTACATTTTATACATCAAAATATATTTTTGCTTCATAACTGGTAACAAAAAATGATTAACCATGTCGTCAGATACAATTTGATTGATCATTTGATCAGGATTTTATTGATCTCTAAATAATCACCTGGCATTGGCACCAGCCCAATTCTGCATATAAGTGAAGTCACGAGACACCTAGGGCTCGACCACATCCTTCACACTAGCACTAATGCTCGCATAAATGAGTGTTAGCGTGCCGCATAGATCACCTCCTGATCGCTAACGGGTTAAAAAATCCATAAGCTAAATGGTATTAGCGCTTAAAAGCGTAAGCTTACTGTGTTTTGCTTTACAGCTCAGAGCTGGTGCTAACTGATTCTGCTGCTCCGGAATCACCAGCTGTAAACCCCCCAAAAATCATCACGCGGCGAGAACGGTGGCCTGATCTGCTGCTTCTGGGCGCTGGGAGCAGAGTGAGACTGGGGAAAAACGTCCCTAGTCTCCCTCCACGACCACCGGCACTCCACCGACCTGCAGGATCTCGCGGGCGCAGTTTTTCCTCCCTTGCGCCCGCGTTTTAACGCGAAGAGTGTAATAGAGCCCATAGATGGGAGTTTGCAATTTGTGTAGTTTAGGTGCTGTTCCAAAGAGCATCGTTACAGTTTTGTCAGTATTTTAAAAGTTTGTTGTTTTTGATCCACTTTTCTACCTCTGAATTGTTCTTGCAGCACGGCCTCCAGCTGCGGGAGATTTGGTTTGCTGGTATAGATTACGGTGTCGTCTGCGTACATGTGTACAGTTGAGGCTTTGCAGACATTGGGCAGATCATTTATGAATATTGTGAATAGCAGGGGGCCTAGTATTGAGCCTTGGGGTACACCGCACGTCACTGGGAGGTGGGGGGAGGAGCTGCCAGAAATGGACACATATTGTGATCGATCGGATACATATGATTGAAACCAGGTTAGCGTGTGATCACCAATGCCAGAGTTTTTAAGTTTTTCTAACAAGATGCCATGGTCTACTGTGTCAAAGGTCTTGGCAAAATCAAGGAAGATGGCTCCATTTACTTCTCATACTCAGCGATTTACACTCATCGTTGTGTGTCACTCCTCTCCTCCTAGATTGTAAGATCTTGCACAGGGTCCTTTTTTCCTACCTTTCTCAGTGTGACTAACTTATTTTCTGTTAATTAAGTTGTATTGTCCTACCCAATGTGCAGCGCTATAGGACTTGTTGCCGCTTTATAAATACATATTATTACTATTACTATAATCTATTTATATAGCGCTAACATATTCCACAGTGCTGAACAACATATATGCAACGAGAAGAATTATGATGGAAAAAAGTATCAAAAGAGAGGGTCTGTGTATATTTGTGTAGTAAGAGAAAGTCTAGTAAATCAATTTAAGAGGGGAAGGTGGAGTTCTTCTAGAAAGGAAACAGAAAATACAGACTGGAAAGGGTTACGGTCATGGAAAAACATCTAAAGGAAAAATGGAAGATAACGAAAAGAGAAAGTACGCACTTTTAGAAAACAGAAATGAAATGAGGGATTACAAAGGGGAAATACACATTGGTGGAATAATTATTAAGTATAAAAAAAAATCAAGAATTTTAGTAGAGAATTCTATGTGAAAGAAGCAAAAGTTTGTAATAAAAAAGAATTGGAAGGAAAAGGAACAGTTACGTAATAAGAAAATAATTGGCTAATTATTTTATTATAATATCATTACAAAATATTATTATTACATTATTATAATATATTATTATTACTACATTATTATATTATTATTACTACATTATTATATCAAAATATATTATTTATTTATAAAGGATTTCACCAGGAAGGATACATTGATATTTCTCTCGTTTTAAAGTATGTCCTGGGTTCAAGAACATTGAGTTGTTACAGAAATACAAAGTAGTAAAATGCAAGATAGTAACACAAAACAAATATACAGATTAACAGAAAATAAATATGTAGGGAATAATATATATATATATATATATTATTACATTATTATATTATAATATATTATTACTACATTATTATATTATTATTACATTATAACATCAAATTATATTATTACTACATTATTATATTATTATTACATAACATCAAATTATATTATTATTACATTATTATATTATAATATATTATTATTACTACATTGTTATATTATTACATTATTATATCAAAATATATTATTATTATTATTATATTATTATAATATAATATATTATTATTACTGCATTATTATAATATTATTACTACATTATTATAACATTACTATTACATTATTATATTAGGATATATATTATTACATTATCATATTATAATATATTATTATTATTATTATATGGAGATGAGGGATTACAGAAGATTTCGAAAGACATAATCTGAGCAATAACATTTTTAATTCAGGGGTCTCAAACTCTGCCCCCCCCCCCATAATTTTATAAAGTACACTTCCCATGATTCTCTAGCCATTTATTGCATTCAGAGTATTGTTGAGAATTGTAGGCAATAAACATTTTGGGGGGGCAGGGTTTGAGACCCCTGGTTAAATTAAATTGTAACAAAACATTGCTGGAAGGCTCTCTATCTAACTTTTGGAAAACATTATGTGCGTTTTATAATATAAGAGTTGAACATTCAAAAATATACCCCAGCACCCCACTCCTATGTAAAATGGGGGGATTTACTAAATTCTTACCCTCATGATGGTCACAGAGGTTTCAGCAAACACATGTGGATGTTCTGTGCCTTGAGGTTACACTGGGCTTTATAGAAGTGGTGTCTTATGACATAGGAGGGTGGTATTATCCCCAAGAGAAGGGGTGGTGGGGGGGGGGGTTATTTCCAGCATCCTGTTTGTTACAATTCTATTAATTTCCCTCACTTTTGGCTTTTGACCCCCAACTGTTTTGCTGAGAGAGGGACATGTTACAGTAAAGCGTCAATGTAAGATAAGGGTTAGAGCTGGATGTCCAGAAACCCAAAGATTTATAGCTCTGCGTCCTTTTGCTACATTTACATTTTAAATTCCTTTCTTTTACACAACAGACAGTCTGGAGACCCGAGAAGACCTGGGAGTTATAATATAAAATGTATAAAATAATATATAATAATTAATTATTAGAAGTATTAATTATTATTATATAAAATAAATAAACAGTATATAAATGATATATAAATATTGATAGAATATTTTCTTCCAACAAAAAGTGTCCGGCAGTAAAAAGGTTAAATACTCCTCTTCTAAATGTTAATATGTGTATTATACTGTGTTTTGCATAGCAAAGCGACAATATTTATAGACAAAACACGGCATGATAGAAACACAATGCAAAGTATTCACAAAAGACCAAGCCACAGAACGGTTATTGAAAACTTAATCTGATCTAGGTCCGTCATGTGGCACACTGCCAGGAACAGGAAATACAAACTGGAACGTTTTGTTCCATCACGACTATCGACTAAACTGTTATGTATCTTACACAGGGGCGGATCCAGACACAGGTTTCGGGGGGCACTCTACCAGTTTTGGCTAAGAGCTGGTGTTGGGTTCACAGTGACAGGCAGAGACGCGCCTAATCGCAAGCTGTGCTCGTTACACTCACTCTCCCCAGAACATTGCACAGGGTCTGTTCTCATGTGGCTCATGAGCCCTGCAAACCCTTTCCATATGAGGGGCCCAGGGTACCCCCCTCCCAGCTCACATGTAATATATTGCCCCTAGCTCACACATGTATATATATTGCCCTAGCTCACATGGATATATATTGCCCCAGCTCACATTTTATATATATTGCCCCAGCTCACATGGATATATATATTGCCCCAGCTCACATGAATATATATATTGCCCCAGCTCACATGGATATATATATATATATTGCCCCAGCTCACATGGATATATAAATTGCCCCAGCTCACATGGATATATAAATTGCCCCAGCTAACATGGATATATATTGCCGCAGCTCACATTTTATATATATTGCCCCAGCTCACATGGATATATATATTGCCCCAGCTCACATGAATATATAAATTTCCCCAGCTCACATGGATATATAAATTGTCCCAGCTCACATGAATATATAAATTGCCCCAGCTCACATGGATATATAAATTGACCCAGCTCACATGGATATATATTGCCCCAGCTCACATGGATATATATTGCCCCAGCTCACATTTTATATATATTGCCCCAGCTCACATGGATATATATATATATATATATATATATATATTTATGCTGCATTAATTATACTGCAGAGAGGCACTTCCCAGCAGTGTGTGGATTCATATGCTGCATTGAAACCTATGAGTTACAAAAGTCTTGTTTCTTTAAAAAGTTAGGAAACCTAAAATTTCACCCAAAAAAATGTCTAAAAATCCTAAAAGAATAAATAAGTAAAGAAACTTTCATTCTATTGGTAGTAATCTACTTCCCGTTCTTAAATAGCAATAAAAAACGAAATAACTCATAAAAAAGCGAAAAACCAACTGATCCGAATCACCCGAAATGATCCGAATCACCGAATGATCCGAAACGAAAGACAAACTATCGGAAATGATCCGAAACTAAAACAAACACCCGAGAAAAAAACACGAAACAAAACGAAAAAAAAAAGTCATGCACATTAGATATAGTGCATAGGTAACATCACTGCTCTGCATGGAGAGAGCCTGTGGAGTCATGGGTTTGATCCCAGCGAGCAACCTCTCCAGTAAGTGTCCTTGGGCAAGACACCTAACGGTACACTCTCGCCACCCAGGACATACTTGAAAACGAGAGAAATCTCAATGTATCCTTCCTGGTAAAATACTTTCTCAAAAAAAAAAAAATTGAGGGTTTCGGTGTGATTTTTCTCCTTCTCCCTACCCATAGAGCCATTAATCAACATTTTCTGCACTTGATGTTGTTTCTGAATTTGGCTTACCAATATATTAGATTTGAATTACTAACGCCAAAATTCCATTAAAGAAAATAGGTACGAGTGGCAATAATTGAGTTGGATTTTTAGCGTTAATAAACATGCCCTTAATTAAATCTGCTGAATTGGAGACTGGATGAATTGTGGAGGCAAATACATTAATAGGTCTATTCACAAAGCACTGAAATTGAAAGCAATTTTGGTGCTTTGCATTTCGATCCATTTCGGCTCTCATCAGCGATTCCATTTCGCCTAAAAATATAGGTGCATTCACTATTCACCGAATAGTCACTGTATTTCACCAAAAATGGAGACGCTGAAGCTGTTATTGGATAACCAGTGATAAGCGCCAAAATTGCCTCGGCGAAATACCCTGAATTTAAAAAAGAAAAGAGGAAGTCTCCTATTCTCCTAATAGGAGCTTAAACCGATAAAAATGTAGTAAACATGTGTCCAAATATTTATTTTGTTTTTTAAGAATAATTAAAAAAGACTTTAAAAAAATTACAAAAATACAAAAAGGGTTTCTTTTAAAATAAAAAATAAAAAGGGTTTTTGAATAAAATAAAATAATACATGGTCTTCAAAAAAAATAAAAAAGATATTACAATTATTGCATTGAAACTTAACAGATTCTCCTGCATAGGCTGGGGTCAGATGAACGCAGTGCGTATGCGCTTGCAGCCGCCCTTTATCACGGCCGTAGTAGCAGCAAATGATGGCCAATGACGGGCAATATACAAAGTACGGCCACTCGAAAGTTTGGTCGTGCAACGCAAGCGGCAAACAAACGCATTTTTTTGAGAACGTGAAACCGCTAGTACTGACGTACAGAGTGCGCTGCGTCCGCTAGCGGCGTGTGTGCGTGATTAGGAGACATCAGAGACGGAGACTTCATGCTAATGTCCGGCCTGCATAACGTCCAGATGCAAAAACTGTTTTATTGATGATCCATACAAAATCACGGACCAAAATGCGCATCGTATGACCGCTATCGCGTATTCCGTGAAAAAAATACGTCCATTCGTTCAAACGCACTTTTTCACGGACAACGCGAAAAATGCGTTCGTCTGACCCTAGCCTTATTGCCTGTCAAACTAAAAGAATGAAAATCGGGAACATTATCGAAATTTTGGTGCAATTCGGCAGCCTGTGAATAGATTTATTTATTTATAAAGGATTTTACCAGGAAGGATACATTGAGATTTCTCTCGTTTTCAAGTATGTCCTGGGTTCAAGAACATTGAATTCTTACAGAAATACAAAGTTACAGTTACAAGTACTTATACAGCGCCAACAAATTCCATAGCGCTTGACAATGGGAATGCACAAACAGCAGACTTACATGATACAAGAGGAAATAAAACCCTGGTCATCGGATAACTGTCCAGGTTATATATCACTTTAAACAAAAAGCTCAGGCAGACATCCCATGAGCTTACACTCTAAGGGACTAGGGTAACAGAAACAAATGGGAGCAGAGGGAAGGTGAAACTGGTGGTCAGAGGGATTGCATGAAATGGACCAGATTTTTTTTGGGCTCAGGGTAATTAGGGAGAGAAGTAGAGACAGCTGGAAAGGATGCCTGAAATTAGGGACCAGCTCTGGGTGGGTGGGTTTGGGCAGCAGAGGGGAGGAATGGAGATGAATCGATAGTTCTCAGTGGGACAGTTTTGGCGCCACCGAATGCCGTGAATTGCGGGGAAATGCACCGTATTTTGCTGTCGATTTGCCTGCATTTGGAAAACTGACAGCTTTGTGAATAGATGAATTGCCACAAAATTGCACCTATCACCAATTTGGTGGTAATTTTGGAGGTCAGTGAATAACCTCCTAAATTTAAGAAATGGCTAAAGAACATCTATTTAGGTCAGGTGGTACTTTTCGACTGGAATACCCCGATAAAGGTAGAAATTAAATATTGTAAATAATGTAATGTAAGTTAGGAAAATGCATTTCTAACATATTGAATCATTTAGGTAAAGCCCAAACATCACTAGAATCAGGGCCGGATTAAGATCTCTATGGGCCTGGAGCTGAATAATTTGGTGGGCTTTTTTTGGAATTTAGTGAAAAGAAAACATATTTTAGGTTATTTAATAGTGCAGAAACGGGTATATCTAACCAGGCAGATACAGGTATATCTAACCAGATACAGTGTGAGGAAATTTCCATTCATATTGCAATCATTTAAAGCGTGTAAAATTATTTTTTCAAATTTTATCATCCAAATCTTTGTGGTTATATATTCTATAGGGAATTCTTGTTTAAAAAAAAGGTTAAAACGGGGACCTGTTACTGCATTTTTCTGAGAAAATATACAAATTTTAACATTAAAAAAATGAAAAAAATGAACATTTTTGCTTATGCTTTGGAGGATGTTTTTTTATGAATAATATGACTATGTATAAAACACTTACCTTGCGTGGGAAATGAA
The DNA here is from genome assembly GCA_009667805.1 of Leptobrachium leishanense. NCBI lineage: Eukaryota > Metazoa > Chordata > Amphibia > Anura > Megophryidae > Leptobrachium > Leptobrachium leishanense. The sequence goes on along the minus strand of CM019063.1, from coordinate 6,127,561 downwards.
AAGGTGAGTAATGGCAGTGGTATTGCTCATTTTATACGTGCCAAATGGACAATGCCATCGCTTTGGAACAAAAAATAATGAAATAAATAGTTTTTTTTCTTTTCTTTAAGATTTTACATGGTCACGTTTGGTATCAATGCAAAAGCCAGACTCTGACCTGTCCAATGACAATGTCTCGCTTGACCTTGTGCAGTGTAAAGATTAGTGATGCAGGGGTGCTGTCAAGAGTCTCTAGGTTGAACCTCGATATGCAGGGTTGGTTGGCGAAGTACAATATCGGCAGGCAAATCTCATGGTCGCTAATTCAGGCAAAGAGTCGATGAAGGGAGTCAAAAGGTTAGGTACTGAAGATCTATGAAGAAGGGTCAGGTCCCAGGTAGGCACTATGTTGCTTGCTTGTGTCTATAGGAAGGTTAGACAACAACTAAGCAATGATATGATTGTGTTACTGGTTTATATAGTCAGAGCCCTGCCTCCTTGGTCCACCCCCTCTGGAGGTGGAGTGAGACTCAGGAGACAGGGAACCTCAGTCAATCATGCTGAGGTCATAGACTCATGGCCCAGCCTCCCAGCTGCTGTCATCACCTCCTTGTCCAATCCCTGTGGGGGAACTCCCCAAACAGAGGCGGAGCAGGGCCTGGTGCTGTGCTGGGGAAACCACGTTGTGTCCTGTTCCCTCTACCGACGCTGGGGCTGTATCTCCCAGTCAGGATCTTCCCCCTCCATGTGGTTCCAGTCTGAGGAGCCGCTGCGGGACACCCATGGCCGCCAGAGGCAGGTCCTACATCCGCCATGTCACCGCCGCGGGCCGAAGGTCAGGTGCGGGGATGCCATGGCTGACCACCAATGATGTCCATGCCCGCCGACTCCCCGGATTGCTGCGGATCGACATGCCGGGATGTGGCGCCAACCATCGGTGGGGCCGAGAGTGGACCGCAATGGAGGTGAGTCCTGACAGGTGCAAAGTCCCCTGCAATGGTCTTCCCTGCAGTGCAGTGGTTTAGGTTTTTGATGTAACAATTCGTAACAATGGATTGTGCCATCACCTCCACACGTATTGGTGACATGAGAAATGAGATGGTGAGTTAGTGCAGCATCATTGTTCACTTTATAATTCAAAAGTAAAAAATATTGCTGTTAGAAAAAGAAAAAATAAAGAACTATTTATTGTTTTATTTTTATTACTTAAAACCTGGTCATCTCTGACATCATTGGAAAGGCCATGCTCAGGTCTTTCCAGGGATACCTCACATGACCCTGTAGCTGCAATGGAGCTGGAGATACAGGGGTCCAAATGCAGACATATTTATCCTTTCTCTGGGCCTATTCTGAGACATGGGCCTGGAGCTGCTGCCCCTATGTTATTCCAGCCCTGTCTAGAATATCCCTTTAAATTGCGTTGGATTTTATTATAAATACCTAAATACATTTTGTATATGACTAACATACATTGCACTATAGGGCTTATTCAAAGAGCACGGAACTTGCCACCAAATGGTGAACTCCACATACGGTACAATTTTGTGGCAGTTTGTCTATTCAGAATGCTGTCAATTTGCCATATACTGGCGAATTGTCAGTAAAATACAGTGCAGTTTGCTGCAGATCACCGCAATACGGCAACCTTCCACGGCAGGGAAATTGTCTCACAGAAAAATAATAGTTAATCTATTCACAGAACGTCGAACTGCATCGAAGTGTCAGGGAAATGTCGTTGTTTTTGGTGGTTCAGTTCGACAGGTGAATCCCCTGGGAATATTAAAAAATATTTTCGTTTTCATCTCATTTTTATTCAACCGTTTATTCTTATCACTTGCAACAAAAAGCCTCTTTATTTTTTGATTTTTTTTGGGGGGGAATTTTTGGGGTATATTTATGTATTTTTTAAGGGAAATATTTGATTCCCTATTTTTTTTCAAATGCGCCTTGTTTTTTATTCTGTAACTGTCCGTATTATTATTTTTTATAGGACCTTTTTTATTATTTCCACACATTTGCATGCATTTTTATTGTTTTAAACGTGTTTTAAAGAATAGCAGCCCCCCCCCCAGTTCGACAGGGTTTGGTTACTAATCGGCGGCGTACGTCAGTTCGACGGCGTACGGTGATCATTAGCTTTTTTCAGCGGTTGACTGGACAGCGGCTCCCGTTCGGTGCACTTTGGGGACCATGTGGTAAATACAGAATTCACCGCAGGACTGGCAAACTGAAACTACCAAAGCGCACTGAACGAGAAAGCACTGAAATTTATGCTACCACCCTACCTGAATGGACTGCTTCCCCAGAAGTTCCCTCATCCTATAACCTCAGATCCAGGACCAGCACCTTACTTACAATACCACAATACAAAAAGAAAGTGTCTTGATCATCATTTTCCTACAGAGCACCGCAATTATGGAATAACCTCCCAGACGCCATCAAATCTTCCCCCAGTCTAAAGTCCCATAAGAGATCTCTATTAACATACCTCAATACAGAATGCACCTGTAAACATGTAACATAATGACTATATTTCTTACATATTAATTTTCTGTGTTAATCTGTATATTTGTGTTTCGTTTTTAATATCTTGCATTTATTATTTTGTATTTCTGTAACGACTGTAACACTTCAATGTTCTTGAACCCAGGACATACTGAAACGAGAGAAATCTCAATGTATCCTTCCTGGTAAAATACATTATAAACAAATAAATGTGAAATTTTGGTGTGATCTGAATAACCCTTTATGTGAATCCACACAGTCTTGGAAAAAGAGAATATATGAATCCCCTATCCTAAGCACATTCACTGTGGATCACTCGTATCTTGTGAAGAGCAGCAATGTTATTATGTCTTTCTAATCTGTGGGATTCCAAGGCATGGCCTGGATCATCATTATCCCTGGTCACTGTTTATATGTGTTCATTGACCTGTGCCCTCCTTTATACTTTACTGGAATAGGTCTGGGTTATGTCGACATCTTGACAATTCGACCATTCTTATTGAACAACACAGTATTTATTTATTTATTTATTTATTTATAAAGGATTTTACCAGGAAGGATACATTGAGATTTCTCTCGTTTTCAAGTATGTCCTGGAAATGCATGTATATAAAAACATACTATGTTAAAGTTTGCTGTTAAATAGAACTGGTCCATTGTAGGTGCTAGCAAAATATAATTTGACTCTTGAATATCAACGCTTCGTGTTCTTGTACTTAGCTCTAAGATATATTCGAGGGGAGGGCCAAAAGTAAGATTAAAATCAATGAAATAATATTTTTTTAATCAAAGAAAGCCTAATCCTTCTAAAACTAAAATATTGATATCCCCACAGACGCCAGGTCGCTCAAAAAGTGGCAGTGGTCGGCGTGTAGAATTGCTCTACCGGTTTGATTGTGGTTTCCCTGAGAAGCAGTGCTTTGACGACCTCAAAACATATCTTGGTGATGAACTTCCAGATCTCCAGAAGGTCCACAAGTGGTTTAGCATATTCAAGTCTGGACATTTTGACATTTGTGATGAACCAAGAAAGGGAGGCCAGCACAGCAACTCATAAAACTATGGTGGCTAAGGTGAAGGTATTTCTGGATCGGGATCCTCAAACCATTCTCTAAAAGCAAGAAAAGGTAGTATATAATGAGAATGAGCATAGAGGTCTCTCTCAGATAAGGTGTAAATATATTGTCCTGCCAATTAACCGGGCCTAACCAACTCAAACAAAAGAAAAAGCACAACATCTAGGAAGATTAAGGAGACTACTCCCACACCCCCCCCCCTAACTGGCAGGGACATGGTGCAAAAAATAAATTGCAGAATTTGCTAAAACCCACAGACCACAGTCTTTATCAAAAAATAAACACACACAAAATCTTAAATGGAAAGGTACATATAGGTCAGAAATGAACCTTCGAATAGGACACTTCCATGGTGGCTTGATAGTGCCTCTTAACAGAGTGTTAAAACATATCTTGGCGATGAACTTCCAGATCTCCAGAGTGTCCACAAGTGGTTTACTATGGTGACTAAGGTGAATGTATTTCTGGATCAGGAACCTCAAACCATTCTCTAAAAGCTTCTGGAAAAGCTTGACGTTCCAAAAACAACCATAGTGACGATTTTTTCATGACAAGCTGGACTTCACCAAGAAGTGCGCCTGCTGGGTTCTGCAACAGAAAACTACTCGAGTTGCCGTTGCCAAAACATTCATCAGGTGCGAAGATGGGAAGTCTGCCAACTTCAGGGTGCTTGTCACTGGAGATGAAGCTACGTAGACAAAAGTTGATTTCTGGGGGTGTTTTGAGAGGCGGTGATAAAAAATGCATGGAGATTGGGGGGATTATGTTGAGAAATGCTGAATAAACAAGCTTTCCTTGGGGGGGAAATGAGGTAGCATCATTAGTTACATAGTTACATAGTTATATAGGCTGAAAAAAGACATGCGTCCATCGGGTTCAGCCTCTCCCACATAACCTACTGCTGTTGATCCAAAAGAAGGCAAAAAACCCAGTCTGAAGCGCTCGCCAATATGCAACATACTGGGAAAAAAAATCCTTCTTGACCCCAGAATGGCAGTCAGATTTCTCCTTGGATCAAGAAGCTTTTACCCACATATTAAATATTATAACCCTTAATATTCTGTGTCTGCAGGAAGTCATCCAGTCGTTTTTTAAAAGTCTGTACAGACTCTGACCCAACCACCTCAACAGGCAGAGAATTCCACAGCTTTATTGTTCTCACCGTAAAATAACCCTTCCTATGCTTTAAGCTAAATTTTCTTTCTTCCAGTCTAAATGGATGACCCCTTGTCCTATGTATAGTCCTGTTAATGAATAGGTTATCAGACAATGGTTGATAATGGCCCCGTATATATTTATATAAGGTTATCAGATCCCCTCTAAGGCGCCTTTTCTCTAAACTAAACAGGTTTAAGCTTGTTAGTCTTTCCTCATAACTTAACCCTTCCATCCCCCTTATTAATTTAGTTGCCCGTCTCTGCACTTTTTCTAACGATATAATATCTTTTTTTAAGACAGGTGCCCAAAATTGCACGGCATATTCAAGGTGCGGCCTGACCATTGATTTATACAGAGGCAAAATTATGTTTTCATCCCGTGAGTGAACTCCCCTTTTAATGCATGCCAGTACTTTGCTGGCCTTGGCGGCTGCTGTTTGACATTGCACATTGTTACTTAGTTTGAAGTCTATGATTATTCCCAAATCCTTCTCCTGCTTGGATTTCCCTAACTCCGTACCATTTAGGGTATAAATTGCTTGTGTGTTCTTCACTCCAAAGTGCATAACTTTACATTTATCTAGATTAAATTTCATCTGCCATTTAAGTGCCCAGTCCCCCAATTTATCTAAATCCCTCTGCAGCGAAGTAACATCCTGCTCACATTGTATTACTTTTCCTAGCTTTGTGTCATCTGCAAACACTGATACATGACTTTCAATGCCTATCTCAAGGTCATTTATAAATAAATTGAATAGTATTGGTCCTATAACAGACCCCTGAGGGACACCACTTACCACTGGTGTCCATCTTGAAAATGTACCATTTATGACCACTCTCTGTACCCTATCTTTTAGCCAGTTTTCTATCCAAGAACAAGTATTTTCATCTAGACCATTTTTTCTTAATTTAAGTAGTAACCTTTTGTGTGGAACTGTGTCGAAAGCTTTGGCAAAATCTAAGTAAATCACATCCACTGCGACCCCCTGATCTATACTTCTACTTACTTCCTCATAGAACGTAATTAGGTTAGTCTGACATGATCTGTGTTTCATGAAACCATGCTGATTTTTGCCAATTACATTATACCTCCCAATAAATTCCTGAATATTATCCCTTAGTAACCCCTCAAATACTTTCCCAGCCACAGATGTTAAGCTCACAGGTCTATAATTCCCAGGCACAAATTTTAAACCTTTCTTAAATATAGGGACCACGTCAGCTTTTCTCCAATCCTCTGGTACTATTCCTGAAAGAAAAGAATCTTGAAAGATTAAGAACAGAGGTTTACATATTTCAACACATAGCTCTCTTAGTACTCGCGGGTGAATTCCATCTGGCCCTGGGGCTTTATTAACATTCACATTGTTTAATTTGTGTAAAACCTTGTCCCGAGTCAACCAGTCACTTTGTATTAGTAAGTTTTTATTAATGAATTTCATGTCGCCTGTTATAGGTTTCTCTTTGATAAATACTGAAGAAAAATAATCATTTAAAATTTCTGCTTTATCCTGATCTTCAGTTAACAATAACCCTGACTCAGATTTTAGTGAACCTACATTTTCACTCTTGGGTTTTTTAGAATTTATGTACCTAAAGAATCTTTTAGGGTTGGTCTTGCTCTCTTTGGCTATTTCTTTTTCATTTTCTAGTTTAGCCCATCTAATCGCATTTTTACATGCTTTATTGGCTGCCCTATATGCTTTATAGGATGCCTCAGATTTATCAAATTTAAAAGCTTTAAATGCCTTCTTTTTATTTTTCATTTCCTTAGTTACCTTCCTACTAAGCCACATTGGTTTCAGTCTGTTTCTTTTATATTTATTAACCAGTGGAATATATTGTGACGTGTAATTTTCTAGTGTTAGTTTAAAGATATTCCACTTATCCTCAGTGTTTTTCCCGTGAAAGAGTTTCTGCCAGTCAATGACATTGAGAGCTTCCTTTATTTTAATAAAGTTGGCCTTTTTAAAATTATATATTTTAGCATGCCCCTTATGAATGTGTTTTTTTGAGTTTATTTCAGTTTTAGTTAATAAATTTTATCCTTACCTCGTATATACAGTCAGGTCCAGAAATATTGGGACATCGACACAATTCTAACATCTTTGGCTCTATACACCACCACAATGGAGTTGGAATGAAACAAACACAATGTGCTTTAACTGCAGACTGTCAGCTTTAATTTGAGGGTATGTACATCCAACTCAACTTTCCCTTCTTAATACTTGGTTTCAAATCCTTTGCAGTCAATCACAGCCTGAAGTCTGGAACGCATAGACATTAGAGATGAGCTGTTCGGGTTCGGACGGTTCGGACGGTTCGGACTTCGACCCGAACTTTGGCAGTTCGAAAGTTCGCAAATTTCGAACTTTTTGGGTGTGTTCGGTTCGAGTTCGAAAAAAAAATTTGAAAAAAGTATAGAAAATGCTTAAAAAAAATACTAAAAAATCTAGAAATAAAGAGACTCTTTAGTGCAGAATATTATAAGCAACGGTTTATTAGATATTGAATTAAAAACTAATGTGTACGTGGAAAGATTATCAACTCTAAATGACCTCTGTTCACAAACGGGCATAACACCAGGTGTTTTTAGTCTGGTAATCAATTTGATACATTGTACACCATACTGAGGGTGGGGTGGTGTCTGCTTCTGATTGAGATTTGAGAATTAATTTCCCTAAAACATCCTAATATGCTGCATTTAACCCTTTCGCTGCTGAGGCTTTTCACACCTCTGTGCTGAGGTCATTTTTACCAGACATATTATATATCGTTCTTTCCGGCAGACTTGGCAGATTCATAATATGTCATTATTATATGTATATGTTATGTCATGTCTGTATATTATAACTAAAATGCAATAAAATTCGAATTTTCAATAATTTATTATGTGTAAAGTGTTTTTTTTCACATTTTAACATGCGATCGTTTGCAGTTATATTTTGAATGGGGTGCACTTGTTAAAAAAATTAGAAATGGGGTCTCGTTACATTTTTTTTTGGGGGAAATTTTGCTTTTTTTAACAAACGCACCGCATACAAAAATCGTTAGTGCAGCATTATTGTTCACATTATAATTGAAATGGGAACAATATTGCTGCATTAGCAAAACAAAAACAAAAAAAAACTTGTTTATTCTTTTTTTTTTACTATTTTTATTTTTTATTTTTTATTTTTTTTATTTAAAACATTTTTCATGTTCATGTTTGGTATCCTTGGAAAGGCCATGCTCTGGCCGATCCAACGATATCAAACATTAACCCCTAGCTGCCACGGATCGGGAGATAGGGGGTTCATTGGAACCCCCTATCTCCACCATTGGTGGCAGCTAGGGGTTAACTCCAGGACTGGCGTCATCGTGCTACGCATGATGACGCCAGTCCTCAGGGGGAGTTCCTGGAGGCTTGGCCGACATCCAAGATGTCGGCCAGCTCCAGGAGAGGATCACGATCCGGCGCTTTTCAGCGCCGATTCGTGATCCGGCTCCCCAGGGGTTAATCACAACCACCGTTTGGAAGGGCAGGCTGTGCCCTTCCAAACGGTGCCTGGTTTAACCCTCTGCCCCCAGCGATCGGGAGGGAGAGAGGTCCGAAGGACCTCCCCCCCTCCCTTTCAGGCGCTTCCTCCGCACATGCGGGGGGGAGCGCCTGAATTAGATGTCATCGCGCCGCCGCAATGACATCTAATTGCTCCGCCGGGGTCCCGGAGTGCTGGGCTGACATCCAAGATGTCAGCCCGCACCGAGGGGCACAGCAATCCACCGCAATGCGGTGGATTGCTGCCTCCTGTGCATGGACGCGCTCAGCGCGTCCATAGCACAGGAGAACCACTTGGCTGGACGCGCTGAGCGCGTCCATAGCAGCCAAGTGGTTAACTGGTGTTTGAAAAAATTCAAAATAACATCTAAGGCTAGGGTCAGATGAGCGCATTTTGTACGGACTGTGCGTCCATGCAGTACGGACGTACTTACTGACTGACAACAAGGTAGTGGCCAAACAGTCCGTATTTTTTGACTGATGTAGCAGGGAAAATAAATTAAAATGAAAAAACATTCTGTCCGTCAAAAATGCTGGACGTATAAATGCAGTCCATCTGACCTCGTTTCATCACTCACATACAAAGCCACACGGACGTTGCGGACGTTGCGCACTCCGCACGTCCGTTCTAGCAGTATTACGCTCTTGCCTAACCTGCGTCCGTTTGCTGCGTCCGCCATGCATCCGCACTTCCGTGCGGACGTACTTCGTGTGTGGGGCTCCATTGGTCAGAATGCTATGCTGCCACGGACGTACAAATGTGCGGCAACACGGACGTGATAACTGCGCTCGTCTGACCCCAGCCTTAACCAATGTTATTTTTCACCTCGGGATTAAACATTCACAGGGTTATTCAGAGAGCGGTGAAAAGCAGGAGAATAACTGGAGAAGTAAAAATTCTAGGTCAAAATAGCCAAACCAGAAAAATTCTTCCATTTAACTCACTTTCCAAATTGGCTATTTGGTCTAGATTGTTCTCTTCTCCTGCCAGTTCTCCTGGCTTTCACCTCTCTCTCAGGGTTGTTCAGAAAAAGGTGAAAACCAGGAGAATGGCAGGAAAAGAGAACAATCTGGACCAAATAGCCGATTTGGAAAGTGAGATAAGGCTAGGGTCAGACTAACACATTTTTCACAGCGACCGTCAAAAAGTGCGTCCGAACGCATTGCCTTATTTTTTCACGGAATGCGCGAAAACGGTCATACGATGCGCATTTTTGTGCGTGATTTTTTACGGATCCAAACCAGGAAACTTTGGGTGTCTGGACGTTATGTTGGCCGGACATGAGCAGGGTCTGACGTCTCCAAATCACGCACACACGCCGCTAGTGGACACAGCGCACTCTGTACGTCCATACTAGCGGTTCTGCGTTCTCAAAAAAATGCATTAATTTTCCACTTGCGTTGTGCAGCCGGACTTTCGTGCGACCGTACTTCTTATATTGGCTGTCATTGCCCGTCATTTGCTGCTAGTGCGGCCGTGATTAAGTGCGCCTAAACGCATGTTAAAAATTCACTAGTCTGACCCTAGCCTAAATGGGAGAATTTTTCTGGTTTGGCTATTTTGACCTAGAATTTTCCATTCTCCAGTCATTCTCCTGCTTTACACCGCTCTCTGAATAACCCTGACAGAGTTATTCAGAGAAAGGTGAAAATCAGGAGAATGACTGAAGAGAAAATTCTAGGTCAAAATAGCCAAACCAGAAAAATTCTCCCATTTTTCTCACTTTCCAAATCGGCTATTTGGTCTAGAAGTTTCCATTCTCCAGTCATTCTCCTGCTTTTCACCGCCAAAAAATCAGTAAACTTTTTCTGTGTGTCCGAAAATGTCTCCTCTTTTCATACAGACTGCCGCCCCAAGCAGTTGTTTATGGATAGATTAAAGGAAAAGCATTTACCGTCATTTGAAATGTCATTTTTTGTTTTTTACATATTTCTATACATCCTAGAAATCCACCACTTCACGGGCAGGTTATGGGGACCTCCTAGGCACGATATTTGAAGGAATTTTTCATTTTTATTTTTAACCCTTATTTCATGGAAAACTCACTGTCCCTTTAAAAATGTTTTTTTTTTTAACTTTTTGTCCTTGTTTCCTGTCCCCCAGGGCACTACCCGGACCCCCATACACCTTTTATGGCAAATATCTAGCATATATGCCCTCTTGGAGGGCACTCTAAAAAACGAATTTTCAGCCCCATTGACTTGTATGGGGTTCGAGTTCGGGTTCGGATCCGAACATTTGGAAAGATTGGGTTCGGATCCGAACATTTGGAAAGTTCGGGTTCGGATCCGAACATTTGGAAAGTTCGGGTTCGGCTTCGAACCGAACTCGGGGAGTGTTCGGCTCATCCCTAATAGACATCACCAGACGCTGGTTTTCATCCATGGTGATTCTCTTCCAAGCCTCTACTGCAACTGTCTTCAGTTCCTGCTTGTTCTTGGGGCATTTTCCCTTCAGTTTTGTCTTCAGCAAGTGAAATGCATGCTCAATGGTATTCAGGTCAGGTGATTGACTTGGCCATTGCATAACATTCCACTTCTGTCCCTTCAAAAACTCTTTGGTTGCTTTTGCAGTATGCTTTGGGTCATTGTCCATCTGCACTGTGAAGCGCCGTCCAATGAGTTCTGCAGCATTTGGCTGAATGTGAGCAGATAATATTGCCAGAAACACTTCAGAATTCATATACAGAAGGTGAGGACCACCATGGGCAGTAAAGTAGCACCTAGCTACGCTAATCTGTTCATGGCACAGTGGGAAAAGAGCCACATTGAAGCAAACCATGAATGGCTAGACAACGTCAAATTGTACAAGAGATACATTGACGATATCATCCTCATCTGGCAAGGACCAGAAGAAAACCTTTCCCTCTTTATAAATTTTTTAAATGAAAACCACTAGGGATCACACTTGATTGGCAATTGAGTAAATCGACAGTTAACTGTTTAGATCTCAATATTTACATCGAGGACGCACGAATTAAAACAAAAACCTTCTTCAAAACAGTAGACGTGAATAGCTACATTGAACGTACCAGCTGCCATTTTTGGCGATGGTTAGAAGGCGTCCCTAAAGGACAGTTCCTCAGACTGAGAAAAAACTGTACAGAAGATCGAGAGTACAATCGACCAATCATTAAAACTGAAAAAACAATTCGAAGAGAAAGGATATGAAGATACTAAACTAGAAAAAGCCAGAGAACAAGTCCTCAATACTAATCAAGAACAGATCCTGAACAAACCAAGACATATAAAGGATATGGGGCACAAGATTCCTTTTATATGTCAATTTAGCGAAGAACACACACAGATTAAGAAAATCTTCTAAAAATACTGGCATATCCTCAAAAAAGATGGCGAGTTACATCACATATTAGAAGACCGCCCGACTATCATCTTCAGAGGGGCACGAAATGTAAAGAATTTATTGGTAAAAAGCCACTCCAGGCCAGAAAAAAAATAGAAGCCTATTCAATCTAGAAAAAGGTTTCTACGGCTGTGGAAACTGCCTGAGCTGCAGAACAATGGGCAACCACAGGAGACACAAAGAATTCCAAGACAAAAGTGGCAACAACACATATAAGATTCATGGCACTCTCACGTGCTTCTCAAGAAACGTTATATATATTTTGATTTGTCCCTGTGGGAAATACTATGTAGGCCGTACCACTAGGAGTCTTAATGTTAGGATCAGAGAACATCTCAACAATATTAAGAAAGGTGTTGATACCCATTCAGTCCCACAACATTTCAAGATTGTACACAATAAGGATCCAAGGGGAATACAGTTTCTTGCCATCCAACAGGTAGATAAAGATTAGAGAGGAGGGGATTTCATCAAAAAGATAAACAAGATAGAAATGAAATGGATCCACACTCTCAAAACCCTCATACCAATCGGCCTGAATCAAGACTTCGAGTTATGTCATTTTTTATGATTTTTTATGAGTTTCAGAGTTTTATGATTTTTTATGAGTTCATGGTTTTAATATGGTTTTACTATGTATTTAACCTCATTTGTATCTATTATGGTTTCATAACATCTTGCCATCCCCCACTATTATGTTCTTCTTCCTCCCTGCAGTGTTTTAGTTTCTAGTTTTTAATTAGTATTTTTAATTAGTATTTTACTAGTTTTTATCGTCAAGTTTTTTAACTGTCAAATTACGCTAGCACTTGCACACAAATTTTCCTCGCAAAAACTCCCTCTTCCCAATCCGTATGTCTTTCTCTTATGACACCCATTGAGCCAAAAGGGGCCAATATACCTGCCTCCTCTTCAAGTTATGTGAAATTACCCCATATCACCCTTATAACCCCCCCCAGTTGTGCACTTTTCTTTCATTTAGCTAAGCACGTTAGCACTTTATAACCCTCATTCAGTGATTCAAAGGAGCCACCAACACGGGCACATCCTTGCCCCTAGATATGTGGGATAACATCCTACTTTCCATTAGTCTTCCATGCTTTTTGTCAAGAGAAACAAACCAGCACCTTAAGCTAGAAGCTATTAATCAACTAGCACTGTACATCTGTACAGACTGCACAGTCACTTTATATAAGTACTGATGAGCGACTGACTGGGAACGAAGAGGCTTAAGCATGTTCCCTGTTTAAAGAAAAGCGTAGAAAGTTGGGAGGAGTTACAATGGTTCCCCTTTTGTTTCAGGATTATCGCTGGGATTGGGTCTCGGGGGCAGATAACAGAAAGGGGAGGGCCAGGGGTAATAGAAAAGGGTAAGCAAAGGACAGATGAAATCAGTCTAACCTTTGTCTTTTTGGACAGCCAACTCCATTTTACCATCACCATCAGCATATGAAAACCAACGACTGGATAAGTATTACTGGCTGTATCAATCTGTTATATATTCCCTATTATTATAGTCTGCTAAATATATATATTCCTAGTTCTATTATTACTTGGATAAATAGGTGCAGGTTTTCCATTGTATTGATTTGTAGGTTTTTATTTAGTAGATGCTTTTGATATTCGTTACACTTTGCAATACTGTATTCCCTTGTTAATTTTGTGTAGTATCTGCGTGATAGTAATTATGAATAGGTTAATTGTTCTGGTATAACTCAGTGATTTGTTGTTTGGTATGTTATTTGGTGCATTTGGGATCAGTAATTTTGCCTGTGTCTGTCTGAGGTTTGCTGTGCCTTTATAGTTAAAGTGCTCACTCTAGTAAATGACTGACGGTCAATTTTAAGAATCACGCACATGAATAGTGGGTGTTTTAGCACCAAATTGCACTCCAAAATCGATACATTTTAATGAGCTGCAGTCATTTTTGTACTGAACAGGCCGGAAGCATACAAAGCAACCTGTGATAAAACGGCCGCCCCAATGTTTATTTGCAAGTATTTTGCTTTACAGTTTATTGTCTCTGTATATAGTGTAGAGTGTTGTGTGATGTGCTATGCTGTTGTCAAAGTGTGTATCTGTATGTTAGTTATAAGTGGTTATATTTTGCACTCATTAAACAGTAGGAGAGGCCCCTTGCTCAAGAGCTTGCACTCTAACATCCTGGGTTTCCCTAAGCACACTGTTTAGAGAAGCAAGGGTAAACATTCCCTTGTGATGACTGTTATTTCTATTGTCCAGTGACTGGAGCTTTTCTATTGTCCAGTGGCTGGAGCCTGTTGTTATCTGTAATGTATTCTGGAAGTGAGGGGGGTTGTCTCACCTGGGCGTATGTGAAATAAATAAAGTAACTCCAAGAGCTAAGCAATAAGTTGATGAATAAACTCATTTGTATACTGTATTTAAGTTCACTATACTAATTGAGGCAATTTTTGAAGTGACACAGCAGTAATGTACAATCTTTTTTGCGCACTTGCTACAGTGTGAGTAAATAATTATTTCAGAACGCTAACTTTGTCTTTATTGAGGGAGAGGAGAGACTTATCTCCAAAATGGAGGAAACATGAGCAACAACTCCCTCATCTTTCCCACTCGTACCATCATCATAAGAAAGCCTGGGAGTGGATAAGTATTAAGTGTATTAATTCTGTGAATTTGTCACTATTTTGACATTATACTGTATGTCTGTGTGTGTGTGTAATCTATTTGGTTAAATACGCACTAATTTACCCATTATAATGATTTGCATTTTAGCTAGAATATGCTCGTTGATATTTGCTTCACTTTGTAATACTTGATCAAACCTTATTATTTGTATAGTCTGTATGATCTTATAAACATAGGTAATCAGTGACCGCATGGCTGGCAGCCATCTTAAACCTCAAAAAGTCACATGGTCTGCTGTCAATGAGGAAGTGCGGCAGCAGTAACTGTATAATCTGTTTAAATTTACATTTGCGCAACTAAATTAATCCAGATGGTTTCTGCCAGATTTATGAATATAACAATTACTAACCAAATACACATCTAAATGTGTCTTATAATTTCTGAAGAGGCTTATCAACTAAACAGTGATTTTGTATGTTAGCAAATGCTGTTACACTATTTTGGGTAGGTTGACTTAACTTCGGGCCTATAGATTAATATACTAAGCAAGAAACCGTTTCATTGGTAGACGTGGGTTAAAGACGTGGGTTAAAGACTTGGTAAAGGATTCCAGGGCTGGCAAGCCTTAAAATGGAGGATAAGGAGAATGGAGTAAGGGTTTTTTATGGAAGGCTTCAAGATACTGATTAGGGGTGAAGCGAAGGGGGCTAGGAAAGTAAAGCAGTTGAAATCAGCATATGAACTGCCAGAAATATTGAGAGAAAAGTGGGGGAAGGAGGTGCTGTTAGGTAGAATGGCTGGTCCTTTAGAGAAGTCCCCATTTAGCTTAACCCAGAGGGCATTCGAGGAACGAGGCTGTAACGTAGGGGTTCCTGTCCACGGGCAGACTGCTCCCCTTGAAGTCAGTATTCCGCAGAAGTACTGCTTATGGCCCAACTCAAAATGGAGACTACATTGATTTACATTGTGCAAGGGACACACACACAGAGAGGAAAGGTGCAGAGACAATGTAATCACATCCAGCTAGGAACAATGCATCAGATAACCATGAGCTGGGCGACCTTGGTTGCTGGGGGGGCGAGGGACTGACAGAAGCATGTGAAAACAAAAGGAGTCCATTACTTAGAGGGGGGAGGGTATATTACACAAAGATTGGAGCGTAATGCAGAGGTTAAGTGGAGGTATGCCCGGTGTTATGTAAGAGGTTATTGGGAGACGGCTCCTGCAAACGGCCATATGGTTTTTTTTTGAGGCATGAGGATGGAACCAATTTTGTCCAGGTTGCAATTCAAAGTGGCTGTGGAAAAGGCTGTAACGTTGCTGGGATGGAAAGAAACATAGAAAATGTCGGCAGATAAGAACCTTTTGGCCCATCTAGTCTGCCCAATTACATGGATACTTTACCTGGATTTATCTTTTGTTTAGGATAGCCTTATGCCTATCCCATGCTTGCTTAAATTCAATTACTGTTTTGGCCTCTACCACTTCTACTGGAAGGCTGTTCCATGTATCCACCACCCGCTCAGTGAAATAATGTTTCCTGATGTTACTTTTAAACCTTTGCCCCCTTTAATCTAAAACTATGTCCTCTTGTTTTGCTACTTTGTTTCATTTTAAATATACTCCCTTCCTCTACCTTGTGGATTCCCTTTACGTATTTAAATGTTTCTATCATATCTCATCTATCTCGTCTTTTTTCCAAGCTATACATGTTAAGATCATTAAGCCTTTCCTGGTAACTTTTCTCCTTCAAGCCATACACCATTTTAGTAGCCCTTCTCTGAACTCTCTCTAAGGTGTCTATATCCTTATGGAGATATGGTCTCCAGTACTGCACACAGTACTCCAAGCGAGGTCTCACCAGTGCTCTGTACAGTGGCATGAGCTCTTCCCTTTTCCTACTGCTAATACCTCTCCCTACACAACCAAGCATTCTGCCAGCATTTCCTGCTGCTCTATTACATTGACTACTTACCCTTAGAGCCTCTGCAATAATAACCCCTAAATCCCAACCCTCAGATGTTGAGGTTAGGACTGTATCAAATATTCTATATTCAATCTAGGAGAAGGTGGGGGAAGCCAGATATAATGATAGTGCATTTAGGGGGTAACGACATAGGGGATATTCTGTTTTTGGGAAAAAATAAAATTAATAAACCTTCATTTCTCTGGCAGATCGCGAGCAGTTAGGATTAAACAGCGATGGGGAAAGGGAATTTGTTTAAAGGGCACCGGTCTTAGTAAATTATGAAATACCAGCTAGCCTGCTAAGTTAGAGAGGAGAGGGTTGTGAATAAGCGGGGATAGGTATATAACCCTGATTCAATTTACAGTCGCGATAAAAAGTTGGTATGTGTTTGAACGTTAATATTCTGTTTTTTGGTTTTTTTCTTTCAGAGCGGGTGAAGAGAGTATGGATCCTGGGACACTCCTATGTGCATGGGGCGGCTGTTCACGCTGTGGGCACAACGATGGGAGTGAACCTAGGGTTCAGCCTCACTAAAGCGGACATTAGGTGGATAGAAAGGAGGGGTATGGGGTGGGCGCAGTTTTTAGGGGTAGCACAGGGATCTAGGAGAAGGTGGGGGAAGCCAGATATAATGATAGTGCATTTAGGGGGTAACGACATAGGGGCTATGACAACGATAGATTTGCAGAATAGGGTCTGGGAAACACTTAGGTGGTTCAGGAAGGAATGGCCGGATGTTCAGATAGTGTGGTCTAACGTAATTGCTATATTAGTGTGGAGGAACTGCAGGGTGCAGGATACATCGGGAGAAAGAAGCTAAACCAGGCAGCGAAAAAGATTATGCTGGAGATGGGAGGAAAGGTTTTGGAGCATCAGAACATAGTGACAATGCAGGAGGAATTGTTTTGGAATGACAGGGTCCATTTGTCCAAGGCGAGGAACAACCTTTTCGGGGGCAACATCGAAGGGCTGATAAAGACCCTTGTGTAAGGTAAGTGAAAAGGTCACGGTTTTTTATTGGTGGCGGAAAAAGAGGGTCCTCATTTTTGGTTGCGGTGAAATATGCGGCCCTGGCACGTGGATAGGCGATAGAGGGGGAGGATCTGGGGGTCTGTGTGGTGGTTTTGTGCGGCCAAACACAGGTAGCCTCCTGGTTTGAAGATCCTCCCGGCCTGCTATCTGCTATAAAGAGAGCAGCGTGTGGTCGCGCTAGCTTAGCCACGTGGGGCCGGCCGCTATTTCTGGGCAATGCTGGTGGTTCATTGCGGTTGCCAGTGTTATCTGGCTGGATCTATGGTACCAGTGTTATCTGGTGTTACCTAGTCCAAGAAAGCGAGGATCGCTGATAATTCTGCCACAAAGGCAATGATTTTTGGCCTTTGATTATAAATAAAAGACGTGACCTTTTCAAACCGCCAATACTTTTGTCATGTGTTTTTATTTATGGGGAGAGCGGGGGCGGGGGGTGGGGGGATGGTTTGGGGGGTTGAAGGGAAGTAAAGGTAACTTAAGGGTAAAATGCTTAGTACTGATGAGCGACTGACTGGGAACGAAGAGGCTTAAGCATGTTCCCTGTTTAAAGAAAAGCGTAGAAAGTTGGGAGGAGTTACAATGGTTCCCCTTTTGTTTCAGGATTATCGCTGGGATTGGGTCTCGGGGGCAGATAACAGAAAGGGGAGGGCCAGGAGTAATAGAAAAGGGTAAACAAAGGACAGATGAAATCAGTCTAACCTTTGTCTTTTTCCCACCCTACCCACCCTGTTTTTAGGTTACTGTCTGTTTACCGAGTCGAAAAGGTCACGTCGTCAGAGAGCAGCATTGACCACGGATAGGGGCTAATGAAGTGGTGATTCCGCCAGTCATTTCAAGACCGCCCGTGGGTTCCCATATGGAGTCATACCATGTCGCAGGAAGCCGGTTGGTGGTTTGTGCGGCCAAAGCCAGTGGATTGCTTTAGATATGGGCATGGTTAGTTGAGGTGCAGTCAGGTAATTTCACCATGTTACATGAAGCGAGCTGGTGGTTTGTGCGGCCAAAGCTGGGGGATGGTTTTTTCAGTAAAGACATGGTTAGTTGAGGTGCAGTCAGATCATTTCACCACGTTACACGAAGCCAGCTGGTGGTTTGTGCGGCCAAAGCTGATGGGATTACATGGACAGTTACTTCAAATGGTGAAATATGCGGCCCTGGCACGTGGAGAGGCAATAGAGGGGGAGGATCTGGGGGTCTGTGTGGTGGTTTGTGCGGCCAAACACAGGTAGCCTCCTGGTTTGAAGATCCTCCCGGCCTGCTATCTGCTATAAAGAGAGCAGCGTGTGGTCGCGCTAGCTTAGCCACGTGGGGCCGGCCGCTATTTCTGGGCAATGCTGGTGGTTCATTGCGGTTGCCAGTGTTATCTGGCTGGATCTATGGTACCAGTGTTATCTGGTGTTACCTAGTCCAAGAAAGCGAGGATCGCTGATAATTCTGCCACAAAGGCAATGATTTTTGGCCTTTGATTATAAATAAAAGACGTGACCTTTTCAAACCGCAAATACTTTTGTCATGTGTTTTTATTTATGGGGAGAGCGGGGGCGGGGGGTGGGGGGATGGTTTGGGGGGTTGAAGGGAAGTAAAGGTAACTTAAGAGAAAGATAATGGTGGAAGAGAAATAAGGGTAAAATGCTTATGCACGTTATATTACAATAGGCACGGCCTTTAATACTCTTAAAACTGCACACTGGTAATTTCAGTTTCATCCCCTACATATGGCACTATTAGCTTCACATATCACTCGCTCTAGTGCATAACCCTCCAATACTAGGACACAGGATACAATTTATTTAATTTATTCAGGTTTATCTTCTACCATAACTGTCCTTTTCTACCACACATGCTAATTGCGTTCTCATCCTTTATATGTAGGAGATTTATCTAATAAGAAACAACACACAAATACATCACATAGTGTTTAGCGCTCGGAGTTTTGAATAACTTCTCCTGCTCCATTAGCAGGCACCAATGTACATCTGCTCCCCACTTTGGAACCTCAGCACACTGCACCTTACTAAGTAGTTGCTATATTTTTTAGCTTAATACTCTTAAGAGTGCACACTGGCAATTCCCCTTTATATGGCACTATTAGTTTTATATATCACTCGCTCTAGTGTATAGCACTCCAATCTAAATCAATCTTACAGCTGGAACCTCGCTCTAGTGCATAGCACTCCCACCTAAATCAACCGTACAGCTGGAACCTCCAAAACGACTATTTATAGGTACAGCAGGACTGTGAAAACATTGGCATCTACTGAGGAAGCGGCTTCATACCGCGAAACGCGTTTAGATGCACTTTTTATATTGAAATTATATTTTATACCTTAATAAATTAATTAATCTTACACCCCCTGCGTGCTGATCTTCACTTTTACTGCTACAATCCTGGATTGCTGCTGAAGAGCGGAAAGAAGGCGCTGGAGTACTGTAAGGGGAATCCGGCATTCCTAAAGCTGCCGGTTGCTGTTACATCTAGTGTCTGATCTTGAGACACTGAAAAATGTGAGGTAATTCTCCCTAAAGGGGTTTATTCATATATCTACCTGACATACTGCGCAATATATTTGTTTCTGTTTTATTTGAGGGCTGGACCCCATCTAAACAGAGGGAACATCTTAAAGAACACCCCCACTGGCTGGAAGAAGCGCCTGTCCCACCACACTGTTTTTTTTATATACTTCAGAATTCATCCTGCAGCTTTTGTCAGCAGTCACATCATCAATAAATACAAGAGAACCAGTTCCATTGGCAGCCATACATGCCCACGCCATGACACTACCACCACCATGCTTCACTGATGAGGTGGTATGCTTAGGATCATGAGCAGCTCCTTTCCTTCTCCATACTCTTCTCTTCCCATCACTCTGGTACAAGTTGATCTTGGGCTCATCTGTCCATAGGATCTTGTTCCAGAACTGTCAGGCTTTGTAAGGTGTTGTTTGGCAAACTCTAATCTGGCCTTCCTGTTTTTGAGGCTCACCAATGGTTTACATCTTGTGGTAAACCCTCTGTATTCACTCTGGTGAAGTCTTCTCTTGATTGTTGACTTTGACACACATACACCTACCTCCTGGAGAGTGTTCTTGATCTGGCCAACTGTTGTGAAGGGTGTTTTCTTCACCAGGGAAAGAATTCTTCGGTCATCCACCACAGTTGTTTTCTGTGGTCTCCCGGGTCTTTTGGTGCTGCTGAGCTCACCGGTGCGTTCTTTCTTTTTGAGGATGTTCCTAACAGCTGTTTTGGCCACGCCTAATGTTCTTGCTATCTCTCTGATGGTTTGTTTTGTTTCTTCAGCCTAATGATGGCTTGCTTCACTGATAGTGACAGCTCTGTGGATCTCATCTTGAGAGTTGACAGCAACAGATTCCAAATGCAAATAGCACACTTGAAATTAACTCTGGGCCTTTTATCTGCACATTGTAATTGGAGTAATGAGGAAATATCACACACCTGGCCATGGAACAGCTGAGAAGCCAATTGTCCCATTACCTTTGGTCCCTTAACAAGTGGGAGGCACATCTGAAAACTGCTGTAAGTCCTACACCTTTCACCTGAGTTGGATGTACATTAGGCTTGTGCACCGATTTTTTTGTTTTCGGTTCGATTTTTCGGATGTTTAAACTTTTCGATTCGGCTCGTTTCGACAGATTTCTGTTTCGATTCGGTTCGGTTCGACTCGTTTTTCGGGTAAATTTTTTTTTGGAATATCGACCATTTTTCGTATTTTCGTGTCACTTTGCTCGTTTTTTGTATCGACTTTTCGTGATTTCGGAAATTTTCGTTTTTTCGGAATTGTACATGTTTTCGAAATATCGACCATTTTTCGTATTTTCGTGTCACTTTGCTCGTTTTTTGTATCGACTTTTCGTAATTTCGGAAATTTTCGTTTTTTCGGAATGTCTGTTCTCCTCGTTTCAAAGCAATAAATTTCGATTTGACACATTTCAAGTCCATTCGAAAATTCCGAAAATATTTCGTTTCGGCTCGGAAAACTTTTCGGATCTGCCGTTTTCGGATCTAAATATTTTCGGGAAATCGGCCGCATCCAAAAACACGAATCGGGAAATTTCGTGAAAATTCCGAAACCCGAAACGCACATCCCTAATGTACATACCCTCAAATTAAAGCTGACAGTCTGCAGTTAAAGCACATGGTGTTGGTTTCATTCCAACTCCATTGTGGTGGTGTATAGAGCCAAAGATGTTAGAATTGTGTCAATGTCCCAATATTTCTGGACCTGACTGTATGGCACATGGATACACAAAGGTTTTGTTTTTTTTTTAGCTCAAAAGGGTAAATTAGAAAATATTTAAATTGCAGTGGAGGGCCAAGCAGCAATAGCAACCAGTTACATGCTATCTCCTGCTGATGATGAGGATAAATGAGCCCGAAGGCTTGGTTTAACATAAACGCTCTAATAAAGATTTTTTATTTATTTATTTTATTTATGAGTCCTAGAGTGTGTCCTATATTGTGAACCTGCAGATATTTTTTGCACCAGGCAAGCACTTGTCAGGTACTGTGGAGGTTTTGAGCCCAGGGTGCAGCAAATACATTACAACACCAGGTAGTTTGAGTAGACAGGGGTTTATTGAGAATAACAAAACAGGCAAGGTCAGTGGCGTAGCGTGGGGGGGGGCTGGGGGGCCGTGGCCCCGAGCGCAGTTTTCTTAGGGGCGCATAATTTCAAAATAAATTTGCGCCCCTAAAAGTTGAGGCCCGGACTGACCCGCTGGGCATTCAGGCGCCGCCCAAGGGCCCGCGGGTTGAGGGGGCCCAGATGCCGGGCAGCGGGAGTGCCTGCCCGGTCCTGAACAGTGTGAGTCCGTGTTGAAGGGGAGGCGGCTGCGTGCAGGCGCAGGTCACGTGGTCCGGCTAATCAGGTGGTACTGAGTCTCTGTACCACCTGGCTGGCCGGACCGCGTGACCTGCGCACACACTCAGCCGCCTCCCCTTCAAAACAGACTCTCACGCTGTTCAGGACCGGGCAGGCACTCCCGCTGCCTGGCATCTGGGCCCCAACCCCTGCTGGATCCGGAGCTGGGGCAATATCCATGTATGAGCTGGCTGCCGCTGGGGCAATATCCAGGTGAGAGCTGGGGCAAGTATCCATGTGAGAGCTGGCTGGGGCAATATCCATGTGAGAGATGGGGCAATATCCATGTGAGAGCTGGGGCAATATCCATGTGAGAGCTGGGGCAATATCCATGTGTGAGCTGGAGCAATATCCATGTGAGAGCTGGGGCAATATCCAGGTGAGAGCTGGCTGGGGCAATATCCAGGTGAGAGCTGGGGCAATATCCAGGTGAGAGCTGGGGCAATATCCATGTGTTAGCTGGGGCAATATACATGTGAGAGCTGGCTGGGGCAATATTCATGTGAGAGCTGGGGCAATATCCATGTGTTAGCTGGGGCAATATCCATGTGAGAGCTGGCTGGGGCAATATCGATAACGTGTCCACAGGTTGGGGGGGCGCACAATTCTTGGCTGGCCCCGGGCACTGACAACCCACGCTACGCCACTGGGCAAGGTAATAACTGAATAAAGAGGGACCAGGAAGGCAGGCTAGGGGCACAAAAGAGACACAGGTGAGGCTGGGGCACAAGAGAGACACAGGCGAGGCTGGGGCACAAGAGAGACACAGGCGAGGCTGGGGCACAAGAGAGACACAGGCGAGGCTGGGGCACAAGAGAGACACAGGCGAGGCTGGGGCACAAGAGAGACACAGGCGAGGCTGGGGCACAAGAGAGACACAGGCGAGGCTGGGGCACAAGAGAGACACAGGCGAGGCTGGGGCACAAGAGAGACACAGGAGAGGCTGGGGCAAAAGAGAGACACAGGAGAGGCTTGGATGCTGGTATCTGGAGTAGCAGATTTTGAATGTGGGAAGTTTGATTAGATGCAGATCACTGGGGTTGCAGGTTACTGCAGTTGCCGACCTTGGATGCAGATCACCGGGTTGCAGGTTACTGTGGTTGCCGACCTTGAATGCAGATCACCAGGGTTGCAGGTCACTGTGGATACAGGTCACTGGGCTCTGCAATTACAGACCTTGAATGCAGATCACGGGGTTGCAGGTCACTGCGGTTACAGACCTTGAATGCAGATCACCGGGGTTGCAGGTCACCAGGGTTGCAGGTCACTGGGGTTACAGACCTTAAATGCAGATCGCGGGGTTGCATGTCACTGCGGTTACAGACCTTGAATGTACCCAGGTGGAGTCAGTGACCTCATCATCATTGTCATCATCACCCCCTATCTCCTCGTCACTGGAGCCAACTTGGCAGTATGCTGCAGCTGCTGGGGCAACATGAGTGCCAGTTATTTGTGTGTCATCACTAGCACCCCCTTCCTCTAGGTTGATTATACTCCCTTGCTCAACCTCAGAGATTGAATCAGAGCACTTTACTTGCTGCGCATCCTCAAGCAGCATGTCACTCTCATTGTAGTCAAACAATTCAGCTGACTCCTCCGTGTGTGATAGCGAGGCTACGGCAGGAGTAGCTGTGGACATGGAGGCTGCATTAGATGCTTTGGCAGCTGAGGTGGACTGTAAAGCACTAGAAGCCTGGCTGGCAGAGGACTCGGAGGATGAGGATGGCCTGGTTAGCCAATCCACCAAGTCCTCTGTATGTTGCTGCTGCTTAAGACGGCCAGCACCAGTTAGAAAGGACAAGCGTGCCCCTGCAGAGGATGCACCACGTCCACCACGACCAGAGGCACAGCCTCCAGACACAGGGGCTGCTTGCCCTCTTATCTGTGTCTGGGAGCGTCTGCCTGTCCTTTTTGTTCTTTCAGACATGTGGAGTGATATATAGATTAATATATACAGAACTCTGATTCAACTCTGGTATAAAGATTTAAAGAACTCTGGTATAACTCAGTGAGACACACTGATAGCTGGCAGCCAGTGACAAGAGACAGATCACCTCAATTCACAAATGTTTTAAAGAAATTAGTGAGCCCCAAAATAATGCGTGGTACTGGTTGTGTGACAAGAGACAGATCACCTCAATTCACAAATGTTTTGTAGAAATTAGTGAGCCCCGAAATACAGCGTGGTACTGGATGTGTGACGAGACACAGATCACCTCAATTCACAAATGTTTTGTAGAAATTTGTGAGCCCCAAAATAATGCGTGGTACTGGTTGTGTGACAAGAGACAGATCACCTCAATTCACAAATGTTTTGTAGAAATTAGTGAGCCCCAAAATACTGCGTGGTACTGGATGTGTGACGAGACACAGAGCACCTCAATTCCCAAATGTTTTGTAGAAATTTGTGACCCCAAAATACTTGCTGGCAGTGACAAGACACAGATCACCTCAATTCACAAATGTTTTAAAGAAATTAGTGAGCCCCAAAAAGATTTGCTGGCACAGTGACAAGACACAGAAGATCGCCTCAATTCACAAATGTTTGTTTTAAAGAAAGTTGTAAACCCCCAAAAAACTTGCTGGCACAGTGACGAGACACACATCACCTAAATTCCCTGATATTTGGTAGAAATAAGACCCAAAAAGACTTGCTGGCACAGTGACAAGACCCAGAAGATCACCTCAATTCACAAATGTTTTAAAGAAAGTTGTAAACCCCAAAAAAACTTGCTGGCACAGTGACAAGACACACATCACCTAAATTCCCTGATATTTGGTAGAAATGAGACCCCCCCAGATCCCCCAGTAGCGTGGCAGACCGGCAGTAACAAGACACAACTATCTCCTTTGAAATCTCCTCTGAAATGCGTGCAGAATCGGCGCGTGGAAACGTTATATAGTGTGCTGCGGGACTTAGCTCTGTGAACCCATGATTGGGCAAAATTTGCCCAATCAGGACTCTGAGCGGTGATTGGCATAGTGTTGAACCAGTCTTGCACCAGACCTGTGGTCAGGTGCAAGGCTGTAGCCAATTACGAGCTTCAGGCCAGTGGGAAAATGTATTGTGGTCCATTGTGGTCGAACATGCGGCGAACACCCAGAAATGTTCGGTGTTCGCGATCTCATCGAACAGGCCAAGTTCGGGTCGAACCCCGAACCGTCCGAACCCGAACCGCTCATCCCTAGTGGTGTGCCTACAGGAGACACACTTTAAGACTGGAGCTTCCCCTACCTTGTACTTACCCCAATATCGTACTCAGGTACATGCGACCGCCCCCACTAAGTCCCGGGGGGTGTCTATCCTGATCCGTAACAATGTGCGATTCCAGCCTCATAGGCAGATAATAGACCCTCAGGGCAGATACATTTCTCTCATATGTTCCCTTAATGATGTAGAGTATACCATAGCACATGTCTACTGTCCGAACACGGGGCAGGACTCGTTCCTACGTAAAACATTATCTAAACTGGGTCGGGCTAGTCGGGGACTGCTACTTCTGTGTGGGGATTTTAATATAGATCTGGATCTGCCCTCAACCCCCACGAGAATTCAAAAATCTCACGCCCAGGTTTTCCGCAATCTTTTAGTGGAATACAAATTATATGATGTGTGGCGCCTTCTCCACCCGGGAGAGGCGGATTATTCGTTTTATTCAATGGCTCATAAATCTTATTCAAGGTTGGATTTCTTTTTTGTCCCCCGTGAGGTTTTATCTCGGGTACATGGCTGCAAGATAGGGACTATGTCTTGGTCAGACCACGCTCCTGTGGAACTCACAATATGCGGCTATTCTACCTCTACGGGCAGAATGCCCTGGAGGTTGAATGAATCATTGCTCTCCCACCCGGAAGTAAGAGAGGAATTGCTTAAAGTACTACCTTTATTTTTTGCAGAAAACTCTTCTCCAGAGGTATCGCCTCTCACCTTATGGCAAGCGCATAAGGCGGTGATTCGGGGTATCTTAATTAAATGGGGCTCATTCTTTAAGAGACGGGATGAGGGACACCGACTGGACCTTCTAAAACGACTGGACGCATGCACTTTTTCGCACAAACTGACACCCACAGACGCACTCACTGAGGAACTGACCTCCCTGAAATCTCAATTAGCTGAATCGGATAAACGACAATATGCATGGGCGGCGAGGCGGCTGAAGGTTAAATACCACCACTTTGGTAATAAAGCAAGCAGGTTATTGGCCAATAAACTTAGGAAACGTATCCCCCGGTCTCACATTCACAGCCTCCATGGAGCAGAGGGTACAATTCACCATCATCCTCAGCAAATAGTGGACGGCTTTGCATCTTATTACTCCCAACTGTATAACTTAAAATCAGATTCGACTATCACCCAACCGACTCTATCTAACATAGTTCCCTATTTACAGTCCCTTCACTTATCTACATTATCGGAACATCAGCAGGGCCTCTTAAGTAAGGATATTTCCATGATGGAGATACAGCGAGTGATAGGGTTGCTCCCGGCGGGGAAAACTCCAGGACCGGATGGGTTTACTGGCCTTTATTAAAAAACTTTCAAGGACCTTCTTACCCCTCACCAACTTTCCCTATTTCAAACCATTTATTGTAAAGCGGAAGCTTCCTCGGAATGGCTATCGGCGACTATAGTGACGCTGCCCAAATC